>JARGYO010000094.1:43221685-43906320 GCA_029206835.1 Rana muscosa
CGGGAATTCTTTCCTGTTATTTCCGAGGCTGGAGGATCTGCTCAATTTAGAAGAAGTGTTTTTCTGCCCCCTCCACAATCTATACTTTAGTATTAAGCAGATAGAAGCTCGCTGGATTTCTGGCAGGATCAACATTATTATTTATTTTTTGCACTTATCAAACAGATATAACTCAGAGGGTTTATTTAAAAATGGTTGTAAAGGATGAAGGTGCATTATATGCATGAAGGTAAAAAAAACTTCAGTGTGCAGCGCCCCCGACAGCCCCCCCAATACCCCCAGAGACTGATCCAGTGATGTGCACGAGAGCAGCGGCTCTCCCGGGTCTCTCTCCTCATTGGTTGAGATACAGCTGTGGAAACCATTGGCTCCTGCTGCTGTCAGTTAAACCCTGTGAGGAGGGAGTGGGGCGAGGCTGAGGACTTGCTAGGGGGGGCGCTCAGAGAAGAGGAGGAGCGGAGAGCAAGCCTTCTTCCCATACTGGATCCTGGTGCCATCTCTTCCCCAGGGTTCCCCGAGATCTAGCGGGGTTCTTCTCCACCTGCTTAGCTGTCAACATAAAAAAAAATGTGGCAGAGCGGGGCTCCGCCACCCGGCTGCGTCACTCATTCACAGAACTCTGTGAATGGAAAACGACAAAGTCTGGCGGCCTTTGCGGCTGTCGGCTTGTAGTTTTCAATGAATTACCACAATGCTGTGAGCTCGGCGACAGTTCATTCATTCTTCCTGTCAGCGTGTTTCAGCTTCCTACGGAGTACAAGAAAGCCTATATACTGACTGCAGGAGACCTGCATGGCATCATGGATCTGCTGATCACTGGTGCAATGGGCCGGCCCTACCATTGGACCCAGGAAGCACTTTGAGAGGGGCAGCAAATTGAACCACAGCCGCCTCTCCTTCTCTTCTATTACCCAGCAAATTGACGACCAGCTTTCTAGCAGTTTTGTGTGTCATGAATGATGACGACAACCAGGGCCGCCCCCTTACACAGCTTCAGGCATGGGCCCCCCGGAGCAGAGGAGAACCGGGGGGGGGGGGGTGCTGCCGCCGCAAATTGAGAAGCGGGGACGGCAGCCGCGAATTGAGAAGCGGAGGCATACCTTCCAACTGCACGCATTCTGCGGGTTTTACCCCGCAGAGGCTCCTCCAGTCCCGCGGGAAAGGAGGAGCAGGAAGCATGAACAGATTAAGAGGAGCAGCAGCAGGTAAGAGCGCCCCCCCCCCATGATCGGCGGACTACCATTGGTGCCCCCCCCCCGCTCAACAACTTTTTTTCTTTTTTTGGATGTCCGAAATTAGTTTTTTAATGTCCCGCACCCCCCCCCCCCCCCGCTCAACAACTGTAGTTGGCAGGGGAGAGGGGGACGTCGTCGGAATGTCCCGCGATGGGACTTTTAAAGTTGGGAGGTATGCGGAGGGGTGCTGCCGCCGCAAATGTTGAGGTCGGGGGGGCTTTGGGTGCTGACGAACAAAGAAAGAACAACAACAAAAAGGGGGGGTTGCTATCCAGGGCCCCTTACAAAAAAATAAATAAATAATCATTTATAAAAAAAGAAATAAAAAAATTATTTTTATAAAAAAAAAAAAAAAAAAGGAGTTGCCATCCGGGGCCCTGGGGACCTCCGGGCCTCTGGGAACCTCTGGGCCCCTTACAAAAAAATAGAAATAAATAAATAAATAAATATTTTTTTATATAAAAAATACATAACAAAGGGGGGGGGGGGGGTTACCATCCGGGGCCCGGGGGACCTCCGGGCCTCTGGGCCCCTTACAAAAAATAAATAAAAATACATTAAAAAAATAAAAATATATATATTTTTTAATAAAAAATACATAAAAAAGGGGGGGTTACCATCTGGGGCCTTGGGGACCTCCGGGCCTCTGGACCCCTTACCCCCCTGATGGCAGCCCTGATGACAAACTGTCCCCGGGCCTCTCCGCCTGCCCCTATACTACCCTATCCTCTCTATACTGCCCTAGTCTATCTATATACTACCCTAGTCTGCCCCTATACTACCCTAGCCTGTCTATATACTACCCTAGTCTCTCTATATACTACCCTAGCCGGTTTAGGTCTGCCCCTAGTCTATCTGAATTCTACCCTAATCTGCCCCTATACTACCCTAGCCTGTGTATATACTACCCTAGTCTCTACTACCCTAGTCTCTCTATATACTACCCTAGTCTCTCTATATACTACCCTAGTCTCACTATATCCTACCCTAGCCGGTCTATATACTACCCTAGTCTCTCTATATACTACCCTAGTCTATCTATATACTACCCTAGTCTGCCCCTATACTACCCTAGCCTGTCTATATACTACCCTAGTCTCTCAATATACTACCCTAGACTGTCTATATACTACCCTAGTCTCTCAATATACTACCCTAGTCTGTCTATATACTACTCTAGCCTGTCTAGTCTCTCCTCTCAAGGGATGACCAAATCTGCCTGGGTTTGATTAATGGGGGGAATTCATTGAATCCCTAGTTGTACATCTCAAAATTTGCCAAACCCAAACTCAACTCTTCGCTTCTCTTCTTCTGTCTCTTCTCTGCTCTTCCCTACTTTTTTCCTCTTTTCTATTCTTTTTTCTTCCCTTTCCTCCTCTCCCTTCCCTATTTCTTTTCTTTCCCCATCTATTTCCTTTTTCCTTTCCTCTGCTCTCCCCTTCTCGTTCTTTCCATTCCTCTGCTCTCCCCTTCTCGTTCTTTCCATTCCTCTGCTCTCCCCTTCCCGTTCTTTCCTTTCCTCTGCTCTCCCCTTCCCGTTCTTTCCTTTCCTCTGCTCTCCCCTTCCCGTTCTTTCCTTTCCTCTGCTCTCCCCTTTCCGTTCTTTCCTTTCCTCTGCTCTCCCCTTTCCGTTCTTTCCTTTCCTCTGCTCTCCCCTTCCGTTCTTTCCTTTCCTCTGCTCTCCCCTTCCCGTTCTTTCATTTCCTCTGCTCTCCCCTTCTCGTTATTTCCTTTCCTCTGCTCTCCCCTTCTCGTTATTTCCTTTCCTCTGATCTACCCTTACCTTCTCTTTTCTTTCTCTTTTCTAGTCCCCCTTCCCTTCCCTCCTCTCAGGGATGACCAAATCTGCCTGGTGTGATTCAAGAGGGGGAATTAATTGAATCCCTAGTGGTGCATCTCGAAATTTGCAAAACCCAAACTCAACCTTTCACTTCTCTTCTTCCGTCTCTTCTCCTTTCCTCTTCCACTCTTTTCTCTTCTTTGTTTCTTCCTTTTTCTCCTCTCCCCTTCCCTTTTCTCTTCCTTTCACATGTTTTCCTTCCTGTTCTTTCCTTTCCTCTGATCTACCCTTACCTTCTTACCTTCTCTTTCCTTTCTCTTTTCTTGTTTCCCTTCCCTTCTCTCCTCTCAAAAGGATGACCAAATCTGCCTGGCTGTGATTCAAGAAATGAATTTGAATCCCTAGTGGTGCGTCTGAAATTTGTGAAACCCTAACTCTCCTTCTCCTCTGCCTCCCTTCCCCTTCCCCTCCCTCTGCTCCTCTCTTCACGTTCTCTCCTCTCTCTTCTTTTATCTCTTCTCCCTCCCTCCCCTCTCCTCCTCTCCTCTCTCCTTCCTTCCCACTCCTCTCCTCACCATCCTCCCTCCCTTCCCTTCTCCTCTCCTCTTCCCTTCCTCCCCTCCCCTCCCCTCACCCCCTCTCCTTTCCTCCCACTCTCCTCTTCCTTCCCTCCCTCCTCCCTCTTCTCTCTTCCCTCCCCCACCCCTCCCCTCCCCTCCCTACCTCTTCTCTCCTCCCTCCCCCCCCTCTCTCTCTCCCTCCCAACCCCTCTCCCCTCCCCTCTCCTCTCCTCCCTTCCCCTCCCCTCTCCTCCTCTCCCCTTCTCTCCCCTCCCCTCTTCTCTCCTCTCCTCCCTTCCCCCTCCCCTCTCCCTCCTCCTCCTCTCTCTCCCCTCCCCTCTCCTCTCCTCATCTCTTCCCTCTCTCCTTCCTCTCCCTCATCTCCTCCCTCTCCCTCCCTCCCTCTCTCCCTCCTCTCCTCCTCTCACTTCTCTCCTCCCTCCCTCCCTCCCCTCTCCTCTCCTCTTCTCTCTTCTCACTTCCTCCCTCCCCCTCCCTCTCCTCACTTCTCTCCCCCCTCCCCTCCCTCTCTCCTCCCCACCCTATTCTCTCCTCTCCTCCCTTCTCCTCTCCTCCTCTCCTCTTCCTCTTCTCTCTCCTCTCCTTCCCTTCCCCCCCTCCCCTCTCCTCTCCTCCCTTCTTCTTCTCTTCCTCCCTTCCCTTCCCCTCTTCTCTCCTCCTTCCCTTCCCCTCTTCTCTTCTATCCTCTCCTCCCTTCTCCTCTCCCCCTTCTCCCTTCCCCTCCCCTCTTCTCTCCTCACCTCCCTTCCCCACCCCTCCCCTCTCCTTTCTCTCCCCCCCTTCCCCCCTCCCCTCTTCTCTCCTCCCCCTCCCTTCCCCTCTCCTCTTCTCTCCTCTCATCCCTTCCCCTCTTCTCTCTTCTCTTCCTCTCTTCTCTTCTCTCCTCCTCCTCCCTTCCCCTCTCCTCTTCCCCTCTCTCTCTTCTCTCCTCCCTTCCCCTCTCCTCTTCCCCTCTTCTCTTCTCTCCTCTCCTCCCTTCCCCTCCCCTCTTCTTTTCTCTCTTCCCCTCCCCTCTTCTCTCCTCTCCTCTCCTCACTTCCTCTCCCCCCACCCCTCTTCTCTCCTCCCTTCCCCTCTCCTCTTCTCTTTCTTCTCTCTCTCCTCTCATCCCCTTCCCTTCCCCTCCCCTCCCCTCTTCTTTTCTCCTCCTTCCCTTCCCCTCCCCTCCTTCTCTCCTCTCCTCACTTCCTCTCCCCTCCCCTCTTCTCTCCTCTCCTCTCTTCTCTTCTCTCCTCCCTTCCCCTCTCCTCTTCTCTTCCCCTATTCTCTTCTCCCTTCCCTTCCCCTCTCCTCTCCTCCTCCTCTCCTCTCTTCTCTTCTCTTCCCTTCCCCAGGTTGTTGTTATCCTTCTAAGTCAATAGTAACATTTTGTCATCTCCTCAACCAGCAGCTCTTCCAGATTTCCTATTAACTAAATAATGTTATTTTGGTGCCAGTTGGGTGACTCCAGGGGCCCCTTTGGCAGCATTCCATCACTCATCCTTTTCGGGGGACACAACACAACATGTATTTTCCTGCCGATGTGAGATCCCCTGTTGCCCATGGAATGGAAACCGCTGAGCAATGACATTGGTAGGCTCATTAAGAAATTAGACGGCGGAACGAGGTTCTAATTAATGGAAGTGTTGATGGAAGGAGACGTAAATACCGAGCGGGGAATGTGCTGGATCAATAACAGCGGCAATGAAGGACATCAATCTCGTGTCTGCTTCCACCGATAGAAATGGAAATAAATCTAGCCCATTTACTTTACACCCCCCCCCCTTTCCCCTGTATACCTCCAATTCATCAATAGACCTTTACAATGCAACAACGGGGATGCAGCTTGTGTTCCAATCCAATTACTAGTCTACCATAGTTACCTACTAACCCGGGATCGGAAGAGCTCCACGTTCAACGTTCACCAGGTTCATCCTCCCACACGGTGTACTGAGCAGGCAAAACCAACTGGATTCCAATTCACCCGTCCCCCCACCTCTGTACACCCCCTATGAAGCAGAGCTGCTATGGGACCACTTATTCAGGCAAAACGTTCTCATTAATTAGGATATCAAAGTAATACAGATTCAGTACCTTTTATTTGGTGATGTTGTTTTGAAAAAATGATAATATTTTTATGCAGTCCATAGACAAAAAAAAAAAAAAAAGGCAAAAAATAAATAAAATGTATCGACCTTTTTGCTAAGTGTTAGTTAAAAAATATATATATATATTGTTTCCATGGATAAAAAATGATAATTGTATTCTGTAATTCTGTATTGCTTAAAATGACACCAAAATGCTAAAGGAATTTACAGAGGAAATAGACTTTTTTTTTTATATATATCTTTTGTGTATTTTTATTTTTTTTGTTTTTAATGTGACGTTATTAAAAAAACGATTTATTTTCGTTGCTTTAATTTATTACCAAACATTGTTGTAACAACTTATCTGTCTTTGTGATAATTTTATATATGTAAACTGACATTGGTTTATACCCTGACACTACTTCATGTATCGTAATGTCCAATGTATACCTGTCATGTGCCTCAATAAAAACCTTTGATTGAGGAAAAAAAAAAAAAAAAACTACGAAGAAAGAAAATAAAAATAGAAAAAAAGTTTAAATATTGATGGGTAGAACAATAGGAATGAAAAAAAATAGGGCTGTTACTGATTAAAATTTTTGTGTTCGATTAATCGTTTTTTTTTTAATCGATTAATCGACTAATTTCGATTAATTATAACGCACATACAGATCCAACTACTTTTAGCTGATCTCCCTGCAGGCCGATCCCAGTGCAGCTACCAACCACTGGAAAAATGATTAGCAGGATAGAAAAAAACACACAAAGGCAGCGCTCGATGGGAATAGCATTACAACTTTTATAGTCTTCAAGTAGGTAACAAAATAAATATTGCACTGGAGATAAAATCGATGTAGCTACATAAACTGTAAAAATGGTGCGAGTAATACCAAACGGTAGCAAAAGCAGTCATAAAAACATGTAGCTAAGTATGATACTGGTATAAAAATGTGTACAACGATACCACTGCTGAATCCAGATGAGGAGGGGTTAACATCAGTCCGTCGGCATGTAGATGTCCCGTGAAGGGAACTATCACAACTCCCAGTGGATGGCTGTAGAATCCCAGGTTGATAGAGGGAAGTGTAACAGCCCTTGCGTGTGGCAGATAGTAAGGTCCCGCCGGCATGCAGATATGAAGGCACAGCAAAGGAGCCCTTCAGATGGACACGGCAAGCCCCGCCGGTGTCCGTGACGTCACCGGATCTCCCTGAAGACCCGGAAGCCGGAGGAGAGGTGAGTACCAATCAAAAGAATTTTGATCGATCAAAACAATTAATCGATTAATCGAGGAATTAATAGTTAATTTCCACAGCCCTAAAAATAATAATAATAATAATAAATCAGTAGGAAACAAAATGGTCATGGGGAGAAGGGGAAAAGGGAATTAATTAGTCCTGATGAATGGGGTAAGGTAACGATTAATAAAGGGTTAAATGGAAATACATTTTATTAAAAAAAAAAAAACAGGTCAAAGTTGCTTTCGGTGACATCACATACAGATAGAAGAAGCTCATCCCTTTGACCTGTAGATGATTGCAAAAGTAACTATGTTACTTTGCAACTCTCTATATCCTGTCTAAACAATGTTTATAAACAATGTTACTTTGTATCTCTCTATCTCCTGTCAGATTAATGTTTACAAACAATGTTACTTTGTATCTCTCTATCTCCCATCTGATCAATGTTTATAAACAAAGTTACTTTGTATCTCTACATCTCCTGTCTGATCAATGTTTATAAACAATGTTACTTTGTATCCCTTTATTTCTGTCTGATCAATGTTTATAAACAATGTTACTTTGTAGCTCTCTATTTCCCTCTTGAGAAATGTTTATAAACAATGTTACTTTGTATCTCTCTGTCTGATCAATGTTTATAAACAATGTTACTCTGTATCCCTTTATCTCTGTCTGATCAATGTTTATAAACAATGTTACTTTGTAGCTCTCTATTTCCCTCTTGAGAAATGTTTATAAACAATGTTACTTTGTATCTCTCTGTCTGATCAATGTTTATAAACAATGTTACTTTGTATCCCTTTATCTCTGTCTGATCAATGTTTATAAACAATGTTACTCTGTATCCCTTTTTCTCTGTCTGATCAATGTTTATAAACAATGTTACTTTGTAGCTCTCTATTTCCCTCTTGAGAAATGTTTATAAACAATGTTACTTTGTATCTCTCTGTCTGATCAATGTTTATAAACAATGTTACTAATCCTTTTCCACTCCATTCAAGAATATTTTGGGCTTGACATACAGTTTGAAGTAGATCTTGAGGCACCTCTAGAGTTTGTATTGCTGTCTGTGGCCCCATTAGGGAGATTTCCCCTCTCTCTCTTTGTCCTGTTTACCATGATCATGGAAAGTGAAAGCGAAAGAAGAATCTGAATCTTGGGTTCTCCTCCAAACGGGAATAGAGAAGACATTTTCCAATGGAGACACACCTTCTGGTGACAACCAAGAATGTCCTCGTTTTGGACGGATTTCTTCTCACTCCCTGTTTTAACTATTAGACAGGAAGTGAAGGGGAATCTCTCCAATGAGACACAAAAAACATGACAAGGGTCACAACTAGTGTTGAGCGAACCCGAACTGCAAAGTTCGGGTCCGTAACGAACTTTAGCTTTTTCCCGAACCCGAACCCGAAACCGGACTTTGCGCGAAAGTCCAGGTTCAGGTTCGGCAATCTAATGGCGCAGTTAGAAATGCTTCAGGGGCCAGCCAATCACCTTTTGATTAGCTCGTGTGCCCTTAGAGGCCATCATAGCCATGCCTACTAATGGCATGGCTGTGATTGGTCAGTGCAACATGTGACCCAGCTTCTATATAAGCTAGAGGCACACAGCACACACGTCACTCTGCTTCAGAATAGACAGGGAGAGGATCTTGTCTGCTGCTGCTGCTTTTAGGGAGAGATAGAAAAATACATGAGTTAGTCCTGATTCTGCAATCTGAGGGAAAAGATAGAGAGATTGTGTAGTGTAGGGCCAGGTTCCTGTTGGTGCTTTCAGGGAGAGAGATATATTATATAGGAGTCCAGATTCAGAGATTAAAATCAGCGATCTGCATAGGTTTACCTGTTTGTGTTGCAGTGCACAGTCTTTTTACACTGCCATGAGCCCAGTGTCAGAGAAAATCTAACTTTTATCTGCAAGCTCAGTGCACCAGCACTGCATATATTACGTTGAGAGATACACCGTTTCCATACTGTGGGTGTATTCTGCTCTTTGAAAAAGATCCATTTAGGGGGAAAAAAAAGGCACTTTATTGTGCTCTTTTCCAAAAGACCCATTAAGGGCAAAAAAAAAATAAAAAATTTGCATTTTATTTTGCTCGTGCAAAAAAAGACCCGTTTAGGGCAAAAAAAAAAATTAAAAAAAATTTGCACTTTAATGTACGCTTGCAAAAAGACCCATTTAGGGCCACAAAAAATATTTTGCAGTGTGTTATACATATGTGGAGGCGTGTGAAATAAACAATTTCTATATAGTTTTCTTCTACTGTGCTATACTAAAAAAACAACATTTTTTTTTTAATAGCATTTTCTGCAGTTCTGTAGCTGTGCGATTCAGCGGTTACGTACTGTGGGTGTGTTGTGGTCTTCCAAAAAACGCCATTTAGGGCCACAAAAAATATTTTGCAGTGTGTTATACATATTTGGAGGTGTGTGAAATAAACAATTTCTATATAGTTTTCTCCAACTGTGCTATACTAAAAAAACAACCTTTTTTTTTAATAGCATTTTCTGCAGTTCTGTAGCTGTGCGATTCAGCGGTTACGTACTGTGGGTGTGTTGTGGTCTTCCAAAAACACCCATTTAGGGCAAGATCCTAAATTTGGGAAATATGAGGAGAAGGTCAAAGGGACGTGGTGGCCCCGGTCGTGGTGCTGCTGGTGGAGCTCCTGTTGCAGGGAGAGGACGTGGTGGATCTGTGCCAGATACACGCACAAGTGAAACACCTTCCTCAGGTGCGAGTAGGCGACCGAGCCTGCGGTGGTATTTTGTCGCGCCTAATGAGGCTGTACAAATGTTTAGGCCAGGACAAGTACAGGCAATAGTAGATTGGGTTGATGATTCTCACCTCTACTGTAGGTAGAGGCAAGTCCTTTAATTCCCAGTAAAGTCAATGTCCACACCAGCTGAAATTACATCTCTTATTCTCTCATGGCAAAATAAACTCTACTCGGATAGAAAAGGTTAGAGCAAAGAAACAGGACAGCTTAAGGTGTGGAGGAGGTCCAGGCACAAACATAGCACATTCACTTCACTGCTTAGGTTTCTCAAACAGTTTTAGGTGCACGGTCTCTGCCACAGACCTTCAGGTTGGTCTCTGCCACAGACCGGGTGTACAAGGCCCCTACCACGGACCTGGAGAACTTTGGTCTCTGCCACAGATCGGGTGTACAAGGCCCCTGCCACGGACCTGGAGAACTTTGGTCTCTGCCACAGACCGGGTGTACAAGGCCCCTGCCACGGACCTGGAGAACTTTGGTCTCTGCCACAGACCAGGGTGTATAAGGCCCCTGCCACAGGCCGGGTGAATAAGGCCTCTGATACACTCAAGATGACCTTGAGCTTCTCCTTCTACGAACCTAGCCCATATCAAGGGGAAGACATCTCTCCAGGGAGTCAACAGACCCTTCCTTCACCGTGACTCCCGCATCGGTCCATCAGAATGATCCTCCCTTCCCTGGAACATGGTCCCCTACACGAGGCGGCACCCCAAGACTCCTCGACCCTTAGCGGACTCCAGACGAAGGCTCTGGACTCCAGGCTTTACTCCCGCACCTAGGCCTCCATACCCAGGGCAGCAGGAACTCCAGGATAGTACCTCACCCCGGGCTAAAGGTACCCAAGATGGAACAGGAACACATGCACCCAGGCCGAAGGCACCTGGGCGTGGACCCCACTGGACATCAGCCCCCAGGCCAAAGGTCTGCCCCTTTTATATGCTCTCCCGGCATGCACAGCAGGTTCCCCGCCCCGCTGTACTACTGCCAAGAGGGGACACAAAAGGCACAGCACTGTATCGGCGGTTCAACCCTAGCCTACCATGGCAGCGCCACCTGTAGGCCGCAGGGAACTGCACACCAATACTGTCCCCCGAGGACAAAATGGTCCATGAATCCTACAGAATTAGGGTGTTTGAGCCTATTTACCACTCAAACACTTCCCTTAAATTTAGCACCCCGCTACATTTTTATTTCAAAGTATTTTATTTTCCCACTAGCTTATCCATTAAATTGAATAATTTATTCCAGAAAGGGCGTATTCTGGGGCATTCCCACCATATGTGTGGCATCGTGCCGTTGAGTTTCTGAGGTTCTTAATGACTTCCCGTACCTCTTCTGCTGAAAAGGGGGGCTCCAGCATATTTTTTTATTTTTTTTATGTTATTTTAAGTTATTTCCCTATCCACATTTGTTTGCAGAGCACTTGCCATGCTCTTAACAACATTTTGCTGCCATTTGCAGCCCTCTAGCCCTTTCCATTACTTTTTTAGAGCCTTTTTAGTCCTTAGAAGTCCGGGTCCCCATTGACTTCAATGGGGTTCGGTTTCGGGTTCGGGTTAAAGTTCGGTCCCGAACCCGAACTTTTTTCCGAAGTTCGGCCGAACCCGTCGAACCCGAACATCCAGGTGTCCGCTCAACTCTAGTCACAACAAGCATCCAAAAAAAAAAGAAAGCTTAGCATTAAGTTCTACTTAGGCCCCTTTCACACTGGGGCGTTTTTCATGCGGTTTAGCGCTAATATTAGCGCTATTATACCGCATGAAAAATTCCTGCCTGTAGCCTTCAATCTGAAAGCCCGAAGGCTTTCACACTGAAGCGGTGCGCTAGCAGGACCGCTCCAAAAGTCCTGCTAGCCGCTTCTTTACAGCGGTAAAGGAGCGGTGTGTTCACCGCTCCTTTACCGCGGCTGCCCATTGAAATCAATGGGACACCGCGGTAATACCGCCCGCAAACCGCGGCAATAGCCGCGGTTTGCGGGCGGTATTATCCCTTTTTCGGCCGCCAGCGGGGGTTAAATTCACCCCCCCTAGCGACCGCATACCGCGGTAAGAACGACGGTATAGCAGCGCTGAAAATCACGCTGCTATACCGCCACCGCACCTGCCCGCCCCAGTGTGAAAGGGGCCTAATAGTGGTATCAGGGCCGCCATCAGGAATTTTGGGGCCCCTTACACAGCTTCAGGCATGGGCCCCCTGGAGCAGAGAAGAACCGGGGGGGGGGGGTGCTGCCGCCGCAAATTGAGAAACGGGGGGTGCCACGAATTGAGAAGCTGGGGGTGCTGCCACCACGAATTGTTGAGGTCGGAGGGGCTTTGGGTGCTGGCGAACAAAAAAGAACAAAAAAAAAGGGAGGGTCGCCCTCCGGGCCTCTGGGGACCTCTGGACCCCTTTCAAAAAAAAAAAATTATAAAAAAAATGTAAAAAAAAACATGATTTTTATTTAAAAAAAAAGTAGGGGGGGGGTTGCCATCCGGGGCCCTGGGGACCTCTGGGCCCCTTACAAAAAAAAATCAATAAATAAATAAATAAATAAATAAATAAATATATATATATATATATATATATATTTTTTTTTTTTTTTTTTTAAATACATAAAAAAAAGGGGGGTTACCATCCGGGGCACCGGGGAACTCCGGGCCTCTGGGGACCTCTGGGCCCCTTACAAAAAAAAATTATAAAAAAAAAAAAATTATAAAAATTATAAAAAAAAGGGGGGAGGTTGCCATCCGGGGCCCTGGGGACCTCTGGGCCCCTTACAAAAGAAAAAAAAAAAATATTATATATATATATATATATATATATATATATATATATATATATATATATATATATATATATATATTTATTTATATATATATATATATATATATATATATATATATATATATATTTATTTATTTTTTATTTAAAAATACATAAAAAAGGGGGTTACCATCCGGGGCCTCTGGGGACCTCTGGGCCCCTTACTAAAAAAAAAAAAATTATAAAAAAAGGGGGGTTTCTATCCGGGGCCCTGGGGACCTCCCGGCCTCTGGGGACCTCTGGGCCCCTTACAAAAAAAATAAATAAAAAAAAGGGGGGTTGCCATTCGGGGCCCTGGGGACCTCTGGGCCTCTGGGGACCTATGGACCCCTTACAAAAAAAAAAGATATATATATATATAGATTTTAATACATAAAAAAGGGGGGTTACCATCTGGGGCCCCGGCTAACTCCAGGCCTCTGGGGACCTCTGGACCCCTTACAAAAAAAAAATTTACAATTTTTTTTAATTATATAAAAAAAGGGGAGGGGTTGCCATCCGGGGCCCTGGGGACCTCCGAGCCTCTGGGGACCTCTGGGCACCTTACAAAAATATATATATTTTTTTTTTTTTATAAAAAAATACATAAAAAAGGGGGGTTGCCATCCGGGCCCCTGGGGACCTCCGGGCCCCTTACAGGTGTACTGCCTGTACCCCCCTGATGGCTGCCCTGAGTGGTATTAAACCTAAAAGCAAATATTTATTCTATTGCAGCTTACCAATTCTTAGATGTGACGGCTGCATTCGTTTTCTCTTTTAGGCTTTCTTTCTTCTGTTTTCATCTGGTGATCCAGCCAGTAAGTCTGCTGTTTTTCAAACATCAGTTACAGATATTAGACAAACCATTTACCACTGACAGGAGTGCTTCCAATGACCAGCTTTTATTTGTAAAACCTTTCTCTTAAAAGGAACAAAACGGTTACTGCAACTGCTTAGCCGAGCTTGTGCGCAGAAGCGAACGCATACGTAAGTCGCTCCCGCATATGAAAACAGTGTTCAGACCACACATGTGAAATATCGCTCCGATCATTAGAGCGAGAGCAATAATTCTAGCCCTAGACCTCCTCTGTAACTCAAAACTGGTAGCCTGTAGAATTTTTTAAATGTGCTTGCCATTTTATAGGGTGTCCGAAGAAAAAAAAAATATGAGTGCCCATCAGTGCCACCTATGAGTGCCCATCAGTGACACCTATCAAAGCCTATCAGTGCCATCTATTAGTGCCTATCGGTGCTGGGTATCGGTGCCTATCAGTGCTGCATAAGTGCCACCTCATCAGTGCCAATCAGTGCAGCCTTATCAGTGCCCATCAGTGAAGGAGAAAACGTACTTATTTATAGGCATGTGCATTTCGTTTCGAATCGAAAATCGGACGAATTTTCATTATTCGGACGTTCGGATGCATCCGAATTAACGAATTACGAAATACAATAGCATCTATTTCATTTTTTTTTTTTTTTTTTTTTTGCAGATTACTATTTATTTCCATCCGATCTCCTGCAGACTATTAGCATTTATATATTTTTTTTGCAGATCTCCTGCAGACTATTAGTATCTATTTTCTCATCAGATCTGCAGACTATAAGGATCTATTTCCTTTTTTTTTGCAAACCATTAGCAGCCATTTCCCTAGTCTAGTCTATTTCTAGTCTATTTTCTATTTCTATTCTAATCTTTTCTAATTGGAATTTGAATTAATTCTATACGAAATTCGAATGTCGGAACATGGTTTATTATAATCTTTTCTATTTGGTTGGAATAATTTAGAATCCGGTTGAAATATCATCGAATCCGGTTGAAATTTTTTCAAATTCGGTTGAAATATTTTCGAATGCGACCGATTTTTCGAATTCCAATTAGAAAAGATTAGAATAGAAATAGAAAATAGACTAGAAAAACAATAGAACAACAGAATAGAATATAGATACTATCTATTTCATTTTTAATTTTTTTTGCAGATTACTATTTGTTTCAGATGAGACCTGCAAAAAAAAAAAATGAAATAGATGTTAATATACTGCAGGAGATCTGATGGAAATAAATAGTAATCTGCAAAAAATCTGATTGAAATATTATCGAATCCGGTTGAATTTTTTTCGAATTCGGTTGAAATATTTTCGAATGCGACTGATTTTTCGAATTCGGTCGAAAACTAATGGAATCCGAAAACGAATTTAACGAATCTAACTAAACGAAATTAATTAATTCATGAATTAAAACAAAACGAAACTAAACAATTTTTTTCCTTTTGCACATGTCTACTTATTTACAAAGTTTTGCAACAGAAACAAAGAAACATTTTCGTTCTTTTTTTTATTTGTAGCGCAAAAAATAAAAACCCCAGAGGTGATCAAATACCATCAGGCCCGTCATCAGGGGGCTACAGACAGTACACCTGTAAGGATGGCAACCCCCCCTTTTTTTTTTTTATTAATTATTTATTTTTTGTAAGGGGGCCAGAGGTCCCCAGGGCCCCGTATGGCAACCCCCCTTTTTTTATAATTTTTTTAAAATTTTTATTATTTTTTATATTTTTTTTTGTAAGTGGCCCAGAGGTCCCCAGGGCCCCGGATGGCAACCCCCCCCCCCCTTTTTTAATTTTTTTAAATTATTTTTTATATATTTTTTTTTTGTAAGGGTGGAAAGTGGAAGAGAACAATCGTAGTGCAATATTGCTTAAGTAATCAATAATAACACTGATTATTGTGCTCAAATGCAATTTTAAAATGAACCAGTGTTATGTCTGATCTTCCTCTCCAGCCTCCATGTTACACCCCCATGCAATGGAGTCTCACCAGATGAAGCGACCCTATAAGGTCAAAATACAGCACGTCATAGAGATCTATCCTTGGTCATCGGAATACCTCTCTTTAGGCACCTCATATACCTGGTAGAATGTAGAATTGGGTCCTGTTCTCTTGATCAGCAGTTCTTGTCTAGAGAGAGAACAAGAAGCTTCTACAGGAACCTATTCTACATCCTCCAGATTGGAGTTCCCCCTAAGTTAGTGCCCCCTTACATCCTCTTCCAGAGTGCCCCCTTACATCCTCTTCCAGAGTGCCCCCTTACATCCTCTTCCAGAGTGCCCCCTTACATCCTCTTCTAGAGTGCCCCCTTACATCCTCTTCCAGAGTGCCCATTTATGTCTTCTTCTTCCAAAGTGCCCCCATATCTCTTTTTCTTCCAAAGTACCCCCTTGTGTCCGTCTTCTTCCAGAGTGCCCCCTTGTGTCCGTCTTCTTCCAGAGTGCCCCCTTGTGTCCGTCTTCTTCCAGAGTGCCCCTTTGTGTCCGTCTTCTTCTACAGTGCCCCCTTGTGTCCGTCTTCTTCCAGAGTGCCCCCTTGTGTCCGTCTTCTTCCAGAGTGCCCCCTTGTGTCCGTCTTCTTCCAGAGTGCCCCCTTGTGTCCGTCTTCTTCCAGAGTGCCCCCTTGTGTCCGTCTTCTTCCAGAGTGCCCCCTTGTGTCCGTCTTCTTCCAGAGTGCCCCCTTGTGTCCGTCTTCTTCTACAGTGCCCCCTTGTGTCCGTCTTCTTCCAGAGTGCCCCCTTGTGTCCGTCTTCTTCCAGAGTGCCCCCTTGTGTCCGTCTTCTTCCAGAGTGCCCCCTTGTGTCTGTCTTCTTCCAGAGTGCCCCCTTGTGTCCGTCTTCTTCTACAGTGCCCCCTTGTGTCCTTCTTCTTCCAGAGTGCCCCCTTGTGTCCGTCTTCTTCCAGAGTGCCCCCTTGTGTCCGTCTTCTTCCAGAGTGCCCCCTTGTGTCCGTCTTCTTCCAGAGTGCCCCCTTGTGTCTGTCTTCTTCCAGAGTGCCCCCCTAGTGTCTGTCTTCTTCCAGAGTGCCCCCTAGTGTCTGTCTTCTTCCAGAGTGCCCCCTAGTGTCTGTCTTCTTCCAGAGTGCCCCCCTCTGTATGTCCTCTTCCAGAGACCCCTTCTTGTGTCTATCCTCTTCCAGAAGGCCCCCTTGTGTCTATCCTATTCCAGAAGGCCCCCTTGTGTCTGTCCTCTTCCAGAAGGCCCCCTTGTGTCTATCCTCTTCCAGAAGGCCCCCTTGTGTCTGTCCTCTTCCAGAAGGTCCCCTTGTGACTGTCCTCTTCCAGAAGGCCCCCTTGTGTCCCTCTTCTTCCAGAAGGCCCCCTTGTGTCTGTCCTCTTCCAGAAGGGCCCCCCTTGTGTCTGTCCTCTTCCAGAGTGCCCCCTTGTGTCCGTCTTCTTCCAGAAGGCCCCCTTGTGTCCGTCTTCTTCCAGAAGGCCCCCTTGTGTCTGTCCTCTTCCAGAAGGCCCCCTTGTGTCTGTCCTCTTCCAGAGGGCCCCCTTGTGTCTGTCATCTTCCAGAAGGGCCCCTTGTGTCTGTCTTCTTCCAGAAGGGCCCCTTGTGTCTGTCCTCTTCCAGAAGGCCCCCTTGTGTCTGTTCTCTTCCAGAAGGCCCCCTTGTGTCCCTCTTCTTCCAGAAGGCCCCCTTGTGTCTGTCCTCTTCCAGAAGGCCCCCTTGTGTCTGTTCTCTTCCAGAAGGCCCCCTTGTGTCTATCCTCTTCCAGAAGGCCCCCTTGTGTCCCTCTTCTTCCAGAAGGCCCCCTTGTGTCTGTCCTCTTCCAGAAGGGCCCCCTTGTGTCTGTCCTCTTCCAGAAGGCCCCCTTGTGTCTATCCTCTTCCAGAAGGCCCCCTTGTGTCTGTCCTCTTCCAGAAGGTCCCCTTGTGACTGTCCTCTTCCAGAAGGCCCCCTTGTGTCTATCCTCTTCCAGAAGGCCCCCTTGTGTCCCTCTTCTTCCAGAAGGCCCCCTTGTGTCTGTCCTCTTCCAGAAGGGCCCCCTTGTGTCTGTCCTCTTCCAGAGTGCCCCCTTGTGTCCGTCTTCTTCCAGAAGGCCCCCTTGTGTCCGTCTTATTCCAGAAGGCCCCCTTGTGTCTGTCCTCTTCCAGAAGGCCCCCCCTTGTGTCTGTCCTCTTCCAGAAGGCCCCCCCTTGTGTCTGTCCTCTTCCAGAAGGCCCCCCCTTGTGTCTGTCCTCTTCCAGAAGGCCCCCCCCTTGTGTCTGTCCTCTTCCAGAAGGCCCCCTTGTGTTTGTCCTCATCCAGAAGGCCCCCTTGTGTCCGTCTTATTCCAGAAGGCCCCCTTGTGTCTGTCTTCTTCCAGAAGGCCCCCTTGTGTCTGTCCTCTTCCAGAAGGGCCCCCTTGTGTCTGTCCTCTTCCAGAAGGCCCCCTTGTGTCTGTCTTATTCCAGATTGCACTTGTACACTTATGTGAGCAGAATAATCAGTGTTTTTATTGATTATTAGACCAATATTGCACTGTGATTGTGCTCTGATGCTTTCTATAAACTTATAGGAGGAATAGAGAAGTAAAGGACCTTGGATGCTTTGGTGAAGAAGAGGGAAAGTGACACCTGGTGGCCGGTTGTATAATTACACTTGCCTGACATGACCCATTTATTTCTGAAGATCTAACTGTTTCGTAAGCTTTTCAAAAAAAAAAATTCATGCACTACACAGATGATAATTTGAAGATTGATTCTTAGTGACATTAAATATTATTATTGGCACAGATGGTATTTTGAGTCAGCAGACAATGATTCTAAGCGCTGGGAACATATTGTTCATATTAGTAGAACATATCTTGGGGGGGGGGGGGGGGGCAGTATAGGGTTATTCCAGCTGCTGGAGGGATTTTCTTTTCTTTGGGGAATATTCTATGTGCTGAATCAATATTAATTTCTTTTTACCAGTTCAGTTGGGTGAAATTACTCCTCTACCAGTTCGGTGGAGTGAAGGTACCCCTCTACTAGTTTAATGGAGTGAAGATATCCCTCTACCAGTTCATTGGAGTGAAGATACCCCTCTACCAGTTCAGTGGAGTGAAGGTACCCCTTTACTAGTTTAATGGAGTGAAGGTACCCCTCTACCAGTTCATTGGAGTAAAGATACCCCTCTACCAGTTCATTGGAGTGAAGATACCCCTCTACCAGTTCATTGGAGTAAAGATACTCCTCTGTCAGTTCATTGAAGTGAAGATACTCCTCTACTAGTTCATTGGTGTGAAGATACTCCTCTACTAGTTCATTGGAGTGATACCTCTCTGCCAGTTCAGTGGAGTGAAGGAATGCCTCTACCAGTTCAGTGGAGTGAAGGAACCTCTCTAACCAGTCCATTAGAGTGAAGGTAAACCTCTGCCAATTCAGTGAAGTTAAGATACCTCTCAACTAGTTCAGTGGAGTGAAGGTACCCCTCTACCAGTTCGTGGGGGGGGGGGTTAATGGCACCCCTCTAACAATTCAGTGGAGCAAAGGAACCCCTCTATCAGTTCAGTGAAATGAAGGAACCCCTTTACAAGTTCAGCGGGGTGAAGTAACCACTCTACCAGTTAAGTAGAGTGAGGGAACCCCTCTGGTAGTTCAGTGGAGTGAAGATACCCCTCCACCAGTTCATTGGAGTAAAGGTACTCCTCTACCAGTTCAGTTGAGTGAAGAAACCCCTCTACCAGTTCATTGGATTAAGGGAACCCCTCTACTAGTTCAGTGGTGTGAAGAAACCCCTCTACCAGTTCAGTGGAGTGAAGGTCCTCCTCTACCAGTTTAGTGGAGTGAAGGTCCTCCTCTACCAGTTTAGTGGAGTAAAGGTCTTCCTCTACTAGTTCAGTGGAGTGAAGGCACCCCTCGTCAGGCTCAGTGGAGTGAAGGCACCCCTCGTCAGGTTCAGTGAAGTGAAGGCACCCCTCTTTAGGTTCAGTGGAGTGAAGGCACCCCTCTTTAGGTTCAGTGGAGTGAAGGCACCCCTCTTCAGGTTCAGTGAAGTGAAGGTACTCCTCTACCAGTTTAGTGGAGTGAAGGTACCCCTCTACTAGTTCAGTGGAGTGAAGGCACCCCTCTTCAGGTTTAGTGGAGTGAAGGCCCCCCTCTTCAGGTTCAGTGGAGTGAGGGCACCCCTCTACCAGTTCATTGGAGTGAAGATACCCCTCTACCAGTTCATTGGAGTGAAGATACCCCTCTACCAGTTCATTGGAGTGAAGATACCCCTCTACCAGTTCATTGGAGTGGAGATACCCCTCTACCAGTTCAGTGGAGTGAAGGTACCCCTCTACAAGTTCATTGAAGTGAAGGTACCCCTCTACCAGTTCATTGGAGTAAAGATACTCCTCTACCAGTTCATTGGAGTAAAGATACACCTCTACCAGTTCATTGGAGTAAAGATACCCCTCTACCAGTTCATTGGAGTGAAGATACTCCTCTGTCAGTTCATTGAAGTGAAGATACTCCTCTACTAGTTCATTGGCGTGAAGATACTCCTCTACTAGTTAATTGGAGTGATACCCCTCTGCCAGTTCAGTGGAGTGAAGGAATGCCTCTACCAGTTCAGTGGAGTGAAGGAACCTCTCTAACCAGTCCATTAGAGTGAAGGTAAACCTCTGCCAATTCAGTGAAGTTAAGATACCTCTCAACTAGTTCAGTGGAGTGAAGGTACCCCTCTACCAGTTTGTGGGGGGAGTAATGGCACCCCTCTAACAATTCAGTGGAGCAAAGGAACCCCTCTATCAGTTCAGTGAAATGAAGGAACCCCTTTACCAGTTCAGCGGGGTGAAGTAACCATTCTACCAGTTAAGTAGAGTGAGGGAACCCCTCTGATTGTTCAGTGGAGTGAAGACACCCCTCCACCAGTTCATTGGAGTAAAGGTCCTCCTCTACCAGTTTAGTTGGGTGAAGAAACCCCTCTACCAGTTCATTGGATTAAGGGAACACCTCTACTAGTTCAGTGGAGTAAAGAAACCCCTCTACCAGTTCAGTGGAGTGAAGGTCCTCTTCTACCAGTTTAGTGGAGTGAAGGTCCTCATCTACCAGTTTAGTTGAGTGAAGGTCTTCCTCTACTAGTTCACTGGAGTGAAGGCACCCCTCGTCAGGTTCAGTGGAGTGAAGGCATCTCTTGTCAGGTTCAGTGAAGTGAAGGCACCACTCTTCAGGTTCAGTGGAGTGAAGGCACCCCTCTTCAGGTTCAGTGGAGTGAAGGTACTCCTCTTCAGGTTCAGTGGAGTGAAGGTACTCCTCTACCAGTTTAGTGGAGTGAAGGTACCCCTCTACTAGTTCAGTGGAGTGAAGGTCCTCCTCTACCAGTTTAGTGGAGTGAAGGTACCCCTCTACTAGTTCAGTGGAGTGAAGGCACCCCTCTTCAGGTTTAGTGGAGTGAAGGCCCCCCTCTTCAGGTTCAGTGGAGTGAAGGAACCCTCTACCAGTTCATTGGAGTGAAGATACCCCTCTACCAGTTCATTGGAGTGAAGATACCCCTCTACCAGTTCATTGGAGTGGAGATACCCCTCTACCAGTTCAGTGGAGTGAAGGTACACCTCTACTAGTTTAATGGAGTGAAGGTACCCCTCTACCAGTTCATTGGAGTAAAGATACCCCTCTACCAGTTCATTGGAGTGAAGATACTCCTCTGTCAGTTCATTGGAGTGAAGATACCCCTCTACTAGTTCATTGACGTGAAGATACTCCTCTACTAGTTCATTGGAGTGATGGAACCCCTCTGCCAGTTCAGCGGAGTGAAGGAACGCCTCTACCAGTTCAGTGGAGTGAAGGAACCCCTCTATCAGTTCAGTGGAGTGAAGAAACCTTTCTAACCAGTCTATTAGAGAGAAGGTAAACCTCAGCCAATTCCATGAAGTTAAGATACCTCTCTACTAGTTCAGTGGAGTGAAGGAACCTCTCTAACCAGTCCATTAGAGTGAAGGTAAACCTCAGCCAATTCAGTGAAGTTAAGATACCTCTCTACCAGTTCAGTGGAGTGAAGGTACCCCTCTACCAGTTTGTGGGGGGAGTAATGGCACCCCTCTAACAATTCAGTGGAGCAAAGGAACCCCTCTATCAGTTCAGTGAAGTGAAGGAACCCCTCTACCAGTTCAGTAGAGTAAAGGAACCCCTCTATCAGTTCAGTGGAGTGAAGATACCCCTCTACCAGTTCATTGGAGTAAAGGTACTCCTCTACCAGTTCAGTGGCATGAAGAAACCCCTCTACCAGTTCATTGGAGTAAGAGAATCCCTCTACTAGTTCAGTGGAGTGAAGAAACCCCTCTACCAGTTCAGTGGAGTGAAGGTCCTCCTCTACATGTTCAGTGGAGTTAAGGTCCTCCTCTACAAGTTCAATGGAGTGAAGGTCCTCCTCTACAAGTTCAGTGGAGTGAAGGTCCTCCTCTACAAGTTCAGTGGAGTGAAGGTCCTCCTCTACAAGTTCAGTGGAGTGAAGGTCCTCCTCTACTAGTTCAGTGGAGTGAAGGTCCTCCTCTACTAGTTCAGTGGAGTGAAGGCACCCCTCTTCAGGTTCAGTGGAGTGAAGGTACTCCTCTACCAGTTCAGTGGAGTGAAGGTACTCCTCTACCAGTTCAGTGGAGTGAAGGTCCTCCTCTACCAGTTTAGTGGAGTAAAGGTACACCTCTACTAGTTCAGTGGAGTGAAGGCACCCCTCTTCAGTATCAGTGGAGTGAAGGTACTCCTCTACCAGTTCAGTGGAGTGAAGGTACTCCTCTACCAGTTCAGTGGAGTGAAGGTCCTCCTCTACCAGTTTAGTGGAGTGAAGGTACACCTCTACTAGTTCAGTGGAGTGAAGGCACCCCTCTTCAGGTTCAGTGGAGTGAAGGTACTCCTCTACCAGTTCAGTGGAGTGAAGGTACTCCTTTACCAGTTCAGTGGAGTGAAGGTACTCCTCTACCAGTTCAGTGGAGTGAAGGTTCTCCTCTACCAGTTCAGTGGAGTGAAGATTCTCCTCTACCAGTTTAGTGGAGTTAAGGCACCCCTCTTCAGGTTCAGTGGAGTGAAGGCACCCCTCTACCAGTTCAGTGGAATCCTGGATGGACCTATACCGTTACTACTGGATGAATAACTTAAAGACCCCCACACCTGAGGACCGGGGGGAGAGTGTCTTCTTGCTTTGAGAAACCTACAAGTTTGTCTAGTCAATGGGTTATCAAGTGTTATAAATTGTTATCAAATTAAAGTGAAAATTTCAACACGTAAATATGCCTGGTGCGGTATCATTTTCACTGTGGCTTTTCCCACACAGTACATTCATACAGAGGCAGTAAAAAGAATGTAGCACACATGACAGAAAGACTGGAGATGTCCAACATTGAAAGTAAGCTTATAAATGGCCATTAAAAATGGATGTGTTCTCCAGACATGTGACCGTCCCCCAGGGAACTGGTGCTTTGTTCACTTGATTCCTCTATGATGTCTTTTGTATTCACAGTTTTATCTCAGTAATTACTAATTTAGCATCTTCTCTTTCATTACCCTTGAACGCCACCTGGTTCATTCTGTCATCGCCTTTCATATAAAAATCTGATCTGAAACATGTGACTACACCAATGAATCAGGATGAGAATCCATAATAATGTAATGCCGAATTCAGAATTCAATTTTTTCAATGGGGGTTCTGGCTTTTTCTGGTCCTTACCCAGTGACATCACACCTCCAGCACACAGATTGGCCATTTCATAGTGAGATCCCACTCCCAGCACACAGACTAGTCTTTTTCCAGTGACATCACACCTCCAGAATACACATATTGGTCCTGGTGAGATCCTATCCAACACATGCACATTGGTCTTTCCCCAGTGAGATCCCACCCTCAGCACACAGATTGGTCCTTCCCCAGTGAGATCTCACCCCAGCACACAGATTGGTCCTTCCCCAGTGAGATCCCACCCCCAGGACACAGATTGGTCCTTCCCCAGTGAGATTCCACCCCCAGCACACAGATTGGTCCTACCCCAGTGAGATCTCACCCCCAGCGCACAGATTGGTCCTTCCCCAGTGAGATCTCACCCCCAGCACACAGATTGGTCCTTCCCCAGTGAGATCTCACCCCCATCACACAGATTGGTCCTTGCCCAGTGAGATCTCACCCCCAGCACTAGGGATGAGCTTCGTGTTCGAGTCGAACATACGTTCGACTCGAACATCGGCTGTTCGATCGTTCGACGAAGATCGAACGATTTGGGCCGTTCGCGCCAAATTCGAGTGACGCGAACGGCCCACAATGCACTACGCCATCGCAGTGTCATCCAGGCGCTGTGATTGGCCAAGCATGCACTGTGACCCCGCATGCTTGGCCAATCACAGCGCCGGCAGCGAGGAGAGCAATGATTGGCCACAGGCAGGATGCCTGTGGCCAATTATTGCTGAGGGTGTTTAGTACACGCCCCACACTATAAAAGGCCGCCAGCACGGCGGCCTAGTGTAGTGTGTTCCGGAGCAGGGAAAGACAAGCATAGGCAGGGACAGTGACATTTTTTTCTTTCTTGCTTAACCTGGATTCCTTTAGTTTAGGGAAAGAGAAGGATAGGTAGGGAGAGTGTCAGTGTGTTTTACTGTGCGAATCCTTGTTTCTAGGGACAAAGAAGGAAAGTGAGGGGAATTCTCCTTGTGCTATAGTGTGCTTTAAAAAAACATTTTTTCTAGGGACAGAAAACTCTAGGTAGGGAGAGTGTCAGTTTCTTTCACTGTGCGAGTCCTTGTTTCTAGGGACAAAGAAGGAAAGTGAGGGGAATTCTCCTTGTGCTATAGTGTGCTTTAAAAAAACATTTTTTCTAGGGACAGAAAACTCTAGGTAGGGAGAGTGTCAGTTTCTTTCACTGTGCGAGTCCTTGTTTCTAGGGACAAAGAAGGAAAGTGAGGGGAATTCTCCTTGTGCTATAGTGTGCTTTAAAAAAACATTTTTTCTAGGGACAGAAAACTCTAGGTAGGGAGAGTGTCAGTTTCTTTCACTGTGCGAGTCCTTGTTTCTAGGGACAAAGAAGGAAAGTGAGGGGAATTCTCCTTGTGCTATAGTGTGCTAAAGCATTCCTCATCAACCATCTTTGAAATCCTTGTTTCTTTCTCGTACATCACGGGACACAGAGCGACATAGTCATTACTAATGGGTTATATAGTTACCGTCAGGTGCTGGCACTGGCAACTTCCAAAACCGGAAGTACCCTCCCCTATATAAGCCCCTCCCATCCGGGAGCACCTCAGTTTTTTTGCCAGTGTCTAAGGTGTTGGCCAAGAAGAAACATGTGTTTTTCACTGAGCTTGCGTACAGGTTCTTTTGGGCCTCAGTAAGCTATTCCGGATCCGACCAAAAAAGCTTCATAGCTAAACGGTCGGTACCCGGGCCTTGCAGAGAAGAGCAAGGTTCTGCCTGTAATGCTTCTCTTAGGAGAGCTGGACCCTGGGATCCAGAGCTCTGGTCATACCCACGACCAAGATGTTTTCTGTGCAGGGTGCTATACAGGTCCAGGGGAGTGGAATCCTTGGGAACCCGGTCCCTGAAGGTTTGATTACAATGCCTGCCGTGATAGGTGAAGTTTGGGCTTTTGTGGACCAAACAAAGTCCTGCGGCGGGGAACAGGTAAGTGGGGGCCCCCAGGAACTTGGTTCTATTGGGGGACCCCCAAGCCTAATTTGTCTTTCTGTCTGTTACCTAACGGTATTCCCGCTAATATCTGTGCATGCCTGTAACTACTAAAAAAATGTAATAATTTTTAATGGTGGTCAAGAAAAAAAAAAAAAAAAAAGAATGTTTTTTTATATATGTTTAGTATATTAAACTGCGGTACCTGTGTTTGTCCACTAGAGGCCGCTGTGGAATGTTTTTCTTGTCATATGGACTAGTTTCTTCTCAGAGAGCAAAGTCCAGGCAGCTGGTGAGTTCTCCTACAGGAAACTGTTTCCTCTGCCATGTTGCAGTGTTCGTCTATCCCCCGGCCTGCGGCAAAGGGGGCCCTGGCTCCTGTCCCTGGTTTCCATGTTTGAAAATTAGCGCCGAGGCGCACGTGGCCGCGCGCGTGCGCGTGCACGCGCCTCTATATATAGAGGTGGCCGGAAAAAGGGGCGGGGCCTGGGGGATGACGCTCTGTGCGCGCCGCAGCGCTTCTGCGCATGTGCGGGCGTCCCAGCAGGTTTTTTAAAAAGCCACATTATTGCAGTAAGCTGGCTATGAAGTACAGAGACAGAGCTGGCAACATTTAAAGGCATACAGCAAGCGGTTGATACAGGCATCCCCTAGAAAGGCACATTAGTAGACACCAACTGTGATATAGCAGCAATTGTGCTAGACTATTCTCAGTAAAAGAGGTGTATTACGGCTGGAATACCTCAGCTTTAGGCTTAGGAATATGCCGTCCAGTAGCTCCGGAACTGAATCTTCCAGGAAGCGAAGGGGGTCTCATCGGGCTCTGAGGATCTTGGGCATACTCCTGCTGCACCAGTCTCCCCTGAAGTTCAGAGGTAAGTGACCGTAGAGACCCCGCAGGGGTACTTGGTACTGTGGCTGTCCTCAGTCACCTGCTCCTGTGTATGTAACAGAGGAGGTTTTTTCCTCAGCTCTGGGAGGATTAGAGAGAGATTGTCAAAATTTATCGCTGCCTCCCTGTCAGGGAAAGCACGCCCGATCTCCGTCTCCTCCTTCAGAGTGCCTGTTAGCAGAGCAACAGTCCCATACAGGGATCGACCTGCCTGAAGGGGATCAGGATAAGGTTGATTCTGTTATAGAGGAATCAACAGTGGGGGAACCCTTTCTCAGCATCTCAAGCTGAAAGATTATGGGTTCAGTCTCTGACTAACATGGTCCGATCAGCATTTAAAAATGCACCTTGCGGAACCATCAACCACTACTGTATCCTCGTTGGGGTCGCTAGAAGCCCCCAGACTGTTTGTTCTTTTCCACTTCACCCTTTACTGAAAGGGCTCATTTACCAGGATTGGGAACGTCCTGAGAAAATATTTATTCCCCCAAGAGATTTCCGGTGGTCTATCCCATGGAGGATAAGTTCATCAAAAAAAAAAAAATGGAAGGTCCCTACAGTGGACGCAGCCATCTCTTGTATGTATAAATCACTGACATGTCCAGTGGATAATGTCCAAATGTTCAAGAACCCAATAGATAAAAGATTGGAGTCCTTATGAAAATCTGCTTGGTGATACAACCAGCAGTAGCAGCTATTGGGGTCTGCTAAGCAGTGAAGGATCAGTTGAAACAGGTCTTGAGGGACTTGACAGATCAGCAGGCTTTGCCCTAGCTGATCTACCTAGAGCCTTAGGCTTTGCGGTTGACGCCATAGAGGATTCAGTCCATCAGGCCTCCCGCCTTACGCTGTCTATAGTACATATGCGTAGGCTCCTATGGCTCAAAAACTGGTCTGCTGAAGCTCCCTGTAAAGAATGGCTGGTTAGCGTCCCATTTCATGGTGAACGCTTATTCAGGGAAAACCTGGACAAATATCCAGAAAATTTCCAGCGGTAAAAATACGCTCTTGCCGGTTAAAAGCAGAGTTAGAGGTCCCTCTTTAAGAGGCCTGCTTCTCCAGTCCCTGGGGCATCGGCTGTGTAACAGTTCCGACGGCCTCCTCGGTCAAATCCCAGGGGTAAAAAACAGGGACAGTAGCAGGGTAATGAGAAACCCTGGGTCAGGGGAGGTACAAAACCTCCCCCAAAGTTAAATTCATGAAGCCCCCACTCAGTCGGGTGGGGGGAGGACTCCAGTTGTTCGCAAGAGACCTGGCGGGACACGATCAAGACAGATAGGTGCTCTCCGCAGTAGGTTTGGGATACAGTTTGGAGTTAAAAGACTCTCCTCCTTCCCATTTTTGAGGTCAAACGTGCCAAGGGATCCCCGGAAGAGAGAGTCCCTCCTGTTGGCACTAGAACAACTATTGCTCCAAGGAGTAATTATGGAGGTTCCCCTGGAAGAATGAGGGTTCGGGTTTTACTCAAACCTCTTTACAGTCCCGAAGCAAACGCGGACGGGAGGCCCATATTAATTCTAAAAGGGCTATACAAATTCCTGTATATCAGGACTTTCCGATGGAGTCGATCCGATCGGTGGCCACTGCCCTACAAGGGGAGGATTGGTTAGCCACGATCGACATCAAAGATGCTTATTTGCACATTCCCATCTTTCCAGTCCACCAAAAATTTCTACGCTTTGCAGTAGAAGGGCGCCATTTTCAGTTCAGAGCCTTACCCTTCGGTTTGGCCACAGCACCACGAGTGTTTACAAAAATTCTGGCCCTTTATTGGCCAATCTAAGAACACAAGGTGTAATGATAATGGCATATCTGGATGACTTGTTGCTGATAGACCACTCAGTGAAAAAACTAGACGTGGTCGTTCACAAGACGATCAAGTATCTGGAATCTCACGGTTGGATTATCAACAGAGACAAGTCAGCCCTAAAAACCAGTCAAAAGTCTGGAATACTTGGGGCTAAGGTTGGATTCAGGCCAGAGAAAAATATTCTTGCCTCGAGGAAAAGTGTTGTCTTTGAAAGATTTGATCCACTTAGTGGGTACAAAAAAGACAGCCGTCCATACGCCTGTATATGAGGCTGCTGGGAAAAATGGTGGCATCATTCGAAGCAGTACCCTACGGTCAATTCCATTCAAGGAATTTGCAAGGGGCCATACTGTCAGCCTGGAACAAAAAAGTTCAGGCCCTAGACTTACAATGTCCTTGTCCCCTTCCGTTCGCAAGAGCCTCCGTTGGTGGTTGGTTCCCCAGAATCTGGAAAAAAGGAAATCCTTCAGTCCGATTTCTTGGAAGGTGGTCACTACAGATGCCAGCCTTATAGGCTGGGGAGCAGTACTGGAGCAATAGTCTCTACAGGGCAGATGGTCGGATGCAGAAAAGGCCCTGCCCATCAATCTCTTAGAGATACGAGCAGCCCGGTATGCCCTAGTAGCATGGACATCCAAACTCCAAGGGTCCCCTGTCAGAATGCAATCAGACAATGCCACAGCAGTGGCATATATCAATCATCAGGGGGGCACCAGGAGTCGTGCAGCCCAGAGGGAAGTAAATTACATCCTGAAATGGGCAGAAAAATATGTCCCAGCCATATCTGCGGTATTCATTCCAGGAGTGGAGAATTGGAAGGCGGACTTTCTAAGTCGCCAGCAATTAGGCCCAGAGGAAGGGTCCCTTCACCCCGAGGTTTTCTGGACAATAGGTCAGCGGTGGGGAACATCGGATGTAGATCTTCTAGCATCCAGATTCAACACAAAGGGGGACAGGTTTGTCTCTCGGACAAGGGATCCCCTAGCTTGCAGCTCGGATGCCCTAGTGTTCCCTTGGGATCAGTTCAAGCTGATATATGCATTCACACCGCCACAATGGTTACCTCGATTACTCCGCAGAATCAGGGTAGAAAAGAAACCGGTGATTCCGGTGGCTCCAGCGTGGCCCCGAAGAGCGTGGTACGCGGAGATTGTAAAATTTCAGTGGGGAGTCCTTGGACTCTCCCACGTCGTCCGGCTTTCGCAAGGACCGATATACCACCCTTCCTTACCAGCCCTAGGTTTGACGGCCTGGCTATTGAAGCCCACATTCTAAAAAAGAGAGGGCTCTCTAATGCTGTGGTATCTACCATGATCAATGCCAGGAAGCCGGTATCCAGGCAGATCTACTATAGAATCTGGAAGGCGTACATCGCGTGGTGTGAGGCCAAGAAATGGCATCCACATAAGTACGTAATAGGTAGGATTCTGGACTTCCTACAGTGGGCTGTAGATAGGAAGCTTGCCTTGAGTACTATCAAGGGTCAGATTTCGGCCTTGTCAATATTTTTTCAAAGGCCCTTGGCTTCGCATTCACTAGTCAAAGCCTTTATACAAGGAGTGATGTGTATTAGTCCTCCGGTTAATATTCCCATATGTCCATGGGATCTAAACTTGGTTCTGTCGGTTCTACAGAAACAACCATTTGAACCATTACAGCATATTTCCTTGGTGCTTCTCACCAGGAAATTGATTTTTCTAGTAGCCATTTGTTCGGCTAAAAGAGTATCGGAATTAGCAGCTATGTCCTGTAAGGAGCCATATCTGGTTATCCATAAGGACAGAGTAGTGTTACGTCCTCATCCAGCCTTTCTTCCTAAGGTGGTATCGAGTTTTCATTTGAACCAAGATGTGGTTCTTCCTTCTTTTTTCCCCAAGCCTACTTCGGTAGAGGAAAAGTTATTGCATTCTTTGGATGTAGTAAGAGCAGTTAAAGCTTATCTAAAAGCCACTGCTCAGATTCGCAGAACGGATACTTTGTTTATTCTGCCGGAAGGCCCCAGAAAGGGTCAGGCAGCGTCAAAATCTACTTTAGCCAAGTGGATTCGACAGGTCATAATACAAGCCTATAGCTTGAGAAGTAGACCGCCTCCGTTCAAAGTTAGGGCGCACTCCACGAGAGCAGTTGGAACTTCATGGGCAGTGCATCACCAGGCCTCCCTGGCTCAAGTCTGTAAGGCCGCAACATGGTCTTCAGTACACACGTTTACTAGGTTCTACCAGGTGGACGTTAGAAGTCAGGAGGATGTCGCCTTTGGGCGCAGTGTGTTGCAGGCCGCAAAAGATCCTCATGTCTGATAGCGCTCAGCTTATATATGGTGTATCCCCCCCCTCATTTGGCATTGCTTTAGGACATCCCATTAGTAATGACTATGTCGCTCTGTGTCCCGTGATGTACGAGAAAGAAAATAGGATTTTTATAACAGCTTACCTGTAAAATCCTTTTCTTGGAGTACATCACGGGACACAGAGCTCCCGCCCCTCTTTGGGGACACTTATTGCTTTGCTACAAAACTGAGGTGCTCCCGGATGGGAGGGGCTTATATAGGGGAGGGTACTTCCGGTTTTGGAAGTTGCCAGTGCCAGCACCTGACGGTAACTATATAACCCATTAGTAATGACTATGTCGCTCTGTGTCCCGTGATGTACTCCAAGAAAAGGATTTTACAGGTAAGCTGTTATAAAAATCCTATTTTTTTGGACAGTCAGGGAAATTGTCGTTGTGCTATTCTGTGCAAAAGCAATCATCCTCAACCATATTTAGAAATCCTTAAGTAAAGGGACAGAGAAGGACACCTGAAGGTAGCCCTTATTGCTTTTTTCCCATCTCCCTGCAGGCCATCTATTAGAATGTCTGGAAGGCAAACAAGGAGAGGCAGACAGTCAGGAGGCAATAAAAGAGGGCAAGCAGGCTCTGTGTCTGGGGGCAACAGTGCTGGTCGTGGACGCGGTGCATTGTCATCAGCACATGGCCATGGGACACGCTTGTCCTTCTTTTCGGCAGCTGGACATGTTGAGCCACATCATGCCGAAGACTTGGTAGAGTGGATGACCAAGCCCTCCTCCTCCTCCTCCTCATCCTCTCTCACCCAGGCTCAGGGTACTGGCAAAGCAGCTGCCAAAGCGTCCTCTTCCCTGGTATCAATGTCAGACTCATCATCAGTCACTCCTTCCCTAGACCCACCATGTCCTCCTCCTGAGGAGTCCCCCGAACTGTTTGAGCACAGTGTTGGGTACATGCTCCAGGAGGATGCCCAGCGTTTCGAAGGGTCTGATGATGAAACCCAGCTACAGGAAGGCAGTAGCGTGAGAGCAGACAGAGGGGATTCTCAAGAAGGACACCAATCTGGCAGTCATGTTCCAGCAGCTGCAGCATACTGCCAGATTGGCTCCAGTGATGAGGAGGGAGGGGATGATGAGGTCACTGACTCCACGTGGGTGCCTAATAGGAGAGAGGAGGAGGAGGAGGATGAGGAGGAGGCACATCTCCAACGAGGCAGGATGCCCTTTGGTGGCCAGCGTAAGGGCAGTACACCGACGGAATCACACCGCAGAGCTCCGCCTGTGCAGGGCGCTGCCTCTGCCCGTCATTCAAAAAGTTCCTTGGTGTGGGCCTTTTTTGAGGCTAGTGCATCAGATCGCACAGCTGCTGTTTGCAACATATGTCTCAAGCGTATATCGCGTGGCCAAAACATCAGCCGCTTGGGTACCACATGCCTGACCAGACATATGTTGACCTGCCATGCAGCTCGTTGGCAAGCCTACCTCAAAGACCCACACCAAAGAACAAAGCGGACCTCTCCTTGCACCGCATCAGCTGGGATCTCCAACCCCACTATAACTTCAGTCCTCTCTGAAACATGCACTGAGAGGAATGAAGGTGTAGAATTAGGTGTGTCACAGCCAAGTACTTGCGGCCACTCTGCTAGCAGTACACCGACGTCCGATTCTAGCAGGCAAATTTCCCTGCCCCAGCTGCTGGACCGTCGAAAGAAGTTCACTCCCAGCCATCCACATGCCCAGCGGTTGAATGCTAGCTTGGCTAAATTGCTAGCGCTTCAACTGCTGCCTTTTCAGTTGGTAGACTCGGCCCCCTTCCGTGAGTTTGTGCAATGTGCGGTTCCTCAGTGGCAGGTTCCCAAACGCCACTTTTTCTCACGGAAGGCTATTCCGGCTCTCTACCGGCATGTGGAAGGCAATGTCTTGGCCTCGCTGGACAGGGCGGTCAGCGGTAAGGTGCATATTACCGCTGACTCATGGTCCAGCAGGCATGGACAGGGACGTTACCTTTCTTTCACGGCCCATTGGGTCACTCTTTTGGCAGCTGGGAAGGATGCAGGACAAGGTGCAGTAGTGTTGGAGGTTGTTCCACCGCCACGCCTCCAAAATGCTACTACTGGTTGTGACACACCTCTCTCCTCCACCCCCTCCTCTTCTTCTTCCTCCATGGCCTCTTCCTGTGGTTTGTCCTATGAACCAGCGGTGCTCCGTAGCCGTTCACGGGGCTACGCAAGTACGCAGGCAAAAAGATGCCATGCCGTGCTTGCGCTGGTGTGTTTGGGGGACAGAAGCCACACTGGGGCAGAGGTCCTGTCTGCTCTGCAGGGCCAGGCCGAGAGGTGGTTGACGCCACGCCAGCTTAAGCCAGGAATGGTGGTTTGCGACAATGGCACCAACCTCCTCTCCGCCCTCCGACAGGGACAACTGACCCATGTGCCCTGTGTGGCTCACGTCCTTAACCTGGTGGTGCAGCGGTTCTTGGGCAGGTACCCGGGCTTACAGGATGTCCTGAGGCAGGCCAGGAAAGTCTGTGTGCATTTCCGCAGATCTTATAATGCCAGTGCTCGCCTGGCTGAGCTGCAAAAGGAGTTGAACCTGCCCAAGAACCGCCTTATATGTGACATGCCCACCAGGTGGAACTCAACGTTGGCCATGCTGCAGCGGCTGCACACGCAGCAGAGGGCCATCAATGAGTACCTGTGCGACTACGGCACCAGGACAGGGTCAGGGGAGCTTGGTTTTTTTTCTCCACGCCAGTGGGGCATGATCAGGGATGCATGCACTGTCCTGGCACCATTTGAGGAGGCCACGAGGATGGTGAGCAGTGACAGTGCATGCATCAGTGACACTGTACCTCTTGTCCACCTGTTGGAGCACACGCTGCGTGGAATAATGGACAGGGCACTTGAGGCAGAACAGAGGCAGGAAGAGGAGGACTTCCTTGCCTCTCAAGGCCCCCTTTACCCAGACAGTGTTCCTTCTGTCCCACCCATCGCACAGGAAGAGGAGGAGGAGGAGGAGGAGGAGGATTGTGTCAGCATGGAGGTGGAGGCTGGCACTCAGCATCATCAGCAGCAGTCTTTTAGGGATGATTTACAGTCCCAAGAAACCAGTGGACTTGTACGTGGCTGGGAGGAGGTGGCTGCGGATCATGTCGTCCTTAGTGACCCAGAGGACTCCGGAGCGAATGCCTCAGCAAACCTACGCTGCATGGCCTCCCTGATCCTGCAAAGTCTGCGGAAGGATCCTCGTATTCTTCGGATCAAGGAGAGGGACCATTACTGGCTGGCCACTCTCCTTGATCCACGGTACAAGGGTAAGGTTGCGGACCTTATGTTACCTTCGCAGAGGGAGCAGAGGATGAGACAATTCCGGGAGGCCTTGCAGAAAGGTCTGTGCAACGCGTTCCCAGAGACTGGGAGGTTACAAACTCCTGGTCCTGGACAACGAGTTGCTGAGGCTTCGGCCAGTCAAAGAAGGAGCGGTGGGGAAGGTGGCCGTCTGACCGATGCGTTCAGACAATTCTTTAGTCCGCAGCCCCAAAGTATGATCGGTTCCAGCAACCATCGCCAGCGTCTGATAAACATGGTGCAGGAATATCTAGGGGCAAGGTCAGACTTGGACACCTTCCCCACCGAAAATCCTCTGGCTTACTGGGTCTTGAGGATGGATCACTGGCCAGAGCTTGCACAGTATGCAATTGAGCTACTGGCCTGTCCTGCATCCAGCGTTCTTTCGGAACGCACATTCAGTGCTGCTGGAGGATTTGTCACGGATCACAGGGTGCGCCTGTCCACCGACTCGGTTGATCGACTGACTTTCATCAAGATGAACCAGTCTTGGATCACCACCAGCTACCACACACCTGATGCTGATATAACAGACTAATTGATTTTAACATGTCACATCCCTTCAAGACTGATGCTGATGCTGAGTGCCTGTGCTGTTATGTTGACTGGCTATCCTCCTCCTCCGATTCCTCAATGATACGATTGATGATGATAGCTTGGAAGATCATTTTTGTTTATGGGTGCCGCCACCAGTGGCTAAGGCCCAATTTTTCAGCCCCTGTTTTACAGGGGCGTGTAATTACAATTTTTTTAGCAATAATTTGCCATAGGGCTCATTGCTGTGCTCCAAGTACAGTATCTGTGAGGGGTTGTAGTGTTGTGCCACCAGTGCCTAAGGCCCAATTTTTCAGCCCCTGTTCAACAGGGGCATGCAATTACAATTCTTGATCTAATAATTCACAGCAGGGCCCATTGCTGCACCCACCAAGAGTAACTCTGAGGGCTTACAGTGTTGTGGCAACGCCACCACCACCACCACCACGAAAGGCCCAATTTTTCAGCCCCTGTTCAAAAGGGGCATGTAATTACAATTCTTGATCTAATAATTCACAGCAGGGCCCATTGCTGCACCCACCAAGAGTAACTGTCAGGGCTTACAGTGTTGTGGCAACACCACCACCACCACCACCACCACCACGAAAGGCCCAATTTTTCAGCCCCTGTTCAACAGGGGCATGCAATTACAATTCTTGATCTAATAATTCACAGCAGGGCCCATTGCTGCACCCACCAAGAGTAACTGTCAGGGCTTACAGTGTTGTGGCACCAGCACCACCATCAAAGGCCCAATTTTTACTACCACTGTTCAACAATTATATGTAATTAAAATTCCTGATATAATAGTTGACAGCAGGGCGTTCCAGCACCAACCAAGAGTAACTGTGAGTGCTTACAGTGTTGTGCCAACACCAACAACTAAGGGGCCTATTTCTGAAGAGTATATACGGCAGGTCCCTACTTTCAAACATCCAACTTACAAACGACTCCTACTTGCAAACGCAAGAAGACAACAGGAAGTGAGAGGAAATCTACCACTAGGAAGGAAAATTCTCTCCTGTAAGAATAAATATGGGAGAAAGGTGTCTCCTCTGTACTGATGCTTTATCAGCAATCCTTGTTTCAAGAAAAACACCACATTTCAAAAACAGTTGTCATTGGGACGGAAAGTGAGGTGAAATGTTCTGAACAGGGGCACAGACAGCAAAACAAATGTTACAGGGGTGATAACCCTTACCTATGTTTTCCAAAAAGTTTAAAAATAGATTTTTGGGCTGGAGCTACACTTCAACAATGTACCTGTTCAAAATTACAAACACATTCTACATAAGAACAAACCTACAGTCCCTGTCTTGTATGCACCGCCTGTATACGGCTGTTCAGAGTATATAGGGCCTTTTTTATTTTATGTGCGGGGTTCCCCTTAATATCCATACAAGACCCAAAGGGGCTGGTAATGGGCTGGGGTAGGGGGGGGGTCATGGGGTAGCTATGCCATTTTTCTTAAAGATTTTCATCCATATTACCGGGACCAGACATTACATTAAAGCCGCAAGCAGTTTTAAATGGCTTTTTTTTCCTTTAGAAGTGTCATTTTGTGCAGGGACAGTTCTAAACACGGGAAACACGTGGCACTTCACAGGCATACTTTAGACACCCCCCAGGTACGATATTTAAAGGAATATTTGACTTTTTTTTTTTCACTTTATGCATCATTAAAATGACTGCTCCCGAAAAACGACCGTTTTTAAAACTTCTTTTTGCATTGATACATGTCCCCTGGTGCAGAACCCGGGTTCCCAAACCCTTTTTAGGACAATAACATGCATAATAGTTGTTATAATTAGCACTTTAGAATTCGAACGTTCGCATCCATTGTATTTAATAGGGTTCTAATGTTCGTACGAACTTTCGGTCCGTTCGCGGGTTCTGGTGCGAACCGAACCCGGGGGTGTTCGGCTCATCACTACCCAGCACACAGATTGGTCCTTCCCCAGTGAGATCCCACCCCCAGCACACAGATTGGTCCTACCCCAGTGAGATCTCACCCCCAGCACACAGATTGGTCCTTCCCCAGTGAGATTTCACCCCCAGCACACAGATTGGTCCTTCCCCAGTAGGGATGAGCTCGGTGTTCGAGTCAAACATACGTTCGACTCGAACATCGGCTGTTCGATCGTTCGACGAAGATTGAACGATTTGGGCCGTTCGCGCCACGGCGGCCTCGTGAGGTGTGTTCCGGCGCAGGGAAAGAGAAGGATAGGCAGGGACAGTGTCATATTTTTTCTTTGCTAAACCTTGTGTGTAGGGACAGAGAAGGATAGGTAGGGAGAGTGTCAGTGTCATAATCTTTGCTAAACCTAGTGTGCTGAACCATATTGCTAAACCTTGTGTGTAGGGACAGACAAGGATAGGCAGTCGAGAGTAGAGATGTACAGAACTATTCGCCGGCGAACAGTTCCCGGCGAACATAGCTTGTTCGCGTTCGCCGCGGCCGGCGAACATATGCGATGTTCGGTCCGCCCCCTATTCATTATCATTGAGCAAACTTTGACCCTGTACCTCACAGTCAGCAGACACATTCCAGCCAATCAGCAGCATACCCTCCCTCCCAGACCCTCCCACCTCCTGGACAGCATCCATTTTAGATTCATTCTCAAGCTGCAGTCTTAGCGAGAGGAGGGACAGTTTAGCTGCTGCTGATTTTATAGGGAAAGCTATAGGCAAGTGTATTCAGTGTTCACTCCACTCCTGAAAGACTCATCTGATCTCTGCTGTAAGCACAGCGTCCTGACAGCACCCCAAAAAGCCCTTTTTAGGGCTGGTAAAACACCAGTCTGCTTGTTTTTTTTTTCTGGACAGCATCTATTTTAGATTCAGTCTGTACTTAAGCTGCAGTGTTAGCCAGAGGAGGGACAGTTTAGCTGCTGCTGATTTTATAGGGAAAGCTAGGCTAGGCCAGTGTATTCAGTGTTCACTCCACTCCTGAAAGACTCATCTGATCTCTGCTGTAAGCACAGCGTCCTGACAGCACCCCAAAAAGCCCTTTTTAGGGCTGGTAAAACACCAGTCTGCTTGTTTTTTTTCCCCGGCACAGTAGCTTTCATAAAAAAAACCACAACAGTTTTGACTGCAGTAGATGAGCAGTCAGTTGCCTGCCAGCGTGTGTGTCAGACCTACAGTGTCTACTGTGCCAACTTCTGCCAGTGCACAGTGCCACTCATATCTGGTGTCACAGTAGCTTGCACGCATAGTACAACTAAACTAATCTAAAAAAAATGACAGGCAGAGGCAGGCCACCCCGCAGGGGCTGTCGTGGTCGTGGTGCTGTGATTCCCTTTGGCCCAAGAATAATGCCCAGTGTTCAGGGGCCACGTACCCTGAACTCGAAAAGTTCTGAGGACATAGTTGACTGGCTAACACAGGACAGCCAATCTTCTACAGCTTCCGCTCGGAACCTTGACGCACCATCCTTCTCCAGCTCAGCTTTGGGTACCTCTCAAGTTCCCACTCGCCCGCCTGCCGCCACCACCAACACTAGCACCACAGTTGCTTCACTTGATCTGTCAGAGGAGTTATTTACACATGAGTTGGAAGAAATGAGTGATGCGCAAACATTATTACCAGAGGATGTAGATAAAAGGGATATGTCTCAGTCAGGCAGCATTACACACATGGATGTACGGTGTGATGATGATGATGTTGTACCCGCTGCTGCTTCCTTTGCTGAGTTGTCAGATACAAGTGAAGCGGTTGATGATGACGATGTGGATGTCACGTGGGTGCCCGCTCGAAGAGAAGAAGAACAGGGGGAAAGTTCAGATGGGGAGACAGAGAGGAGGAGGAGACGAGTTGGAAGGAGGGGTAGGTCGTCGCAAGGAGCTAGTGGCACAGTCAGACAGCATGTATCGGCACCCGGGGTCAGCCAGACAGCACGCCAATCAACGCATGCTGTTGCCACCACCAGAATGCCGCCATTGCAAAGCTCAGCAGTGTGGCATTTTTTTTGTGTGTCTGCCTCTGATAACAGCGATGCCATTTGCAACCTGTGGCAAAAGAAACTGAGTCGTGGGAAATCCAACACCCACCTAGGTACAACTGCTTTGCGAAGGCACATGATCGCACATCACAAACGCCTATGGGATCAACACATGATGACGAGTACAAGCAGCACACAAGCTCAAAGCCACCATCCTCCTCCTGGTCCAGCATCTTCAGCCACGTCAACCACTGCTGTCCTCCTTGCCCCCTCTCAACCATCTGACACTACGTCTCTCGCCTTGAGCAGTTCCTGCTCATCTGCCCACAGTCAGGTGTCTGTCAAGGACATGTTTGAGCGTAAGAAGCCAATGTCACAGAGTCACCCCCTTGCCCGGCATCTGACAGCTGGCTTGTCGGAACTCTTAGCCCGCCAGCTTTTACCATACAAGCTGGTGGAGTCTGAGGCCTTCAAAAAATTTGTAGCTATTGGGACACCGCAGTGGAAGGTACCCGGCCGAAATTTCTTTTCACAAAAGGCAATCCCCAACCTGTACTCTATTGTGCAAAAGGAAGTCATGGCATGTCTGGCACACAGTGTTGGGGCAAGGGTCCATCTGACCACTGATACCTGGTCTGCAAAGCACGGTCAGGGCAGGTATATCACCTACACTGCTCATTGGGTAAACCTGCTGACGGCTGCCAAGCATGTAATGCGTGGCTCTGCAGAGGAGTTGGTGGTGACACCACCACGACTTGCAGGCAGGCCTGCTGTCACCTCCTCTACTCCTCCTACTCCATCCTCTTCGATAACCTCCTCGGCTGAGTCCTCTTCTGCTGCTGCGTCTTGCTCCACATCAACAGCACCCCCCCAGCTCCCCAGGGGCTATTCCACATCCCGGATACGACAGTGTCACGCTGTCTTGGGGTTGACTTGCCTGAAAGCAGAGAGTCACACCGGACCAGCACTCCTGTCCGCCCTGAACGCACAGGTGGATCAGTGGCTGACTCCGCACCAACTGGAGATCGGCAAAGTGGTGTGTGACAACGGAAGCAATTTGTTGGCGGCATTGAATTTGGGCAAGTTGACACATGTGCCGTGCATGGCACATGTGTTAAATCTGATTGTACAACGCTTTGTGCATAAGTACCCAGACTTACAGGATGTCCTCAAGCAGGCCAGGAAGGTGTGTGGCCATTTCAGGCGTTCCTACACAGCCATGGCGCACTTTTCAGATATCCAGCGGCGAAACAACATGCCAGTGAGGCGCTTGATTTGCGACAGCCCGACACGTTGGAATTCAACACTCCTAATGTTCGACCGTCTGCTCCAACAAGAAAAAGCCGTCAACGAGTATTTGTATGACCGGGGTGCTAGGACAGCCTCTGCGCAGCTGGGAATTTTTTTGCCACGTTACTGGACGCTCATGCGCAATGCCTGTAGGCTCATGCGTCCTTTTGAGGAGGTGACAAACCTAGTCAGTCGCACTGAAGGCACCATCAGCGACATCATCCCATTTGTTTTCTTCCTGGAGCGTGCCCTGCGAAGAGTGCTGGATCAGGCCGTAGATGAGCGTGAAGAGGAAGAGGAAGAGTTGTGGTCACCATCACCACCACCAGAAACAGCCTTATCAGCATCGCTTGCTGGACCTGCGGCAACGCTGGAAGAGGAGTCTGAGGAAGAGGAGTCAGAGGAGGAATGTGGCTTTGAGGAGGAGGAGGAAGACCAACCACAGCAGGCATCCCAGGGTGCTCGTTGTCACCTATCTGGTACCCGTGGTGTTGTACGTGGCTGGGGGGAAGAACAGACCTTCAGTGAGATCAGTGAGGACGAGGAACAGGACATGAGTAGCTCGGCATCCAACCTTGTGCAAATGGGGTCTTTCATGCTGTCGCGCCTGTTGAGGGACCCTCGTATAAAAAGGCTGAAGGAGAACGACCTGTATTGGGTGGCCACGCTACTAGACCCCCGGTATAAGCAGAAAGTGCCAGAAATGTTACCGAATTACAGGAAGACAGAAAGGATGCAGCAGTTCCAAAATAAATTAAAAAGTATGCTTTACACAGCGTATAAGGGTGATGTCACAGCACAACGGGAATCTAACAGGGGAAGAGGTGAAAGTAATCCTCCTCCTACCACGACCATGCCGGCAAGGACAGGACGCTTTACAGACGTATTGTTGATGGAGGACATGCGGAGCTTTTTAAGTCCTACGCATCGCCACAGCCCTTCGGGGTCCACCCTCAGAGAACGACTCGACCGACAGGTAGCAGACTACCTCGCCTTAACTGCAGATATCGACACTCTGAGGAGCGATGAACCCCTTGACTACTGGGTGTGCAGGCTTGACCTGTGGCCTGAGCTATCCCAATTTGCGATAGAACTTCTGGCCTGCCCCGCTTCAAGTGTCCTTTCAGAAAGGACCTTCAGTGCAGCAGGAGGTATTGTCACTGAGAAGAGAAGTCGCCTAGGTCAAAAAAGTCTAGATTACCTCACCTTTATTAAGATGAATGAGGCATGGATCCCGAAGGGACTGACAGTGGGCGATACATTTGACTAAAAAAGGCCTGATGAGATGAGCTGCCTTGGGCTAAAAATGGTCCACAAGCCGCAATGTTTTAGGGCACTTTCTGCCTGAAAAACATAATTTTTTCTGGCCGCTGCTACAGCAGCGGCTGCAACAATACCTAATTTTACAGGCATGTGTACATGCCTAATTTTTCTGGCCTCTGGTGCTGCACTGTGGCTGCAAAAAAAAAAAAACACATACCTGTGTCAATTCCCCTTCGTGATCGTTACCTTGTTGTGGTGAAGGGGCTTGCGTATCACAATGAAGCGACCACCTCTATGAGTGTGTTGGCAATGGCGTTGTTGGCACACCCCAGATGGTAAGGTCGTTGCTTCATTGTGAACAGACCAAAAGCGATCGGCTTGATAATTTTGCATAGAAAAAACATAAATTTTCTTTGTGATCATCTAAGGTGATCATTAAAGCCTTGCAGTTGTGCAAATGGACTGTTTGCAGTTGTTTGCGGTGCGTTAAACGGGGAGTTTGGTCTGTCCGAGTTTGGTCTGTCACTGTGAAGCGGGCGTAACCCTTACACTACCTGATCGATACAACATCATACCTGATGTTTTAAAGCACGTTATTCCAAACACATTAGGAATGTTAGGTGATTTATGCCCTTTATGGATTAAAACCCGACTCTGCGTCAACTACGTAATTTTCCATGGGAGTTTTGCCATGGATCCCCCTCCGGCATGCCACAGTCCAGGTGTTAGTCCCCTTGAAACAACTTTTCCATCACTATTGTGGCCAGAAAGAGTCCCTGTGGGTTTTAAAATTCGCCTGCCTATTGAAGTCTATGGCGGTTCGCCGGGTTCGCCCGTTCGCGAACATTTGCGGCAGTTCGCGTTCGCCGTTCGCGAACGGAAAATTTTATGTTCGCGACATCACTAGTCGAGAGTGTCAGTGTCATAATCTTTGCTAAACCTAGTGTGCTGAACCATATTGCTAAACCTTGTGTGTAGGGACAGACAAGGATAGGCAGTCGAGAGTGTCAGTGTCATAATCTTTGCTAAACCTAGTGTGCTGAACCATATTGCTAAACCTTGTGTGTAGGGACAGACAAGGATAGGCAGTCGAGAGTGTCAGTGTCATAATCTTTGCTAAACCTAGTGTGCTGAACCATATTGCTAAACCTTGTGTGTAGGGACAGACAAGGATAGGCAGTCGAGAGTGTCAGTGTCATAATCTTTGCTAAACCTAGTGTGCTGAACCATATTGCTAAACCTTGTGTGTAGGGACAGACAAGGATAGGCAGTCGAGAGTGTCAGTGTCATAATCTTTGCTAAACCTAGTGCGCTGAACCATATTGCTAAACCTTGTGTGTAGGGACAGACAAGGATAGGCAGTCGAGAGTGTCAGTGTCATATTCTTTGCTAAACCTAGTGTGCTGAACCATATTGCTAAACCTTGTGTGTAGGGACAGACAAGGATAGGCAGTCGAGAGTGCCAGTGTCATATTCTTTGCTAAACCTAGTGTGCTGAACCATATTGCTAAACCTTGTGTGTAGGGACAGACAAGGATAGGCAGGGAGAGTGTCAGTGTCATATTCTTTGCTAAACCTTGTGTGCTGAACCATATTGCTAAACCTTGTGTGTAGGGACAGACAAGGATAGGCAGTCGAGAGTGTCAGTGTCATAATCTTTGCTAAACCTAGTGTGCTGAACCATATTGCTAAACCTTGTGTGTAGGGACAGACAAGGATAGGCAGTCGACAGTGTCAGTGTCCTATTCTTTGCTAAACCTTGTGTGCAGGGAGAGAGAAGGATAGGCAGGGGACAGTGTCAGTGTCATTGTTGCTAAGCCTCCTGCACAGTATACACCTGAAGCTAGCCCTTATTGCTGTTTTTTCCTGGTGTGTTACACTGACAGGCATTTGCAGCACTTACAGCGGGCGGAGTGTGCTTCCTGCAAAATAAACACCTGAAGCTACCCCTTATTGCTGGTTTTCCCATCTCCCTGCAGGCCATTAGAATGTCTGGAAGGCAAACAAGGAGAGGCAGACAGTCAGGAGCCAATAAAAGAGGGCAAGCAGGCTCTGTGTCTGGGGGCAACAGTGCTGGTCGTGGACGCGGTGCATTGTCATCAGCACATGGCCATGGGACACGCTTGTCTTTCTTTTCGGCAGCTGGACATGTTGAGCCACATCATGCCGAAGACTTGGTAGAGTGGATGACCAAGCCCTCCTCATCCTCCTCATCCTCTCTCACCCAGGCTCAGGGTACTGGCAAAGCAGCTGCCAAAGCGTCCTCTTCCCTGGTATCAATGTCATCATCAGTCACTCCTTCCCTAGACCCACCATGTCCTCCTCCTGAGGAGTGTTGGGTACATGCTCCAGGAGGATGCCCAGCATTTCGAAGGGTCTGATGATGATACCCAGCTAGAGGAAGGCAGTAGCGTGAGAGCAGAGAGAGGGGATGCTCAAGAAGGACACCAATCTGGCAGTCATGTTCCAGCAGCTGCAGCATACTGCCAGATTGGCTCCAGTGATGAGGAGGGAGGGGATGATGAGGTCACTGACTCCACGTAGGTGCCTAATAGGAGAGAGGAGGAGGAGGAGGATGAGGAGGAGGCACATCTCCAACGAGGCAGGATGCCCTTGGGTGGCCAGCGTAAGGGCAGCACACCGACGGAATCACACCGCAGAGCTCCGCCTGTGCAGGGCGCTGCCTCTGCCCGTCATTCAAAAAGTTCTTTGGTGTGGGCCTTTTTTGAGGCGAGTGCATAAGATCGCACAGCTGCTGTTTGCAACATATGTCTCAAGCGTATATCGCGTGGCCAAAACATCAGGCGCTTGGGCACCACATGCTTGACCAGACATATGTTGACCTGCCATGCAGCTCGTTGGCAAGCCTACCTTAAAGACCCACACCAAAGAACAAAGCGGACCTCTCCTTGCACCGCATCAGCTGGGATCTCCAACCCCACTATACCTTCAGTCCTCTCTGAAACCTGCACTGAGAGGAATGAAGGTGTAGAATTAGGTGTGTAACAGCCAAGTACTTGCGGCCACTCTGCTAGCAGTACACCGACGTCCGATTCTAGCAGGCAAATTTCCCTGCCCCAGCTGCTGGACCGTCAAAAGAAGTTCACTCCCAGCCATCCACATGCCCAGCGGTTGAATGCTAGCTTGGCTAAATTGCTAGCGCTTCAACTGCTGCCTTTTCAGTTGGTAGACTCGGCCCCCTTCCGTGAGTTTGTGCAATGTGCGGTTCCTCAGTTGCAGGTTCCCCAACGCCACTTTTTCTCACGGAAGGCGATTCTGGCTCTCTACCGGCATGTGGAAGGCAATGTCTTGGCCTCGCTGGACAGGGCGGTCAGCGGTAAGGTGCATATTACCGCTGACTCATGGTCCAGCAGGCATGGACAAGGACGTTACCTTTCTTTCACGGCCCATTGGGTCACTCTTTTGGCAGCTGGGAAGGATGCAGGACAAGGTGCAGTAGTGTTGGAGGTTGTTCCACCGCCACGCCTCCAAAATGCTACTACTGGTTGTGACACACCTCTGTCCTCCACCCCCTCCTCTTCTTCTTCCTCCGTGGCCTCTTCCTGTGCTTTGTCCTCGGAACCAGCGGTGCTCCGTAGGCGTTCAAGGGGCTACGCAAGTACGCAGGCAAAAAGATGCCATGCCGTGCTTGCGCTGGTGTGTTTGGGGGACAGGAGCCACACTGGGGCAGAGGTTCTGTCTGCTCTGCAGGGGCAGGCCGAGAGGTGGTTGACGCCACGCCAGCTTAAGCCAGGAATGGTAGTTTGCGACAATGGCACCAACCTCCTCTCAGCTCTCCGACAGGGACAACTGACCCATGTGCCCTGTGTGGCTCACGTCCTTAACCTGGTGGTGCAGCGGTTCTTGGGCAGGTACCCGGGCTTACAGGATGTCCTGAGGCAGGCCAGGAAAGTCTGTGTGCATTTCTGCAGATCTTATAATGCCAGTGCTCGCCTGGCTGAGCTGCAAAAGGAGTTGAACCTGCCCAAGAACCGCCTTATATGTGACATGCCCACCAGATGGAACTCAACGTTGGCCATGCTGCAGCGGCTGCACACGCAGCAGAGGGCCATCAATGAGTACCTGTGCGACTACGGCACCAGGACAGGGTCAGGGGAGCTTGGTTTTTTTTCACCACGCCAGTGGGGCATGATCAGGGATGCATGCACTGTCCTGGCACCATTTGAGGAGGCCACGAGGATGGTGAGCAGTGACAGTGCATGCATCAGTGACACTGTACCTCTTGTCCACCTGTTGGAACATACGCTGCGTGGAATAATGGACAGGGCACTTGAGGCAGAACAGAGGCAGGAAGAGGAGGACTTCCTTGCCTCTCAAGGCCCCCTTTACCCAGACAGTGTTCCTTCTGTCCCACCCATCGCACAGGAAGAAGAGGAGGAGGAGGAGGAGGAGGATTGTGTCAGCATGGAGGTGGAGCCTGGCACTCAGCATCATCAGCAGCAGTCTTTTAGGGATGATTTACAGTCCCAAGAAACCAGTGGACTTGTACGTGGCTGGGAGGAGGTGGCTGCGGATCATGTCGTCCTTAGTGACCCAGAGGACTCTGGACTGAATGCCTCAGCTAACCTACGCTGCATGGCCTCCCTGATCCTGCAAAGTCTGCAGAAGGATCCTCGTATTCTTCGGATCAAGGAGAGGGACCATTACTGGCTGGCCACTCTCCTTGATCCACGGTACAAGGGTAAGGTTGCGGACCTTATCTTACCGTCGCAGAGGGAGCAGAGGATGAGACAACTCCGGGAGGCCTTGCAGAAAGGTCTGTGCAACGCGTTCGCAGAGACTGGGAGGTTACAATCTCCTGGTCTTGGACAACGAGTTGCTGAGGCTTCGGTCAGTCAAAGAAGGAGCGGTGGGGAAGGTGGCCGTGTGACCGAAGCGTTCAGACAATTCTTTAGTCCGCAGCCCCAAGGTATGATCGGTTCCAGCAACCATCGCCAGCGTCTGATATACATGGTGCAGGAATACCTAGGGGCAAGGTCAGACTTGGACACCTTCCCCACCGAAAATCCTCTGGCTTACTGGGTCTTGAGGATGGATCACTGGCCAGAGCTTGCACAGTATGCAATTGAGCTACTGGCCTGTCCTGCATCCAGCGTTCTTTCAGAACGCACATTCAGTGCTGCTGGAGGATTTGTCAAGGATCACAGGGTGCGCCTGTCCACCGACTCTGTTGATCGACTGACCTTCATAAAGATGAACCAGTCTTGGATCACCACCAGCTACCAAACACCTGAAGCTGATATAACAGACTAATTTATTTTCAAATGTCACATCCCTTCAAGACTGATGCTGATGCTGAGAGTTTGTCCTGTTATGTTGACTGACTATCCTCCTCCTCCTCAATGATCCGATTGACGATGATAGCTTGGAAGAACATTTTTGTTTCTGGGTGCCGCCACCAGTGGCTAAGGCCCAATTTTTCAGCCCCTGTTTAACAGGGGTGTGTTATTACAATTTTTTATGCAATGCTTTGCAGCAGGGCTCATTCCTGCACTCCAACTAGAGTATCTGGGAGTGGTTGCAGTGTCGTGGCACCAGCACCAGTGGCTAAGGCCCAATTTTTCAGCCCCTGTTTAACAGGGGCGTGTAATTACAATTTTTGATGCAATACTTTGCAACAGGGCTCATTGCTGTGCTCCAAGTACAGTATCTGTGAGGGGTTGCAGTGTTGTGGCACCAGTGCCTAAGGCTCAATTTTTCTTCCCCTGTTTAACAGGGGCATGTAATTACAATTCTTGATCTAATAATTCACAGCAGGGCCCATTCCTGCGCCCACCAAGACTAACTGTGAGGCCTTACAGTGTTGTGTCAACACCACCACCACCACCACCACCAAAGGCCCAATTTTTCTTCCCCTGTTTAACAGGGGCATGCAATTACAATTCTTGATCTAATAATTCACAGCAGGGCCCATTCATGCGCCCACCAAGAGTAACTGTGAGGGCTCACAGTGTTGTGGCAACACCAACATCTAAGGGGCAAATTTCAGCTGCGTATATACGGCAGGCCCCTACTTTCAAACATCCAACTTACAAACGACTCCTCCTTGCAAACGGAAGGATACAACAGGAAGTGAGAGGAAAATTACCCCTAGGAAGGCAAATTCTCTACTGTAAGAGTTAATATGGGAAAAAAAGTGTCTCCTCTCCACTGATTCTTTATCACCAATTCTTGTTTCAATAAAAAAACCAAATTTTCAAAAAACATTTGTCATTAGGACGGAAAGTGAGGTGAACTGTTCTGAACAGGTGCACACTGCACAGACAGCAAAACAAAATGTTACAGGGGTGATAACCCTTCCCTATGTTTTCCAAAAAGCTTAAAAATAGATTTTTTGGCTGGAGCTACACTTAAACAATGTACCTGTTCAAAATTACAAACAGATTCTACATAAGAACAAACCTACAGTCCCTGTCTTGTATGCACCGCCTGTATACGGCTGTTCAGAGTATATAGGGCCTTTTTTATTTTGTGTGCGGGGTTCCCCTTGATATCCATACAAGACCCAAAGGGGCTGGTAATGGACTGGGGTAAGGGGGGGGGGTGATGGGGTAGCTATGTCATTTTTCTTAAAGATTTTCATCCATATTACCGGGACCAGACATTACATTAAAGCCGCAAGCAGTTTTAAATGGCTTTTTTTCCTTTAGAAATGTAATTTTGTGCAGGGACAGTTCTAAACACGGGAAACACGTGGCACTTCACAGGCATACTTTAGACACCCCCCAGGTACGATATTTAAAGGAATATTTGCCTTTTTTTTTTCACTTTATACATCATTAAAATGACTGCTCCAGAAAAACAGCCGTTTTTAAAACTTCTTTTTGCATTGATACATGACATGTTAAAGTGGTTGTAAACCCACTTTTTCAACTTGCACCTACAGGTAAGCCTAGATTAAGGCTTACCTGTAGGTGCAAGAAATATCTCCTAAACCTACACGGTTTAGGAGATAGTTACTAAAATGTCAAGCGCCGCTATCTACGGCGCATGCGCGCCGTAGACAACGGCGCATTTATGGGGTTAATCCCATTCACATACTCGGCTACTTCCCAGCAATCGCTGGGCGTAGCCGAGTGGGACGCCTCCCGCGCGCATGCGCAGAGTGACGTCTCCGCCGCTCCGGCCAATCACAGCGCCGGAGCGGCGCTGTGATTGGCTGGTGCGGCGATACCCGGAAGTAACATTCCGGCTATCGCCGCAGTGATGTCTGCGGCTGGACAGAGGGACGAGGACGGCTTCGGGGGCCCCGATCTAAGGTAAGTGGAGCATAATGAGCTATTATGCTAGTCATAATAGCTCATTATGCCTTTCTCTTGCAGGTGGGCCAAAAAAAAAAAGTGGGTTTACAACCACTTTAAGGACCGATCTTCCGCACTGCCTTACCCTGTACATCTCTGCCCCCAACCCCACATACCCATCTTACCAATAACGACTGACAAGGTTGTGGAGTAAAATTGGCCTTGCGGCCTATTTATTTAACAAATTCTTATATATAAAAATAAATAACCATTTAAATAACATTTAACATTTTCCAATACCCTGGTGGTCTTAGAGACCACAACTCCAACTTGGACACTGGGACCAAACTATATCCCCTAGGCCTCCAGTCGCAAGACACCGACTCGGAGGCGGTACACATGTCCGCAGTGCCCTAACATTTTCCCCCTTCCTGGTTAACCCTTGTTGACCGGAAGGTACCCAATAAACCCCATACCACCTATGGGTACCACCTTTTTTCCAGAACTTCCACTTTTACCTCCTTTTCCAGCAACCAAAAGCCGCCACAGCTCGCAAGGGGTAAAGCCTTACCCTTGCGCGCACCTCCACACCCTCAGGGCCCGCTGAATTCCCTCCTGCAACCCCAGGGCCCAAAGATCAAGGCCAACGGAAGTCAAGTGGACACCGTCACCCCTTAGGTACCGCCAAGTGTCCACCTCCAATTCTCGGTGGCGCACCACAAGGCCGCCATTCCGTACAAAGAATCTCCCCACTTCCTTATTAACTTTTACCCGGGCCTTGTTGACTTTTTCCACCAACCAGGCCCAACGCCATGCCGTTCTGCCCACCATATCCAACCAAATGACAATCATTCCCAGGTAAGCAGTGCGCAACCTTAAAACATCATATTTAACATCCCGGATGAGCTGGTGCATGGACCTGGCCCCCATGTCATTCCCCCCCGCATGCAGCACCAGGATATCCGGCGCCCTATCACGGCATGCAAACCTCTGTATTTCTGGCATAACCCCACTCCAGACCATGCCCGGCACCCCAATCCATTGGACCTGAGCTTCTCGTAGAGGAATCCCCAACTGCCTTCCATTGGGCCACGTACGAGTGAGCCAGAATCCAAACCAATATGGGCTCACCACCTGAAAAACATTGAAAATAACCTAAACCATTTTTTTTTTTTTGATACATCCGCCATTTTACCACACAGCCCGAACATAGCCCCCAACCAGTATCCCTTACTCATGTATCAGATGTGGGCGAATATGAAGCCACCGCCCAATCCGCTTTACTGCGTCTGCCATCAGGCCCGCCCTTGCCGCCTCTGTGGCTGCCCCAATACGAAAGGAATGCGAGGCATAACCCTTCGGATCATACCCCGCCGCCAACAAACATCTTTTGAACACCGCTATAAATTGAAACCTAGACAGTGCCGACCCATCCTCATGCATCAGAAAAGAACCCCCAAGTCCAGGACGCATAGAACAAAAGGATTCCACCGCCCGTATAGAACAGATTGACGCATCAGGAATGCGAAACAACAGGCTTTGCATCCCCTTTCCACCTTGGTCCGTTTTGGACTTACTCACCCAAATCCCTACTGAGTCTTCTGAACACTCCACGTCCTGAACCAACAAACCCCCTTGTGCCTGTCTGGAAGAACTGACCAGCTCTCCCACCTTCAGGGCCCCAAAAAAAGCAAGCGCGAATGCTGCCTGGAACAAGTGACACTCATATTCCGAACTGCCCACAGCGTGCAAATGCAGGAACAAGTTCTGCAACATCACAAACGAAACCGGCCGGCGGCTGTCCGCCGCCTTCCGGCCTTTCCTGTACCCCTTCACCGTCTGTCTCAAACAAAATTCTTTTGTGTAGTCCCTGCAACCATACCATTTGAAAAGGAAAGCCAAACCCGCTAGTGCCCGATCCACCGCGGACACGGAAACGCCTCGCTCCATCTTCAAGGTAAGAAAATAAAGCAGGGCCACACCCGCGTTCCGCCCCACCGGGGAAACTCCAAGCCCTTGCACAAATGACCGCCATTCCTGCCAAACCTTAGCGTGGGCATTCCATGTGCCCCCACTCACTGACCGTTTAATCCACTGGACCGCGCTGCCAAAGCTATGTTCCACATCCAGCTGGGACAGGTAACCCCGCGTTGCTCCGCTGCTGGTGCCAACTCCCGGCACCTGTCCCACTGAAAACGAGACAAAGCGTCAGCCAGAGTGTTATCCACACCAGGAAGATGTACTGCATAAACGAATACATTCAAATGCAAGCAGCGCAGGACCAAATGTCGTAGCAAACGCACCACCGGCTGCGATGCAGCCGACACACGATTCACCACTTGGACTACCCCCATGTTGTCGCAGTTCAAACGCACCTTGAGATTCCGGAAGGAATCCCCCCAAAGTTCTAACGCCACTACGATTGGGAAAAGCTCCAGCAGTACTAGGTTCTTCAAGAAACCCGCCTCCTCCCACTCTTTGGGCCAAGGAGCCGCGCTCTATTTGCCCTGACAGAATGCCCCATACCCCGTAGAGCCTGCCGCGTCCGTAAACAATTCCAAATCGAAATTACTGACGGGCCCGGCCATCCACAACGCCCGCCCATTGAAAGAAGGAATTCATGCCACACTTCCAAGTCTTCCCGCAGCTCACCATTCAGACTCACAAAATGAGAAGGAATCCGCACCCCAGCCGTCGCAGCCGACAGCCTGCGGCTAAAAGAAACTCTACCCATCGGCATTATCCGGCAAGCGAAACACAACTTACCTAGTAGTGACTGCATCTGTCACAGCTGAATCTTACGCCGCCTGATGACGCCCCGCACTTCCGCCTTCAAAGCCTTCAGCTTATCCTCCGGTAGTCTACCTTACATCTTCAAGGAATCCAGCACTATGCCCAAGAATACAATGGACGACGTGGGACCCTCCGTCTTCTCATGGGCCAAAGGGACCCCGAAACGGTCAGCCACGTATTGCAACGTCCCCAACAGGACGGAGCAAACGTTAGACTCCGCCGGACCCACGCACAAGAAATAGTGGATGATCGAACTGATGCCCGACGCATCTCTGACCACCCATTCCAGGAACGAGCTGAAAGTCTCGAATAGCGCGCAAGAGATAGAGCATCCCATGGGCAAACAACGGTCCACATAGTAAGCTCCCTCCTATTTACAGCCCAAAAAACGGAAACTGTCCGGGTGTACCGGGAGCAACCTAAATGCCGATTCAATATCAGCCTTAGCCCAGAGCGCCCCACGACCACACCTACGAACCCATGCCACCGCAGCATCGAAGGAAGTGTACGATACCGTGCAGTCCTCCGGCGCAATAGCATCACTGACCGACCCACCCTTGGGAAAGGAAAGGTGGTGAATCAAGCAAAATTTATTCGGTTCCTTCTTGGAGACAACCCCCAAGGGGGACACCACCAAATCCATCATTGGAACCTCCGTGAACGGCGCAGCCATACGCCCCAACTGCACTTCTTTAGCCAATTTCTCTGAAACGACCAAGGGCTGCAGCAGGGCGGACCGGAGGTTCCTGGCCGCCGGGGGAACGGCAAAGGGCGAACAAGGAATCTTGAACCCGCTGGCGAAGCCCTCCTCTAACAACCTAGCGGCACCCCTATCGGGATATCTATTGAGAAAGGGAAGCATCCTTTCCACCCGAATTGGCGTCATTCCCTTTACCCGCAGAATCCCAGGCACGGCCCTTGCCGCGCTTGAAGCATTTGGAAAAGGCATGGCTGCCCCCGCAACCTGAACACACGTGCTTGAAGCGACAGCTTGCGCCATACTTACACGTGCCTTCGTTAAATTGCCAGCAGTTGCCCCATTTTTTCTCGGTCGGTTGTCCTGAGGCCGCGGCACCTCCGACCCCCCCCCCCCTGAAAAAACTGATTGGAGGCACGAGATACCGTCATCAGTCTCATCCACAAGTTGATGTCCTTGTGATCCCATCGCAGCCCTGGTCTGATGGCCATCCTTTGCCGGAACTGCTCATCGTACCGTAACCAAGCTACCCCCCCATACGTCCTGTATGCTTCGCAAACGGCCTCCAAGTAAATGAACAGCCCAGAACAATGTTCCGGGGCCTTCTCCCCTATCACACAGGCCATGATCGCAAATGCTTGCAGCCAATTGGTAAATGTGCGGGGAATAAGACGATAACAACACTTTTCCTCGTCCTCCTTCTTGCTCTCCTCCGGCTACACCCTATCCAGGTTGAATTTCTCTAAGGGGAGCAACGTAAAGATCTCCACATACTCACCCTTCCAGATCTTTTCTCTGACGTCCGCCTTGAGGTGAGCTCCCAACGGCGCCTCAAAACAAATATACATCTCATTTTTCGCAGCATCCGCAAGCCTGACCGCCTCCTTTTTCTTCTCCCCCGAAGCATCCTGCCCGCCCGCCGCGGTAACCTCCCCCGGTAAGAGGGCCTGCACCGTTCCTGTTACCCCACCCACAGGTACACTAGTGGCTAATGGAGCCGTCGCCGGCCCCCCGCCCGCCACAACTGCCTGAGATGAACCCCCTTGCCGAACCCACGCCTCCGTGGGAGACACCGAGTCGCCACTGCCTGGCTCAAACCGCCTGACCAACTCTCTTAACCCCGACCACAAATCCTGCGCCTCCCCCGCAGCCCCCTGCCTTACCGGGGAAGAAAGCACCCCCGGGGACCCACTTGCAACTGAACCCCACCAACACTACTTTGACCCAATAAATCCTGTAAAAGTGTACAAATATTAGCTGTAGAATTAGACTTACCGGGCTGCCTTGGACTGGGTCCACGAGCCGCCGAACTGGACTCCATCGCCGCCTGTTGTCCCGAGTCCTCGCCACCATCCGACCCGGACAGCTCACCCTCTGACCTGTCATCCGCTTCTGCTGACACATGCGCTGGCTGCCCCCCGTGCGGACGCGACCCGGTGGGCAAGGGCCGGCGTGGCTGTGCGTCGCGTCCCGTCCCCTCGATCCTGGCACGCCCGACCCACTCGCGACCTCCACCGATGGACTCCGGGTCCGCCCCCTGGCACGGGTGTCATCCGCTCGCCCTCCTCCATTCACCCTCGTCGACACTGCACCCCTCACCGATCGTCCTGCCGCCACAACCAGACCCCTGGCCGCCACCGCCTAAAGGCCACTGGCCCGTGAACTGGGTCCTACGTGCTGGGCCGCACGACTGCTCCGACCGTCCCTCGCAGTCTCGGCCGCGATGTCACTGCATCTCCGACGCGCGGGGGGGAGGGGGCCAGAGAGCCGCTAGTCTCCCCCACCGCCGAGCTCCGTCCTCTGCGCGGATTACTCCCGGCCCCCCCCCCCCCCCCCCCCGCCGACACAGGCTGAGTCCGGCGCGGGGATGCAGCCGGAGGGCCCCTATTGGGTCTCCGAACGGAACTCTCCGGACCTGGGGATGCGTCAGGGCTGTACCGCTCAGGCGGCCTGGACCGCCTAGCGCGTGCCGCTGTATTACCCCCCCGGCGGCTACCGCTGCCTGCTCCTCCATGACCGCTGACCTGTTCCTGTAACCACTCGGCGCCCTGTTCTGATAGCACTGCCCTCAGTTGCTCCATTAACCCGGCCATCACAGCAGAGGAGGCTTCCCAGCAAGCTTCTTCCTCGTGTGTCCTAGAAGAATGCTGAAATCGTCACTTCCTCCCCACACTAAACTTCTGCTGACCTTCCTCCCGGCCCCTAAACCACTCCCCTTTCCTTAAAGCAACACAGCCTAACTAAGCTGCTGCCTGTCCCACTTGTCATGCCGTCCCTGCGCTCATTCTTTTGCTGTCTCTGCTCCGGGACTCTCTTGTCCCCTGGTGCATAACCCGGGTTCCCAAACCCTTTTTAGGACAATAACATGCATAATAGTCGTTATAATTAGCACTTTAGATTTCGAACGTTCGCATCCATTGTATTTAATAGGGTTCTAAAGTTCGTGCGAACTTTCGGTCCGTTCGCGGGTTCTGGTGCGAACCGAACCCGGGGGTGTTCGGCTCATCACTATTCCCCAGTGAGATTTCACCCCCAGCACACAGATTGGTCCTTCCACAGTGAGATCCCACCCCCAACACACAGATTGGTATTTCCCCAGTGAAATCTCAACCCCCAGCACACAGATTGGTACTTCCCCAGTGAGATCTCAACCCCAGCACACAGATTGGTTCTTCTCAAGTGAGATCTCACCCCCAACACACAGATTGGTACTTCCCCAGTGAGATCTCACCCCCAGCACACAGATTGGTCTTTCCCCATTGATATCCCACCCCCAGCACACAGATTGGTCCTTCCCCAGTCAGATCTCACCCCAGCACACAGATTGGTCCTTCCCCACTGAGATTCCACCCCCAGCACACAGATTGGTCCTTCCCCACTGAGATCCAACCCCCAGCACACAGATTGGTCCTTTTCTCACTGAGATTCCACCCCCAGCACACAGATTGGTCCTTTCCCAGTGTTCCTGTTATTTGCAAAGTCCCAAATAAATGACTATCTACAGGATTTGTTTTTCCTCTCTGGGTAGTGAAAACCAATTACACAGCAAAAATGTTTATGCGTTAAAAAGTTTTATTTCCCATGCATTGTATTCAATCCCACCAACAAATCCATGAGAATACATTATATATATAATACACATTGGGGTTGATTTACTAAGGACAAATAGACTGTTCACTTTGCAAAGTGCAGTTGCTCCAGAGCTTAGTAAATGGTAAAGCTTCACTTTGCAAAGAGTAACCAATCACATGCAAGGAAAATAAAACAAAATTTCACTTTTGCTTGCACATTATTGGATGATGGAAGTCAGCAGAACTTCTGCTCATTTACTAATCTCTTGAGCAACTGCTCTTTTAGAGTGCAACTGCACTTTGCAAAGTGCACAGAGTATATGTGTAGCGCCCTGCTCCGAATGAGTGGGCGCTATATTTGAAATTTAGTTGTCTGGGCATTAGTTTAGCCCAGAGAGATTGTTCATTTAAATTATGGTACTGTTTTAGTTTGGTCGGTTGCATGATTTTCCTCCTGACAGTGGGTGTCGCTGTCACCGCTGGTCAGGGTTGGAAATTCAACAGGCTGGACGTATTGGGTATCTCTTTCCCAGCAACAGCCCAGGGAGCGTGGTGTACCCACTGTGCATGCTGGGAGAGGGAACTTAAGGGACAGGCGCCATTGCAAGAGGGGAGTTGGGGGTCGTCGTTCTTGGGTGGTGGACGCCACTCGCCCGATCCCGACCTGAGGGTCCTCATGGCCTCAGGGACGTGCTGGCAGTTTCCGCCTCGGGCCATGTTGGCCTGAGGCTCCGTTACGGAAATGTAGGCCCAGACAATTCTGGGGGCCTACTGATCCGGGATGATCCTGTGTCGCCTTGCCTGCTGGAAGGGACCAAGTAATTGAGGACTCAATTGGAGGATGCATCCGGATCATAATCGAACTCACAGTGCTGCTGGAATGGCTGGAACATCCTGGCACTAAGAGCTGTGTTCTTTATTCAGAAGGTAACCCAGGGAAGGGTTACACCAAGTCTGTGGAAGAGACTGTTCTATTTTCATCAAGTCTGTGGCAGAGACTGTTCTATTTTCACCAAGTCTGTGGCAGAGACTGTTCTATTTTCACCAAGTCTGTGGCAGAGACTGTTCTATTTGCACCAAGTCTGTCGTGGAGACAGTTGTTCCTCTGGACCTAGGAAAATTCCTGTGATCTGCAACTAAGGTACCTGAGTCCTCCCCGTCCCTTCAACCCCCTCTGTTGAAACTTTGTTCAATAAAACCCTTGAAAGAGACTTTTGTGTTGGTGTAAACTTCTTCTGGACAACTCTTCAAGGAGAACCCCTGAGACGAGCAGTTTCATTGCCGATTCTTGAGCTTTCAGACTGGTCTTTGGATTGTTGCAGGAAGCCACTAGTGGAAAAACACATAAGGCGTATCAACTTAGTGTTTTTCTTTACTTTACTTCCACTGTTTCTTCGACTGTGTCTACTGTCCCTGCACCAATCTTCACTGCACCTGTACAGAAAAAGGTGGGATACGTGAAGGCCTCCCGTGGCCGCCATAGAGGTCCACCCCAGAGAATACCGGAACCAGACCTTGAGAGAGATGACATCCTGGGAGGTCCACGTCAGGAACCGGTAAGACATCTGGGGAAAAAGTGCCTGAGACTGTACGCAACTGGTTGCTGTCAGAGGGAAAGAATTCCATGTCAGATTTTTGTGGAAACGTATTGAAGTCCATGTCTCAGGAGTTGTTGTGGAGCAACATGGAGGAGGCTGCCTCCGTACATAGTTTTTCGGAATTGACAACCATGGACTCCGGGGAGACAACGCCCAGAGTGGAAAAACCGGTTGTTACCAGTGAAGTCCTGCCCAAAGTTACCAGTTCATATGGGTCAGGAAAACTGTCTGCAAATCGCATGGTACACAAGTCCGCAGTTTCTTGTATACCGCCTGGATATGGAAGTACCAGATCTTTGCCCAGGCTTGCCCGATCCCAAAGATTGCTGAACAAACGGGTGGCCAGGGAGTATGGACTAGATTTCCCCTATGTTCCCAAGGAAACCATGCAGGAGATTGAGGCCAATAGAGCGGAATGGTACAGTGAAGCTGTGTGGGACCACCTTGAAGTACCTAAACCGTTCCGGAAAGTAGGCCATTCCTTTACCATCAGAGGGTGCTTGTTGCAATGGAGCTATGGTCGGCATATCTATGCGGACAAGGTAGTCAGCTGCCGGCCTGGAAAGGAGGACTACGTTTATTTTGTTACTACTGTGGACAAACAGGGGAAATTACTAATCCTGTCTGACCCTTGCTTTTACTGGTATTGATAAATGGTGACTGTTCCAGTTTTGTAATTTTTGCAAAAGGAGATTTTCTTTTATCTTTCTCTTCTTTGAAGGACTTGGGGTGACTAGCTAGTTAATGCTAGGGCATTGGAGACTTTGAGTCAAGATTCTCTACCCGGTCCAACACTTGGACCACAAAATAACTTTGCTATGATGTTCTTCGACCACTAGGTGGCAAAGGTTTGCTTACTTAGCGGAAACTGGACTTTTCTGCACTTAGCTACATAACTCTTTTTGCACTTAGAAATATATATATAGGAAAGAAAGTTTCATTTCCCAGGAAGTAAGGCTTTGCTTCCATTGTACAGAAATGTTTAGAATATCTACCTGTGTGTGCTGTTTTGTTTTTCAGGTGTCCTGGATCTCCTTCCAAGCTACTGTAAAGTTAGATGGGTTAGATAGAGAGATAGGAATACTGCAGTGTATAGTAATATGATTATTGGATGTCTATGTAAAATGTGTATTTCTTGTTATCTTACCCTTCCCTCCCTAGCCAAGTTTTGGGACTCAGGTAGCTGACCCTCAGGATTGAGGGTCAAACTTTCCTCGACGATGAGGACATCGTCTGTTGTGGAGGGGGAAGTATGTAGCTCCCTGCTCCCAATGAGTGGGCGCTATATTTGAAATTTAGTTGTCTGGGCATTAGTTTAGCCCAGAGAGAGTGTTCATTTAAATTATGGCATTGTTTCAGTTTGGTCGGTTGCATGATTTTCCTCCTGACAGTGGGTGTCGCTGTCACCGCTGGTCAGGGTTGGAAAGGCAACAGGCTGGACGTATTGGGTATCTCTTTCCCAGCAGCAGCCCAGGGGGCGTGGTGTACCCGCTGTGCATGCTGGGAGAGGGTACTTAAGGGACAGGCGCCATTGCAAGGGGGGAGTTGGGGGTCCTCGTTCGTGGGTGGTGGACACCACCCGCCCTATCCCGACCTGAGGGCCCTCATGGCCTCAGGGACGTGCTGGCAGTTTCCGCCTCGGGCCATGTTGGCCTGAGGCTCCGTTACTGAATTGTAGGCCCAGAAGTTTCTGGGGGCCTACTGGTCCAGGGATGATCCTGTGTCGCCTTGCCTGCTGGAAGGGACCAAGCAATTGAGGACTCAATTGGAGGATGCATCCGGATCATAATCTACCTCACAGTGCTGCCGGAACGGCTGAAAGATCCTAGCACTGAGAGCTGTGTTCTTCATTCAGAAGGTAACCCAGGGAAGGGTTGCACCAAGTCTGTGGCAGAGACTGTTCTATTTGTACCAAGTCTGTGGCAGAGACTTTATGTGATCGAGCTACGCATCGGTTGCTAGGCCGGTGAGATTGAGCCGAACCGGTGTTCGATGAGTCCAGCGTGAAGACAGTTGTTCCTCTGGACCTAGGAAAATTCCTGTGATCTGCAACTAAGGTACCCGAGTCCTCCCCATTCCTTCAACCCCCTCTGTTAAAACTTTGTTCAATAAACCCCTTGAAAGAGACTTTTGTGTTGGTGCAAACTTCTTCTGGACAACTCTTCAAGGAGAACCCCTGAGACGAGCAGTTTCATTGCCGATTCTTGAGCTTTCAGACTGGTCTTTGGATTGTTGCAGGAAGCCACTAGTGGAAAAACACATAAGGCGTATCAACTTAGTGTTTTTCTTTACTTTTGGGACCATCCGTGGGCTTATGTTATCTTCTGGCTGTACCGCATTGGACCCGGTTTCATTTCCATTGGAGAAATCAGACTACTGATGGGCCTGTTATTCCCTTACTTCTGGTAAGCGGTGCATTCAAATGGTGGTGGATCACGGGTGTTGCATGAATCATTTGAGCATCAATCCTCAATTTTAGTGATGAGCCGAACACCCCCGGGTTCGGTTCGCACCAGAACCCGCGAACGGACCGAAAGTTCGTACGAACACTAGAACCCTATTAAATACAATGGATGCGAACGTTCGAATTCTAAAGTGCTAATTATAACAACTATTATGCATGTTATTGTCCTAAAAAGGGTTTGGGAACCCGGGTTCTGCACCAGGGGACATGTATCAATGCAAAAAGAAGTTTTAAAAACGGTCGTTTTTCGGGAGCAGTCATTTTAATGATGCATAAAGTGAAAAAAAAAAGTCAAATATTCCTTTAAATATCGTACCTGGGGGGTGTCTAAAGTATGCCTGTGAAGTGCCACGTGTTTCCCGTGTTTAGAACTGTCCCTGCACAAAATGACACTTCTAAAGGAAAAAAAAAGCCATTTAAAACTGCTTGCGGCTTTAATGTAATGTCTGCTCCCGGTAATATGGATGAAAATCTTTAAGAAAAATGGCATAGCTACCCCATGACCCCCCCCCCTACCCCAGCCCATTACCAGCCCCTTTGGGTCTTGTATGGATATTAAGGGGAACCCCGCACATAAAATAAAAAAGGCCCTATATACTCTGAACAGCCGTATACAGGCGGTGCATACAAGACAGGGACTGTAGGTTTGTTCTTATGTAGAATCTGTTTGTAATTTTGAACAGGTACATTGTTGAAGTGTAGCTCCAGCCCAAAAATCTATTTTTAAACTTTTTGGAAAACATAGGTAAGGGTTATCACCCCTGTAACATTTGTTTTGCTGTCTGTGCCCCTGTTCAGAACATTTCACCTCACTTTCCGTCCCAATGTCAACTGTTTTTGAAATGTGGTGTTTTTCTTGAAACAAGGATTGCTGATAAAGCATCAGTACAGAGGAGACACCTTTCTCCCATATTTATTCTTACAGGAGAGAATTTTCCTTCCTAGTGGTAGATTTCCTCTCACTTCCTGTTGTCTTCTTGCGTTTGCAAGTAGGAGTCGTTTGTAAGTTGGATGTTTGAAAGTAGGGACCTGCCGTATATACTCTGCAGAAATAGGCCCCTTAGTTGTTGGTGTTGGCACAACACTGTAAGCACTCACAGTTACTCTTGGTTGGTGCTGGAACGCCCTGCTGTCAACTATTATATCAGGAATTTTAATTACATATAATTGTTGAACAGTGGTAGTAAAAATTGGGCCTTTGATGGTGGTGCTGGTGCCACAACACTGTAAGCCCTGACAGTTACTCTTGGTGGGTGCAGCAATGGGCCCTGCTGTGAATTATTAGATCAAGAATTGTAATTGCATGCCCCTGTTGAACAGGGGCTGAAAAATTGGGCCTTAGGCACTGGTGGCACAACACTACAACCCCTCACAGATACTGTACTTGGAGCACAGCAATGAGCCCTGTTGCAAAGTATTGCTTCAAAAATTGTAATGACACGCCCCTGTTAAACAGGGGCTGAAAAATTGGGCCTTAGGCACTGGTGCCACAACACTCCAACCCCTCACAGATACTGTACTTGGAGCACAGCAATGAGCCCTATGGCAAATTATTGCTAAAAAAATTGTAATTACACGCCCCTGTAAAACAGGGGCTGAAAAATTGGGCCTTAGCCACTGGTGGCGGCACCCATAAACAAAAATGATCTTCCAAGCTATCATCATCAATCGTATCATTGAGGACTCGGAGGAGGAGGATAGCCAGTCAACATAACAGCACAGGCACTCAGCATCAGCATCAGTCTTGAAGGGATGTGACATGTTAAAATCAATTAGTCTGTTATATCAGCATCAGGTGTGTGGTAGCTGGTGGTGATCCAAGACTGGTTCATCTTGATGAAAGTCAGTCGATCAACCGAGTCGGTGGACAGGCGCACCCTGTGATCCGTGACAAATCCTCCAGCAGCACTGAATGTGCGTTCCGAAAGAACGCTGGATGCAGGACAGGCCAGTAGCTCAATTGCATACTGTGCAAGCTCTGGCCAGTGATCCATCCTCAAGACCCAGTAAGCCAGAGGATTTTCGGTGGGGAAGGTGTCCAAGTCTGACCTTGCCCCTAGATATTCCTGCACCATGTTTATCAGACGCTGGCGATGGTTGCTGGAACCGATCATACTTTGGGGCTGCGGACTAAAGAATTGTCTGAACGCATCGGTCAGACGGCCACCTTCCCCACCGCTCCTTCTTTGACTGGCCGAAGCCTCAGCAACTCGTTGTCCAGGACCAGGAGTTTGTAACCTCCCAGTCTCTGGGAACGCGTTGCACAGACCTTTCTGCAAGGCCTCCCGGAGTTGTCTCATCCTCTGCTCCCTCTGCAAAGGTAACATAAGGTCCGCAACCTTACCCTTGTACCGTGGATCAAGGAGAGTGGCCAGCCAGTAATGGTCCCTCTCCTTGATCCGAAGAATACGAGGATCCTTCCGCAGACTTTGCAGGATCAGGGAGGCCATGCAGCGTAGGTTTGCTGAGGCATTCGCTCCGGAGTCCTCTGGGTCACTAAGGACGACATGATCCGCAGCCACCTCCTCCCAGCCACGTACAAGTCCACTGGTTTCTTGGGACTGTAAATCATCCCTAAAAGACTGCTGCTGATGATGCTGAGTGCCAGCCTCCACCTCCATGCTGACACAATCCTCCTCCTCCTCCTCCTCCTCTTCCTGTGCGATGGGTGGGACAGAAGGAACACTGTCTGGGTAAAGGGGGCCTTGAGAGGCAAGGAAGTCCTCCTCTTCCTGCCTCTGTTCTGCCTCAAGTGCCCTGTCCATTATTCCACGCAGCGTGTGCTCCAACAGGTGGACAAGAGGTACAGTGTCACTGATGCATGCACTGTCACTGCTCACCATCCTCGTGGCCTCCTCAAATGGTGCCAGGACAGTGCATGCATCCCTGATCATGCCCCACTGGCGTGGAGAAAAAAAACCAAGCTCCCCTGACCCTGTCCTGGTGCCGTAGTCGCACAGGTACTCATTGATGGCCCTCTGCTGCGTGTGCAGCCGCTGCAGCATGGCCAACGTTGAGTTCCACCTGGTGGGCATGTCACATATAAGGCGGTTCTTGGGCAGGTTCAACTCCTTTTGCAGCTCAGCCAGGCGAGCACTGGCATTATAAGATCTGCGGAAATGCACACAGACTTTCCTGGCCTGCCTCAGGACATCCTGTAAGCCCGGGTACCTGCCCAAGAACCGCTGCACCACCAGGTTAAGGACGTGAGCCACACAGGGCACATGGGTCAGTTGTCCCTGTCGGAGAGCTGAGAGGAGGTTGGTGCCATTGTCGCAAACCACCATTCCTGGCTTAAGCTGGCGTGGTGTCAACCACCTCTCGGCCTGGCCCTGCAGAGCAGACAGGACCTCTGCCCCAGTGTGGCTTCTGTCCCCCAAACACACCAGCGCAAGCACGGCATGGCATCTTTTTGCCTGCGTACTTGCGTAGCCCCGTGAACGGCTACGGAGCACCGCTGGTTCATAGGACAAACCACAGGAAGAGGCCATGGAGGAAGAAGAAGAGGAGGGGGTGGAGGAGAGAGGTGTGTCACAACCAGTAGTAGCATTTTGGAGGCGTGGCGGTGGAACAACCTCCAACACTACTGCACCTTGTCCTGCATCCTTCCCAGCTGCCAAAAGAGTGACCCAATGGGCCGTGAAAGAAAGGTAACGTCCCTGTCCATGCCTGCTGGACCATGAGTCAGCGGTAATATGCACCTTACCGCTGACCGCCCTGTCCAGCGAGGCCAAGACATTGCCTTCCACATGCCGGTAGAGAGCCGGAATAGCCTTCCGTGAGAAAAAGTGGCGTTTGGGAACCTGCCACTGAGGAACCGCACATTGCACAAACTCACGGAAGGGGGCCGAGTCTACCAACTGAAAAGGCAGCAGTTGAAGCGCTAGCAATTTAGCCAAGCTAGCATTCAACCGCTGGGCATGTGGATGGCTGGGAGTGAACTTCTTTCGACGGTCCAGCAGCTGGGGCAGGGAAATTTGCCTGCTAGAATCGGACGTCGGTGTACTGCTAGCAGAGTGGCCGCAAGTACTTGGCTGTGACACACCTAATTCTACACCTTCATTCCTCTCAGTGCATGTTTCAGAGAGGACTGAAGTTATAGTGGGGTTGGAGATCCCAGCTGATGCGGTGCAAGGAGAGGTCCGCTTTGTTCTTTGGTGTGGGTCTTTGAGGTAGGCTTGCCAACGAGCTGCATGGCAGGTCAACATATGTCTGGTCAGGCATGTGGTACCCAAGCGGCTGATGTTTTGGCCACGCGATATACGCTTGAGACATATGTTGCAAACAGCAGCTGTGCGATCTGATGCACTAGCCTCAAAAAAGGCCCACACCAAGGAACTTTTTGAATGACGGGCAGAGGCAGCGCCCTGCACAGGCGGAGCTCTGCGGTGTGATTCCGTCGGTGTACTGCCCTTACGCTGGCCACCAAAGGGCATCCTGCCTCGTTGGAGATGTGCCTCCTCCTCATCCTCCTCCTCCTCCTCTCTCCTATTAGGCACCCACGTGGAGTCAGTGACCTCATCATCCCCTCCCTCCTCATCACTGGAGCCAATCTGGCAGTATGCTGCAGCTGCTGGAACATGACTGCCAGATTGGTGTCCTTCTTGAGCATCCCCTCTGTCTGCTCTCACGCTACTGCCTTCCTGTAGCTGGGTTTCATCATCAGACCCTTCGAAACGCTGGGCATCCTCCTGGAGCATGTACCAAACACTGTGCTCAAACAGTTCGGGGGACTCCTCAGGAGGAGGACATGGTGGGTCTAGGGAAGGAGTGACTGATGATGAGTCTGACATTGATACCAGGGAAGAGGACGCTTTGGCAGCTGCTTTGCCAGTACCCTGAGCCTGGGTGAGAGAGGATGAGGAGGAGGAGTAGGGCTTGGTCATCCACTCTACCAAGTCTTCGGCATGATGTGGCTCAACATGTCCAGCTGCCGAAAAGAAGGACAAGCGTGTCCCATGGCCATGTGCTGATGACAATGCACCGCGTCCACGACCAGCACTGTTGCCCCCAGACACAGAGCCTGCTTGCCCTCTTTTATTGCCTCCTGACTGTCTGCCTCTCCTTGTTTGCCTTCCAGACATTCTAATAGATGGCCTGCAGGGAGATGGGAAAAAAGCAATAAGGGCTACCTTCAGGTGGCCTTCTCTGTCCCTTTACTTAAGGATTTCTAAATATGGTTGAGGATGATTGCTTTTGCACAGAATAGCACAACGACAATTTCCCTGACTGTCCAAAAAACAAGGATTTCAAAGATGGTTGATGAGGAATGCTTTAGCACACTATAGCACAAGGAGAATTCCCCTCACTTTCCTTCTTTGTCCCTAGAAACAAGGATTATCACAGTGAAAGAAACTGACACTCTTCCTACCTAGAGTTTTCTGTCCCTAGAAAAAATGTTTTTTTAAAGCACACTATAGCACAAGGAGAATTCCCCTCACTTTCCTTCTTTGTCCCTAGAAACAAGGACTCGCACAGTGAAAGAAACTGACACTCTCCCTACCTATCCTTCTCTTTCCCTAAACTAAAGGAATCCAGGTTAAGCAAGAAAGAAATAAATGTCACTGTCCCTGCCTATGCTTGTCTTTCCCTGCTCCGGAACACACTACACTAGGCCGCCGTGCTGGCGGCCTTTTATAGTGTGGGGCGTGTACTAAACACCCTCAGCAATAATTGGCCACAGGCATCCTGCCTGTGGCCAATCATTGCTCTCCTCGCTGCCGGCGCTGTGATTGGCCAAGCATGCAGGGTCACAGTGCATGCTTGGCCAATCACAGCGCCTGGATGACACTGCGATGGCGTAGTGCATTGTGGGCCGTTCGCGTCACTCGAATTTGGCGCGAACGGCCCAAATCGTTCGATCTTCGTCGAACGATCGAACAGCCGATGTTCGAGTCGAACGTATGTTCGACTCGAACACGAAGCTCATCCCTACTCAATTTCTTCTATCCCTTACACGGTTTACCTCCATTTTGGATCCCTACAGCAAATTTGGGACTTTAATCATAGTTTTTATGTTTAACCACTTGCCGCCCGCCCTATAGCGGATTGACGGCGGCAAAGTGGTTTCAAAATCCTGACTGGACGTCATATGACGTCCTCAGGATTTTGAGCCGCTGCGCGCCCCCGGGGGGCGCGCATCGCGACGATCGTTGTTGCAGGGTGTCAGTCTGACACCCCGCAACACCGATCTAGGTAAAGAGTCTCTGACGGAGACTCTTTACCACGTGATCAGCCGTGTCCAATCACGGCTGATCACAATGTAAACAGGAAAAGCCGGTCATCGGCTTTTCGTCACTCGCGTCTGTCAGACGCGAGTAGAGGAGAGCCGATCGGCTGCTCCTCTGACAGGGGGGGTTTGTGCTGATCGATTATCAGCGCAGTCCCCCCGAGGATGCCCACACTGGACCACCAGGGATACCACCAGGGATGCTCACCACCAGGTATGCCTCCCTAGACCACCAGGGATGCCATTCTGTGCCCCTAATGGATGCCAATCAGTGCCCACAATGGATGCCAATCAGTGCCCACAATGGGCATCACTGATTGGCAGGCATTATTGTTTGGCACTGATTGGCATCTATTAGTAACACATTACAGTACAGTGCCACCTATCAGTGCCCATCCATGCCAACTATCAGTGCCCATCCATACCCATCCGTGCCACCTATCAGTGCCCATCCATGCCGCCTATCAGTGCCCAATCCGTGCCGCCTATCGATGCCCATCCGTGCTGCCTATCGATGCCCATCCGTGCCGCCTATCTGTGCCCATCCGTGCTGCCTGTGCCCATCTGTGCCCATCCGTGCCCATCTGTGCCTACCAGTGCCCATCCGTGCCGCCTACCGGTGCCCATCCGTGCTGCCTATCGGTGCCCATCCGTGCCGCCTATCGGTGCCCATCCGTGCCGCCTATCGGTGCCCATCCGTGCCGCCTATCGGTGCCCATCAGTGCCGCCTTATCAGTGCCCATCAGTGCAGCCCCATCAGTGCCCATCAGTGAAGGAGAAAACTTACTTATTTACAAAGTTTTGTAACTGAAACAAAAAAAATACGTATTTTTTTCAAAATTTTCGGTCTTTTTAAAAAAAAAATTGCAGAAAAAAAATAAATCGCAGAGGTGATCAAATACCACCAAAAGAAAGCTCTATTTGTGGGAAGAAAATGATAAAAATTTAGTTTGGGTACAGTGTAGCACAACCGCGCAATTGTCATTCAAAGTGCAACAGCGCAGAAAGCTGAAAATTGGTCTGGCCAGGAAGCTGTATAAGTGCCCTGTATGGAAGTGGTTAATTTTCATTCCAATCATTTATCACCTTTTTTGTTAAATTGATACACATGCTTTCACTTATGGACTCATTTTATATGTGTTTCACATGCACTTTCAATGACTAGTTTCATTATCGGTCTTCTAATGTTTTAGCGCAGCTGTTTATTGTTTCCTTTGTTACTATTTATGTTATCACATAAGTCCAGTTGCTGCTGTCCTCTTTTCTTGTTTTCAGTTAGCGTAGTTTATTCCTTTTTCCATACCGAATTTAAAAAAGCAGCTCCTACGAGGGTATCGCTACATATGTCTTTAGTAAATCAACCCCAAAGTTTGTTATGTTTTAGTGCATTGTGGAATCTTAGGCCTCGTACACACGACCGATTTTCTCGGCAAGAACCAGCAAGAAACTTGCTGGCAGAGAGGTCTTGCCGAGTAAATCGGTCGTGTGTACGCTGCTATCGGGTTTCTCGTCGAGAAAACCGACAAGAAACCTCGACGAGAAAATAGAGAACCTGCTCTCTATTTTCTCGTCGAGATTCTCCTCGGCATGTTTCTCGACGAGAAAAGTGAGTGTGTGTGTACACTTACCTGTCCTCCCGGAAGCCCGCGCATGTTCGAGATGAATTTGACGCATGCGCGGTAGCTTCCTAGGCATACGTAGGGTAGACCAAGATGGCGGCGACGGCATCGAATGTGACGAGTGCATGCTCGACGTAGTCGATGACGTCACTGCGTACACTCCTTTCAAAGAAGCGCGGGTTCTTTGAAACGAGCGTGTGTACACTCGGCCGGGACAAGTTTCTTGTCCAAGAATCTCGTCGAAAAAAACGACATGTTTTTTTCAACGAGAATCTCGGCCGTGTGTACGAGGCCTCACAGTCATTACTGTTAACCAGAGATATAACTAGAACCTTCAGGGCCCCTTTGCAAGAAACCATTGGTCCTGGGGCCCTTTTCTTTGGTCCCAGGGCTCCTCCCACTGATCCTGTGGGCTCTTTACTGCCGTTGTGGGGCTGTTAATTATGGTTTCGCAGGGGGACCCTTTAACATGTTCTGCAGCAGCCCCTCATCCTGCATAGTGGCAAAACAGGGCCCAATCGCAAATGCGACCTTTGCGACCCTGGTGGTTTTACCACTAGCAGAGGATGGTTCAGCTATATTTTCCTGCAGCAGCTGAATGCCTGCAGGAGGGGGAGGAGGAGAAGCAAACTTTCAGCTGAATAGCAGAACAAGAAGCGGCACAATGGAGGATCACAGAGTGACTGTGGAATGTCTCCTCTTGCCAAATGGTCTTCCAGAGGGGCCAGAGGTTTGTTTATTATGTGGTTAATGGGGAAACCATAAACTCAAATTGGAAAAACACTCATATTTATTCAACCTGTTACAAAAAACTTACAACATTTTATATAAAGTATGTTGAAACAGGTTTGGCATCCCCTACACACAAGCTGAGGTCCTGCATGCTGTGCAGGTGGTTATAAACCTGATCAGTTCACATTTTCTAAATATTCTTGAATATAATATTCCTGAATATTCAGGAATGCTATCCTTAAGATGAATTTCATGCTCAGACTCTTATATCTAACCAAGGCCTGCCCATTTCTATTCCCCAATCTTTTTTTAAATCGGTCTGGAGTAGGGATGAGCTCGGTGTTCGAGTCGAACATACGTTCGACTCGAACATCGGCTGTTCGATCGTTCGACGAAGATCGAACGATTTGGGCCGTTCGCGCCTAATTCGAGTGACGCGAACGGCCCACAATGCACTACGCCATCGCAGTGTCATCCAGGCGCTGTGATTGGCCAAGCATGCACTGTGACCCCGCATGCTTGGCCAATCACAGCGCCGGCAGCGAGGAGAGCAATGATTGGCCACAGGCAGGATGCCTGTGGCCAATTATTGCTGAGGGTGTTTAGTACACGCCCCACACTATAAAAGGCCGCCAGCACGGCGGCCTAGTGTAGTGTGTTCCGGAGCAGGGAAAGAGAAGCATAGGCAGGGACAGTGACATTTTTTTTCTTGCTTAACCTGGATTCCTTTAGTTTAGGGAAAGAGAAGGATAGGTAGGGAGAGTGTCAGTTTCTTTCACTGTGCTAATCCTTGTTTCTAGGGACAGGGAAGGACAGTGAGGGAAATTCTCCTTGTGCTATAGTGTGCTAAAGCATTGATCATCAACCATCTTTAAAAAAACATTTTTTCTAGGGACAGAAAACTATAGGTAGGGAGAGTGTCAGTTTCTTTCACTGTGCTAATCCTTGTTTCTAGGGACAGGGAAGGACAGTGAGGGAAATTCTCCTTGTGCTATACTGTGCTAAAGCATTGATCATCAACCATCTTTAAAAAAACATTTTTTCTAGGGACAGAAAACTATAGGTAGGGAGAGTGTCAGTTTCTTTCACTGTGCTAATCCTTGTTTCTAGGGACAGGGAAGGACAGTGAGGGAAATTCTCCTTGTGCTATACTGTGCTAAAGCATTCCTCATCAACCATCTTTGAAATCCTTGTTTTTTGGACAGTCAGGGAAATTTTCGTTGTGCTATTCTGTGCGAAAGCAATCATCCTCAACCATATTTAGAAATCCTTAAGTAAAGGGACAGAGAAGGACACCTGAAGGTAGCCCTTATTGCTTTTTTCCCCATCTCCCTGCAGGCCATCTATTAGAATGTCTGGAAGGCAAACAAGGAGAGGCAGACAGTCAGGAGGCAATAAAAGAGGGCAAGCAGGCTCTGTGTCTGGGGGCAACAGTGCTGGTCGTGGACGCGGTGCATTGTCATCAGCACATGGCCATGGGACACGCTTGTCCTTTTCGGCAGCTGGACATGTTGAGCCACATCATGCCGAAGACTTGGTAGAGTGGATGACCAAGCCCTCCTCCTCCTCCTCCTCATCCTCTCTCACCCAGGCTCAGGGTACTGGCAAAGCAGCTGCCAAAGCGTCCTCTTCCCTGGTATCAATGTCAGACTCATCATCAGTCACTCCTTCCCTAGACCCACCATGTCCTCCTCCTGAGGAGTCCCCCGAACTGTTTGAGCACAGTGTTGGGTACATGTTTCAGGAGGATGCCCAGCGTTTCGAAGGGTCTGATGATGAAACCCAGCTACAGGAAGGCAGTAGCGTGAGAGCAGACAGAGGGGATTCTCAAGAAGGACACCAATCTGGCAGTCATGTTCCAGCAGCTGCAGCATACTGCCAGATTGGCTCCAGTGATGAGGAGGGAGGGGATGATGAGGTCACTGACTCCACGTGGGTGCCTAATAGGAGAGAGGAGGAGGAGGAGGATGAGGAGGAGGCACATCTCCAACGAGGCAGGATGCCCTTTGGTGGCCAGCGTAAGGGCAGTACACCGACGGAATCACACCGCAGAGCTCCGCCTGTGCAGGGCGCTGCCTCTGCCCGTCATTCAAAAAGTTCTTTGGTGTGGGCCTTTTTTGAGGCTAGTGCATCAGATCGCACAGCTGCTGTTTGCAACATATGTCTCAAGCGTATATCGCGTGGCCAAAACATCAGCCGCTTGGGTACCACATGCCTGACCAGACATATGTTGACCTGCCATGCAGCTCGTTGGCAAGCCTACCTCAAAGACCCACACCAAAGAACAAAGCGGACCTCTCCTTGCACCGCATCAGCTGGGATCTCCAACCCCACTATAACTTCAGTCCTCTCTGAAACATGCACTGAGAGGAATGAAGGTGTAGAATTAGGTGTGTCACAGCCAAGTACTTGCGGCCACTCTGCTAGCAGTACACCGACGTCCGATTCTAGCAGGCAAATTTCCCTGCCCCAGCTGCTGGACCGTCGAAAGAAGTTCACTCCCAGCCATCCACATGCCCAGCGGTTGAATGCTAGCTTGGCTAAATTGCTAGCGCTTCAACTGCTGCCTTTTCAGTTGGTAGACTCGGCCCCCTTCCGTGAGTTTGTGCAATGTGCGGTTCCTCAGTGGCAGGTTCCCAAACGCCACTTTTTCTCACGGAAGGCTATTCCGACTCTCTACCGGCATGTGGAAGGCAATGTCTTGGCCTCGCTGGACAGGGCGGTCAGCGGTAAGGTGCATATTACCGCTGACTCATGGTCCAGCAGGCATGGACAGGGACGTTACCTTTCTTTCACGGCCCATTGGGTCACTCTTTTGGCAGCTGGGAAGGATGCAGGACAAGGTGCAGTAGTGTTGGAGGTTGTTCCACCGCCACGCCTCCAAAATGCTACTACTGGTTGTGACACACCTCTCTCCTCCACCCCCTCCTCTTCTTCTTCCTCCATGGCCTCTTCCTGTGCTTTGTCCTCTGAACCAGCGGTGCTCCGTAGCCGTTCAAGGGGCTACGCAAGTACGCAGGCAAAAAGATGCCATGCCGTGCTTGCGCTGGTGTGTTTGGGGGACAGAAGCCACACTGGGGCAGAGGTCCTGTCTGCTCTGCAGGGCCAGGCCGAGAGGTGGTTGACGCCACGCCAGCTTAAGCCAGGAATGGTGGTTTGCGACAATGGCACCCACCTCCTCTCCGCCCTCCGACAGGGACAACTGACCCATGTGCCCTGTGTGGCTCACGTCCTTAACCTGGTGGTGCAGCGGTTCTTGGGCAGGTACCCGGGCTTACAGGATGTCCTGAGGCAGGCCAGGAAAGTCTGTGTGCATTTCCGCAGATCTTATAATGCCAGTGCTCGCCTGGCTGAGCTGCAAAAGGAGTTGAACCTGCCCAAGAACCGCCTTATATGTGACATGCCCACCAGGTGGAACTCAACGTTGGCCATGCTGCAGCGGCTGCACACGCAGCAGAGGGCCATCAATGAGTACCTGTGCGACTACGGCACCAGGACAGGGTCAGGGGAGCTTGTTTTTTTTTTCTCCACGCCAGTGGGGCATGATCAGGGATGCATGCACTGTCCTGGCACCATTTGAGGAGGCCACGAGGATGGTGAGCAGTGACAGTGCATGCATCAGTGACACTGTACCTCTTGTCCACCTGTTGGAGCACACGCTGCGTGGAATAATGGACAGGGCACTTGAGGCAGAACAGAGGCAGGAAGAGGAGGACTTCCTTGCCTCTCAAGGCCCCCTTTACCCAGACAGTGTTCCTTCTGTCCCACCCATCGCACAGGAAGAGGAGGAGGAGGAGGAGGATTGTGTCAGCATGGAGGTGGAGGCTGGCACTCAGCATCATCAGCAGCAGTCTTTTAGGGATGATTTACAGTCCCAAGAAACCAGTGGACTTGTACGTGGCTGGGAGGAGGTGGCTGCGGATCATGTCGTCCTTAGTGACCCAGAGGACTCCGGACCAAATGCCTCAGCAAACCTACGCTGCATGGCCTCCCTGATCCTGCAAAGTCTGCGGAAGGATCCTCGTATTCTTCGGATCAAGGAGAGGGACCATTACTGGCTGGCCACTCTCCTTGATCCACGGTACAAGGGTAAGGTTGCGGACCTTATGTTACCGTCGCAGAGGGAGCAGAGGATGAGACAACTCCGGGAGGCCTTGCAGAAAAGTCTGTGCAACGCGTTCCCAGAGACTGGGAGGTTACAAACTCCTGGTCCTGGACAACGAGTTGCTGAGGCTTCGGCCAGTCAAAGAAGGAGCGGTGGGGAAGGTGGCCGTCTGACCGATGCGTTCAGACAATTCTTTAGTCCGCAGCCCCAAAGTATGATCGGTTCCAGCAACCATCGCCAGCGTCTGATAAACATGGTGCAGGAATATCTAGGGGCAAGGTCAGACTTGGACACCTTCCCCACCGAAAATCCTCTGGCTTACTGGGTCTTGAGGATGGATCACTGGCCAGAGCTTGCACAGTATGCAATTGAGCTACTGGCCTGTCCTGCATCCAGCGTTCTTTCGGAACGCACATTCAGTGCTGCTGGAGGATTTGTCACGGATCACAGGGTGCGCCTGTCCACCGACTCGGTTGATCGACTGACTTTCATCAAGATGAACCAGTCTTGGATCACCACCAGCTACCACACACCTGATGCTGATATAACAGACTAATTGATTTTAACATGTCACATCCCTTCAAAGACTGATGCTGATGCTGAGTGCCTGTGCTGTTATGTTGACTGGCTATCCTCCTCCTCCGAGTCCTCAATGATACGATTGATGATGATAGCTTGGAAGATCATTTTTGTTTATGGGTGCCGCCACCAGTGGCTAAGGCCCAATTTTTCAGCCCCTGTTTAACAGGGGCGTGTAATTACAATTTTTGAAGCAATACTTTGCAACAGGGCTCATTGCTGTGCTCCAAGTACAGTATCTGTGAGGGGTTGGAGTGTTGTGCCACCAGTGCCTAAGGCCCAATTTTTCAGCCCCTGTTTAACAGGGGCGTGTCATTACAATTTTTGAAGCAATACTTTGCAACAGGGCTCATTGCTGTGCTCCAAGTACAGTATCTGTGAGGGGTTGTAGTGTTGTGCCACCAGTGCCTAAGGCCCAATTTTTCAGCCCCTGTTCAACAGGGGCATGTAATTACAATTCTTGATCTAATAATTCACAGCAGGGCCCATTGCTGCACCCACCAAGAGTAACTCTGAGGGCTTACAGTGTTGTGGCAACACCACCACCACCACCACCACCACGAAAGGCCCAATTTTTCAGCCCCTGTTCAACAGGGGCATGTAATTACAATTCTTGATCTAATAATTCACAGCAGGGCCCATTGCTGCACCCACCAAGAGTAACTGTCAGGGCTTACAGTGTTGTGGCACCAGCACCACCATCAAAGGCCCAATTTTTACTACCACTGTTCAACAATTATATGTAATTACAATTCCTGATATAATAGTTGACAGCAGGGCGTTCCAGCACCAACCAAGAGTAACTGTGAGTGCTTACAGTGTTGTGCCAACACCAACAACTAAGGGGCCTATTTCTGCAGAGTATATACGGCAGGTCCCTACTTTCAAACATCCAACTTACAAACGACTCCTACTTGCAAACGCAAGAAGACAACAGGAAGTGAGAGGAAATCTACCCCATGGAAGGAAAATTCTCTCCTGTAAGAATTAATATGGGAGAAAGGTGTCTCCTCTGTACTGATGCTTTATCACCAATCCTTGTTTCAAGAAAAACACCACATTTCAAAAACAGTTGTCATTGGGACGGAAAGTGAGGTGAAATGTTCTGAACAGGGGCACAGACAGCAAAACAAATGTTACAGGAGTGATAACCCTTACCTATGTTTTCCAAAAAGTTTAAAAATAGATTTTTGGGCTGGAGCTACACTTAAACAATGTACCTGTTCAAAATTACAAACACATTCTACATAAGAACAAACCTACAGTCCCTGTCTTGTATGCACCGCCTGTATACGGCTGTTCAGAGTATATAGGGTCTTTTTTATTTTGTGTGCGGTGTTCCCCTTAATATCCATACAAGACCCAAAGGGGCTGGTAATGGGCTGGGGTGGGGGGGGGGGGGGGGGGGGGGGGGGTCATGGGGTAGCTATGCCATTTTTCTTAAAGATTTTCATCCATATTACCGGGACCAGACATTACATTAAAGCCGCAAGCAGTTTTAAATGGCTTTTTTCTTCCTTTAGAAGTGTCATTTTGTGCAGGGACAGTTCTAAACACGGGAAACACGTGGCACTTCACAGGCATACTTTAGACACCCCCCAGGTACGATATTTAAAGGAATATTTGACTTTTTTTTTTCACTTTATGCATCATTAAAATGACTGCTCCCGAAAAACGACCGTTTTTAAAACTTCTTTTTGCATTGATACATGTCCCCTGGTGCAGAACCCGGGTTCCCAAACCCTTTTTAGGACAATAACATGCATAATAGTCGTTATAATTAGCACTTTAGAATTCGAACGTTCGCATCCATTGTATTTAATAGGGTTCTAATGTTCGTACGAACTTTCGGTCCGTTCGCGGGTTCTGGTGCGAACCGAACCCGGGGGTGTTCGGCTCATCACTAGTCTGGAGCATGTTCATACGCTTTGTTTGGACTAACTCACGCCATAATATATGGGGGGTGGTGTTTCCAAACCCCCTTAGATACTTTTAAGCGGTTCATCTCTCCAGGGCGATTGCCTGGTGTAGGGATATTGGATGCAAGCCCTGGAACAGTTTTGTACCAATCATGGGCGTCCGCAGGTAGGGGCAAGGGGGGTCAAGTGCCCCCCCTGGCAGGGCTGGTGCTACCTATAGGCAAGTGTGCATATTAATCGGGGGCGCCGCGCTGCATGTCCCTGGGCCAGGAGTAAATGTGTTATCTCCTCTCCTCCTCCTCTCCTCGGATTGCCGGCTGTGTGGCCTCTACACTAGTGATCTATGGTTGATCCTCCACTAGATACTCTGCGACTTTAATTATCTTCGGCATAGGAGCTTGAAGAGTTCTACTACCCTTTTGTCTGGAACCTGGGCCCTCCTCTCATACGGTCTTGGCTGCCTACAAGTTGCTTCTCCAGCCTCCTGAGGTCTTTTTACCCTCCCTTTCTACCGAAGGGGGAAAAATATCTGGGAAATATATTCTCTCCTGAACAGAGGAAATACATTCTGTACTTTGCCTATTACTCATCCATAGCTAGTAAGTATCAGGAATTGGGGTACAAGATCCCCACGCACCCTAGAAATTTTTTTCCCGAAGCAGTGAGTACTTGTTTGAGATGGAAGGAAGCAGAAGTAGTTGTGTGGGCAGTGAATACACAGAGTCCAGTTGCAGCAAAACCTGAAATCTGTATTAAGTAGAGTGCCAAGGTTACAAACACCCTAGTGGGAGAGCGCCGCCTAGAGAAATAACTCACAGTTCAATGTAGTCACGGATGTGGCTGAGGAGAGATACTGACAGCGTCTGTCTAGATCAGAGGTCTCCAAACGGCGGCCTGAGCGCCAGATGCAGCCATTTGCTAGCCTTTATCCTGCCTGTGACAGGGGGTCACTTTGGACACAGGGTGAGCCAGGAAACAAGGACATTAAGAATATGGCTTGGATTGATTGAAATTGAAATAGTAATATTAGTCCACAATATGTACTGGATGTTTTACCCTGAACTCAACAGGTTAATTGGGAGATGTGTTACCTGCCTGTGTGTGATGTAAATGAATCTAGGATGGCGTCTAAGGATCTTTCATTGTGTTAATTAAGTCTGTACTTGTGTGTAGGGATGAGCCGAACACCCCCGGGTTCGGTTCGCACCAGAACCTTCGAACGGACCGAAAGTTCGCGCGAATTTTCGAACCCTATTCGTTATAATGGACGCGAACGTTCGAAATCAAAATTGCTAATTACAACGGCCAATATGCATGTTAATGTTATAAAACAGGTTTGGGGACCCGGGTCCTGCCCCAGGGGACATATATCAATGCAAAAAGAAATTTTAAAAACTAAAGTTTTTTCGGGAGCAGTCATTTTAATGATGCATAAAGTGAAAAAAAAAAAAGTGAAATTTTCCTTTAAATATGGTACCTGGGGGGTGTCTAAAGTATGCCTGTGAAGTGGCATGTGTTTCCCGTGTTTAGAACTGTCCTTGCACAAAATGACATTTGTAAAGGAAAAAAAGAAGCCATTTAAAACCACTTGCGGCTTTAATGTCATGTCTTGTCCTGGCCGCCATATGGCTGAAAATCCTTGAGAAAAATGGCATGGCTACCCCATCACCCCCCCCCCCCACCCCAGCCCCTTTGGGTCTTGTATGGATACTAAGGGGGACCCCGCACCCAAAATAAAACCCTATACCTACAACCCTATATACTCTGAACAGCAGTATATAGGTGGTGCAAACAAGACATGGACTGTAGGTTTGTTCTTAAGTAGAATCTGAACAGGTACATTATGAAGTGTAGCTACATCCCAAAAAAATCAATTTTTAAGCTTTTTGGAGAACATAGGGAGGGGTTATCACCCCTGTAACATTTGCTGTCTTTGCACATCTGTTCAGAACATGTCACCTCACTTTCCGTCCCAATGACAAATGTTTTTGGAAAAGTGGGGTTTTAATTGAAACAAGGATTGGTGATAAAGCATCAGTAGAGAGGAGATACCTTTTTCCCAAATTAAATCTAACAGGATAGAATTTTCCTTCCTAGGGGTAGATTTCCTCTCACTTCCTGTTTTCTCTTGCCGTTTGCAAGTAGGAGTCGTTTGTAAGTTGGATGTTTGAAAGTAGGGGCCTGCCGTATATACTCTGCAGAAATTTGCCCTATTAGATGTTGGTGTAGCCACAAGACTGGTGGGCACAGGAATGGGCCCTGCTGTGAGTTAATAGATCAAGATTTGTACTTGCATGCACCTGTTGAACCGGGCAGAAAAATTGGGCCTTTGGTGGTGGTGGTGGTGGTGGTGGACGGTGTTGCCACAAGACTGTAAGCCCTCACAGTTACTCTTGGTGGGTGCAGGAATGGGCCCTGCTGTGAACTATTAGATCAAGATTTGTAATTACACGCCCCTGTTAAACAGGGGCTGAAAAATTGTGCCTTAGGCATTGGTGCTGGTGCCACAACACTGCAACCCCTCACAGATACTGTACTTGGAGCACAGCAGTCACACCTGTTGCGAAGCATCTTTTTAAAAAATTGTAATTACACGCCCCTGTTATACAGGGGCTGAAAAATTGTGCCTTAGGCACTGGTGCTGGTGCCACAACACTGCAACCCCTCACAGATACTGTACTCTGAGCACAGCAATGAGACCTGTTGCAAAGCATTGCCTAAAAATTGTAATTACACGCCCCAACAGGGGCTGAAAAATTGTGCCTTAGGCACTGGTGCTGGTGCCACAACACTGCAACCCCTCACAGATACTGTACTCTGAGCACAGCAGTCACACCTGTTGCGAAGCATCTTTTTAAAAAATTGTAATTACACGCCCCTGTTATACAGGGGCTGAAAAATTGTGCCTTAGGCACTGGTGTGGTGGCATGGATCATTGAGGAGGAGGAAGAGGATAGTCAGTGAACATAACAGGACAGTCACTCAGCATCAGCATAGGCAGTCTTGAAGGGATGTGACATTATAAATTATTCCGTTATATCCGCTTCAGGTGTCTGGTAGCTGGTGGTGATCCAAGACTGATTCATTTTTATGAAGGTCAGTCGATCAACCGAGTCGGTGGACAGGCGCACCCTATGATCGGTGACAAATCCTCCAGCAGCACTGAATGTGCGTTCGGAAAGAACGCTGGATGCAGGACAGGCCAGTAGCTCAATTGCATACTGTGCAAGCTCTGGCCAGTGATCCATCCTCAGGACCCAGTAAGCCAGAGGATTTTCGGTGGGAAAGGTGTCCAAGTCTGACCTTGCCCCTAGGTATTCCTGCACCATGTATATCAGACGCTGGCGATGGTTGCTGGAACCGATCATACCTTGGGGCTGCGGACTAAAAAATTGTCTGAACGCATCGGTCAGACGTCCACCTTCCCCACCGCTCCTTCTGCTACTGACCGAAGCCTCAGCAACTTGTCGTCCAGGACCAGGAGTTTGTAACCTCCCAGTTTCTGGGAACGCGTTGCACAGACCTTTCTGCAAGGCCTCCCTGAGATGTCTCATCCTCTGCTCCCTCTGCGACGGCAAGATAAGGTCCGCAACCTTACCCTTGTACCGTGGATCAAGGAGAGTGGCCAGCCAGTAATGGTCACTCTCCTTGATCTGAAGAACACGAGGATCCTTCCGCAGGCTTTGCAGGATCAGGGAGGCCATGCAGCGTAGGTTAGCTGAGGCATTCGGTCCGGAGTCTTCTGGGTCACTGAGGATGACATGATCGCCAGCCACCTCCTCCCAGCCACGTACAAGTCCACTGGTTTGTTGGGACTGTACATCATCCCTAAAAGACTGCTGCTGCTGATGCTGAGTGCCAGGCTCCACCTCCATGCTCACACAATCCTCCTCCTCCTCCTCTTCCTGTGTGATGGGTGGGACAGAAGGAACATTGTCTGGATAAAGGGGGCCTTGAGAGACAAGGAAGTCCTCCTCTTCCTGCCTCTGTTCTGCCTCAAGTGCCCTGTCCATTATCCCACGCAGCGTATGCTCCAACAGGTGGACAAGAGGTACAGTGTCACTGATGCATGCACTGTCACTGCTCACCATCCTCGTGGCCTCCTCAAATGGTGAGAGGACAGTGCATGCATCCCTGATCATGCTCCACTGGCGTGGGGAAAAAAAGCCAAGCTCCCCTGACCCTGTCCTGGTGCCGTAGTCGCAAAGGTACTCATTGATGGCCCTCTGCTGCGTGTGCAGTCGCTGCAGCATGGCCAACGTTGAGTTCCACCTGGTGGGCATGTCACATATTAGGCGGTTCTTGGGCAGGTTCAGCTCCTTTTGCAGCTCAGTCAGCCGAGCACTGGCATTATAAGATCGGCGGAAATGCACACAGACTTTCCTGGCCTGCCTCAGGACATCCTGTAAGCCTGGGAACCTGCCCAAGAACCGCTGCACCACCAGGTTGAGGACGTGAGCCATACAGGGCACATGGGTGAGCTGCCCCTGTCGCAGGGCGGAGAGGAGGTTGGTGCCATTATCAGAAACGACCATTCCTGGCTTAAGCTGGCGTGGCGTCAACCACCTCTCGGCCTGCCCCTGCAGAGCTGCCAGAACCTCTGGCCCAGTGTGGCTCCTGTCCCCCAAACACACCAGCGCAAGCACGGCATGGCATCTTTTTGCCTGCGTACTCGCGTAGCCCCTTGTACGCCTACGGAGCACCGCTGGTTCCGAGGACAGAGCCCTCGAAGAGGACATGGAGGAAGAAGAAGAGGAGGGGGTGGAGGAGAGAGGTGTGTCACAACCAGTAGTAGCATTTTGGAGGCGTGGTGGCGGAACAACCTCCAACACTACTGCACCTTGTCCTGCATCCCTCCCAGCTACCAATAGAGTGACCCAATGGGCCGTGAAAGAAAGATAACGTCCCTGTCCATGCCTGCTGGACCATGAGTCAGCGGTAATATGCACCTTACCGCTGACCGCCCTGTCCAGCGAGGCATGGACATTGCCTTCCACATGCCAGTAGAGAGACGGAATCGCCTTCCGTGAGAAAAAGTGGCGTTTGGGAACCTGCCACTGAGGAACCGCACATTGAACAAACTCACGGAAGGGGGCCGAGTCTATCAACTGAAAAGGCAGCAGTTGAAGTGCTAGCAATTTAGCCAAGCTAGCATTCAACCGCTGGGCATGTGGATGGCTGGGAGTATACTTCTTTCGACGGTCCAGCAGCTGGGGCAGGGAAATTTGCCTGCTACAATCGGACGTCGGTGTACTGCAAGTACTTGGTTGTGACACACCTAATTCTACACCTTCAGTCCTCTCAGAGCAGCTTTCAGAGAGGACTGAAGATATAGTGGGGATGGAGATCCCAGCTGATGAGGAGCAAGGAGAGGTCCGCTTTGTTCTTTGGTGTGGGTCTTTTATGTGTGCTTGCCAACGAGCTGCATGGCAGGTCGACATATGTCTGCTCATGCTTGTGGTGCCCAAGCGGCTGATGTTTTGGCCACGCGAGATACGCTTGAGACAAATATTGCAAATAGCAGTGGTGCGATCTGATGCACTCGTCTCAAAAAAGGCCCACACCAAAGAACTTTTGTGATAACGTGCAGAGGCAGCGCCCTGCACAGGCGGAGCTCTGCGGTGTGGTACAGTTGCTGTGCTGGCCTCTAGCTGGCCTCCAGGGGGCATCCTGCCTCGTTGGACATGTGACGCTGCATCCTCCTCCTCCTCCTCCTCTCTCCCTTCAGGCACCCACGTGGAGTCAGTGACCTCATCATCCCCTCCCTCTTCACCACTAGAGCAAACCTGGCAGTAAGCTGCAGCTGGTGGAACACTACTGCCAGATTGCTGTCCTTCAGCATCCCCTCTCTCTGCGCGCACACTACTGACTTCCTCAAGCTGGGTATCATCATCGGAGCCTTCGAATCGTTGGGCATCCTCCTGGAGCATGTACCCAACACTGTGCTCAAACAGTTCGGGGGACTCCTCAGGAGGACATGGTGGGTCTAGGGAAGGGGTGGCTGATGATGCCATTGAGTACGCGTTGGCAGCTGCTCTGCCAGTACCCTGAGCCTGGGTGAGAGAGGATGAGGAGGATGAGGAGGGCTTGGTCATCCATTCTACCAAGCCTTCGGCATGATGCGGCTCCACATGTCCAGCTGCCGAAAACAAAGACAAGCGTGTCCCATGGCCACGTGCTGATGACGATGCACGACCACGTCCACGGCCAGCACTGTTGTCTCTAGAAACAGAGCCTGCCTGCCCTGTGTTCTTGCCTCGGCACGCTCTGCCTCTCCTTGGCGGTCTTCCAGCCATTGTAGTCGGTAGTGTATATAGTATAAAAAATAGAACTCCTATGTGTGCTCACAACACACTGTAGGTCCTATGGGTGCTGACACTAACACACTATAGGTACTATGTGTGCTGCTGACAAGAAAATATAGGAGCTCTGTTTGCTGCCACTAACACACTAGAAGTCCTATGGGTGCTGCTGAGAAGAAAATATAGGAGCTCTGTTTGCTGCCACTAACACACTAGAAGTCCTATGGGTGCTGCTGAGAAGAAAATATAGGAGCTCTGTGTGATGCCACTAACACACTAGAAGTCCTATGGGTGCTGCTGAGAAGAAAATATAGGAGCTCTGTTTGCTGCCACTAACACACTAGAAGTCCTATGGGTGCTGCTGAGAAGAAAATATAGGAGCTCTGTTTGCTGCCACTAACACACTAGAAGTCCTATGGGTGCTGCTGAGAAGAAAATATAGGAGCTCTGTTTGCTGCCACTAACACACTAGAAGTCCTATGGGTGCTGCTGAGAAGAAAATATAGGAGCTCTGTGTGATGCCACTAACACACTAGAAGTCCTATGGGTGCTGCTGAGAAGAAAATATAGGAGCTCTGTTTGCTGCCACTAACACACTAGAAGTCCTATGGGTGCTGCTGAGAAGAAAATATAGGAGCTCTGTTTGCTGCCACTAACACACTAGAAGTCCTATGGGTGCTGCTGAGAAGAAAATATAGGAGCTCTGTTTGCTGCCACTAACACACTAGAAGTCCTATGGGTGCTGCTGAGAAGAAAATATAGGAGCTCTGTTTGCTGCCACTAACACACTAGAAGTCCTATGGGTGCTGCTGAGAAGAAAATATAGGAGCTCTGTTTGCTGCCACTAACACACTAGAAGTCCTATGGGTGCTGCTGAGAAGAAAATATAGGAGCTCTGTGTGATGCCACTAACACACTAGAAGTCCTATGGGTGCTGCTGAGAAGAAAATATAGGAGCTCTGTTTGCTGCCACTAACACACTAGAAGTCCTATGGGTGCTGCTGAGAAGAAAATATAGGAGCTCTGTTTGCTGCCACTAACACACTAGAAGTCCTATGGGTGCTGCTGAGAAGAAAATATAGGAGCTCTGTGTGATGCCACTAACACACTAGAAGTCCTATGGGTGCTGCTGAGAAGAAAATATAGGAGCTCTGTTTGCTGCCACTAACACACTAGAAGTCCTATGGGTGCTGCTGAGAAGAAAATATAGGAGCTCTGTTTGCTGCCACTAACACACTAGAAGTCCTATGGGTGCTGCTGAGAAGAAAATATAGGAGCTCTGTGTGATGCCACTAACACACTAGAAGTCCTATGGGTGCTGCTGAGAAGAAAATATAGGAGCTCTGTTTGCTGCCACTAACACACTAGAAGTCCTATGGGTGCTGCTGAGAAGAAAATATAGGAGCTCTGTTTGCTGCCACTAACACACTAGAAGTCCTATGGGTGCTGCTGAGAAGAAAATATAGGAACTCTGTGTGATGCCACTAACACATTAGAAGTCCTATGGGTGCTGCTGAGAAGAAAATATAGGAGCTCTGTTTGCTGCCACTAACACACTAGAAGTCCTATGGGTGCTGCTGAGAAGAAAATATAGGAGCTCTGTTTGCTGCCACTAACACACTAGAAGTCCTATGGGTGCTGCTGAGAAGAAAATATAGGAGCTCTGTGTGATGCCACTAACACACTAGAAGTCCTATGGGTGCTGCTGAGAAGAAAATATAGGAGCTCTGTTTGCTGCCACTAACACACTAGAAGTCCTATGGGTGCTGTTGGGGTGCAATGCTGTGCTAACAGCACTGCGGTTGGTACTACTGCAATACTGTACTAACAGTAAGCACGCACCAGACTAATCCCCAGCAGCAGCTAATAACACACTAACTGTGCAATCAGCAGCAATGAACGATCAATGACTTAGGTAGCAATGGTTTAGCAAAGAAATAGCCAATGGTTTAGCAAAGAAGAGCAAATCTTTCAGTATCAAGCAAAGACAGAATCAGCAGACTAATCTCTCCTAAAGCCGGAACTCATGTGACCGGGGCCGATGGCGTGGCGGCCTTTTAAATGGTGGGGCGTGTACTAAAGCCCCTGAGCTGTAATTGGCTACAGCCGTCCTGCCTGTAGCCAATTATTGCTCTCCGAGTTTCGGGCGCTGTGATTGGCCAAGCATGCGGGGTCACAGTGCATGCTTGGCCAATCATCAGCCAGCAATGCACTGCGCCGGCCGCAATGCATTGCGGGGCCGCTCGCATCACACGAATGTGATGCGAACGGCCCAAATAGTTCTGGGCTCGACGAGCGAGCGAACGCCCGATGCTCGATTCGAACATGGGTTCGAATCGAGCACCGGGCCCATCCCTACTTGTGTGTATTGTAAAGTATCAGACAGTCTGGTGAATATAAAGGTCATGCATAGTCATTTAAACATAAAGGGGATTAGAACCTGTTGTCTCCTAGCAGACGTCAAAATAATGTGTATTGGGTCTTGTTATGTTGTGGGTGGAGCTGGACCATTGTTCATTCAGGTTAATGCAGTATTGGATGTGTATAAGAGTTACAATGTTTTTTTCAATAAAGGCAGTCTATTTTTGGAAAGATACAGAGCGTGTTGTCTCGTTCTTTTGGAAGGATTAATTCCTATGGGAAGTGGTCGGCTGGCCGTAGAGTATCGGCAGTGAATTTGTGTCCAGGAGAGGGAATATCTTTAAACGGCATTTACCCCCTTTCGTATTTGGGGTGCCGTTACATTGGTTGGCAGCAGCGGGATTTTCCCTCCAGTTCCTGGGACACTCCAAGCCACCACAGTGAATGACCAGCTATGCAGCCTGCAGGAAAGCCACACTGAAGGACCTACTTGAGAGCCATGAAGGGACCAGTGGGACAAAGAACAAGGCCACCTTGATCAGGGAGCTAGCCGAGATGGACCAGAGAGACGGTGATGCAGGACCCTGATCAGTTGAAGATTTGTTTCAGCAACGAGTGCGACAGCGGTTGGCATTATATGGTGCTAACCCATCAGAGACCGCCATACAGGAAGCCATTAGAGGCATCCAGCTGCAGGATGCGCGACAAAAGAGAGAACTAGAGCGGCAACAGGAGTGGAGAATGGCGGTAATACGACAATCGGAGATCACTTACAGACAGCTGCTAGAATCTGCTCAGCAGCAGGGTGGTGCTACCTTTGCCTGGGACTATCAGGAAATACCAGTGGATGAATCTGAAATCCTGGCTGAAGAATCGGCAGTGGAAAAATCTGAAGATTGCCATCCCTAAAGCCGAAGTGGATGATATGGAGTTCCAGGGAGCTAGCCTGGCTGAAGAATCGGCAGTGGAAAATCTGAAGATTGCCATCCCCAAAGCCGAAGTGGATGATATGGAGTTCCAGGGAGCTAGCCTGGCTGAAGAATCGGCAGTGGAAAATCTAAAGATTGCCAGCCCTAAAGCCGAAGTGGATGATATGGTGTTCCAGGGAGCTAGGGCAGTTGGCTCATCTCCCCAGCCACAGATTACAGAAGGTATGGACTTAAGGGACTGTTCAGAGGATGTAAGGGATTATGCATCGCCTGCCCAAGTACTGGCAGCAGGACAGAGTACTGCAGACCCCTGCTCTACACCCATGGCAGTTTTGGAGGCCCGAGGTGAGAGGGTGATGGTTCCTCTTTCCCAGGGGATTTCAGAGATGCAGGGAGGAGAAGCAGCCCTTTTCCCTCCCCAACAGTTAGCCAGAGCAGGTGGAGTGGAGTCCCCAGCAGAAGTGCTGGCAACAGGGCAGAGTGATACCAACCTCTGCCCAGCACCGGAAACAGCTGTGGAGTTTCAGGGAGCCGGGGAAGTTGGCCCATCTCTCCAGCAACAAGCTGAGGGGGTAAAGCTTTCACCCCCAGCTGAATCACTGGCAGCAGGGCAGAATGCTACTGGCCGCTGCACACAACTGCCACTTGAGCGGATCTGGCAACAGAGCAGAGTGCCGCGGGCCTCTGTTCTCAACTAACAGAAGAGGGAGTTCCTGTGGTACCGGATGGGACTTCGGTCCTCACTGACACAACCCCAGAAAATGGTGTGACACTGGGACAGGAGGATGTCAGCCTTGCTTTGCAAGCACTGGGGGATTTTCACCTACCACAAGTGGATGGGACTTCAGTCTCCACTTGTATACCCCAGGGATGCTGGGCAGTCGGCCCAGATCCCCAACAGCATGACGAACTGAGCCCAGTCACCCTGTCTTCTCCCCAGCGGCGGGTTTGTTCTCTGAGAGAGGCAGAGGTTGGCTGGGTAAGTAATGCTCTGTTTGGAGCAATTTGGGGTACTGTGTGGATACCGGCATTAGAAGAATGGACCTATGGACTAACTTCGGAGTCAACCCGTCTGAGGTCACCTCCTGTGTTAGTCTCCTACCGAAAGGGGAGATGTGTGACAGGGGGGTCACTTTGGACACAGGGTGAGCCAGGAAACAATGGACATTAAGAATATGGCTTGGATTGCTTGAAATTGAAATAGTAATATTAGTCCACAATATGTACTGGATGTTTTAGCCTGAACTCAACAGGTTAATTGGGAGATGTGTTACCTGCCTGTGTGATGTAAATGAATCTAGGATGGCGTCTAAGGATCTTTCATTGTGTTAATTAAGTCTGTACTTGTGTGTATTGTAAAGTATCAGACAGTCTGGTGAATATAAAGGTCATGCATAGTCATTTAAACATAAAGGGGATTAGAACCTGTTGTCTCCTAGCAGACGTCAAAATAATGTGTATTGGGTCTTGTTATGTTGTGGGTGGAGCTGGACCATTGTTCATTCAGGTTAATGCAGTATTGGATGTGTATAAGAGTTACAATGTTTTTTTCAATAAAGGCAGTCTATTTTTGGAAAGATACAGAGCGTGTTGTCTCGTTCTTTTGGAAGGATTAATTCCTATGGGAAGTGGTCTTCTGGCTGTGGAGGATCGACAGTGAATTTGTGTCCAGGAGAGGGAAGGGATCTAAACGGCGTTACCCCCTTTCGTTTGGGGTGCCGTTACACTGCCCTTGGGGCACTATTCTTCCAAATTATATGAGGCACTATTCCTAACACTGACACAAACAATGGGACACTATTTCTTCCACTGATACCAATAATGGGGCACCATACCTCCTCCTACTGACTACCAACCATATTTACCCTCACTGATGCTGGGTCCAGAACATTTTCTACCCCCAATGGCCATAATCCGGCCCCCTAAAGTCTGAAGGACATAAAATTGGCTCTTTGTCGGAAAAGTTTGGAGACCCCTGGTCTAGATGGTAAAGTGCAGCCTGGTCGGTCTGGTCCCAAGAGGGGAGACTTCTTTCCTGATCAACAAAGCCCTAACCTTCCCCTCCTCATCAGGAACCTTTCCCTACTGCTAGTTGTGGTCCCTGACAAGCAGGGTCTCTCTCCCTACACCAGCCACACACAAAATGCACGTCAAAACCCGGGGGGCAGGAGATTAAAGTGTTACCAAACCCACAACAGTAAAATCAGTCTGAATATGCAGTAAAGCATGCTTGTTATACTCTCTGTAGAACCTAAGGGGTTAATCTTCTGCATTAAGTAAAAAGGCTGTTTGATCCTGTATGCACTGATCCTCCCCTTCTTTCATCGTCCCCAATACATCTCTGGATACTGCAGAGGCTAGGGGACGGGCTGCACATGCTCAGTTTGATGTGTATTGCTAGAGAGTTTTTTTTTTTCTTGAGAGAAAGTGCATGTGATCAGCACTGGGTCAATCTGTACTGTCCAGACAGAGGGTCAGGGCTCCTGCATCCTCAAAGGACAATCATGGGAGAATGATAACTCCTCCTACAAGCTTTAGCCAGACACTGATAGAAGTCACAAGACTACTACTGTCAGGGCTGCTAATAAGGAAGTACAGTCGGCGTGCCACCTGGATAGGCACTTGAACCAGAAGTGAGAGCAGAGCTGGAAACAGCAGCGTGGTCACATGAATAGCCGAGGTCAGCAGTAGGGATGAGCTTTATGTTCGGGTCGAACATGAGTTTGACTCAAACATTGGCTGTTCGCCCGTTCGCTGAATAGCGAACAATTTGGGGTGGCAAATTCTAAAAGTCTATGGGAGAAATCAAAAGTACAAATTTTAAAGGTTAATACGCAAGTTATTGCCACAAAAAGTGTTTGGGGACCTAGGTCCTGCCCCCAGGGGACATGCATCAATGCAAAAAAACGTTTTAAAAACTGCAGTTTTTTCGGGAGCAGTGATTTTAATAATGCCTAAAGTGAAACAATAAAAGTGAAATATTCCTTTAAATTTCGTACCTGGGGGGGGGGGGGGGGGGTGTCTATAGTATGCCTGTAAAGTAGCGCGTGTTTCCCGTGTTTAGAACTGTCCCTGCCCAAAGCTCAAACACACAATAACGCCACCTGCTGTCACATGGAGGATGCTCTGATGGCGGGAGACAGTTGATTGGGAGCACATTACGTTACATGGTGTAGTGTGTTCCTACAGTTGAACCTAGCCTTTAATATAATGGAGGCATTTACACTGGCCACTGTCACCCTAACCACCCACCTGGTGCCACGACTGGATAATGCTAATGCACATGGGGTGATTATCATGTGCCCAGGCACACCCGACACACCCTGTGCGCATGCATATGATGACAATGTATAACTAACGTGCTATTGCTTCAGTGCGCATGTGCCGATGACATCGGATCATGCAGATACAGGGGGATATCTCCTAAACCGTGCAGGTTTAGGAGATACCCAGGGTAGCCACAGATAAGCCTTATTATAGGCTTACCTGTAGTAAAAAATGGTTGTAAAGGGTTTACAACCACTTTAAGGCAGTCCATTAAAATGAATGAACTCAACAAAAATGGCAACCGTTCCGATTTTTACCTGTTTTTTAGAGCACTGTGCACTTGGATGAGCTTTGCACACCGCAAACAAAACAAAATGTCCATTGTTGGATGTTTGAACATTATTCCTGTTGGAAGAACAACAACAAGTTGCTTGTGTACTGTGACTATATATATGTAGCGGGTATGTACTTTCCCGGGTGTAATTCAAACTGGCAGAGACACCAGCGATGTGCAGTTCCTTGCGGTCCAGCGGGTGGCGCTGTCACCATGGGCTGGGGGGTTGAACCATTGCTGTGTGCTGTGCCTCCTTTTTGTCCTCCCTCGGCAGCAGTATGGTGGCGCGGGGAACCCGCCGTGCTTGCTGGGAGAGGGTATAAAGGGGCCGGCCATCTTTGTCACGGGGTCGAGTCCCAGGCACCTTCAGCCTGAGGGCGGTGGTTCGTGTCGGTCCTCTAGGCGGCCTAGGTCTAGAGGACGTCCGGAGGTCGTGTTCCATCCCAGGCACCTTTAGCCTGGGGTGAGGTACTCGGATGGAGGTCTGGAGCTCAGTGCCCAACACTGAGTTCCGCGAGGGAAGGAGGTCCTAGGGAACCCAGGGATTGGGAACCCGAATCCGGAAGGTGTAATGGACCGGGGGGAGCTACTCACGTGAAGACCGGGTGCAGCAGATTGCCAGTGACAGGTGAGCCTCCCATCGGAGACCGCCTGGGAGGAAATTCCCCCTCGCTAGGGGACCTCAGCCCACTTTCAGGAAGGAAAGTGGAGAGTTCATTGTGTCTGGGCCTACTCGCATCCACACCTCCTTGTTTGTTCTGTTCTTTAAGGGAGTCTAATTGATTGTGCTGTTCACTCGAGAAGAATAAAGGAGTGTTGGACTTTAATCTGGTGGACATTGTTCAAGGTAACTCCAGGTGCACAACACTGACCCGAAGGTAGAGAAGGAACTTTGCTTACACCGCACGGACACATGTGGTGAAGGCTTGGCGTGGTGACCCCGCTCCCTCCCCTCTAAGGTACCCCTAGACAAGAGAAAGACGAGCTGATGCAAAGAGGGGAGTGAGGAGGCCGCTACATATACATTATATCTGTCTATGCAGCAGGTGGCGCTGTAGTGTTCTAGAGTAATGTGCATGTGAATCTATTGTATGATGCAATGAGAGGAAGTGCTTTTCTCAGTGTTCACTTGTGTTCCTGTTTCCTTGCTGTTAAGATATGTACTGCTATCCTCCATGCAAGTAAAGTTGTTTATTTTATTCAAGAAGCTTCCAGCTCAACATATTAATAATACTCAACCAACAGTTCCCTCCTGAATATATTTATATGTATAGAACCGATTCTACCTTGTAGCGAAGGAAGTATATTGGTTATTTATGAAAATCTGTGTGTACTGTGCATATGGGGACCTGTGCATATATTACTGGTCGGTTGCAGCGTGCCGTCTCCAGTGAGTTATTCAGTGTCTAAATCATGTCATATAAATTATACAGCAATATTGGGCTTTGCATTCCCACACAGACCTCTGACTGACACAACGGGGACTCCACAACTAATATACACTGCTCAAAAAAAATGAAAGGAACATTTTGAAAAGACATCAGATCTGCATGGGGAAAAATATCATGCTGGATATCTATACTGGTATGGACTGGGTAATGTGTTAGGATCTATACTGGCATGGACTGGGTAATGTGTTAGGATCTATACTGGTATGGACTGGGTAATGTGTTAGGATCTATACTGGTATGGACTGGGTAATGTGTTAGGATCTATACTGGTATGGACTGGGTAATGTGTTAGGATCTATACTGGTATGGACTGGGTAATGTGTTAGGATCTATACTGGTATGGACTTGGTAATGTGTTAGGATCTATACTGGTATGGACTTGGTAATGTGTTAGGATCTATGCCAGGCGTAGGCAACCTGGGGCCCTCCAGCTGTTGCAGAACTACAAGTCCCATCATGCCTTTGGCATACCTCCCAACTTTGTAAAGTCCCTTCGCGGGACATTCTGATGTCCCCTCTCCCCTGCCAACCAGAGTTGTTGAGGGGGGGGGGGGTGGTGTGATGGTTGCCGCCGGAACATTTAAAAAAAAAGAGGACTTGCAAAAAAAAAAAGTTGTTGAGCGGGGGGGGGGGGGGGGGCCGCGGCAGGGGGGCAGCCGATCGGGGGCATACTAGTGCGCCGATCGCGGGGGGGGCTCTTACCTGCTGCTGCTGCTCCTCTTCTTCTGTTCATGTTTCCTGCTGTGCGGGAAACATGATAGTCTCGCGGGAGTGCGGGAAGGAGGAGCCTCTGCGGGTAAAACCCGCACAATCCGTGCCAGTTGGGAGGTATGCTCTGGGAGTAATTGTAACTGCCAGCCTTGCAATGCCTCATGGAAAATGTAGTTCCACAACAGCTGAAGGGCCCCAGGTTGCCTACCCTTGATCTATACTGGTATGGACTGGGTATTGTGTTAGGATCTATACTGGTATGGGCTGGGTAATGTGTTAGGATTGTAATGTTCAGGGAACCAGCTAGATCGCAGGACACAGGCTTTTCAAACTAAAGGACGTTTATTTAAACTTAAATGGCTTCACAGCAGCAAAACAAAAGAAATGACAGTCTCACCGACTTGTAGAGTTTATAACTGCTGTCGCAGTTAAACAGTCCTTACTTGGTGTTGCAGGTAAGTTTCCCAGCTAGCAGGCTTCCATGCAGGCCACTGCCATGTACATTCACAGCTTCCCAGAGCTTTTCCCAGCCTCCACAGCTTTTGCAGTGTCCACCATTCACCATGCAGACTTCACTACACTCCTTCTCTCTCTCACCTACAACTTCCTGTCTCTCTTAAACCACTTCCTTGGACAGGTGTGTTAACCATTGCTGTTCCCTTAAAGGAACCACAGCCCAAACAGAGGGGAAATATAGCGTCCTTCCAGGACCCAGCCACGGCGTCCTGTACAGGATCTATAATGGTATGGACTGGGTAATGTGTTAGGATCTATACTGATATGGGCTGGGTAATGTGTTAGGATCTATACTGGTATGGACTGGGTAATGTGTTAGGATATATACTGGTATGGACTGGGTAATGTGTTAGGATCTATACCAGGGGTAGGCAACCTGGGGCCCTCCAGCTGTTGCAGAACTACAAGTCCCACCTTGCCTCTGGGAGTAATTGTAACTGCCAGCCTTACAATGCCTCATGGGAAATGTAGTTTCACAACAGCTGGAGGGCCCCAGGTTGCCTACCCCTGATCTATACTGGTATGGACTGGGTAATGTGTTAAAATCTACACTGGTATGGACTGGGTAATGTGTTGGGATCTATACTGGTATGGACTAGGTAATGTGTTGGGATCTATACTGGTATGGACTGGGTAATATGTTGGGATCTATACTGGTATGGATTGAGTAATGTGTTGGGATCTATACTGGTATGGACTGGGTAATGTGTTGGGATCTATACTGGTATGGACTGGGTAATGTGTTGGGATCTATACTGGTATGGACTGGGTAATGTGTTAGGATCTATACTGATATGGACTGGGTAATGTGTTGGGATCTATACTGCTATGGACTGGGTAATGTGTTGGGATCTATACTGATATGGACTGGGTAATGTGTAATGCCTAGTACACACGGCCTGATTTGCCATCGGAAAAAGTTCTATTTGAGCTTTCGAACGGAAATTCCGACCGTGTGTAGGCTCCATTGGACTTTTTCTGTCTGAATTTCCGCCAGCAAAAGTTTGAGAGCAGATTCTCTATTTTTCTGACGGAAAATCTGATCGTCTGTAGCAATTCCGACGCGCAAAATTCCAACGCATGCTCGGAAACAATTCGACGCATGCTCGGAAGCATTGAACTTTATTTCCTCGGCTCGTCGTAGTGTTGTAGGTCACCGTGTTCTTGACGGTCGAAAGTTCAGAGAACTTCTGTGTGACCGTGTGTATGCAAGACAAGCTTGAGCGGAATTCCGTCGGAAAAACCATTCAAGGTTTTTCAGACGGGAAATCCAGTCGTGTGTACGCGGCATTAGGAATGAAAGGATGCCACATCGTTTGATGGAAATGAAAATGACCAACCTAAATTTAAAGACACACAGAAAATCAAAGTGAAAAAATGATGCAGCAAGCTAGTCCATTTTGCTGAAATTTCATTGCAACAACTCAAAATGGTCCTCAGTAGTTTGTTTGGCCCCCAAGTGCTTGTATGTATGCCTGACAACATCAGGACATGCTCCTTATGAGACAACGGATGGTCTCCTGGGGTATTTCCTCCCAAATCTGGACCAGAGCATCACTGAGCTCCTGAACAGACTGAGGTGCAACCAGCGGCACCAGATGGACCGAAACATAATTTCCCAGAGGTGTTCTATTGGATTTAAGGCAGGCGAGCGTGGCGGCCATTCAATGGTATCAATTCCTTCATCCTCCAGGAACTGGCTGCCTGCTCTCGCCACATGAGGCCGGGCATTTTCGTGCACCAGGAGGAACCCAGGACCCACTGCACCAGAGTAGGGTCTGACAGTGGGTCCAAGGATTTCATCCTGATACCTAATGGTAGTCAGGGTGCCATTGTCTAGTCTGTAGAGGTCTGTGCGTCCCTCCATGGATATGCTGCCCCAGACCATCACTGACCCACCACGGCACCACCATACCGGTCATTCTCAACGATGTTACATGCTTCATAACGTTCTCCACGGCTTCTCCAGACCCTTTCAGGTCTGTCACATATGCTCAGGGTGAACCTGCTCTCAACTGTGAAAAGCACAGGGTGCCAATGGTGGACCTGACAATTATGGTATTCAATGGCAAATGCCAATCGAGCTCCACAGTGCCGGGCAGTGAGCACAGGGAACACTAGAGGATGTCGGGCCCTCAGGCCACCCTCATGAAGTCTGTTTCTGATTGTTTGGTCAGAGAGATTCACACCGGTGGCCTGCTGGAGGTCGTTTTGTAGGGCTCTGGCAGTGCTCATCCTGTTCCTTCTTGCACAAAGGAGCAGATACCGGTCCTGCTGATGGGTTAAGGACCTTCTATGGCTCTATCCAGCTCTCCTAGAGTAAGTGCCTGTCTCCTGGAATCTCCTCCATGCTCCTGAAGCTGTGCTGAGAGACACAGAAAACCTTCTGGCAATGACACGTATTGATGTGCCATCCTGGAGGAGTTGGACTGCCTGTGTGACCTCTATAGGGTCCAGGTATGGCCTTGTGCTACCAGTAGTGACACTGACCCTAGCCAATAGCAAAACTAGTGAAAAACAGTCAGAAAAAATGAGTAGGAGAAAAAAATGTCAATGGCCTCCACCTGTAAAACCATTCCTGTTTTGGAGGTCATCTCATTGTTGCCCATCTAGTGCCCCTGTTGTTAATTTCATTAACACCAAAGCAGCTGAAACTGATTAACAACCCCCTCTGATACTTAAAGTGGTTTTAAACCCTTACAGACCACTTTATGCTATATGTAAGCCTATATTAAGGCTTACCTGTAGCTACCCTGGATATCTCCTAAACCTCTACGGTTTAGGAGATATCCCCTGACCCCTGCATGTGTCGATGTCATCGGCACATGCGCACTGGGGCAAACTGAAGCAATGGCACGTATGTGCCATTGCTTCAGTGAATGTGCCATTACCGGCGGCTCCCACGTGCATGCGCGGACGTGACATCATCGTGGCTCAGGCCAATCACAGTGCCGGAGCCGCGATACCCGGAAGGAACCCCCGGGAGAGATGTCGCCGCCGGAGGGGGGGACGAGGACCGCTTCAGGGGCTTCGATGTAAGGTAAGTAATTCATAATGAGCTAGTATGCTACGCATACTAGCTCATTATGCTTTTGTCTTGCAGGGTTTGTTTTTTTTAACCAAGGGTTTACAACCACTTTAACTGACCAGATCAATATCCCAAGAGTTTAATTGAATGGATGCTATTCTCTGATTAAAAAATGTTCCTTTAATTTTTTTGAGCAGTGTATATAATGGGAAGGGTGGCCCTTAACCCTTTCTTCACCCTGAAAGTTCACAACGTGTAAGCAGCAAGGGGGAATTAACCGCTTGCCGACCGCCTCCTGCACATATATGACGGCAGAATGGCACGGCTGCGCAAAGTAACGTATATTTACGTTACTTTGAATATCGCGCCGTGCGGGCGCGCGCCCCTGCCGCGAGCTCCGTGATCGTGCCTGCAGGACCCGCGGGCTCGATGTCCGCCAGTGTCCCGCGATTGTGTCACGGATCGGCAGAACGGGGGAATGCCGTTGTAAACAAGGCATCTCCCCGTTCTGCCTAGTGACAGGACACTGATCGTCTGCTCCCTCTCATCGGGAGCAGCGATCAGTGTCGTGTCACAGTAAGCCCCGCCCCCCACACAGTTAGAATCACTCCCTAGGACACACTTAACCCCTTCCTCGCCCCCCCTAGTGGTTAACCCCTTCACTGCCAGTCACATTTATACAGTAATCAGTGCATTTTTATTGAACTGATCGCTGTTTAAATGTGAATGGTCCCGAAATAGCATCAAAAGTGTCCGATGTGTTCGCCATAATGTCGCAGTCACGATAAAAATCGCTGATCGCCGCCATTACTAGTAAAAAAAAAAATATTAATATAAAAATCCATAAAACTATCCCCTATTTCGTAGACACTATAACTTTTGCGCAAACCAATCAATAAACGCTTATTGCGAAAATATGTAGAAGAATACGTATCGGCCTAAACTGAGGAAACATTTTTGGTTTTTTTCGATATATTTTTGGGGGATATTTATTATGGTAAAAAGTAAAAAATATAGCTTTTTTTTCAAAATTGTCGCTCTATTTTTGTTTATAGCGCAAAAAATAAAAACCGCAGAGGTGATCAAATACCACCAAAAGAAAGCTCTATTTGTGGGGAAAAAAGGACGTCAATTGTGTTTGGAAGCCACGTCGCCCGACCGCGCAATTGTCAGTTAAAGCGACGCAGTGCCGAATCGCAAAAAGTGTCATTAGGCAGCCAAATCCTCCGGGGCTGAAGTGGTTAATAAAAGTCATATAGACAGTGACCATCCAATAGCTTTTAGCGGGGAAGGTTTGCCCCAAATAATTGTCTCCACAAGTTTTTCTGCAGAAATTTTATTTTTGTTAGGTGGCGGTAAGATATAGTTTGTAGGTGGAATGGCGGGACTGATCGCCTTCTGGATACTGGAGAACATCCCATCATGTCCATTGGCTTCTAGGCCAATGGACAACCTTTGGAGAGACTGCAGATTGCCTGGTAGTGCCCCATCATGCTGGAAAATATTTTCTGCTCAGGAGAGTGCTGGACAGAATTTCTGGGGGCACATGGTGACCTATAAGAAGCAGATAAAGGTGAGGCCGGGGGTGATAGGAAGACGTTTAGGTCATCAGTTGGTCGCTGTGTCCGTACAGCCGTCTGTGATTGGAGAATTTTGGATAGTTCATTCTCTGTGGCCTGGTAGTCAGCTGTCATTGGAGCAGATGTACAGGATGGAATAATGTGTAGAAGAGACGGGGGAATGCTGCAAGGAACCAGAAAGACGACATTCGCCTGCCTTCCTCTCTGCTAGACCTGCGCCTTTTCTGTGGAAACATTAAAAAAAGAGAGAAATTTCTAAACATATATATTAGGGTTGTCCCGATACCACTTTAAGACCGAGTACAAGTACCGATACTTTTTTCAAGTACTCGCCGATACCGAATACCGATACTTTTTTTTATGTGTCAGTATTTTTTATTATTTTTTTTTTTTACAATTTTTTTTTTTTTGTCATGTTTTTTACAATGCTTTGTTGGAGTGGGTGGGGGGGGGGGGGATGATCTCAGTGTATTTATTTTTTTATTATTTATTGCAATTTATTTTTTTATTTCTAGCCCTGTTGGGGGGCTTTGGTGAGATATCAGGGGTCTTAACAAACCTCTGACATCTCCCCTTTGAGACAGAGAAAGGGACTAAGGACACAGATTCCCCAGTCCCTTTCTCAGCTGCACTGAAAATGAATGGAGAGGAGACAACGGCTCCTCTCCATTCATAAACTGAAGCATTGTAAACACAGGTTACGATGTTTCAGTTATATGAATGGACAGAGTCAGTCACTGACTCTGTACATTCGGAAAAGGTAGGAGCCGGGTTTAGCGGCTCCTACCTCCGCTCTCCATCCTGACAGAGGGAAGCGGAGGAGGATATGGAGGGTGGCACAGAGCTGAGGACAGCAGCAGCGCGGAGGGGGAGAGCAGAATAACAGAGGACAGCAGCAGCATGGAGGGGGGACACGGAGCGCGGGGGGGAAGAGCAGAAAGACGAAGGACATCAGCAGCATGGAGGGGGGACACGGAGCACACGGGGGAGAGCGGAATAACGGAGGACATCAGCAGCATGGAGGGGGGGGACACGGAGCACACGGGGGAGAGCGGAATAACGGAGGACATCAGCAGCATGGAGGGGGGGACACGGAGCACACGGGGGAGAGCGGAATAACGGAGGACATCAGCAGCATGGAGGGGGGGGACACGGAGCACACGGGGGAGAGCGGAATAACGGAGGACATCAGCAGCATGGAGGGGGGGGGACACGGAGCGCACGGGGGAGAGCGGAATAACGGAGGACATCAGCAGCATGGAGGGGGGGACACGGAGCGCACGGGGGAGAGCGGAATAACGGAGGACATCAGCAGCATGGAGGGGGGGACACGGAGCACACGGGGGAGAGCGGAATAACGGAGGACATCAGCAGCATGGAGGGGTGGGGACACGGAGCGCACGGGGGAGAGCGGAATAACGGAGGACATCAGCAGCATGGAGGGGGGGGACACGGAGCGCACGGGGGAGAGCGGAATAACGGAGGACATCAGCAGCATGGAGGGGGGGGACACGGAGCGCACGGGGGAGAGCGGAATAACGGAGGACATCAGCAGCATGGAGGGGGGGACACGGAGCGCACGGGGGAGAGCGGAATAACGGAGGACATCAGCAGCATGGAGGGGGGGACACGGAGCACACGGGGGAGAGCGGAATAACGGAGGACATCAGCAGCATGGAGGGGTGGGGACACGGAGCGCACGGGGGAGAGCGGAATAACGGAGGACATCAGCAGCATGGAGGGGGGGACACGGAGCACACGGGGGAGAGCGGAATAACGGAGGACATCAGCAGCATGGAGGGGCGGACACGGAGCGTACGGGGGAGAGCGGAATAACGGAGGACATCAGCAGCATGGAGGGGGGGACACGGAGCACACGGGGAGAGGGGAATAACGGAGGACATCAGCAGCATGGAGGGGTGGACACGGAGCACACGGGGGAGAGCGGAATAACGGAGGACATCAGCAGCATGGAGGGGGGGACACGGAGCGCACGGGGGAGAGCGGAATAACGGAGGACATCAGCAGCATGGAGGGGGGGGACACGGAGCGCACGGGGGAGAGCGGAATAACGGAGGACATCAGCAGCATGGAGGGGTGGGGACACGGAGCGCACGGGGGAGAGCGGAATAACGGAGGACATCAGCAGCATGGAGGGGGGGGACACGGAGCGCACGGGGGAGAGCGGAATAACGGAGGACATCAGCAGCATGGAGGGGTGGGGACACGGAGCGCACGGGGGAGAGCGGAATAACGGAGGACATCAGCAGCATGGAGGGGGGGACACGGAGCACACGGGGGAGAGCGGAATAACGGAGGACATCAGCAGCATGGAGGGGTGGGGACACGGAGCGCACGGGGGAGAGCGGAATAACGGAGGACATCAGCAGCATGGAGGGGGGGACACGGAGCACACGGGGGAGAGCGGAATAACGGAGGACATCAGCAGCATGGAGGGGCGGACACGGAGCGTACGGGGGAGAGCGGAATAACGGAGGACATCAGCAGCATGGAGGGGGGGACACGGAGCACACGGGGAGAGGGGAATAACGGAGGACATCAGCAGCATGGAGGGGTGGGGACACGGAGCGCACGGGGGAGAGCGGAATAACGGAGGACATCAGCAGCATGGAGGGGGGGACACGGAGCGCACGGGGGAGAGCGGAATAACGGAGGACATCAGCAGCATGGAGGGGGGGGGACACGGAGCGCACGGGGGAGAGCGGAATAACGGAGGACATCAGCAGCATGGAGGGGGGGACACGGAGCGCACGGGGGAGAGCGGAATAACGGAGGACATCAGCAGCATGGAGGGGGGGACACGGAGCACACGGGGGAGAGCGGAATAACGGAGGACATCAGCAGCATGGAGGGGTGGGGACACGGAGCGCACGGGGGAGAGCGGAATAACGGAGGACATCAGCAGCATGGAGGGGGGGACACGGAGCACACGGGGGAGAGCGGAATAACGGAGGACATCAGCAGCATGGAGGGGGGGGACATGGAGCGCACGGGGGAGAGCGGAATAACGGAGGACATCAGCAGCATGGAGGGGGGGACACGGAGCGCACGGGGGAGAGCGGAATAACGGAGGACATCAGCGTGAAGGGGGAGAGCAGCACGGATGGGGGAACTGGAGTAGGATACAGGGACAGTCAGCGGTGATCGGTGCGGCTTTGGAGGGAGTTACAAGCACCGATCACCGCTGTATAGATTTCACTAAAACAGCTGAAAAGAAGGGGGGGGGGGTCGGGAGAAGCTGTCGGGCTGTATTGAAATCTATACAGCGGTGATCAGTGCTTGTAACTCCCCCCGCCGCACCGATCATCACTGACTGCCCAAGTATCGGCTGAAGCATCCGAGCATTTTCCCCGAGTACAAGTACTCGGGGAAATGCCTGGTATCGGTACCGATACCGATACTAGTATCGGTATCGGGACATCCCTAATATATATATATATATATATAGAAAGAGCGCTATTATTTATTGTTTTATCCAATTTCCAATCCTAAACAAGCAACCTTTCCCAATTTGAGACCCCCATCCAAAGGATTTATTAATGCCCCGCTATTAGCACAATCCCTTTCTGTGTTGGCACTGAGCACACAACCCCAGCGCTGGCCTTCTCTGGGAGGAACAATGGCTTTTGTCTGGGAAAATCTGTTTGTAAGCCCAAAAAATTGTAGCCCTTTTTGTCTATGGGAGGATCAGATTGTCAAATCAAACATGACAGGTTAACCTCTTAAGGAGGTTGTTAGCGCAGTAGTTGATTCTCGGTTGGTGCTGAAGGCTCCTAGGGGGTGGAGCCTGGCTGACAGCTTGTTGAGGACCTGGAAACACATGGCTAAATATTACTTTATTAGGTAAATGTGTTCCAGTCCCTCTTTACTGCAGGCTGTCACCCTGGCATGGAGATCCTCTCATCCCCAGTCCCATTGTGACCGCCCCCCGGTCCATGCAGAAAGCTGAGCGCCCGCATTCTCCACATATTACTACACAGCAGCCACCAGGGGGCAGAAATGCCCATTGAAAAGACTGACCAGTTGCTCAAATCTAACTTCCACTGGTTTAAAAAAAAGAAACACTTTGGATACAATTCCGATATAATGATTGACATTTGAGATTTGTATTGATATTGATTTATTTTTTAATTAAAGGGGTTGTAAAGGTAAAAGTTTTTTCACCTTAAAAAAAACATCCGACAATACCGCCCCCCACCCGAGCCCCCGTTTTACTTACCTGAGCCCTCGAAAGTCCTGTGCTCGCCCCCGTCATCCTCCTCGTTTATGAGCCTGGCCGTTGATTGGCTACACTGGATGGATTGAAAGCAGCGCAGCTATAGGCTCGCGCTGCTGTCAATCACATCCAATGATGAGGCGCGCCGGTGGGCGGGGAAGAGTGATACAGTGAGCGGCTATAGCCGCCGGCTGTATCGCTGGAGCGCGCTCGCAATCACTCACCACCATGCGAGCTCGCATATAGGTGGTGAGTGATTGCGGGGAGGAGCCGAGACAGCCGCCGAGGGACCCCAGAAGACCAGGATTGGGGCCACTCTGTGCAAAACGAGCTGCACAGTGGAGGTAAGTATAACATGTTTGTTATTTAAAAAAAAAATAAAAAAAATCTTTACAATCCCTTTAAGTTTGAAACATAGGAGCTTGGTGTTTTTATTGTTTTTTGTCAAAAAATAATATTTTTTAATATATACTGCCTCCATGATTTTAAGTTTGCAAAGCATGCTGGGGTTGTAATATGAAATCCCACTAGTCCCAACATATTTGGAGCCCTCCTATGTGCAACTGACTGAGCCAGATAGAGGGATGTGTCCCTCCTGTGTGACTCACTCTGCAACCTGCGCAAGCTCATCTCCTTGGTCAGATCAAGTTTTACCTGCTGTAACAAGGATAGGAAGACATAGAGACCACTAATATTCTGACCCCTCCTCACCCTACTAAATACATACACTGCTTGCTGCCTACAGTATGTCCCCATCAGAGAAATATGATATCACTTCCCTATCACCGGGACAGGAAGTAAGGGTGAATCCACCCCCCCCCCCCCCCCAGGACCATATACTCTATATTGTCAAAAGTATTGGGACACCTGCCTTTGCACACACATGAACTTTAATGGCATCCCAGTCTACTCCATAGGGTTCAATATTAAGTTGGCCCACCCTTTGCAGCTATAACAGCTTCAACTCCTCTGGGACGGCTGTCCACAAGGTTTAGGAGTGTGTCTATGGGAATGTTTGACCATTCTTCCAGAAGCGCATTTGTGAGGTCAGGCACTGATGTTGGAGGAGAAGGCCTGGCTCGCAGTCTCCGCTCTAATTCATTCCAAAGGTGTTCTATCAGGTTAAGGTCAGGACTCTCTCCAGTCCAGTCAAGTTTTTCCAGCCCAAACTCGCTCTCTTTATGGACCTTGCTTTGTGCACTGGTGCGCAGTCATGTTGGAACAGGAAGGGGACATCCCCAAACTGTTCCCACAAAGTTGGGAGCATGAAATTGTCCAAAACGTCTTAGTATTCTGACGCCTTAAGAGTTCCCTTCACTGGAACTAAGGGGCCAAGCCCAACCCCTGAAAAACAACTCCACACCATAAATTTCCCCCTCTACCAAATGATTTGGACCAGTGCAAGTCCATAAAGACATGGATGAGCGAGTTTGGGATGGAATAACATTCCCATAGACACTCCTAAGCCTTGTGGACAGCCTCCCCAGAAGAGTTGAAGGTGTTATATCTGCAAAGGGTGGGCCAACTCAATATTGAACCCTACGGACTAAGACTGGGATGCCATTAAAGTTCATGTGCGTGTAAAGGCGTTGCAATACTTTTGACAATATAGTGTATTCATCTTCGTGAAAATATGGAACTCTTATGCCGCATACACACAATCGGAAATTCCGACAAGAAAAGTTTGATGTGTAGGCTCCATCAGACTTTTTCTGTCGGAATTTCCGCCAACAAAAATTTGAGAGCTGGTTCTCAAATTTTTTCCCACAAGAAAAGTTCTTGTCGGAAATTCCGATCGTCTGTATACAATTCCGACGCACCAAAAACCGGGCATGCTCTGAATCAATTCAACGCATGCTCGGAATCATTGAACTTCATCTTTCTCGGCTCGTCGTAGTGTTGTACGTCACCGCGTTCTTGACGGTCGGAATTTTGTGTGACCGTGTGTATGCAACACAAGTTTGAGCCAACATTCCGTCGGAAAAAAATCCCCGGTTTTCTTGTCGGATTTTCCGATCGTGTGTACGCGGCATTAGAGTTTATTGGGATAATAAAACAGCAACATTGTAATTTGCATCTTTTAGAAAATGATTGCAAACTCTGAACAATCAACGGCAGACAGAGACATGCAGGAGAGGACAGCTAACATGACATGCAAATGGATGAATATGACTCTCAGGAAATTCGAGGTAGAGGATGAGTTTCATACACAATGTCTAGAAGTCACTGACCTTCACAAATGACAGAGGCATCCTGGGAGTGGACACAGAGGTTCTTCTTGGACATCACAGCCCCACAGTGTGACAGCTCAGTCTCCGTACCATTGCAGAACACTTTCTCCAGCCAAATGTCTCCATCTCCTGGGCCGAAATGTGCTCCACCGGGTGCCTGAACTGCAGGACCACAGCCAACCTGTCTACAGACCACCTCAGCATCAGAGAGGTCCCAGTCCTGGTCACACACCGTCCCCCACCTCTGCTTATACCAGACCTCCACCCGTCCAGAGCAGGAATGAGGACCACCCTCCAGCCTCACTTCCGAGACACCTGCAACAATAACGACATCAGCCTTTGACAACAAATAGATGATGCCCTCTCCCCAAACAGGTGTGACTAGTGCAGGAACACATGAATATTTGTCCGTAGCATACTGTATACTTAGCCCAAAACCTAATTACCTAGCACCTGACCCATAGCTCTCACCACCTTGCCCTTAACTGTCACTGTAATCTTAACAATCTAGCCTCATACTACTATCAACTTGCCCCCTAACCCTCACCTCAACAGCTTATCTCCTAACTTTCACTCTAATCCAAAATCAACTAAAAACTTAACCCTAAAACTTATCTTTCTTTAACAACTTGGCCCCTAACCCTCACCTCAACAACTTATCTCCTAACTTTCACTCTAATCCAAAATAAACTAAACTTAACCCTAAAACTTATCTTTCTTTAACAACTTGGCCCCTAACCCTCACCTCAACAACTTATCTCCTAACTTTCACTCTAATCCAAAATAAACTAAACTTAACCCTAAAACTTATCTTTCTTTAACAACTTGGCCCCTAACCCTCACCTCAACAACTTATCTCCTAACTTTCACTCTAATCCAAAATAAACTAAACTTAACCCTAAAACTTATCTTTCTTTAACAACTTGGCCCCTAACCCTCACCTCAACAACTTATCTCCTAACTTTCACTCTAATCCAAAATAAACTAAACTCTTAACCCTAAAACTTATCTTTAACAACATGGCCCCTAACCCTCACCCCAACAACCTATCCACTAACTTTCATTATAATCCCTAACCCTAACAAACTAAAACCTTAACCCTATCCCCTTTCCTTAACAACATGGCCACCAACCCTCACCCCAACAACCTATCCACTAACTTTCATTATAATCCCTAACCCTAACAAACTAAAACCTTAACCCTATCCCCTTTCCTTAACAACATGGCCACCAACCCTCACCCCAACAACCTATCCACTAACTTTCATTATAATCCCTAACCCTAACAAACTAAATCCTTAACCCTATCCCCTTTCCTTAACAACATGGCCACCAACCCTCACCCCAACAACCTATCCACTAACTTTCATTATAATCCCTAACCCTAACAAACTAAAACCTTAACCCTATCCCCTTTCCTTAACAACATGGCCACCAACCCTCACCCCAACAACCTATCCACTAACTTTCATTATAATCCCTAACCCTAACAAACTAAATCCTTAACCCTATCCCCTTTCCTTAACAACATGGCCACCAACCCTCACCCCAACAACCTATCCCTTAACTTCACTCTAATGCCTAATCCTAACAAAATAAACCCTTAACCCTAACCCCTATCCTTAACAATGTGGCCACCAACCTATCCCCCTAACCTTCATTCTGATCCCTAACCATAACAAACTAAATCCTTAACCCTAATCCCTATCCTTAACAACATGGCCACTAACTTTCACCCCAACAATTTATCCCCTATTCTTCACTCTAATCCTAACCATAACAAACCAAATCCTTAACCCTAACCCCTATCCTTAACAACATGGGCTCTAACCTTCACCACAACAACCTATTTCCTAACTTTCACTCTAAACCCTAACCGACTATACACTTAACCCTAATCCCTATCCTTAACAACATGGCCACTAACTTTCACCCCAACAATCTATCCCCTATTCTTCACTCTAATCCTAACCATAACAAACCAAATCCTTAACCCTAACCCCTACCCTTAACAACATGGGCTCTAACCTTCACCACAACAACATATTTCCTAACTTTCACTCTAAATCCTAACCGACTATACTCTTAACCCTAATCCCTATCCTTAACAACATGGCCACTAACCTTCACCCCAACAACCTATCCCCTAACCTTCACGCTAATCCTAACCATAACAAACTAAACCCTTAACCCTAACCCCTATCCTTAACAACATGGCCACCAACCCTCACCACAACAACTTATCCCCAAACCTTCACTCTAATCCCTAACCCTAACTAAAATCTTAACCCTAGTCTCTATCCTTAACAGCATGACCACTAACCCTCACAGAACAACCTATCCCCTAACTTCCACTCTAATCCCTAACCCTAACAAATGAAATCTTTAGCCCTAACCCCTTTTGTTAGGCCACTTTCACATTGAGGTGGTTTTCAGGCGTTTTAGCACTAGAAAAAAAATGCCTCCCATTAATTTCAGTGTTACTTTTCACACTAGAGCTGTGCGCTTGCGGGGCGTTCTAAAAAGTCCTGCAAGCAGCATCTTTGGGGCGGTGCGGTAATGGTGTATACAACGCTCCCAAAACACCCTGCCCATTTAAATGAATTGGCAGCACAGCTGGAGCGCCAGCAAAGCGGGCGATTTTAACCTTTTCTTCGGCCACTAGCGGGGGTCAAATATGCCCCCCCTAGCGGCCGAAAAGCTAAAACGACGGTAGCTTTACTGCTAACGCCCGGCACTTTCAGTGTAAAAGTGGCCTTAAAGTGGTTCTAAAGGCTCAAGGTTTTTCACCTTCATGCATTTTATTCATGAAGGTAAAAAAAACTTCCGTGTGCAGTAACCCCCCTAATACTTACCTGATTGCCATCTCAATCTAGCGATGTGCCGAGGCTCCTCCCTGTCTCTTCCTCCTCATTGGCTGAGACAGCAGCAGGAGCCATTGTCAATCACAGCCAGTGAGCCAATGAGGAGAGATTTAAGGCAGGGCCAAGCCATGGTCCATATGTGCATAGACACACAGAGCAGCGGCTCAGGACTGAGTCTGCTCTGGTACCCCCATAGCAAGCTGAGGAGCCAGGTGCACTGGCAGAGGACCCAAGAAGGAGAGGATTTGCTGTGTGCAAAACCACTGCACAGAGCAGGTAAGTATAAAAAAAATTATTCTGACTTTAATATCACTTTAACAACATTATCCATCACCCCAACTACATATCCCCTAACCTTCCCTCTAATCCTCAACCATTAATACTGAACCCTTTAACCCTTAACCCTATCCTTACCAACATGGCCCTACCCTCACAATAACCCCTACCCTTAATTACCTAGCTCCTAAAAAGAAATTGTCCTAACAACTTAGTTCTTAACATTAACCCTTAACTCTAACAACCTAGCCCTGAATCTTGACCTCAACCCCCACAGCCTAGCCTCTGACCTCTCACACTTACAGCCTCATTTTAAACCTCACCCTAAGCTTTAACCTTATCTCCAATTTAGCAGCAGTTCTGCCACACTTAGTTGGTCTTACACTGAAAGAATCCTCTCTTTTCTCCTTGTGAACCTTGGATGGCCCCATCCCGATTTATTGCTAGGTCCCCCACATAAGTATTGTCTTTACTGGCCTGATGAAGGACTTTCCTAACCTAACCCAATACTCCACCTAATTGCTTAAATAGACCTCAGTCTGAAATCTAATCTCACCCTAATCCTTAACTGCATATTCTTAACCTTACCTTACCTGTAATCTTTTTCCTTACCAGCCATGAGTAGATGCCAAGCTTAACTATTGGGTCTGTCTATATCCCTTGTATCACTATTGCTACTGGTCATTTAATGTTACCTGTTGGTGAACACGAAACCAAGGCCTCCCCAGAGTAACATTTATATCCTCTGGACATGACGGTGCTGCATTGAGACAGATGAGTTTCGGAGCCACTGCAGTGCACGTTGCGGAAATTTGTATGTGGTGTAGTTGCACCCCTTGAAAAAAACACCTTCTTGACTTCAACTAGCTCCAGTGCTGGGCCGCACCCCTGCTGCTTACAAAGTACCGCCTCTTCAGCTGCACTCCATTCTGTTGCACAGACCGTGCTCCAGAGCTCATTGAAGAAGATCTTCACCTTCCCGGAACACTTACCACTCTCCCCAGCTACTGACACCTTGGAAATTGCTGAAACAAAATGGAGAAGGAGTCCATGAGCGTGACTCAAGCATCCAATGCTTGGGGGTCCATAAGCGATGGATGTTGGGGTCCAATGCTTGGTAGTCCATCAGATACACTAATTGTGCTGTTATAGCTACAGTCAAAGGCAGCCCTTCTACAGTACATGATTGGGCCACTGAACCCGACCTACATCCAGGAGCAAGAGTCTGGATCTGAAGGTGCATTGCCAAATTCAACTGGTCCAAATGTCACCCTCTAGACTGTACATTATAAGGTGTAATTTTTCATGTTTTGTGATGGCCCATATGAGATGTTTGGGGATGAACTAGATGGAAAATCCAACATTTAACCAAAATGTTACTATTTTGGTAAAAGGCGCCAATGGAAAAGAAGAATTTAATATAGAGGGAGAGAGATGGAAGGGTATAGAAGGGAGAGATGGAGGATTATAGATGGAGGGATCTGGAGTGGTATAGATGGAGAGGTGAAGGGGGTATAAAAAGATAGAGAGAGATGGAGGGATATAGAGGTAAAGAGATAGAGGAGTGTAGTGGAAGATAGATGGAGTGTATCAGGGCTTTTTTTCAGCAGGAAGAGGGGAGAACGCAGTCCCGACACCTCAAGCACTGAATGTTTGCAATGGCAAGGGGTGCTGGGTCCTGGGGGGTATAAAAAGATAGAGAGATGAAGGGATATAGTGGTAAAGAGATAGAGGAGTGTAGTGGAAGGTAGATGGAGGGTATCAGGGCTTTTTTTTCAGCAGGAAGGGGGGGAGGGACGAAGTCCCGGGAACCTCCAGCACTGAATGTATGAAATGGCAAGGGGTGCTAGGTCCTGGAGGGTCCATTGATGCTGGCTGCTGGGGGATCTATCGCTACTGGAAGAGATTTATTTTTGCATGGCGCTCTGTTGTTGCTGGGGAGGTCTATTATTGTTGCTGGTGGGGGTTCTATTGTTGCTAGGAGAGGGGGGGCCTATGTTGCTGGGGGGTCAATTGTTGCTGGAAGAGATCTATTGTTGAGGGGGGTCTGTTGTTGCTGGTGGCTGGGGGATCTATTGTTGCTGAGGGCATCTATTTTTGCGTGGTAGTCTGCTGTTGCTGGTGGGGGATCTATTGTTGCTGGTTGGGCTTACGTTGCTAGGGGGTCGATTGTTGCTGGCAGCTGGAGAGTCTATTGATGCTGGGCTGGCTGCTGGGAACCCTGTTGTTTCTGCCGGGTCAATTGTTGTTGGGATCCATTATTGCTGGGGAAATCTATTGTTGCTGGGGGGGGGGCTAAAGCTTATGGCTGTGGGGGATACACTTTACTGCTTTTCTTATTGTTATTGAATTCCATACAAATTACTTATCACAACAATATTATACTTGGTTCTGTATTTTCTAAAAGGGGCGGTACTGGGAGGTGAGTGGAACCAAGGGATGGTCCTCGGAGGTGGGTAGGACGTGGAGATAAGAAGTGACTGAAGGGGGAAGTTCCTGCACCTATTCTTTGAGGGAAAAAAGGCCAGGAGGGTATAAATAGAGAGAGATAGAGGGGTATAGATGGTGACAGATGGAGGGGTATGGTGGGGGAGAGAGATGGGGGAGGTATAGCAGAAGATAGATGGAGGGTATAGTGGGAGAAAGAGATGGAAGGGTGTAGAGTAGGAGAGATGGAGGGGTATTGTTGGAAGGCGCAACATTGGTTTTTATATCAGACAGTTGTTGATTTTTGCTACCTGGTTAATAAAGCCATTTGGACTGTTGGAATTCATCTTGGAATGTCAGTAAAACAAGATTATACAACAGGGTGTGTGTATAACAGAGTACAAATCAGAATCTTCATCTGGAAAAAGGAATCACAGATACCCCCTGATGGTGGGGTATGGGAATAGGAGAGCTTTGCTTCAGACCACCTGGTGATGGGAAGATAAAAGTGCCTAATTGCCTCGTTTTCAACCAGAACATCTAAGGGACCAAATATAGACTGGAATGTTTACCAGGGTCAAGAAGTTTGATGGTAATATAGCAGTGCCATCTGGCAGAGACAGCAACATACTTCCTGGAGGATCCAGGGTAACACATACTTCCTGGTGATTAGGAAGAACAACCCCTTATAGCTTCTCATTGGACAGAGGACTACATGGGCAAGCAGAGGGTGTTTGTGTGGGTTGTGTCTGTGAGAGTTTTAAAATGTGAGGGCAAATGATGAAGGTCCCTATTTCTCCTGGAGCCCAGCCAACATACTTAACTCCAAGGAAGGACTTGGGAGGACTAGGAAGTATCATCTCTGCTTTTTTATTCCTATATGCTCTGTAATATTACAAAATGTTATGTTAGTATGGTGCTTTCTTTGTAAAAAAAATAAGGCCTTTGCTTCTTTGAGCATTGTGTTTATTTTTATAGTTGATATTGTTATTATATCATCACCATTAATATTATCAGAGCTTTGATAGACTAGCTAATTATAGGAACAGACAAGATAATTCATATTTATAATTTAAATAGAGGGAAGCCAAAAACCACCCCCTTTTTATTCCAGGTAAAGAAGGAGAGTAATGGAAGGCTATAGTATAAATGGAGAGAGATGTTAGGGTTATAGATGGAGAGATGGAGTGTTAGAGAGGGATAGAGATGGAGGGGTATAGATAGAAAGAGATGGGGGTATAGCGGAAGATAGATGGAGGGTTATAGATGGGGAGATGGAGTGTTAAAGAGGGAGAGAGATGGAAGGGTATGAAGGGAAAAAGATGGACGGGTATAGATGGAGAAATTGAGGGTTATTTATGGAAGCAGTAAAGGTGGAGACATATGGAAGGTATAGGGAGATAGAGAGAGATGAAATGGTACAAAGGGAGAAGAAAAGAGAAAGTTAAAACAGATAGATGGTGAGATGGATAAAACAAGAGCAACCAAATAGGCTGGGCTAGAGAGCAAGGACAAGGATATGAGATGGAAGGGGAGCAAAAAAGAAGAGGGAGGAAATGGGGATACAAAGTCAGGTGAGAGAAAGTTTGAGATAAAAAGAGAGAAGGGTAAAAGAAGCAAGTGAGGAAAAGCCAGACTTTCTTGTCTCACAAGTTTTTTTGTTTCCCTGTTTGTTCTTTTCATTATCTCAGATCTAAGTTAGGTAGAGTCTACCCAATCCTATTTACCGGTAGACTGCACAAACCCTGGTGTATAAAAGAGCACAATGGGTCATGTGACCACCTCTCATACAGATAAACATCAAGCAACTGCTCCAGGTGGATCTTAACTTTCACATCCATCCACCATGGCTAGGTGCTGGACTGGTTTGTCATACGAACAGATAAGTGCCAAGGACATAAAGGTTTTATCGCACAACTTAACTGTGAAAAATGTCACTACAGTGGAACCTCGGATTACAAACATAATCCGTTCCAGGAGAATGCTCATAATCCAAAGTACTTGCATATCAAAGTGAGTTTCCCCATTGAAGTCAATGGAAACGAAAATAATTTGTTCTGCATTGACTTCAATGGCATGCAATACCGCATGTGGCCAGAGGCGGGGGGCGCCGGAGAGCCTCGGAAACAGCCAGAAAGGCCCAAGGACAGCTCGACTGACCTCGACAAACCTCGGAAAGGCTCGGTAACGTAGCATTTCCGAACGGCTCCGAGCGGCGCTGATCGGCTACGATCGGCACCATCCCACCTCAGGCCAAACGCGGTACTGCACACCGCTTTGGCCTGAATCCTGCTCGTTTTGCGAGACAACACTCGCAAACCGAGTTAGGATTTTTCCAAATACAGTGCTCGTATTGCAAAACGCTTGTTAACCGCGTTACTCACAATCCGAGGTTCCACTATATCAGTTTATTAAAATGCATAGGAAATGGCCATATACATTTCAAGATTAAGAGTTAATCATCTAAGAAAGACATTTTCCGCAGAGTGGCGATTTTCTTATATTCTACACTTCTAATATCGGCTGTGCTGGGTGTCTACCTGTCTCTGAACACACTACGGCAGCATGTACGTCCAGTAGTTGTTGAGTGTCAGCCTTCCAAAGACCAATTCTGCACTCCGAAAACTTTGACTCTGACCCAAAACATCGGGATTTCTCCACCGCCTGGGTGCCAGAAGTGGAAAAGACCTCCTGCACCTTCACCAGTGGTCCACAGCCCATCTCTCGGCAAATAACTGCTCCCTCCCTCAAGCCAAAATTCCATAGGGAGAGCCTCCTCCATACATTGTCCATAGACACCTCGACAGTCCCGTTACAGTGACCAGATCCGTCCACCAGCCTGACACCACTGACACCTGCAAGGCAAAGACGGCCATTATACCAGTGATCATAAAACATATCATTCTATGAGTAGAGGACTAAGATGGACTCACCAGAGGATAGGCAGGTGACACCGGCACTGTGCTCACTTCTTACATCGTCTCTCCCAGTCCAGGCTCCCAATAAGCACTGTGAAACGTCACTCTCATCCCCTGTACAATCCACCTTTTCCAGGACATGGCCAACACCGGCCCCAAATGTGTCTCCTTTCTGAGCCTCCACTGAGGGGCCACACTTCAGCTGTCTACATATGACGTCAGCAGCTTGTCTGTCCCAGTGTTTGTCACTCAGGGTGCCCCATGTCTGGTTGTAGAACAGCTCCACCCTACCTTGACAAGGTCCATTTCCACCAACCAGACGAACCTCAGACAAAACTGCATAGAAAAGGAGAAAATAGTTATTACAAAATCGCAGGACAGCTCTGGAGTGCAACTAATAACTCATGATGATCAAGCTGAATTGGGCACCCTGGGGGTACGTAAAAGGTTTTTGTCAGTGGACTTTGGACTTGTTTAATGGGCAAATGTAATGTGCGTCTGAGTTTGAGACTCCTTTAATAGGATTGCTTCCTTGTTTTAGGGTCATTCACACTAGAATGTGGTGTTCCCATGCGGCTTCCCACACCACATTCCAGTTGCACTGCCCTTGTGATCTTCTGTGGATGTCAGTCCAAAGTTAACGACACCCCAAATTTAGGTTGCAAACGCAGTGTCGTTTGCCTGCAACGGATCTCATGGTACAAAATGACCATGCGATACGGTTGGCCTGCATTTAAAAAAGTAGTGCATGCATTACTTTTGGTGCGGTGAAATCGCACTGCACAGAACTGCCTGTGAATCGCGGGCAGTTCCTAGTGTGAAAGGGTCCTTACTGTGGTTCTCTGCTGGTGCTACTTGTGTCCTAATCCATTCACTGATACTATGTTTGCTGCTTTGGCAGATTGGTAACCTTTGGGTTTATATACTGTATTTTATAGAGATTTATCCCTGTGGATCTGAGCGCATGGAATTTTTTTGGGGTGTTTTTGGGGTGGTGAAATCCGAATCCCCAGCCACTTTCTGGGGATTCAATTTTTTTAAATACCTGTCTTTCATTCCCGTAAGCCAGGTATGCGATCTGTGTGTTTTTTTTTCATTCAGCCCCTGGGTTGACCAAAAAAACTTCCTGGCATAACGCTGTGCCCTCTCTCCTACCGCACACAGCCTGGAAGTTTTAGTTTGCCTCACCCGCTAATTGCCTGTAGGCAGTGAGGGGAAGCAGGGAATGCATAACCTCACCCCCTCACAAATATCGTGGTGTGGGGGGCTGCTTTGTAGGTGGGTGGGGCAGCAAAATGCACCTTCACCAGAGTAGACAAAAATCTTTGCACTGGCCCTGCAGACATACCTAAAAGCTTCCTGGAGAAGAGGAGTAAAAAATTCCACCAGTGTCCTCCCGGGATAAGGACAAAGCACAGGCCGCCCCCCTGGCATAGATGGTGTACACCAGGGATATGCAATTAGCGGACCTCCAGCTGTTGCCAAACTACAAGTCCCATGAGGCATAGCGAGACTCTGACAGCAGCAAGCATGACACCCAGAGGCAGAGGCATGATGGGACTTGTAGTTTTGCAACAGCTGGAGGTCCGCTAATTGCATATCCCTGGTCTACACTGTGTCAGAGTGTCAGAGCAAAGGCCGGCTAATTGCCCCACCAGAGGCTCTCCTCCCCTGGCCAGACCCAACTGAGCCGCCTCATCTTCTCCCTGCAGCCCTCAGCCGCCCCCTGATGGTCAGTTCAGAAACCCGTATTCGGTGCAGCAGGTGCTGTTTTTTTTTTTAACAAAAAGTTTTTTATTTATCATAAAAACAAAAGAAAAACTAAAAGAATACAAACTGTAAGCAGTGGATACATATACATTAGGTACAAATCAAAGCAGGTGGTACATACCAGTGAGAATGACAATTCCCTCTAAACAGTAAGGGGAACAGGGAAGAGAGGGAGAGAGGGGGGGAGGGATAGGGTAAATACTACGTTATCTATTCAGCATCCCTCTCGTATACATGCAAGGTTGTCACCAGCTCTGTATAGGAGGCAATCATTTACTTAAAGCGGAGGTCCACCTAAAAAAAATGTATTAAAAGCCAGCAGCTACAAATACTGCAGCTGCTGACTTTTAATAAATGGACACTTACCTGTCCTGGGCGCGTTCGCGATGTCGGCAGCCGAAGCCGAGCAATCGCTCGTCTCTCAGCTGCCCCCGCCGCCATCCTCGGTGAGGGAATCAGGAAGTGAAGCGTTGCAGCTTCACTGCCCGGTTCCCTACGGCGCATGCGCGAGTAGCGCGGCACGTCTTCAGTGGTCCCCGCTTTGTTCTGGGACCTGTGTGTTTCCCAGAACACAGCGGGGGGGGGGGGCAGGATAGGGCATGACTCCCGCTGGAGTGTATTCCCGGAAGTGGGTGCAAATACCTGTATTTTACAGGTGGCTGCACCCCCCTCCCCCTGAAAGGTGCCAAATGTGACACTGGAGGGGGGAGGGTTCCGAAAAGCGGAGGTTCACTTTTTGTGTGGACCTCCGCTTTAAGACAATCTGGACACCGGACATCAGCTAGGGGGCGTATGAGGACTGCCCTCCAATAGAGATTCAGTAGTGGCCTAGAGGCGGGCCAGGAGAGGTCAGGGACTTAGATCCGCGGGGGGGGGGGAGACCATCCCAATCTATACCTCCAGGGAGGACCAGTCAGAGTCTAAATATAGGTATCTCATTGTGCCTGGCCACGTAGTTCTATAGTCGTTATTGTAGTAGACTCCAATCCCTACTCCAGAGGGAGCTGCTCCTCTCGTACCATGGGTCCCATATTTTAGCAAATTTTTGGGGGCAGTTTCGGCCTAAGTAGGTCAGTTTGTACAAAGGAAGGGCCTTATTTATGAGAGTTCTCCATTGCTGTGTGGTCGGCAGGAAACACTCCTTCCATTGTAGCAGAATCGCCTTTCTGGCATAGAAAGCCGCATAGAATACAAATAATTTCTTGGATTGGGGAGCCTCCAAAGTATCCAGTACCCCAAGCAGTAGTGGTATCGGATCACATAGAACTTTCAGTTTGCCAACAGAATTAATAACATTGACTACTCCCCTCCAGAAAGTCTGTATAAGCTGGCATGACCAAACCACATGGAAGAAGGAACCCTCCTCCGAGGTACATTTGGCGCAAATCGAGCTGCAATTCGGATAAATTCTAGCTAGTCGTTGTGGGGAGAAATAAGCTCTGTGCAAAAACTTGAGCTGAATAAATCTGTCTCTGGTGGATATTACCAGAGACAGATATTGCTGGACGCCCTCCTCCCAATCATCATCAGCTAGTGTGGGTATATCCAACTGCCATACAGAAAACAGTTGTGTGACCTTAGAGGTATTTAATCCCGCCAGGACTGAGTACAGGGTAGAAAGGGGCTTAGTCTCTTCTGCAGCACTCAGCAGCTACTCATCCCCAGTGGTCTCCAAATCAAGAGATACAGGAAACTGGGATCGATAGGCATGACAGAGCTGCAGGTACCGAAAAAAACATGCGGTTAGGTAGCCCCTTCTGCTGTTTCAGAACCTCAAATGTGGACAGGCCATCAGGGGATATCACATCAGCCAGTGTCCTAATTTCATAGCGAGCCCACAACACAGGGTCTGGGATAGTGCGGAAGTGTGGCAACTGTGGATTCCCCCACAACGGAGTGTGGCGGGACCATCCCTTGGGCTTCTGAACCTTGGCTCTAACAACCTCCCATACCTTTATGCCTCGTACACACAACCAGTTTTCCTGACGAGAAAACTGACATTTTTTAGATTGGTCGGGAAAACCGGTCGTGTATATGTTCCATAGCAGTTTCCCCAACGAGAAAACTGCCCGCAAAAAAATTCGAACCAGCTCTATTTTTTCCCGTCGTGTTTCCCGTACCTCTTTTTCTCGTGGCGAAAACAACTCGCGTGTATGCTTTTCCGAGGGGGGAAAAAACGCGCATGCTCAGAATCAAGTATGAAACGGGAGCGCTCGTTCTGGTAAAACTAGCGTTCGTAATGGAGATGGCACATTCGTCACGCTGTAATGGACTGAACAGCACGAGGCTGAAAAGCGCAAAACTTTTACTAACACACGATAACACAAGGTCAGCAAAAGCAGCCCAAAGAGTGGCACCATTTGAATGGAACTTCCCCTTTATAGTGCCATCGTACGTGTTGTACGTCACTGCGCTTTGGTCGAGCGTTTTTTTGCCTGAACGTGTGTATGCAAGGCAGGCTTGAGAGGAATCACGTTGGGAAAAAAAAATCGGCTTTTGGCATGTCAGGAAATCCGGTCGTGTGTACGAGGCATCAGAGTAGTTCTCATCAAGGAGGTACTATTGGGATTTGACCTGGGTCCGCGGTGTATCAGGTTGCTCAGTTCTGAGTACGACCCAAGCAACGTCGCCTCCAACGTAGAAGCAGGGTTGGCCCGGTGCCTCCGATAGCCATCATCTCACGGTGACCAGGACCGCCGCCCAATAGTATGTAGCGGGGTCCCCAAATTTAACCCCACTATACCTAAATTTAGGGGTGACCAGAGCAATAGTTTGGCACGGGTCTCTTTATTATTGGACTCTGTCTTACTGCTGTGTCACCTGGCGTGCAGTTCCCCTTTGGGCGTATAGGTGGTGTTGTCACCTGTACCCGGGGTTGAACCACAGGTGATGGAGTAGGTATTGGATGTCCTCTCTCGGCTGCCGTTGGTGGGTGGTTCTGACCTACTGTACATGCCGTGAGAGGATATATAAGGGGCAGAGGCTATTGCTCAGAGGGCAATTCCCAGGGCCCATGCCCGGATGAAAAGCGTATTTCTGGGGCCCATTCCCGGAGGGAGCTACCCCTCAGAGGGGGGTGCACCCATCTTGATCGAGGAGTCTCAAGCACCTTCAGCCCGAGACTACAGAGTTCCAGGTAGACCCAGTACCTTTGACTGGGTCTACGACCGAAGAGGAGTCCCAGGGAATCCGCGTGAGGGTAACCGCTGTGAAACAGAGGAAACCAGGGGAGGATTGATCCCATAACAAGAGGGCGAGTAATAGAGTATTGCTGACTCAGGAAAGGCCTGGTGACCTGTCGGAGGGAAGGATTCTTTGCTCCGTAGACTGCCTCTGCGGAGTGTTGCGAGTTCAGGAGGGATCTCCTTGACTTGGTCCTTGGAGGGGACTGAGTCATTGTTCCGGCATCACGCCGGCTGCTAGTACCATTGATTGACTATCCAGGTGAGCTGTACCCACTCGGGACCGAGTGGCGACGAAGCCAAGAGTGTGCCTGAATCCACTTCTATCTGCTAACCTTTTTCTCACTTCAATTCCCTGGTTTCTGAAAGCAAGATAAAATAAAATCAGGTTGGAGTTGATATGTTGTGTGGACATTGACCTCATTTGGGAAAGATAAAGACTTGCCTCTATAAACATAGAGGGGAGAACCAGAAGAAGGAAGCAGCTAACTGCAGCACCCAAGTATGTAACACCGCCTGACCTTTATAATCTAGAGGACACGGGCATGTGGCATGGTGTGTCTTATCCCCCTGCTCAGGGGAGGGCTGGCGGCCTTAGGCCTGGGGGGCAAGTCCAGTCAAGTGGCCCATTGAACCGCCAAATCAGCTCACCATCCATGGCCCACCTGTTTTTTCAATGCAGCCTCACCAGCGCCCATCAGTGCAGCCAACTCCAGTGCCCATCAATGCAGCCTGATCACAGGGGCAGGTTACATGGGGTGCATGGGGGGGAGATGGGGGGTCAGCTAGGGGTGTCAGGGTCTCTCACCTCAGCGATCTCAGCTCAGCAGGTCCTTGCACGCCACGGTTTCCTGGAGGGGTAACGCTCCTGAACCTGGGCCCAGCCCTGCAGCCATGCGTCCCGACGCCCTGCCTCTGCCTGCTTACAAGAATCCGGACCCAGGGAGTTGTAGTTTCCTCTGCGCTGCTGTGTTTTCCACCCACCAGAAGCTTGAGTGCATACTACAACTCCCGGAATGCAACAGCTAGTGGTCGGCCACCATGGCCATGCTCCCGGCCCGACTTCCAAGACCAGAATAAAAAAGAAAATGGTAGCGGGCAACGGCTGCCGGCCATTTTGAACATAAGTTAGGACGGCCTGGGAGGCAATTGCCACCCTGGCCCAGCCCTCCCCTGCCCCTGCTTGAGAAGGTAAGAGGGGGAAAAAGATCCGTGTGCTACAAGTATTTGAGGAAACATGGCAGCGCAAGGCACCCTAGGGATACAGGCAACTGAAGGGTGGACTTGGCTATTCTGGGGATGCTACCATTCCAGATAAAGGAGGTGACCAGTCCATCTAACTTTTTAAAGAATGCATTCGGATGTGTACCAGGGTCTGTCTAAAGATATAGAGAAACTTAGGCAGCACTGACAGCAGGTGCTGTTTAGCCCGACCCACCAGGTGAGCAGAGATTACCTGGAGCAGAGCTTTAGCTTGGGGTGGGGGTTGGGAGGAGGCAGGGAAGAGGGAAAGCGGGAGGGGGACTGAGTTGCTGCACCATGGGCCTCTGGGTTGTACTTGCCCCGCCTCGCATTTTTCTCAACGTGATTCTTCTCAAGCCTGCCTTGCCTACACACTATCATTGAAAAAAATGCTCGAGTAAAGCGTAATGACGTACAACACGTACAACGGCACTATAAAGGGGAAGTTCCATTCGGATGGCGCCACCCTTCATGTTAGTAAAGTTTGGTGAGAGCCGATTCGCGCTTTTCAACCTCCGTTACAGCGTTACGAATGTGCTATCTCCATTACGAATGCTAGTGTAGCGGGGTCTCCTTTAAGGCCCCGGGACTACGTTACCCAGAACCCCGTTCGGCACCCAGGGTGCACTTAGCCACCGCAGAGACTCATGGGAGGGGCTATATAGGAAAAGGGCGAGGCTGAGCTCAGCCTCTTTGGACACTGCGCTGCAATCAACAGGTCTTCCTGTGCGGATCTGCTGCAGTGCAGGGCCTGAAGCCAGGGCCTTGCATAAACTTCCAGAGAGCCTTCCACCCCACTGCGGAGCCTGGGTGGCACCTGACTTGTCGAGTTTGGGACATCAGTTGGACCGGAGACCCGACCGTTGCGAACACTGTGTGGGGAGACACAGTAGGTGGAAGTTCCGGACTGGGATCGCGTCCGGAGTGGTGAGCGAGCACCTGCTCATTCATTAACTGTGCTTTGACTAGGCCTAGAGACTGCCTTGGCCCTCCTGGTTCCATTTACTGTCCCACAGGAGACTCGTGGTGGAACTGAGTTTAGTAGTCTCCTGTGAGTGGTCCATTTTCCCTTTTTGTTCCTCACTAATATTTTCTGCTGTAGGGCTCTACAGACGTATATGTGTTATGTGTTTACCTTATGCCTTTTACCCAAAGTAAAGAAATATTATATTTTATCACTTGCTACCAGTGTGTTATCTTTATGCAAGGAGGTTATCCTTGCAAAACTGTTAGATTGTGATATTAGGAAAACCCCTAGACTAACTGTGCCAGAGTGGGTCGAGATAGATTGCTGGGGGTTGGCGGTGCTGTACACAGGGCCCGAAACAAATCCAGCGGCTCTCCTAACTGGGGGTAGCGCTACACGTGGGGGCTCTCGAGTCCGGGATCCTGTTACAGCCAGTAATGCTCCAAGAGTACCAGCATGGACCCACTAGAAGTAGAACAGTGGTGCAGGGCGGCCTATACAGATTCAGCCGCGGCAGTAGTCATAGAACTCCCAGGGACCTGGCAAGAAGAAGCGGTGAATCGGCTAGTAACGTCACTGTCTCCGAATCAGAAGGTGTGGGTGATGGATGTCAGAATGAAATCCACACTGACCCACGCATTAATAGCATGGATGAATGAAATCCCAGAACATTTCAAGGGTCCGAGGATAAAAGCGATGGATGATCAGACCTATAGCTTAATACATGCGCTGCCACTCATACCAGGAGGATGGGTTCAGACACCTAAACCATCATCCCCACAGATATCTCCACCGCAGTCCCCAAAAGTAGAAAACCGGAAGGCTAAAGAGAGCCACGGTTCACCACTAAACACCCTCAGCGCAGACCTGTGCGCGGTCCTGGGGGAGATTGTAGCCCAGTGTAAGAAGGATCCTACAGATTATCAAATGTCGGGATACAGAAAACTCTGAATATTCTCTGGAAGGAAGCCTGTGTCTTCGGGTGAAGAGGAATTTGAGTGGTTAGACGGTGCCACTCAGGCCTTAGAGGAATGGGAAGTCCCAGACCACAGAAAGAAGCAGAGAATCGCTGAGAGCTTGAAGGGGCCTGCTCTAGAGGCCATATGCAATCTGAAGATGAGCAAGACAGATTGTGATGCGCAAGATTATCTGGACATTCTGCAGAATGTGTTAAGTGGAACAGAGAAAATCACTGAGCTCACTTACCAGCTGGAGAACTGCTACCAAAAGACAGGAGTGAAACTGTCAGAAATTATGAGGCGCCTAGATAAGATCCTGCATAAAATGATACTGAAGAAGGGGATCGACCCGCGGAAGGTGGATGAGGCCCGTGTTCAGCAGGTGATGAGAGGATCTCAGCCCCTGGACCCCATCGCATTGGCGCTGCGCACAAGACAGGACAGGAAGAGCCTGGAGTACCCTGACCTGATCAGAGTGGTGAGAGAGGAAGAAGCTATGCTGGAGGAGAAGAAGGGAACCAACCAGTTGAGCCAGTTAATCCTCCTCTGGTGATGGTCAGGACGGCCATGACCCTGGAAAGAGACTCAGAGGTGGATACCTTGAAGTCACAGATGTCCCAGGTATTGGAGATGCTGACCTCTCTGATGGAGAAGGATCCAAGGACACCAGAGAGGGAAGGACCAAGGAAGGAACTGTTTCCAAACACCTCAGCGCCCGCATCCCTACAAGATTGGGGGGACATGACTTGTTTCAACTGCGGAGGGGTTGGCCATGCTGCCAAAGTGTGTTCCAGTCCCAAGAAAAAAAAACTGAATAACCGCAAGCCGGCGGAAAACTTCAGAGGGCCCCGGTGAAGGAGTCAACCGGGTGCCCATCATCTCCAGTGAGCTCCAAACTGAATGCAGAAGCTACTGAGTTCGTCCCATCCAGTCCTTTGTCGGATTCTTGGGAAAGTGCCTGTGACCTACTCCCAGAAGAGGATCCAAGTGAGTCCATGTACCTCCCTGCTCCAGAGCAAAGTGCTCCAGAACCAGTGGAAAGCCCCAAGTCGGTTCCAGAGAGGGAACCTGTTCTAGCAGAAAGAGAGAGCCCAAGAGGACAAAGAATGAGAAGGGCCATAAAGCCTCCCAGAAGATTAACTTACCCACAAATGGGGAGGAGCTCGGAAGACACTGTGGTTACTGCCAGGAGGAGTATGAAAGACCCTAATCCCTCCACTGTTCATTTGGTGGGGGGCAACCCCAACTCGCTCTCTGGCACAGTTAGGCAGGACACAAATGATAGTGTGACCTGTGGGCAGGGAAGTTCACCTCCTCGTTTTTGGTGGGAATTTCCTCTGCCAACATCATACGCAACTTTGGTTGATGTTGTACGCACTGTTATTTAGTGTTATCTTTGGGGACCAAAGAGTTTAAGTGGGGGGAGTGTGTAGTGGGGTCTCCTTTAAGGCCCCAGGACTACGTTACCCAGAACCCCGTTCAGCACCCAGGGTGCATTTAGCCACCGCAGAGACTCATGGGAGGGGCTATATAAGAGAAGGGCAAGGCTGAGCTCGGCCTCTTTGGACACCGCGCTGCAATCAACAGGTCTTCCTGTGCGGATCTGCTGCAGTGCAGGACCTGAAGCCAGGGCCTTGCAAAAACTTCCAGAGAGCCTTCCACCCCACTGCGGAGCCTGGGTGGCACCTGACTTGTCGAGTTTGGGACATCAGTTGGACCGGAGACCCGACCGTTGCGAACACTGTGTGGGGAGACACAGTAGGTGAAAGTTCACTGGGATCGCGTCCGGAGTGGTGAGCGAGCACCTGCTCATTCATTAACTGTACTTTGACTAGGCCTAGAGACTGCCTTGGCCCTCCTGGTTCCATTTAATGTCCCACAGGAGACTCGTGGCGGAACTGAGTTTAGTAGTCTCCTGTGAGTGGTCCATTTTCCCGTTTTGTTCCTCACTATTGGATTACAAAATTACTGTTCCTGTTGTGCACCACCGATCAATTGCATGCGAAGAAATAGATCTTTCAGAGACTAAGTCTATAGTTGGGTCAGGCCTGATCTGTAGTTAGAACTTTTGTTGCTGCGCCATAAGGGCACATAGTTAGAGATAGCTGTATTTGGCGGGTAATCGCCCGTGTTATATTTTCTGCTGTAGGGCTCTACAGACGTATATGCGTTATGTAGAAAAAGAAAAACTGCGCCACTTTTTAAAAACTTAACCAAAGCCTAATAGGGATTTTGGTACTTGTTAGATGTATATGGTAAATTAGCGGGCATTACACCAAATAGTCCAATGGTATTGACCAATCATCTGAAACAGTCCATAGATCCCTATGGCAAGGAACCGCAATTATCACACCACAGTGATTATTCAAAACAGGCCGTGAGATATCCACCACCAAAAGAAGGGGAAGCAGCTTACCAGAAGGCAAGCGGTTTAGGGCATTCGACTGTAACCCAGCCGCGGCCTTATTAGTGATGCAAACGTCCCTTCTTTAGCCAAAACGTCCCGTTCGAATGGTCCGTAGCACACAGTATCCAGATCATACACCCCAGCATGGAATAGAAAGGGCAGACCAATAGTGTAATTCCGTACAATAGTGGATTTATTAAAACGTAAGTTATACTTACAAATATGGTAGATAAAAACAGCATGTGAACAATAAAATGCCGGCCGGCATATCGAAAGCCTCACTCCTCGAGCGTAGTGACGTCACTGAGCGTCCTCCTAGACTCGTTTCGTCATTCCGTAGACGTTTTCAATAGGAGTGGGCGCTACAGAGACGCACCACGCTTAAGAGAGGCCGGACCACAGTGTGACATGCACGGTTCGGCCATCTTGGTTATGGGCAAATATGCCCAAATGCTTAGAAGTTAGTTGCCCCACTTCACAAACCTACAGATAAGGAGAACTACTTAGAGCTAAAACGCTCTTCTAAACAAAAAACACAGGACTCATCCTGCGGGCAGAGAATGGTTTATTTTTGGCCTGGGCCATGGTCGATCCCGGAAGTAACTACCTATACGGGTATACTCACGGTGTTTAAACCGATATCTAATTTAGGGAAAAGTAATTACCAGACATAGATAGTGTATGGTATAAAAAAACTTATAAGGCTCCATGTACACAGAAGCTCAAAAACTGCCGTTTTTAAAGCAGCAGAAAAAGCTAGCTTTTATCAGCGTTTTTTTTACTAGCTTTTATTAGCGTTTTTCAGTGTAGCTTTTTTTAGCTTTAAAAAAAATAAAAAATAAAAAAAAAATTTTCAATGGACCAAAAAACGCTCGAGGCCAGCGTTTTTGAGCGTTTATGAGCGTTTTTTCGGCGTTTTGCGTTTTTTTTGCGTTTTTTTCTGCCGAAAAACGGCACTTTGAACGCAAATTTCCTGCGTTCAGAAAAAAGCCCATTAACTCCACTGCTCATTAAAGCTAAAAAACGTTATGTGTACATGAACACATAGGCTAACATAGAGTGCAGTTAATGGGCTTTTAAAAAAAACGCCAAAACGCCCATTAACTGCAGTTTATCAGCTTCTGTGTACATGGAGCCTTAGTATGAATATTAGTGGGCATAAATATTACTTCTACACTCACTTGAAAAACAACGTGAGAGTGACCTCTAGTGGCAAAACCAAAAATGACATTGAACTATATTTGATTAGTTCATTTTTAAAGTGCTATTTAAACAAAATTGTGGATTAATGTGAAAACATCCAATGGCATAACCTATATATGCCATTAATTTATATTAATTAAGACATTTATGTGTACATCCCCACAACTCCAAAAAATAAAATAAAAATAAATATAAATAATAAATATAAATAATAAAAATAAAAATAAAAAGACGTACCCCTATTATTCAATGAGAAAAAAGGGAATTACTTAATTGTGCTTAATTTATTTTATCATCTTTATAATTAAATTTATATTTTATTGGTGTGTGTAATAAAGTTTGCAAAAACTATATACACCAATTATGAACGTTACTCCAAATTACACCAAGCCTCCACCGTGTGTCTCACACTGGGTTTACATAGTACATGTTTCTAAGCATTATTTATAAACGCATTCACATCAGTGTCTATGTTCAACCCAAAAGGCGAGTAGGTCTTCAAACGGTAGATCCAGGCCATTTCTAGTCTGGAAATTTCCCTAACTAAATTACTCCCCCTCCAGTTGGGTTTAAATTTATCTATCCCCAAAAAAAGGGTGTTTGAGGGGTTTCTGTCATGCTTGAGCAGATAATGTTTCGACACGGAGTGGTTCTTAAACCCTGTTAGAATATTTGTTATGTGCTCATTGAGTCGCACCTGGAGTGGGCGTTTTGTCCGTCCCACATACTGCAGGCCACATGGGCACTGCAGCAGATACACAACACCAGTGGAAGCACATGTGATACATGGTTTAATAACATGCTGTAACCCTGTAGCAGTTGAAGTGAATGTGATCGTTCGTCTAACACGGTTGGAGTTCAAAGCACACACTCTGCATCTCCTACATTGGTAGTACCCTGTAAGTTGTTCGAAGAAGCCCCTCCCATTGCTGGGGGGGTTTATAACTCCTGGGGCAATACGATTTTTTAAAGATTGTACCCCTCTGAAGATCACCCTAGGCCTATCCGTGAGTACATCTTTCAGCACATTATCATTGGCCACAATGTGCCAATGTTTTCCTATTAGCTGTCTTATAGCCTTGTGCTGAATAGAATAGGTGGTGATAAAGGGTACTCCGAGTGGAAATTGTTCACCCTCTCGTGGTCTTCTTTCCACCAACAAGTGGTCTCTTGTGATATTCTTGACCGAATCCAAAGATTCTCGTAGGTCATCCACCTCATACCCTTTTTCTAGGAAACGGCCTGTCAGGACCTCAGCCTGTTTAAAAAATTCTTGGTCGTCAGAGCAGTTCCTACGGAGCCTTAAATATTGGCTCTTTGGAACCGCTCTGAGCCAAGAAGGGTGTTGGCAACTCCCAACAGGGATAAAGGAGTTCCTGTCTGTTTCTTTAAAAAACGTAGAAGTTGAAAATCGGTCTCCTCTAATGGATATCCGTAAGTCCAGAAAGTGAACCTCTGTCTGGCTAATCTCATATTTCAACTCTATGTTTCTCTGGTTGTTATTCAGAGAAGACACAAAGTCGATTAGGCCCTGTTTTGACCCATCCCATAGGAGGAGGATGTCATCAATATACCTAGCCCAAAGGGCTATCTGGGGTCTAACCCCAGAATAGATGACATCCTCCTCCCATCTGGCCATAAAGAGATTCGCCAGACTTGGGGCATATTTTGCCCCCATGGCAACTCCGGTGATCTGCCTGTAAAAATTGCCATTGAACCAAAAATAGTTCGAAGCCGCGCAGAATTCTAAAAGGGCCCTCAGAAATTCAATCTGCCGGGATGGGAGACCTGAATCTCTATCCAGAAAGAAACGTACCGCCTACGCTCGAGGAGTGAGGCTTTCGATATGCCGGCCGGCATTTTATTGTTCACATGCTGTTTTTATCTACCATATTTGTAAGTATAACTTACGTTTTAATAAATCCACTATTGTACGGAATTACACTATTGGTCTGCCCTTTCTATTCCATGCTGGGGTGTATGATCTGGATACTGTGTGCTACAGACCATTCGAACGGGACGTTTTGGCTAAAGAAGGGACGTTTGCATCACTAATAAGGCCGCGGCTGGGTTACAGTCGAATGCCCTAAACCGCTTGCCTTCTGGTAAGCTGCTTCCCCTTCTTTTGGTGGTGGATATCTCACGGCCTGTTTTGAATAATCACTGTGGTGTGATAATTGCGGTTCCTTGCCATAGGGATCTATGGACTGTTTCAGATGATTGGTCAATACCATTGGACTATTTGGTGTAATGCCCGCTAATTTACCATATACATCTAACAAGTACCAAAATCCCTATTAGGCTTTGGTTAAGTTTTTAAAAAGTGGCGCAGTTTTTCTTTTTCTATTGCTCAAGGTGTTGTCACACTATTCTGCTGCCTATGTTAGTATATTTGTCAGTTTGCTAGCGCGGTTTTTTCCTTTATATATTTGTGTTCTGACATTATTACTGCTGCTGTGCATCTTTAGTGATCGTTAATTCCATCACATTGTTCTGTTTACAATCCCCCTATGGATATATTTGACTTTAGGGCTACTAAGGTGGTCAACATCGAGGGTGTGTTTGAATCCTACAGGGATGAGGAGGGGGATCTGGGTGGGATTTTTATCAGACTCAAAAATCGTATGATATCTGAAATCCACACTAAATGGGATATCGCCTACCTGGAGACCTACATCAAACAAACCATGGTCCCTAGAAGTCTCCGTTGGGACGTAGCCCCCCAAAAGGGGGATACTGACTTAGAGAACTGGTTCAAGTATTTTAATCAGGCTGGGTTGTCTTTCCTTCGTTTTTTGGTCGATAGGAAGGCTACCAAGCTTGTTAAATTAGATGAGGAGATTAAACTCATCAGAGAAAAATTGAATCCAGTTAAGGATAGTGATGAATATAGGGAAAAATCCCAAGGTCTACTCAAGACTCTTGAAAAAGAGGATAAGGACCAACGTATTAAAAAGAAGAAAAAGTACAATAGGGACCTTGCAGACTACCATGGCAATATAGTTTTTAATTGGCAGAAAAAACTATTGGAGGAAGAAGCCATTAGGAATAGTGGGGATATGGAAACCTCGGGTCCAATGGCACCAGGCCCAATTAATAAAGGCCAAGTTCCGGTGTCCTCTGGAGGCCCTAGAAGAGGTCCATTGAATAAAAATATGAGCCAATACCCCTATCAGTCGCCGAGACGAGGAACGGGTGGCTCCAGGGGAGGAATAATTCCATCTAACCAGGATGGCCCCCATTGGCCCTCCAGGTCAGGGCAGGGGAGTGGTAATGCTAATAGCTCCTCTTCATATTGTCATGACCCTCAGATGAGATCAAGGGGTAAGAACCCCCGAGGGGGCTGGGGCCATGGGAACCAGAGAGGGGGAGGCCCTTATATTCAACATTCAGAGGGCTGGAGGCGGGAGTCAGAGTTTGGTTTACAATCTCCTTCCTACCTTCAGAGAGAGGGAGCTTCTGGGTGGGACTATAGCGTCCCAGTTCAGAATTCCTTCTTTCCTTTGAGAGACATAGATGGGCCAAGTATGGACTATGGAATGAATGGTTCGCACTATTTTCCATCATATGACGGACCCAATCACAGTCCACTGTTTCACCAATCACAATCTGGACCCTCATTACCCCCTCGGGGCCCAGGGGGGCAGAATGGACATAATAATTGGGGTTTTCACAAACCCACACAAGGGGTAAAACGATTAGGCGAAAGAGGAGAGGAACCAGAGGGGGGAGGCGGTCGAGAACAACAAAAAAGACCCAAGGTCTAACGGGGCAGGGTATTTTCAATCTGAGCAAGCAGGTGCTAACGGAACCTGAAAAATCCCTTTTGGATCAGGGCCTTAAATTCGCGCCCCCTAAGGGTTTGGACAAATTCCACACCTATATGGACATCCATAGGTTCATTAGGAAATTAAATATTAAAAGGTATATGGCAGGGATTACCAGAACTGAGCAGGTTGCTTCAAATAATTATGCTCACTCTGGGTTGGCCAATGCATCCCTATTCAACCCCCCTGGAGTTCTAGCTCCCCCCCTTAAAATTTTCCGAGATGCCCTTATAAGGGACTTGGATGCAATGGAGGTCAAAAAGGCGAGACTAAATAAGACTCTTCAGGAGGGACTTGATTCCCTATGTGGGAATAAAGAGCTGGTCATTAGACCCGCCGATAAGGGGGGAGGGATTGTTATCCTAGATAGAGAGGACTATATGCTTGAATTGCATAAAATAGTGGATGACACTTCTACCTACACTATGTTGCCCTCCGATCCAAAGGTAAAATATGTTAAGGAGTTGGAACTCTTGGTGGCTAAGGGGTTCTACGAGGGGATCCTTACTCTTAAAGAGAATTTGTTTTTGATTCCAAAGGCCCCCCGCACACCCACCATCTACTATTTACCTAAATTGCACAAGAATCCTGTCTGCCCCCCGGGACGTCCCATAGTAAGTGGGATTGATTCCATTACGTCCCGGGTGGGCAGATATATTGATTTATTTTTGCAGCCTTTGGTACGGAACACTCTATCATACACCAAGGATTCAAGACACATCATGAATCTCTTGGCAGGGATTACACCTAAGGAGGGTATGTGGATGGTTACAGTGGACGTAACGTCCCTATATACCATCATCCCCCATGAGTTGGGATTTGAGGCGGTACGTTTCTTTCTGGATAGAGATTCAGGTCTCCCATCCCGGCAGATTGAATTTCTGATGGCCCTTTTAGAATTCTGCGCGGCTTCGAACTATTTTTGGTTCGATGGCAATTTTTACAGGCAGATCACCGGAGTTGCCATGGGGGCAAAATATGCCCCAAGTCTGGCGAATCTCTTTATGGCCAGATGGGAGGAGGATGTCATCTATTCTGGGGTTAGACCCCAGATAGCCCTTTGGGCTAGGTATATTGATGACATCCTCCTCCTATGGGATGGGTCAAAACAGGGCCTAATCGACTTTGTGTCTTCTCTGAATAACAACCAGAGAAACATAGAGTTGAAATATGAGATTAGCTAGACAGAGGTTCACTTTCTGGACTTACGGATATCCATTAGAGGAGACCGATTTTCAACTTCTACGTTTTTTAAAGAAACAGACAGGAACTCCTTTATCCCTGTTGGGAGTTGCCATCACCCTTCTTGGCTCAGAGCGGTTCCAAAGAGCCAATATTTAAGGCTCCGTAGGAACTGCTCTGACGACCAAGAATTTTTTAAACAGGCTGAGGTCCTGACAGGCCGTTTCCTAGAAAAAGGGTATGAGGTGGATGACCTACGAGAATCTTTGGATTCGGTCAAGAATATCACAAGAGACCACTTGTTGGTGGAAAGAAGACCACGAGAGGGTGAACAATTTCCACTCGGAGTACCCTTTATCACCACCTATTCTATTCAGCACAAGGCTATAAGACAGCTAATAGGAAAACATTGGCACATTGTGGCCAATGATAATGTGCTGAAAGATGTACTCACGGATAGGCCTAGGGTGATCTTCAGAGGGGTACAATCTTTAAAAAATCGTATTGCCCCAGGAGTTATAAACCCCCCAGCAATGGGAGGGGCTTCTTCGAACAACTTACAGGGTACTACCAATGTAGGAGATGCAGAGTGTGTGCTTTGAACTCCAACCGTGTTAGACGAACGATCACATTCACTTCAACTGCTACAGGGTTACAGCATGTTATTAAACCCTGTATCACATGTGCTTCCACTGGTGTTGTGTATCTGCTGCAGTGCCCATGTGGCCTGCAGTATGTGGGACGGACAAAACGCCCACTCCAGGTGCGACTCAATGAGCACATAACAAATATTCTAACAGGGTTTAAGAACCACTCCGTGTCGAAACATTATCTGCTCAAGCATGACAGAAACCCCTCAAACACCCTTTTTTTGGGGATAGATAAATTTAAACCCAACTGGAGGGGGAGTAATTTAGTTAGGGAAATTTCCAGACTAGAAATGGCCTGGATCTACCGTTTGAAGACCTACTCGCCTTTTGGGTTGAACATAGACACTGATGTGAATGCGTTTATAAATAATGCTTAGAAACATGTACTATGTAAACCCAGTGTGAGACACACGGTGAAGGCTTGGTGTAATTTGGAGTAACGTTCATAATTGGTGTATATAGTTTTTGCAAACTTGATTACACACACCAATAAAATATAAATTTAATTATAAAGATGATAAAATAAATTAAGCACAATTAAGTAATTCCCTTTTTTCTCATTGAATAATAGGGGTACGTCTTTTTATTTTTATTTTTATTATTTATATTTATTATTTATATTTATTTTTATTTTATTTTTTGGAGTTGTGGGGATGTACACATAAATGTCTTAATTAATATAAATTAATGGCATTTATAGGTTATGCCATTGGATGTTTTCACATTAATCCACAATTTTGTTTAAATAGCACTTTAAAAATGAACTAATCAAATATAGTTCAATGTCATTTTTGGTTTTGCCACTAGAGGTCACTCTCACGTTGTTTTTCAAGTGAGTGTAGAAGTAATATTTATGCCCACTAATATTCATACTTAAAAGTTTTTTTTTATACCATACACTATCTATGTCTGGTAATTACTTTTCCCTAAATTAGATATCGGTTTAAACACCGTGAGTATACCCGTATAGGTAGTTACTTCCGGGATCGACCATGGCCCAGGCCAAAAATAAACCATTCTCTGCCCACAGGATGAGTCCTGTGTTTTTTGTTTAGAAGAGCGTTTTAGCTCTAAGTAGTTCTCCTTATCTGTAGGTTTGTGAAGTGGGGCAACTAACTTCTAAGCATTTGGGCATATTTGCCCATAACCAAGATGGCCGAACCGTGCGTGTCACACTGTGGTCCGGCCTCTCTTAAGCGTGGTGCGTCTCTGTAGCGCCCACTCCTATTGAAAACGTCTACGGAATGACGAAACGAGTCTAGGAGGACGCTCAGTGACGTCACTACGCTCGAGGAGTGAGGCTTTCGATATGCCGGCCGGCATTTTATTGTTCACATGCTGTTTTTATCTACCATATTTGTAAGTATAACTTACGTTTTAATAAATCCACTATTGTACGGAATTACACTATTGGTCTGCTCTTTCTATTCCATGCTGGGGTGTATGATCTGGATACTGTGTGCTACGGACCATTCGAACGGGACGTTTTGGCTAAAGAAGGGACGTTTGCATCACTAAAAAGGCCGCGGCTGGGTTACAGTCGAATGCCCTAAACCGCTTGCCTTCTGGTAAGCTGCTTCCCCTTCTTTTGGTGGTGGATATCTCACGGCCTGTTTTGAATAATCACTGTGGTGTGATAATTGCGGTTCCTTGCCATAGGGATCTATGGACTGTTTCAGATGATTGGTCAATACCATTGGACTATTTGGTGTAATGCCCGCTAATTTACCATATACATCTAACAAGTACCAAAATCCCTATTAGGCTTTGGTTAAGTTTTTAAAAAGTGGCGCAGTTTTTCTTTTTCTATTGCTCAAGGTGTTGTCACACTATTCTGCTGCCTATGTTAGTATATTTGGCTGTTTGCTAGCGCGGTTTTTTCCTTTATGTATATGTGTTATGTGTTTACCTTATGCCTTTTACCCAAAGTAAAGAAATATTATATTTTATCACTTGCTACCAGTGTGTTATCTTTATGCAAGGAGGTTATCCTTGAAAAACTGTTAGATTGTGATATTAGGATAACCCCTAGACTAACTGTGCCAGAGTGGGTCAAGATAGATTGCCGGGGGTTGGCGGTGCTGTACACAGGGCCCGAAACAAATCCAGCAGCTCTCTTAACTGGGGGTAGCGCTACACTAGTTTTACCAGAACGAGCGCTCCCGTCTCATCACTTGCTTCTGAGCATGCGCATTTTTTTTCACGTCGTTAAAGCGTACACACGGCCGTTTTTCATGACGAGAAAAACGACGATGTGAAAAATGACGTGAAAAATTTGAGCATGTTCCAATTTTTTCATGCCCGTTTTTCACGTCGTGAAAAATGCTCTGAAGCCCACACACGATCATTTTTAATGACCATTTTAAAAAATGGCATTTTTCTCGTCATTAAAAACGGTCGTGTGTCCGCGGCATTACAAAAAATCAAGAGCTCAGCCATATGGCCAGCACCAGACACCAGACTGCTAAGAGTCATATCTTCATCAGCTTTCCAACATGGACCTGTCCTGCAGAAGTAGCTCACAGCATACTAGATACCATTATTATAAGTCAGAGAGTTTAGGTGATGTAACATCGGAAGGCAAGATAACACAAGTAATGCAGCCCTGGTGCACAACCCGCCATCTTGTGTCCTTACAGAGAATAAATATTTTTACTACATGGGTGTACTCACGCTGTTTCTTTGCTACGCGTTCCTTTGCCTCAATATTCCGACATGCAGATCTCACAAGGGCCTCGGCAGCACCGTCACTGCTCTGGAAGTTCATCCGGCTGTACGAGTGCCACTCTGCTGGGTATGTGGCCACTTCCTCCAGCTCATAATTTCTCAGGGCTCCATAGACCAGTGTGAAGATCTGGAACCCGGCCCTCTTCAGCTTGTGGATTTTAGGCTTCATGTATACGTGAGGATAAGAGTGGTGTAAAAGCAGGATAAGGATATGTGACTTGCGCTCGGTGGTGGCTGGTGGCTGCCATATCATGGAGTCTATATATGTTATAATGTAAACATCAGTCACAGAGTAAGCAGCTGATCCAAGGGCCTGATGTGTTCTGATGTAATTTCCCAGCATCTTGCGGTCATACGAATAAAGCTCAATCTTGACTTGATTGGAGGAACTGTTGAAGGCTTCCACCAACTTTCGGATAGTCTGAAAGTCATCTAGATTTCTCATATATTCAAAAGCATCACTATATATGATTACGTGAGCAGAAGAGGACAACCCGCTGGAACAGCCTGGAATGCCAACAGAACAATTATTCTCCACCAATAACCACCTGAAGGTTACCATATAATCCACACGTGAGTTCCCCTCTAGAGCCCATCAGATACCCCCCCCCCCCCACTGATTACCTCAAGAACAAAAATTACTCCACCTCTAGAACATGAGATATCTCACCTCTGATTGTCTCTAAAACACATGATACTCCATCAAAACCCACTTCTAGAAAATCAGGTTCCCCACCACTGATCACCTCTAGAACACATGATATTCTACCAAAAGCCACTTCTAGAACATTAGATACCCCACCACTGATCGCCTCTAGAACACATGATATTCTACCAAACCCCACTTCTAGAACATTAGATACCCCTCCACTGATCGCCTCTAGAACACATGATATTCTACCAAAAGCCACTTCTAGAATATTAGATACCCCTCCACTGATCGCCTCTAGAACACATGATATTCTACCAAACCCCACTTCTAGAACATTAGATACCCCTCCACTGATCGCCTCTAGAACACATGATATTCTACCAAAAGCCACTTCTAGAATATTAGATACCCCTCCACTGATCACCTCTAGAACACATGATATTCTACCAAACCCCACTTCTAGAACATTAGATACCCCACCACTGATCACCTCTAGAACACATGATATTCTACCAAACCTCACTTCTAGAACATTAGATACCCCACCACTGATCGCCTCTAGAACACATGATATTCTACCAAAAGCCACTTCTAGAATATTAGATACCCCTCCACTGATCGCCTCTAGAACACATGATATTCTACCAAACCCCACTTCTAGAACATTAGATACCCCTCCACTGATCGCCTCTAGAACACATGATATTCTACCAAAAGCCACTTCTAGAATATTAGATACCCCTCCACTGATCACCTCTAGAACACATGATATTCTACCAAACCCCACTTCTAGAACATTAGATACCCCACCACTGATCACCTCTAGAACACATGATATTCTACCAAACCCCACTTCTAGAACATTAGATACCCCACCACTGATCGCCTCTAGAACACATGATATTCTACCAAAACCCACTTCTAGAACATTAGATACCCCTCCACTGATCGCCTCTAGAACACATGATATTCTACCAAAAGCCACTTCTAGAATATTAGATACCCCTCCACTGATCGCCTCTAGAACACATGATATTCTACCAAACCCCACTTCTAGAACATTAGATACCCCTCCACTGATCGCCTCTAGAACACATGATATTCTACCAAAAGCCACTTCTAGAATATTAGATACCCCTCCACTGATCACCTCTAGAACACATGATATTCTACCAAACCCCACTTCTAGAACATTAGATACCCCACCACTGATCACCTCTAGAACACATGATATTCTACCAAACCTCACTTCTAGAACATTAGATACCCCACCACTGATCGCCTCTAGAACACATGATATTCTACCAAAAGCCACTTCTAGAATATTAGATACCCCTCCACTGATCGCCTCTAGAACACATGATATTCTACCAAACCCCACTTCTAGAACATTAGATACCCCTCCACTGATCGCCTCTAGAACACATGATATTCTACCAAAAGCCACTTCTAGAATATTAGATACCCCTCCACTGATCACCTCTAGAACACATGATATTCTACCAAACCCCACTTCTAGAACATTAGATACCCCACCACTGATCACCTCTAGAACACATGATATTCTACCAAACCCCACTTCTAGAACATTAGATACCCCACCACTGATCGCCTCTAGAACACATGATATTCTACCAAAACCCACTTCTAGAACATTAGATACCCCTCCACTGATCGCCTCTAGAACACATGATATTCTACCAAAAGCCACTTCTAGAATATTAGATACCCCTCCACTGATCACCTCTAGAACACATGATATTCTACCAAAAGCCACTTCTAGAATATTAGATACCCCTCCACTGATCACCTCTAGAACACATGATATTCTACCAAAAGCCACTTCTAGAACATTAGATACCCCTCCACTGATCACCTCTAGAACACATGATATTCTACCAAACCCCACTTCTAGAACATTAGATACCCCACCACTGATCGCCTCTAGAACACATGATATTCTACCAAAACCCACTTCTAGAACATTAGATACCCCACCACTGATTACCTCTAGAACACATGATATTCTACCAAAACCCACTTCTAGAACATTAGATACCCCACCACTGATCACCTCTAGAACACATGATATTCTACCAAAACCCACTTCTAGAACATTAGATACCCCACCACTGATCGCCTCTAGAACACATGATTTTCTACCAAACCCCACTTCTAGAACATTATATTCCCCACCAATGATCACCTCTAGAACACATGATATTCTACCAAACCCACTTCTAGAACATTAGATACCCCACCACTGATCGCCTCTAGAACACATGATATTCTACCAAACCCCACTTCTAGAACATTATATTCCCCACCAATGATCACCTCTAGAACACATGATATTCTACCAAAACCCACTTCTAGAACATTAGATACCCCACCACTGATCGCCTCTAGAACACATGATTTTCTACCAAACCCCACTTCTAGAACATTATATTCCCCACCAATGATCACCTCTAGAACACATGATATTCTACCAAACCCACTTCTAGAACATTAGATACCCCACCACTGATCGCCTCTAGAACACATGATATTCTACCAAACCCCACTTCTAGAACATTATATTCCCCACCAATGATCACCTCTAGAACACATGATATTCTACCAAAACCCACTTCTAGAACATTAGATGCCCCACCTCTGATCACCTCTAGAACACATGATATTCTACCAAAACCCACTTCTAGAACATTAGATGCCCCACCTCTGATCACCTCTAGAACACAAGATATTCTACCAAAACCCACTTCTAGAACATTAGATACCCCACCACTGATCGCCTCTAGAACACCAGATACTACCCAAAACTTTACTTCTAGAACGTCAAATAACCCACCAATAATTACCTCTGTAACCCCAAATACATCAAAACCCATTTCTAGAACATCAGCTATTTTGCAACTGATCATCTTTGAAATAGAAGATACTCTACCAAAAACTCCCTTCTAGAACATCAAAGCACAAGATATTTTAATGCCGCGTACAGACGATCGGACATTCCGACAACAAATCCGTGGATTTTTTTCCCGACGGAATGTTGGCTCAAACTTGTCTTGCACACACACGATCACACAAATGTTGATGAAAATTTGCGACCGTCAAGAACGCGGTGACGTACAAGACGAACGACGAGCCAAGGAAAATGAAGTTCAATAGCCAATGCGGCCCTTCTGCTTGATTCCGAGCATGCGTGGAATTTTGTGCGTCGAAATTGTGTACACGCGCTGGGAATTTTCCGACAAAAAGTTTTGTTGTCGGAAAATTTGAGAACCAGCCCTCAATTTTTTGTTGTCGGAAATTCCGACAGAAAATGTCCGATGGAGCCTGCACACGGTCGGAATTTCCGACAACAAGCTCACATCGAACATTTGTTGTTGGAAATTCTGACCGTGTGTACGCGGCATAACACTGACACCTAGAAAAGCGGGTAGGCTATCACTGCTCTCCAAAACACCAGATATACCTCCACCGCTCTCAAGAACACCAGTTCTCAATGGTGATCACAGCTACAGCACTGGGTTTGCCCACCACCAGCGACAACCTCTGAAAAGAGCAGATTTCCCTACCAGTCTAGAACACAAGGGAGATCTTCTGGTATCTACACAGCCTGACTTTCCTTATTCTATGTCAAGGACTATCTACTAGCTGCTTACCGATTTAATGTCCTGGTGTTCTGCCGAGCTGTTTCGCCTATCGATATGGTTCCGAGCTCGACTGAGCAGGCGCAATCCAAGGCAACGGAATTCTCCAAGTGTGAACAGCTGTTCGGCAGCTGTAGACACACTCGCTCCCGATGCTAGGGGAACCAGCTCGACAAGAAAGCGGCGGGGGCGGAGACTGGGACACGCCGCTCTATAGGGCAGCATATAACAATTATATGTACAACACTCGCCCTATAGAGCGGCGTGTCACAGTCTCCGCCGCCACCCCTTGCGGCCGCTCATGAATATTTTAAAAAATACAGAGCGGCGTGTCGTGTCCCATCAACTTGCTAGTCTCTGCCCCCGCCGCTTTCTGCGCGGCGTGTATCGTCGGGAGCGAGCGCGTCTACAGCTGACGAACAGCTGTAGATGTTCGTAGTTTTCCCGTGTGTGTTCCGACTGCGCATGCGCAGACGCGCTCGGAACCATATCGATAGGGGAACTAGGTCGACAAGACACCGGCACCAAAAACACAAGACTTACCTAGAGCACTTACTGACAGGCAGGATGTGCTGGTGATCAGGAGGATAAGAAGCAACATGATTGAGGATCACAGAGTGACTGTGAAGGGTCATCTCCTGTCACAGCCATTTTATTGGCGGGGACAGAGGTTCTGTTTATCATCTAGTTAATGGGAAAACTTTAAAGTTAGCTTTGTAGTACATTGATATTTGCTCAACCTAAATACCGCACGACCCTGAACTGCAAATACTATAACCTTTAGGGGAATTTGTGTGGAAAAAAAACCTTGCACACCAGCTGAGGCTCTGCTTTCTGCTAAATCTCTCTGGTTGCTCATAGCCTTGTCTTCTGAATGGTCTAGAGATTCCTCAGTCTGAGACAATGAAAATTCAAGCCATATTTTTCGGGTATCCAAGCACTACCCTTGAGGAAAGCAGCCTGTACGTACATCAGCCAACGCTCAAGGGTCCAAATATTCTGTGCTCCAAGTTCTAGGTCTCTGTCACTCAACAATTAAAGTTCTCCACTGCTTTGGACAGCATAATCAGGCATCACATCAGGATCTTCACAAGTGTAGAAACTAGAAAAGCAAGCACTCACATTGCCTCATCCGTAAATAATCATGGAAATACAAAAAAAGAGGGTCCCAAAAAAGGTGACCCCAGGTCGGACTTTAACGGCACAGTAAACAATAAGGATATAGAAAAATAATAATATTTATTGAGACATAGAGACATACAATAGTGTAAAAAGGGACATGACAAGAGGTTTAAAAAACCATATACATAAGAATACATAGTATATGATGTGAGCCCTAGTGCGTCAACGCGTTTTGCCGTTAGGCTTCATCAGGACACATTCAGGATTCGTTGGTTGCAAGAAAAAGAGAAAGCGGGTCTCACTATCTAAAAATAAAACAGATATATTTATAATTAAAATAATGACATACATTTCTTAGAAGCACTGTTCTATCTAGACCAGGGGTCTCCAAACTGCAGCCCGAGGGCCAGATGTGGCCCTTTGCTAGCCTTTATCCGGCCCTTGGGGCACAATTCCTCCTGTAGCGACCTCACCCCACTTACCCCTTCTCATTCTCGGCTTGTCTGTCTTGTCTAGGGGTTAGTGCTGGGGGGGGGGTGAGATACACCACAGCCCATGTCCTCCAATGTGCAGAGGTGAAGGCCAGAACTATTGGGCTTTGTGTGTATGTCCTAGGGTCAAACCTTCACTGAATGACCCCCCTTTGCTTCCATTAACCAAAGTTCCACACATTGAAAACGGTCCAACTCGTATTTATTCTTTTCTGATAAATAGTCATACAACACAGACAGGTTGGGACCCAACGAACAGTTCAATATTTGTGGGGAGTAGGTCGAGGCACAATCCTTTACTGTAGAGCCAACCACCGTGGTGTCACCAGTGGCGCATAGTCACTGCCACTGACTATATAGAACAGGAACATGGATTACCTTTGCTAAGGTAGCCCCTATCAAGGGGGAGACATCCGTCCAAGACAGTTACCGGAGGCCTCTCCGTCACCAGCAATGCTGCACTGGACTCTCCGGAGAAGTTCCGCTCACCGACCTCCTTGTCTCAGACACGGGCACCCAAGGAGTTAGGGCCCCCTTGGATTCCTCCACCCTCGCGGAACTCAGTGGAAGGTACTGAGCTCCAGGCTTCCGCCATAGTACCTCACCCCAGGCTAAAGGTGCCTGAGATGGACTCCATCTCCGGCCAGGTCAAGGGCACCTGGGCCCGGAACTCCAGCACCCAGGCTGAGGGTGCCTGAGTGCGGCCACGTCCTCCGACTCCGAACTCTGAACACCAAGGTCAGAGCATCCGCCCCTTTTATCCCCTCTCCCTTTGTGTCACAGCGGGTTTCCTGCCCCACTGTACAAGCGCCAGGAAAGGACAAAAAAGGCACAGTCTTACAGTGTGGGTTCAACCCCGGCCCAGGGCGACAATGCCACCTGCAGGCCACAGGGAACCTCACACCACCAGAGTCCTCCAAGACTGTAAATGGTCTCTAATTCCCTAGCAATCAGTGTGCATTGGGTCATACTACCACCCATGCACTCCCCCTATATTTTAGGCCCCCGCTACACTCCCACTGATATGAGGCACTATTCATCCCACTGACACCAACAATGGGGCACTATATCTTCCACAGATACCAATGATGGGATACTATTCCTACTACTAGTAGGGGCACTACTCCTCCCCCTATTGACCACCAACCCTGAGGCCATATTTATTCTCACTGATGCTGGGCCCGAGACATTTTCTGTCGCTGCTGGTCACAATCCGGCCCTCCTAATGTCTGAAGGACAATTAAAGTGGCCCTTTGTTTGAAAAGTTTGGAGACCCCTGATCTAGACAAACAATCAAGACATGTGTAGGTATAGAGACATGCAGATATATACCTTGCAAGAGAGTCAATCTCGTTCAACAAGTAGTTAGCAATCAGGGTGCATTGGGTCATACTACCACCCATGCACTCCCCCTATATTTTAGACCCCCGCTACACTCTCCCCCCAGTGATTTGACACTGGTCCCCAGTGTCTGGTGCAAACCCACGTCTCTCAAGGAGTGGTAACATAAGTTTGACCCAGAGACCAACATTCACATAAAACCAACCTTTACCATTTAACCAGGAATTGTGCCAAGACCTAAAAATGGAAAAGAAAAAGGAACGGGAAGATAAAACTATAAACTTTGCATAGAAAATAGTACTTTAAATAATTTCACACATATACATTTCTTCCCCCTATCTAACTAAGGACCACCCCATTCTCAGCAGCCTTGATAGACGAGTCTCCTGCAGAGGGAAGAAAGAAAAGAAAACACACATCCTAGCATAACATGTTTGCTTGAAATAAATGGGTCTATCTGAGGAGAAACCCATTTGCTTCAATGAGTATGTTGCATAGTGTAAAAAAACAATCGTTGCGCAACACTGTCACCTGGTGGTAATGCCACGGTAAAGAAACTTATCAATCCAGATAAACTCTTTTTTTCCTCTTAACTGTGGCCCTATTCTGGCTAACCCCAAAGTCACTGATTAATTTTCCTTGACGAGAGGAGAAGTAGGGAGAACAAGAACAACAGCTCCCATTCTCCTAAGAGTAAAACATCAGAAAGAAAATGTAGGGCACAGTCCCTATGTTCCAGCACATACTTCTGGAAAATTCAGCAGCAACAGGAAAAACAAAGGAGTCTCTTTCTCCTAAAGGTAGAATTTTGGATGCGGCAGGAACATAGGCTTCAAATGCTTATGAAAAGCCTCCACATTGTACTGAACATTCCCTCCATCCTTGCGACAGATCACTACTTTGTCCACATGGATATGCCTTCCCAGCAACCACTCTGCCTTACAGTCCTGGAATTTTTTAGTGACCGTAGGTGAGCATGAGAGGTAACGGCGTGCGTGAGGTACCTTAAGCTTTGTCCAAACAAAGTCATTGTACCACCGCTGCCGGAAAACTTCCACCTCATAGAGCAATTCTCGAGGTAGGTATGGGTATTCCCACCCATATTCCCGGGCAACTTTTTGACAAAAGAGACGCTGCAGCCTTGCCAAAAAGGTGGCATTGTGGCACGGTCTCCTTCTCCAGCCAAAACAATGGACTCCGGGTGGCGAGGTGCGTTCACCACCTCTGTAGATTTGGGCCTAGGAGCCCGCAGTGATGTCCGTTGCACTCCCGCAACAGGAGCAGGTGAAACAGCCGCTGGCTCAAGAGATGGGATCACAGACAGGGAACCAGATTCCTCCCTAGGCTCCGAGGCCTCCACCCGGGGTGTACTATCCCCAATGGACATAGGTGGGTCCCTTAAGACACGGGACGAGGGTAACTTCATCTTGTCCCATCCCTTCTTGTGGAAGATTTCATCTATCTCCCCATCATCGCCATCATCAGACAATGACTCCAGGTCGGAGGTGTCATAACACTCTGCAGGCAAGTAATTCCCCGTACTTATGGAATCACTCTCCTTAACGGCTCCCACCGACTCTGGGCTGCCGACACCTCCAACTGCACACACAGTCCCAACCCCTGGCTCACCTGGGCCTTCAGAAGAACAGGGATGTCCAGGGCTCTTCCCCCTGGATCCATCCAGGCCAGGCAAGCGACGGGGCGAAGCTCTTCCACGACCACAGGATGCCATCACCAGGCCAACTTTCCTCTTCGTGGTGGGAGCAGGGAGCTTGTGGTGACCGAGGCAGCATCCTCGGATTTCTCTCTCTTCGTCTCTTCTTGGGCTGTCACGTCGCCCTGGTCAGTGCGCGCAGGAATGTCCGCATGGGCATTGATCTCTCCCTCCGGAGTGGCAGTACCTGTGAGGTAGTTGAGGTGGAAGGCGCAAGACCTTTCTGTGGATGGCTCCACCTCAAAGAGAAACTCCTTGCAGACCTCACATCGCCCGAACGGCTTCAACTGAACCACCAGTCCCGAACAGCCGGGACAGATCACACCGAGGGCCTCTATGTCTCTGCAGGTATACAGAGCCAAATGTCCTCAGGGCCTTAGTCTTATTCCTGTATCTGTGATCGGGGCAGCAAAGGAAGTCATCTCCGTGATGGAAGAAGCAGAAATCCAAAGGGGTATATGAAGCCATCCTGACTGTTTGCTGCTCCAATACGCACTGACCACTATGCGCCGGAATCTCCACGTGAGTCCTTCCACATGGCCAGACTCCTCCCACACTCTGCACTTGTTCGTGGGTCTTTTCTTCTCCGCCGACAACAAACTGCGCAGCTATGGTTTGCCTCGTGGCGCGTTGGCTAATATGGCCGACCTAATCGGAACTCCTCCAGACAGCAAAGTTCAAATTCAGACACAACACACATCCCGGACAAGCCCCCACATGTAGCGACCTCACCCCTCTCACCCCTTCTCATTCTCGGCTTGTCTGTCTTGTCTAGGGGTTAGTGCTGGGGGGGGTGAGATACACCACGGCCCATGTCCTCCAATGTGCAGAGGTGAAGGCCAGAACTATTGGGCTTTGTGTGTATGTCCTAGGGTCAAACCTTCACTGAATGACCCCCCTTTGCTTCCATTAACCAAAGTTCCACACATTGAAAAAGGTCCAACTCGTATTTATTCTTCTCTGATAAGTAGTCATACAACACAGACAGGTTGGGACCCAACGAACAGTTCAATATTTGTGGGGAGTAGGTCGAGGCACAATCCTTTACTGTAGAGCCAACCACCGTGGTGTCAACAGTGGCGCATAGTCACTGCCACTGACTATATAGAACAGGAACATGGATTACCTTCGCTAACGTAGCCCCTATCAGGGGGGAGACATCCGTCCAAGACAGTTACCGGAGGCCTCTCCGTCACCAGCAATGCTGCACTGGACTCTCCGGAGAAGTTCCGCTCACTGGCCTCCTCGTCTCAGACACGGGCACCCAAGGAGTTAGGGCCCCCTCAGATTCCTCCACCCTCGCGGAACTCAGTCGAAGGTACTGAGCTCCAGGCTTCCGCCATAGTACCTCACCCCAGGCTAAAGGTGCCTGAGATGGACTCCATCTCCAGCTCCGGCCAGGTCAAGGGCACCTGGGCCCAGAACTCCGGAACTCCAGCACCCAGGCTGAGGGTGCCTGAGTGCGGCCGTGTCCTCCGACTCCGAACTCTGAACCCCAAGGTCAGAGCCTCCGCCCCTTTTATCCCCTCTCCCTTTGCGTCACAGCGGGTTCCCCGCCCCGCTGTACAAGTGCCAGGAAAGGACAAAAAAGGCACAGTCTTACAGTGTGGGTTCAACCCCGTCCCAGGGCGACAATGCCACCTGCAGGCCATAGGGAACCTCACACCACCAGAGTCCTCCAAGACTGTAAATGGTCTCTAATTCCCTAGCAATCAGGGTGCATTGGGTCATACTACCACCCATGCACTCCCCCTATATTTAAGACCCCCGCTACACTCCCACTGATATGAGGCACTATTCATCCCACTGACACCAACAATGGGGCACTATATCTTCCACAGATACCAATGATGGGATACTATTCCTACTACTAGTAGGGGCACTACTCCTCCTCCTATTGACCACCAACCCTGAGGCCATATTTATTCTCACTGATGCTGGGCCCGAGACATTTTCTGTCGCTGCTGGTTACAATCCGGCCCTCCTAAAGTCTGAAGGACAATTAAAGTGGCCCTTTGTTTGAAAAGTTTGGAGAGCCCTGATCTAGACAAACAATCAAGACATGTGTAGGTATAGAGACATGCAGATATATACCTTGCAAGAGAGTCAATCTCGTTCAACAAGTAGTTAAAGAAGAGATATTATTCAATATAGAGGAAAAGGTTGGCTCACAATAAGAGCAATTCTCGTGACAAGGATTCATAGGAACCAGCTGGAATTAACATAAAACCATAGCTCAGATTATACTTTCAGAGAAGAGCACAAACGCATAGAAGTATATATTAACAAAAGATATATACCTGCTGGCTCATAAACTAGAATATTCTCATTATATATGGCAATTCCAGCTGGTTCCTATGAATCCTTGTCACGAGAATTGCTCTTATTGTGAGCCAACCTTTTCCTCTATATTGGATAATATCTCTTCTTTAACTACTTGTTGAACGAGATTGACTCTCTTGCAAGGTATATATCTGCATGTCTCTATACCTACACATGTCTTGATTGTCTAGATCAAGCATGTCCAAAGTCCGGCCCGCGGGCCAATTGCAGCCCACGTTCCGGTTTAATGTGGCCCCCCTGGTGATTTGGATACTGATTTTCCTTTGTGGCCCCCAGGGCCACAAAAGATAAATCTCGTATTTATCGGTGCTGCCTCGGAGGGGGTGGGACGAGTGCCGTCAGATTTCATACAGGAGAATCTCCCGTTTACTAAATGGTGTCTGTAATAGGAAGTCTCATCTCCTGGGCTGCCATTGGATGACTGTTCTATCTATCATAGGAGTCGGGACTTTGTAATAAAGAGGCCGCAGAGTAAACAGGAGATTCTCCTGTATGTAATCTGTTGGCGCTCGACCTGCCCCCCCCTTCCTGTCCCCTTTGAGGCTGCAAATGGGCATTGATCAGGCTGCACTGATGGCAATGGTGAGGCTGCATTGATTGCAATGGTGAGGCTGCATTGATTGCAATGATAAGGCTGCATTGATTGCAATGATGAGGCTGCATTGATTGCAATGATGAGGCTGTATTGATTGCAATGGTGAGGCTGCATTGATTTCAATGGTGAGGCTTCATTCATGGCAATGGTGAGGCTGCATTGATTGCAATGGTAAGGTTGCATTGATTGCAATGATGAGTCTGCATTGATTGCAATGATGAGGCTGCATTGATTGCAATGGTGAGGCTGCATTCATGGCAATGGTGAGGCTGCATTCATGGCAATGGTGAGGCTGCATTCATGACAATGGTGAGGTTGCATTGATTGCAATGGTGAGGCTGCATTGATTGCAATGATGAGGCTCCATTGATTGCAATGGTGAGGCTGCATTCATGGCAATGGTGAGGCTGAATTCATGGCAATGGTGAGGCTGCATTCATGGCAATGGTAAGGCTGCATTGATTGCAATGATGAGGCTGCATTGATTGCAATGATGAGGCTGCATTGATTGCAATGGTGAGGCTGCGTTCATGGCAATGGCGAGGCTGCATTCATGGCAATGGTGAGGCTGCATTCAGAGGCTGCATTCATGGCAATGGTGAGGCTGCATTCATGGCAATGGTGAGGCTGCAGATGGGCACTGATTAGGCTGCATTGATGAGCACCGACCTTTATTTTTTCAAATTAATTTTTTTTCCTGAAACTTCCCTCTTAAAGTGAAGGTGCGTGTTATACGCCGATAAATACGGTATAGCCAAATAACACGCCCAAAATCATTCTTAGTCTTGAGCGGTGCTCTGGGATTCAGGGACGGCACAATAAGGGACGCGCTGGCCGGGACTTGAGCCAGCATGAGGAGCGGGCACAGAAGAGGCATTCTTCCACACCTGAAATAGAAGAAGTTGGCAGATAGCTATCACAAAAAGAATAAAAATACATGAAAAGCAAAGGGTGGGGGGTCGGATGTCAGACGGACTATGATCGGTCATGGCTGGAGTATTTTTTTTTTTACATTAGTCATCTGTTCAGGTTGCCCGGGCCCCCCTGCTGGCCGGGCCCAGTACAACAGGGCCAGTTGTACTGGCCTTTCAGTGGCCATGGGTGGGAGGGTCCTCCTTCAGGTATCCATGTTGCTGCCTGGTGGCATGGTGGCATCACAATGGGGAAGGGAGCATCAACAAGACATGTGGGCATCTGGCCTAGACTTCAGCATTGGATCACTGGTCTTTCCTCATTGAAGAGGCACCATGGAGTGTCATGTTAGGATAGAGTCTGGTAAGGTTAAAAGGGAACTGGGATCTATTTCTAATTGTGAATGGGATGACCTAGGGTGGAAGGAAGGGATGGAGGGATGCTAGTTGTTCCTGGAGATAGGATAACCCTTTCCTCGCCAGCCTGCCAGTCCCTGCCCGCCCCTTTCATTTAGCTCATGGAGGCTTAGCATCACATGTGGGCATTACCTTGGGTGGCCTACATGCAAATACAGCCCGCCTGGGAACACCCACTTCTCCAGACTGACACCAACCCATCAAGGCAATTTGATATTTACATAACTCCTCCCAAGAGACATCCCACTGCTTGCATAGGGGCTTCTGAGAGGCGTACTGAGGCAGGGTGCTGTGATGCTTTCAGGAAATGATGTACAGCTCCCACCAGCCATAATATGCTTGCATTGCATAGAAATACAAAGAGACCAAGTAAAGCCTCGTACACACGATCGGATTTTCCGAGGGGAATTGTGTGATGACAGACTGTTGGCCTAAAATACGTCCGTTTGTACGCTCCATCAGACAATTGTTATCAGACTTTCCGCCGACAAATGTTGGATGGCAGGCTAATAAATTTTCCGCGGACAACGGTCTGTTGTCTGATTTTCCTATCGTGTCTACACAAGTCCAAATTACAAACACGTATGCTCGGATGCATGGCTCACCAAACAGGACATTAGCAGAAGGTGCCCAAAGGGTGGCGCTAAAGAGCTGAAATTTCACGTAGTACGTCTCTACGTTGGCCGACAATTGTGTGCCGTTTGTATGCAAGACAAATTCATGGCCAACGCCCTTCGGAACAAACGTCTGACGCTTTGTCTGCGGAAAATCCGATCATGTGTATGAGGCTTAAGAGTGTATCCACATGTGACTCTCAATATATCAAACAAAACAAAATATAGTGTAGCGCAACCAAAAACAAATAAAACACGTCCAAATTGTGCAATTCAGTGACAGTTCACAAATTTCCAGTGACTTCAGTGGCCATCACCTCTAGCTGGATTGCCTGCTCCCCTCCAAAAGTTGACCCCACTACAGTAAGGTGACCAGATTTTTAAAATGAAATCCGGGGACATATTTTTTTTTTTACTAGTAATGGCGGTAATCAGCGACTCTCTGCCCGTCACCGCCGCTGCCCGCCTTACAGCCTGACAAGTCTTACTCTCCAGGCCCTGGCTACTACTGGGTGGGGAGCGGAGGAAGATCACTCCGCCAGGGAAGGCAAGGAGATAAACAGGCAGGCGGCTGGCCGGGACTTGAGCCAAGGTAGAAGTGTTGCAGAGTACGATTGATAGGTGCAGCTGAGTCAATTCAGATCAGACATTGTGGAGTAACAGGAACTGGCTTCTTTATTGGAACATAACCACACTAGCAAAGATATCACCTCACATGGTAAGAAGAACACAGGCAGGAAAAAGGAACCAACAGGTACATCACTATGTACAGGAAATACAACACATCATAGAAAAATACATAGCATAGCATATCACTGAGCATTAGCGACATCTTGTGTCCTTTTTATGAACTGCAGTCAATAGGCTAAGCTGAAGGTTTGTTGTATCTCCAACAAGAAGAACATGCGAGCAGAGCTGGATGGGCATGCACACGAAACTGAAGAAATATTCCCTCCACTCCAACCAGCACATGATCATCAGAAAGGGGCACAGATAATGGAGGGGGGTGTAATTCCGATTTTTTTTTTTTATTCTGCACTGACTGTCTTTGAAATTGCCCCAGCCCCTGTTCAAATCCAACCCGGGGACAAAACCGGGGACAGATTTGGTCCGGGGACAGTGTCCTCAATCCGGGGACTGTCCCCTGAAACCGGGGATGTCTGGTCACCCTACTGTACAGAGTGACACACGCCTGTAGTAATGTCTCTCAGGATGCCTCGGGGGGGAAAACGACTACTCCTCCTGTTGTTCCTGGACAAGACAGACCTCCTCCCGGGTTCTCACTATGTAGACCCCCCTGCAGAGTCACACACGCTTGGTGTAATATCTCTCAGGATTTTTCAGGAACACGAATCCTCATCACAGTGCACCCAGACAGCTCAGACCTCCTCCCGGGATCTCATTCAGTCATGTGTGGCCATATAAAAGAAAGGCAAATCATAGTGCTCTCTGCTAATAACTTTTATTAAAACTGTAACTTAGGGATAAAATACTCACATACAAATGTGAAAAACATGCATATCATCAATAATGATGTGAACGGAGAAAACGTCCTGAATGGCGACACCTCACACCTGTAGGCGTTACACTCTCTGATAAAGAAGTCACCAGTTCAGAGTTACACAGGAGGTCTGGTGCTCAAATTATTGTTCTCGCTATAACGTTCGCGGTGATACCTCACATGTGTGGGGCGAACACTGTTTACATATGCATGCATGATCTACGAATACGTTCGCTTTGTGCGCAAACCGGGGGGGGGGGGGGGGGGAAGGGGCGCTTTAAAAGAAAAAAGTATTACTTATTTTATTAATTTGTTTTCATTTTTATCACTTTATTGCTAACACAAGGAATGTAAATATCCCTTGTGATAACAATAAGCAGGGACAGGTCCTCTTTACTGAGAGATCTGGGGTCAGTAATAGCAGCAAGCCAGTGAATAAAACTCTAAAGCACCTTCACCCCCCCCCCATGCTCACACGCAGGGCTGCTGTTAGAAATCACGGGGCCCAATACAGACTACCTGACAGGGCAAACCCCCCCCCCACAAACCACTCGTTCATACTGTACGGACCAGAGAACCCATTTGAATGAGCCCTTCATATTTTTATTTTTTTGTATTTCTTTACAATTTTTTTTTAAATAATAAAAAAAAATTAAAAAATAAAAAAATTAAATAATTTTTAAAATTTTTTAAAATTGTTTCTTATTTATTTTTTATTATATTTTTTGCAAATTTGAAAAATTATTTTTTACAATTTATTTTTACATTTTTTATTACAATTATTTTTTTTCCCAACGCTGTTGGAGGGGCATGGGTGAGATATCAGCAGTCTAAACAGACCACTGACATCTCTCCTTCAAGGCAGAGAAAGGAATTGAGGACACAGATTCTTCAGTTCCTTTCTCTGTAGCCTCTGAAGATGAATGAACTGGAAACAGGCTCCTGTTCATTCATAAATGGAAGCATAGTAAACACAGTTTACTAGCTTCAGTTATGAATGGATACAGGAGCAATCATTACCAACCACTGTCTGTGCCCCCCCCCCATCTCCATCCTGACAGATCCCCCTATATACCTGCAGCAGCCAGCTGGAGAGGGAAGCTGGCAGAGCTGCAGGAGGGTGGCTCCGGCACAAAGGGAAATACACACTAGTGGCGGCTGGTGCTCAAAATTTTTTGGGGGGGCGCAAACAAACTGAAAAAAAAATCAATTGCATCCACTGTGCCCATCAAACGCAGCCACTGTGCCCATCAATTGCCGCCACTGTGCCATCAAACGCAGCCCTTGTGCCCATCAAACGCAGCCACTGTGCCATTAAACGCAGCCACTGTGCCCATCAAGCGCAGCCACTGTGCCCATCAAACGCAGCCACTGTGCCCATCAAACGCAGCCACTGTGCCATCAGATGCAGCCACTGTGCCCATCAAACGCAGCCCCTATGCCCATCAAACGCAGCCACTATGCCATCAATTGCCGCAACTGTGCCATCAAATGTAGCCACTGTACCCATAAATTGCATATATTGTGCCATCAAACGCAGCCACTGTGCCCATCAAGCGCAGCCATTGTGCCCATTAAGCGCAGCCACTGTGCCTATCAAACGCAGCCACTGTGCCATCAATTGCTGCTACTGTGCCCATCAATTGCTGCCACTCTGCCAATCAATTGACGCTACTGTGCCCCATCAATTGCTGCCAGTGTGCCCATCAATTGCTGCCAGTGTGCCCATCAATTGCCGCTACTGTGCCCCATTAATTGCTGCCAGTGTCCCCATCAAGTGCTGCCACTGTGCCCCATCAATTGCTGCCAGTGTGCCCATCAATTGCTACCAGTGTGCCCATCAATTGCCGCTACTGTGCCCCATCAATTGCTGCCAGTGTGCCCATCAATTGCTGCCAGTGTGCCCATCAATTGCCGCTACTGTGTCCCATCAAATGCTGCCAGTGTCCCCATCAAGTGCTGCCACTGTGCCCCATCAATTGCTGCCAGTGTGCCCATCAATTGCTGCCAGTGTGCCCATCAATTGCCGCTACTGTGCCCCATCAATTGCTGCCAGTGTGCCCCATCAATTGCCGCTACTGTGCCCCATCAAATGCTGCCAGTGTGCATCGCCCAGCACTTACCTGTCTCGCAGCGGGTCACGGTGGCGTCCTCCACATCCACGCTCCTCAATGTCTTCTCCCGTCCTCTCTATCAGGCATCCAATCTCAGCGCCTGGTATTTCAGGTGACAGGTAACAGACCCGAGCACCTGATTGGCTAAGAGGCGGGTCAGTGTTAGGAAAGGGATTTATTCGCTTTCCTAACACAACGCTGAGTGAACAGCGAGCACCCAGCATGGCCATTTTGGACGCCTATGGCTCTAATTAGGCGCTTCCAAAAAAAAACTGCCGCTGTAATTCAGGTGCCCGGCGCCCAACAAGGGGCTGGACACCTGAATAGGGGGTGGCAGCGGCGACCATAGCTAGATTCATGCAATGCATGAATCTATCTATGGTGAGAGAGAGGTGGCAGGAGAGAGGGGGCGGCGCACGTGCGCCCTTTATGGATGCACCGCCACTGGTACACACTGGAATAACAAGTGGAAGGGGGATCAGGGTGGGGGTTGGTCAATTACAGAATGACGTCCTGTGTCTCTCCCTGCAGCAGCAGAAAGCCGTTTTCTTTCCCTCTCGCCAGCTTTCAGCTGCTGCAGGGAGAGACACACAGTGCATCAGTCCTGTAATTCCCCCCCACCCCAATCTTCCTGCCATCCGGGCCCCCCTGTGTGCCTGGCCCCCCTACAGGAGGACCAGTGGTACCTACCTATTAGCAGCCCTACTCAAGTCGAAATGGGAAAGCACAAGACGTTCACGCACGCCTATGTAAAAATGATCCCACTGCACATGTGAGGTACCCCCGCGAATGTCAAAGCGAGAGCAGTAATTCTAGTGTCAGACCTCCTGTGTAACTCTAAACTGGTAACCTGTAAAGGCTTTTAAATCATTACCTATGGAGATTTTTAGGTACCATATTTTGGTTCCGTTGCATGGACGTGCGCATTTTTAAAGTGTGACACGTTCAGAACTTATTTACTCTGCATAACATCATCTTTTATGTTTTTTTTTTTTTTTTTTTAATTGGGTATTATATTGTGTTTTTGTGCACTAAAACTCATTGAAGTGTATTTTGTCCTGAAAATTTACGTTTGATAAACCACTGTGCAAATATCATAAAAAAATGCAACAACAGCTATTTTATTCTCCGGGTTCTCTGCTTAAAAATATATATACCGTTTATACTCGAGTATAAGCCAAGTTTTTCCAGCACATTTTTTTGTGCCCCCCTCAGCTTATACTCGAGTCACCTTTTAATGCGCCTGATCTCACGGAATTTGGGGACCCAGTACCGGCCGGCCGTAGGTCCCCTGGACCCAAAACGTGGCACACATGTAGCCCCACTCTTTCTCTACAAGTGTGCAAAGATTGTTGCCCAGGGGACCTACGGCCAGGGAGCACCGATTTTTCAAATCCGGGCACCCCTTTCATAGACTCCCATGTTAAACGGTCATTTCTCTGGTGAATTTGGGGACCCGGTAACGGGGTTCTAAGTAATTTTCTAGCAAAAAAAAGCTGATTTTTACAGGTATGAGAGGAATGTCAGAACTGGCCCGGACTGGAACTGGTTAAAAGAAAAAAAGTACCAACCCTCGTGTACAGTTTCCCACCCGGGTGCCACATGTGGACCTTATGGGGCCTGGGCTCAGGTGTGGGGGGGGGCAGCTGAAGTCTTTTGGGGGGGGCAACTGAAATCTGGGGGGGACGCAGCCCACCCCAGCACCCCCCTAGATCTGACCGTGATGAGAAAGGGGAGGAGGAAAGACACATTACAGTTTCCCACCCGGGTGCCACATGTGGACCTTATGGGGCCTGGGCTCAGGTGTGGGGGGGGCAGCTGAAGTCTTTTGGGGGGGCGCAACTGAAATCTGGGGGGGACGCAGCCGTGATGAGAAAGGGGAGGAGGAGGAAAGACACATTGTTACAAAATATTGTGAGGGGGTTAGCTCGGCAGCGGGTGTGTGTGACCCCCGGGATGGGCTCCCCACACAAAAACAGGCCCAGCAAACGGAGGTTGTGGTTTTCAAAATCAAAAAGGTGCGGTTTATTTTCTATTTACAGTGACAAAACCCAGCAAAGCAAAAGAAACATAAATAAAATAAATCCTGGTCAACTTGACCTCTGACTAAACATACAGGTTTCCTAACTAACAACTGGGATCAGCCTAGTGCTGTCCTAGTCCCTAAGTCCCTGGTTTTAAATGTCCAAGCAAATAGCCACACAGGCTTTGTCTCACCGCACAGGGGTTCACTCTCCCTAGACAGTCCACACAGGTCTGGGTCCAGGCATGATCTAACACCTAATGAATCTGGGAGTTCTTATAGAGGCCTAAATGAGCTGACAAGCTTCAGCTGGTCTCATCAACTCCCTGTCTGCACGACGCCCCACACTCTCCCTAGAGGTATGAGTCATCCATGAGCCCACTAGCCTCAGCTGGGCTTATACAACTCTCCACCTAGTTGTATAAGTCGGCGTAAAGCCTGAATCTGGGCGAAATATATCTACCCCCCTGGATGCAACCAGGTGACTTTACCTTCCTGCTGTCACATACCCCCCCCCTCTTGTTTTAACCTCGGGGTTGGAACACCAGCAATCAGGCATTCATGTACTCGAGACAAAGCATCCACATTCCCCATTTGAACGCCAGGGCGATGCTTTACTGTGAAGTTGAATTCCTGGAGGGCCAGGAACCACCTATTTACTCTTCTATTTGTTTCCTTGTTTTGAGCCATCCACTTTAACGGAGCGTGATCCGTAACCATGTCAAAGTGCCTACCTAGCAGGTAGTACCGAAGGGAATCTAGAGCCCACTTCACCGCTAAACACTCCTTTTCAACGGTGGCGTAATTTACCTCATGGGACTTCAACTTCCTGCTGAGGTAAATGACTGGGTGCTCTTCCCCGTTCCAGACCTGGGACAATACTGCTCCTAACCCCACATCTGACGCATCACTTTGTACGACAAAGTCTTTAGAGAAGTCGGGTGAGTACAACACTGGCTGGCTACATAAGGCTTGTTTCAAGAATTGGAATGCTGCCTCAGCCTCGGGGGTCCATTTAATCATGACCGACCCTTTCCCCTTCGTCAGGTTGGTTAGGGGCACAGCCTTAGAAGCAAAGTGGGGAATGAATCGCCGATAATACCCAGCGATTCCCAGAAAGGCTCGTACCTGCTTCTTGCTGTTGGGACGTGGCCAACTCTGGATGGCCTCGACTTTGTTGAGTTGGGGTTTTATTACTCCCCTCCCAATGGTGTACCCAAGATATTTGGCCTCCTCCTGCCCAATGGTACACTTCTTGGGGTTAGCCGTAAACCCCGCTTCCCGAACAGAGTCCAGGACTGCTTGCACTTTTGGCAGATGTGAGGCCCAATCTGTGCTATGGACAATTACGTCATCCAGGTAAGCCGCAGCATACTTCCGATGGGGCCTCAGCATCTGGTCCATTTTCCGCTGGAATGTGGCCGGCGCATTCTGTAACCCGAACGGCATTCTTTTATATTGGAACGCCCCGTCTGGGGTTACAAATGCGGTTTTCTCTTTGGCCGACTTGGCCAGGGGGATTTGCCAATACCCTTTTGTGAGGTCAAGAGTCGTCATGTATCGGGCTGTTCCCAGCCGGTCGATCAACTCATCTATACGTGGCATGGGGTAGGTGTCAAATTTTGTAACTTTGTTCAACTGACGAAAATCGTTACAAAATCGCCAGCTCCCATCCGGTTTAGGCACCAACACAATGGGACTAGACCAATCACTTTGGGACTCCTCTATCACCCCTAAGTTCAGCATTTTCTGTACTTCCTCCCGTATTGCCTCCCGTCGGGCCTCTGGGATCCGATAGGGTTTTAACTTCACCCTTTCACCGGGCGGGGTAATGATGTCATGCTCTACCCCAGATGTTTGTCCCGGCAGCTCAGAGAATACCTCCTTGTTGCGAAGCACAAACTCCTTAACCTCCTGTTGTTGGGGTTGTGACAAGGTGGCTGCTATTCCAACCTCAGGAATCACGCAACCAGTTTGAGCTGGTGACCAAGTGTCTGTGACTAGGGACTCTCTATCCCTCCAGGCTTTCAACAGATTAATGTGATAGATCTGTTCGGGCTTTCGCCTTCCTGGTTGTCTGACCTTGTAATTCACTTCGCTCACTTTTTCCATTATCTCATAGGGGCCTTGCCATTTGGCAAGGAATTTACTTTCAACCGTAGGGACAAGTACCAGTATCCTATCCCCCGGGGAAAAGGTACGGGTCTTGGCTCCACGGTTGTACACTCTCTGCTGTGCTAACTGCGCTTGGGCCAAATGTTCCTTCACGATGGGCATTACCTGTGCAATTCGGTCTTGCATCAGGGCGACATGCTCAATCACACTCCTGTGGGGAGAACTCTCACTTTCCCAAGTTTCCTTGGCAATATCCAACAGCCCTCTTGGGTGTCTCCCATACAGTAACTCAAAGGGGGAGAATCCCGTAGAGGATTGGGGCACCTCCCTAATAGCAAACATCAGATAAGGAAGTAGACAGTCCCAATCCTTTCCATCTCTATCCACCACTTTCTTCAACATTTGTTTTAGGGTTTTGTTGAATCTTTCAACCAGCCCATCGGTTTGGGGGTGATACACAGATGTACGTAATTGCGTCACTTTGAACAATTTACACAGCTCCTTCATAACCCGGGACATAAAGGGTGTACCTTGGTCCGTAAGCAGTTCTTTACAAATACCCACCCGGCTAAACACAAGAGATAGCTCTTTGGCTATGGTTTTGGCCGAGGTATTTCGGAGAGGGATCGCTTCTGGATAACGGGTGGCATAGTCCATTATAACTAATATGTACTGGTGCCCCCTAGCGGACTTGATTATAGGCCCTACCAAATCCATGGCGATCCTCTCAAACGGGACCTCAATGATGGGTAGAGGGACCAGCGGGCTACGGAAATGTGGCATCGGGGCCGACCTCTGACACACAGGGCAGGAGGAACAATAATTTTCTATGTCCTTCATCACCCCCGGCCAATAGAATCTCTGTAATACCCTCTCTCGGGTTTTCTCTGTCCCCAGATGACCTCCAAGAATGTGCCCATGGGCCAACTCCAACACCATCTTCCTGTAAGGTTTGGGCACCACAAGCTGCTCAACGGTTTCTTCTGCCCTTTTTGCCACCCGATACAGTAGGTCCTTCTCTACGCTGAAGTATGGGTAAGTGCAGGTATTATCTGGGTTCACTAACTCGCCATCTATTTTCACTACGTTTTCCCGTGCCTTTATTAGGGCGGGGTCTTTCAACTGTTCTGTGGCAAAGTTTTCCCTGTGAACCTCAAGATCAGAAAACTCCACAGACGGTAGGTTTTCGTCTGAGGAGGTGGGCTCCTCTCCAGTTTCTTGAGTCTCCCCTGCCAATACTGATAAGGGAAATTCCGGAGAGTCCTCACCACTCTCAGGGGAGTTCTGGCTATCACATTCCTGGTACATAGGGGCACCAGTGGGGGGCTCAGGATCATCCCACAGTTCCCAGAACTTCGGAAAATCCCTTCCCACAATGGCGTCATGCGGTAACTGAGATACTAAGCCCACTGGATGAGAGAGGGTACCTTTGGGGGTCTCGAAACACACTGTAGTCACTGGATACTCTCGGGTGTCCCCATGCACACAAATAACAGCTACCTTGCTATTCCCAAAGACCTCTGTTTTAACTAACTCAGCCTTTATCAGGGTCACAAGGCTACCTGAATCCAGCAATACCACAACATTTCTACCATTAACACACATTTTGCATAAATGTTTCTCAGTTCCTCGAATGGCAGTGCATGCGACTGTCGCACACAGCGACTGACGTCTGCCCGTCAGAAAGTCACACTGCATGGGTTCCTCCACAACCGGGCAATTGGCTGCAATATGTCCCGCTTGCCGGCAGCGGTAGCAAACGATCCTTCTTGCCGCCTCTTGAGCCGCTGATTTCCTAGGCTGTTCTCGCCAAACTTGGGGTAGAGCTCCCACCCTCTCACTCTCTCCACCCTCACCCCTTGGAATCCTCTTATCCGCCCCTGGGGATGGTCTGGTCTTAGGGTGGAAAGTCCGAGTGTCTCTGGAAGAGGCCGTCAGGTTCTCTGTAGCCAAGTATTTCTCCACACGATCCACAAGACCATCGGCCGTCTCTGGGTCTCCATGGCTTACCCACTTTTGGATGGCAGTAGGAAGAGCTCTCAAAAACCGATCCATTACAACACGTTCCACAATCTTTGGTGCGGACAAAGTCTCTGGCTGTAGCCACTTTCTGCTCAGGTGAATGAGATCATACATTTGAGACCTGGGGGATTTTCCAAGCTGGAAAGTCCAGTTATGCACACGCTGAGCCCGGACAGCCTGGGTGACACCCAGCCTTGCCAATATTTCAGCTTTTAGCATCACATAGTCTTTTGCTTGGTCAGGCTCTAGGTCATAGTAAGCTTTCTGCGATTCACCAGTTAACAGAGGAGCCACCAGTCCAGCCCACTGCTCCTCAGGCCACTTTTCTCTTTCAGCGGTCCTTTCAAATGTGGTCAAAAATACCTCTGGATCATCCTCTCCAATCATTTTTGTCAATAAACGACTCACCCCAAAGGACGCGGTATTAGTGGGACGGCTTTCCTCACTGGTCTGCGAACGTTGCTGCATTACTGCTTCCATCTGTTGTTGTAGTCTCTGCTCTTGCTTCTGCAACAGGTCTATGAAGCGGGCCTCCGATTGCTGCTGGGCTTGTTGCTGAGCCTCCAGACTCTGTTGCAAAGTTGCGTTTGTCTGCTGCTGGGCTGCAAGGCTCTGTTGATGAGCTTGCTGCTGGGCTGCGAAGTTCTGTTGTTGAGCTGCAAGTCTCTGTTGATGAGCTGCAAGGCTCTTTTGCAAACCTGCATTTGTCTGCTGTTGATTGGCATTTGCTAGAGCCAGCTGCTTCAGTATCTCCTCCATGCTGGCTTAAAAAAAAACTGCCGCTGGTTCTCCACCAACTGTGAGGGGGTTAGCTCGGCAGCGGGTGTGTGTGACCCCCGGGATGGGCTCCCCACACAAAAACAGGCCCAGCAAACGGAGGTTGTGGTTTTCAAAATCAAAAAGGTGCGGTTTATTTTCTATTTACAGTGACAAAACCCAGCAAAGCAAAAGAAACATAAATAAAATAAATCCTGGTCAACTTGACCTCTGACTAAACATACAGGTTTCCTAACTAACAACTGGGATCAGCCTAGTGCTGTCCTAGTCCCTAAGTCCCTGGTTTTAAATGTCCAAGCAAATAGCCACACAGGCTTTGTCTCACCGCACAGGGGTTCACTCTCCCTAGACAGTCCACACAGGTCTGGTTCCAGGCATGAGCAAACACCTAATGAATCTGGGAGTTCTTATAGAGGCCTAAATGAGCTGACAAGCTTCAGCTGGTCTCATCAACTCCCTGTCTGCACGACGCCCCACACTCTCCCTAGAGGTATGAGTCATCCATGAGCCCACTAGCCTCAGCTGGGCTTATACAACTCTCCACCTAGTTGTATAAGTCGGCGTAAAGCCTGAATCTGGGCAAAATATATCTACCCCCCTGGATGCAACCAGGTGACTTTACCTTCCTGCTGTCACAATATATATAAAAAAACACAAATAAACAATTTTCTAACTGTTTTGGCTAACATGGCAATCCAAAGCAAATATCACGCCGCTTGCTTGTAGATCTTTTCATCTGCAGAGGGAACAAAGGAGAGAACCGCATTATCCTGGAAACAAGGGTGAAGACCTCACCCACCAGGAAGGGATATATCCTCCCGAATAGTGATGAGCCGAACACCCCCGGGTTCGGTTCGCACCAGAACCCGCGAACGGACCGAAAGTTCGCGCGAACATTAGAACCCTATTAAATACAATGGATGCGAACGTTCGGATTCTAAAGTGCTAATTATAACGACTATTATCCATGTTATTGTCTGAAACAGAGTTTGGGAACCCGGCTTCTGCACCAGGGGACATGTATCAATGCAAAAAGAAGTTTTAAAAACGGACGTTTTCCGGGAGCAGTCATTTTAATGATGCATAAAGTGAAAAAAAAAAAGTCAAATATTCCTTTAAATATTGTACCTGGGGGGTGTCTAAAGTATGCCTGTGAAGTGCCACGTGTTTCCCGTGTTTAGAACTGTCCCTGCACAAAATAACATTTCTAAAGGAAAAAAAGCCATTTAAAACTGCTTGCGGCTTTAATGCAATGTCTGGTCCCGGTAATATGGATGAAAATCTTTAGGAAAAATGGCATAGCTACCCCATCAACCCCCCCCCCCCCCTACCCCAGCCCATTACCAGCCCCTTTGGGTCTTGTATGGATATTAAGGGGAACCCCGCACACAAAATAAAAAAGCCCCTATATACTCTGAACAGCCGTATACAGGCGGTGCATACAAGACAGGGACTGTAGGTTTGTTCTTATGTAGAATCTGTTTGTAATTTTGAACAGCTGCATTGTTTAAGTGTAGCTCCATGCCAAATTCCTTTTTTTTAGCTTTTTGAAAAACATAGGGAACGGTTATCACCCCTGTCACATTTTTTTTGCTGTCTGTGCCCCTGTTCAGAACATTTCACCTCACTTTGCGTCCCAATGACAACTGTTTTTGAAATGTGGTGTTTGTATTGAAACAAGGATTGGTGATAAAGCATCAGTAGAGAGGAGACACCTTTCTCCCATATTAATTCTTACAGGAGAGAATTTTCCTTCCAAGGGGTAGATTTCCTCTCACTTCCTGTTGTCTTCTTCCGTTTGCAAGTAGTAGTAGTTTGTAAGTTGGATGTTTGAAAGTAGGGACCTTCCGTATATACTCTGCAGAAATTGGCCCCTTAGGTGTTGGTGTTGGCACAACACTGAAAGCACTCACAGTTATTCTTGGTGGGTGCTGGAACGCAAGTATAATATCAGGAATTGTAATAACATATAATTGTTGATCAGTGGTAGTAAAAATTGGGCCTTTGATGGTGGTGCTGGTGCCACAACACTGTAAGGCCTGACAGTTACTCTTGGTGGGCGCAACAATGGTCCCTGCTGTGAATTATTAGATCAATAATTATAATTGCATGCCCCTGTTGAACAGGGGCTGAAAAACTGGGCCTTTGGTGGTGGTGGTGATGGTGTTGCTGGTGCCACAACACTGTAAGGCCTGACAGTTACTCTTGGTGGGTGCAGCAATGGGCCCTGCTGTGAATTATTAGATCAATAATTGTAATTACACGCCCCTGTTGAACAGGGGCTGAAAAATTGGGCCTTAGGCACTGGTGGCACAACACTGCAACCCCTCACAGATACTGTACTTGGAGCACAGCAATGAGGCCTGTTGCAAAGTATTGCATCAAAAATTTTAATTACACGCCCCTGTTAAACAGGGGCTGAAAAATTGGGCCTTAGCCACTGGTGGCGTCACCCATAAACCAAAATGATCTTCCAAGCTATCATCGTTAATCGTATCATTGAGGAGGAGGAGGAGGATAGCCAGACAACATAACAGCACAGGTACTCAGCATCAGCATCAGTCTTGAAGGGATGTGACATTTTAAAATCAATTAGTCTGTTATATCAGCATCTGGTGTGTGGTAGCTGGTGGTGATCCAAGACTGGTTCATCTTGATGAAAGTCAGTCGATCAACCGAGTCGGTGGACAGGCGCACCCTGTGATCCGTGACAAATCCTCCAGCAGCACTGAATGTGCGTTCTAAAAGAACGCTGGATGCAGGACAGGCCAGTAGCTCAATTGCATACTGTGCAAGCTCTGGCCAGTGATCCATCCTCAAGACCCAGTAAGCCAGAGGATTTTCGGTGGGGAAGGTGTCCAAGTCTGACCTTGCCCCTAGGTATTCCTGCACCATGTATATCAGACGCTGGCGATGGTTGCTGGAACCGATCATACTTTGGGGCTGCGGACTAAAGAATTGTCTGAACGCATCGGTCAGACGGCCACCTTCCTCACCGCTCCTTCTTTGACTGCCCAAAGCCTCAGCAACTCGTTGTCCAGGACCAGGAGTTTGTAACCTCCCAGTCTCTGGGAACGCGTTGCACAGACCTTTCTGCAAGGCCTCCCGGAGTTGTCTCATCCTCTGCTCCCTCTGCGACGGTACGATAAGGTCCGCAACCTTACCCTTGTACCGTGGATCAAGGAGAGTGGCCAGCCAGTAATGGTCCCTCTCCTTGATCCGAAGAATACGAGGATCCTTCCGCAGACTTTGCAGGATCAGGGAGGCCATGCAGCGTAGGTTAGCTGAGGCATTCAGTCCGGAGTCCTCTGGGTCACTAAGGACGACATGATCCGCAGCCACCTCCTCCCAGCCACGTACAAGTCCACTGGTTTCTTGGGACTGTAAATCATCCCTAAAAGACTGCTGCTGATGATGCTGAGTGCCAGCCTCCACCTCCATGCTGACACAATCCTCCTCCTCCTCCTCCTCCTCCTTCTCTTCCTGTGCGATGGGTGGGACAGAAGGAACACTGTCTGGGTAAAGGGGGCCTTGAGAGGCAAGGAAGTCCTCCTCTTCCTGCCTCTGTTCTGCCTCAAGTGCCCTGTCCATTATTCCACGCAGCGTGTGCTCCAACAGGTGGACAAGAGGTACAGTGTCACTGATGCATGCACTGTCACTGCTCACCATCCTCGTGGCCTCCTCAAATGGTGCCAGGACAGTGCATGCATCCCTGATCATGCCCCACTGGTGTGGTGAAAAAAACCCGAGCTCCCCTGACCCTGTCCTGGTGCCGTAGTCGCACAGGTACTCATTGATGGCCCTCTGCTGCGTGTGCAGCCACTGCAGCATGGCCAACGTTGAGTTCCACCTGGTGGGCATGTCACATATAAGGCGGTTCTTGGGCAGGTTCAACTCCTTTTGAAGCTCAGCCAGGCGAGCACTGGCATTATAAGATCTGCGGAAATGCACACAGACTTTCCTGGCCTGCCTCAGGACATCCTGTAAGCCCGGGTACCTGCCCAAGAACTGCTGCACCATTAGGTTAAGGACGTGAGCCATACAGGGCACATGGGTCAGTTGTCCCTGTCGGAGGGCGGAGAGGAGGTTGGTGCCATTGTCGCAAACCACCATTCCTGGCTTAAGCTGGCGTGGCGTCAACCACCTCTCGGCCTGCCCCTGCAGAGCAGACAGGACCTCTGCCCCAGTGTGGCTCCTGTCCCCCAAACACACCAGCGCAAGCACGGCATGGCATCTTTTTGCCTGCGTACTTGCGTAGCCCCTTGAACGCCTACGGAGCACCGCTGGTTCCGAGGACAAACCACAGGAAGAGGCCATGGAGGAAGAAGAAGAGGAGGGGGTGGAGGAGAGAGGTGTGTCACAACCAGTAGTAGCATTTTGGAGGCGTGGGGGTGGAACAACCTCCAACACTACTGCACCTTGTCCTGCATCCTTCCCAGCTGCCAAAAGAGTGACCCAATGGGCCGTGAAAGAAAGGTAACGTCCCTGTCCATGCCTGCTGGACCATGAGTCAGCGGTAATATGCACCTTACCGCTGACCGCCCTGTCCAGCGAGGCCAAGACATTGCCTTCCACATGCCTGTAGAGAGCCGGAATAGCCTTCCGTGCGAAAAAGTGTCGTTTGGGAACCTGCCACTGAGGAACCGCACATTGCACAAACTCACGGAAGGGGGCCGAGTCTACCAACTGAAAAGGCAGCAGTTGAAGCGCTAGCAATTTAGCCAAGCTAGCATTCAACCGCTGGGCATGTGGATGGCTGGGAGTGAACTTCTTTCGACGGTCCAGCAGCTGGGGCAGGGAAATTTGCCTGCTAGAATCGGACGTTGGTGTACTGCTAGCAGAGTGCCCGCAAGTACTTGCCTGTGACACACCTAATTCTACACCTTCATTCCTCTCAGAGTAGGTTTCAGAGAGGAGTGAAGGTATAGTGGGGTTGGAGATCCCAGCTGATGCGGTGCAAGAAGAGGTCAGCTTTGTTCTTTGGTGTGGGTCTTTAAGGTAGGCTTGCCAACGAGCTGCATGGCAGGTCAACATATGTCTGATCAAGCATGTGGTGCCCAAGCGGCTGATGTTTTGGCCACGCGATATACGCTTGAGACATATGTTGCAAACAGCAGCTGTGCGATCTGATGCACTCGCCTCAAAAAAGGCCCACACCAAAGAACTTTTTGAATGACGGGCAGAGGCAGCGCCCTGCACAGGCGGAGCTCTGCGGTGTGATTCCGTCGGTGTGCTGCCCATACGCTGGCCACTCAAGGGCATCCTGCCTCGTTGGAGATGTGCCTCCTCCTCATCCTCCTCCTCCTCCTCTCTCCTATTAGGCACCCACGTGGAGTCAGTGACCTCATCATCCCCTCCCTCCTCATCACTGGAGCCAATCTGGCAGTATGCTGCAGCTGCTGGAACATGACTGCCAGATTGGTGTCCTTCTTGAGCATCCCCTCTCTCTGCTCTCACGCTGCTGCCTTCCTCTAGCTGGGTATCATCATCAGATCCTTCCAAACGCTGGGCATCCTCCTGGAGCATGTACCCAACACTGTGCTCAAACAGTTCGGGGGACTCCTCAGGAGGAGGGCATGGTGGGTCTAGGGAAGGATTGACTAATGAAGATAATGATACCAGAGAAGAGGACGCTTTGGCAGCTGCTTTGCCACTACCCTGAGCCTGGGTGAGAGAGGATGAGGAGGATGAGGTGGGCTTGGTCATCCACTCTACCAAGTCTTCGGCATGATGTGGCTCAACATGTCCAGCTGCCGAAAACAAGGACAAGCGTGTCCCATGGCCATGTGCTGATGACAATGCACCGCGTACACGACCAGCACTGTTGCCCCCAGACACAGAGCCTGCTTGCCCTCTTTTTTTGCCTCCTGACTGTCTGCCTCTCCTTGGTTGCCTTCCAGACATTTTAATGGATGGCCTGCAGGGAGATGGGAAAAACAGCAATAAGGGCTACCTTCAGGTGTATATTGTGCAGGAGGCTTAGCAACAATGACACTGACACTGTCCCCTGCCTATCCTTCTCTGTCCCTAAACACAAGGATTGAAAATATGGTTCAGCAAAAAAGTTTTAGAACAGAATAGCACACTGACACTTTCCCTCACTGTCCTACTCTGTCCCTCCCTACAAACAAGATTTAGCACAGAATAGCACACTGATAATTCCTACGAGTGTCCTTCTCTGTCCCTCAACTCAGGGATTGAAAATATGGAACAGCAAAATAGTTTTAGAACAGAATAGCACACTGTCAGTTTCCCTCACTGTAGCTCTCTGTACCTCAACTCAAGGATTGAAAATATGGTTCAGCAAAATAGTTTTAGAACACAATAGCACACTGACACTTTCCCTCACTGTAGCTCTCTGTCCCTCAACTCAAGGATTGAAAATATGGAACAGCAAAATTGATTTAGAACAGAATAGCACACTGACACTTTCCCTCACTGTCCTACTCTGTCCCTCCCTACAAACAAGATTTATCACAGAATAGCACACTGATAATTTCTACGAGTGTCCTTCTCTGTCCCTCAACTCAGGGATTGAAAATATGGAACAGCAAAATAGTTTTAGAACAGAATAGCACACTGTCAGTTTCCCTCACTGTACCTCTCTGTCCCTCAACTCAAGGATTGAAAATATGGAACAGCAAAATTGATTTAGAACAGAATAGCACACTGTCAGTTTCACTCACTGTAGCTCTCTGTCCCTCAACTCAAGGATTGAAAATATGGAACAGCAAAATTGATTTAGAACAGAATAGCACACTGTCAGTTTCACTCACTGTACCTCTCTGTCCCTCAACTTAAGGATTGAAAATATGGAACAGCAAAATAGTTTTAGAACAGAATAGCACACTGTCAGTTTCACTCACTGTACCTCTCTGTCCCTCAACTCAAGGATTGAAAATATGGTTCAGCAAAATAGTTTTAGAACACAATAGCACACTGACACTTTCCCTCACTGTAGCTCTCTGTCCCTCAACTCAAGGATTGAAAATATGGTTCAGCAAAATAGTTTTAGAACAGAATAGCACACTGTCAGTTTCCCTCACTGTAGCTCTCTGTCCCTCAACTCAAGGATTGAAAATATGGAACAGCAAAATAGTTTTAGAACAGAATAGCACACTGTCAGTTTCCCTCACTGTAGCTCTCTGTCCCTCAACTCAAGGATTGAAAATATGGAACAGCAAAATTGATTTAGAACAGAATAGCACACTGTCAGTTTCACTCACTGTACCTCTCTGTCCCTCAACTTAAGGATTGAAAATATGGAACAGCAAAATAGTTTTAGAACAGAATAGCACACTGTCAGTTTCACTCACTGTACCTCTCTGTCCCTCAACTCAAGGATTGAAAATATGGTTCAGCAAAATAGTTTTAGAACACAATAGCACACTGACACTTTCCCTCACTGTAGCTCTCTGTCCCTCAACTCAAGGATTGAAAATATGGAACAGCAAAATAGTTTTAGAACAGAATAGCACACTGTCAGTTTCCCTCACTGTAGCTCTCTGTCCCTCAACTCAAGGATTGAAAATATGGAACAGCAAAATTGATTTAGAACAGAATAGCACACTGTCAGTTTCACTCACTGTACCTCTCTGTCCCTCAACTCAAGGATTGAAAATATGGTTCAGCAAAATAGTTTTAGAACACAATAGCACACTGACACTTTCCCTCACTGTACCTCTCTGTCCCTCAACTCAAGGATTGAAAATATGGTTCAGCAAAATAGTTTTAGAACACAATAGCACACTGACACTTTCCCTCACTGTAGCTCTCTGTCCCTCAACTCAAGGATTGAAAATATGGTTCAGCAAAATAGTTTTAGAACACAATAGCACACTGTCAGTTTCCCTCACTGTAGCTCTCTGTCCCTCAACTCAAGGATTGAAAATATGGTTCAGCAAAATAGTTTTAGAACACAATAGCACACTGACACTTTCCCTCACTGTAGCTCTCTGTCCCTCAACTCAAGGATTGAAAATATGGTTCAGCAAAATAGTTTTAGAACAGAATAGCACACTGACACTTTCCCTCACTGTAGCTCTCTATCCCTCAACTCAAGGATTGAAAATATGGTTCAGCAAAATAGTTTTAGAACAGAATAGCACACTGACACTTTCCCTCACTGTAGCTCTCTGTCCCTCAACTCAAGGATTGAAAATATGGTTCAGCAAAATAGTTTTAGAACACAATAGCACACTGTCAGTTTCCCTCACTGTAGCTCTCTGTCCCTCAACTCAAGGATTGAAAATATGGAACAGCAAAATTGATTTAGAACAGAATAGCACACTGTCAGTTTCACTCACTGTACCTCTCTGTCCCTCAACTCAAGGATTGAAAATATGGTTCAGCAAAATAGTTTTAGAACAGAATAGCACACTGACACTTTCCCTCACTGTAGCTCTCTGTCCCTCAACTCAAGGATTGAAAATATGGTTCAGCAAAATAGTTTTAGAACACAATAGCACACTGTCAGTTTCACTCACTGTAGCTCTCTGTCCCTCAACTCAAGGATTGAAAATATGGAACAGCAAAATTGATTTAGAACAGAATAGCACACTGTCAGTTTCACTCACTGTACCTCTCTGTCCCTCAACTCAAGGATTGAGAATATGGTTCAGCAAAATAGTTTTAGAACACAATGGCACACTGACACTTTCCCTCACTGTAGCTCTCTGTCCCTCAACTCAAGGATTGAAAATATGGAACAGCAAAATTGATTTAGAACAGAATAGTACACTGTCAGTTTCACTCACTGTACCTCTCTGTCCCTCAACTCAAGGATTGAAAATATGGTTCAGCAAAATAGTTTTAGAACACAATAGCACACTGACACTTTCCCTCACTGTAGCTCTCTGTCCCTCAACTCAAGGATTGAAAATATGGTTCAGCAACATAGTTTTAGAACACAATAGCACACTGTCAGTTTCACTCACTGTAGCTCTCTGCCCCTCAACTCAAGGATTGAAAATATGGAACAGCAAAATTGATTTAGAACAGAATAGCACACTGTCAGTTTCACTCACTGTACCTCTCTGTCCCTCAACTCAAGGATTGAAAATATGGTTCAGCAAAATAGTTTTAGAACACAATAGCACACTGACACTTTCCCTCACTGTAGCTCTCTGTCCCTCAACTCAAGGATTGAAAATATGGTTCAGCAAAATAGTTTTAGAACACAATAGCACACTGACACTTTCCCTCACTGTAGCTCTCTGCCCCTCAACTCAAGGATTGAAAATATGGTTCAGCAAAATAGTTTTAGAACACAATAGCACACTGACACTTTCCCTCACTGTAGCTCTCTGTCCCTCAACTCAAGGATTGAAAATATGGTTCAGCAAAATAGTTTTAGAACAGAATAGCACACTGTCAGTTTCCCTCACTGTACCTCTCTGTCCCTACAAACAAGGATTAGCACAGAATAGCACACTGTCACTGACACTCTCCCTACCTATCCTTATTTGTCCCTAAACACAAGGAATCCAGGATTAGTAAAGGAAAAAAAATGACACTGTCCCTGCCTATGCTTCTCTTTCCCTGCTCCGGAACACACTACACAAGGCCGCCGCGCTGGCGGCCTTTTATAGTGTGGGGCGTGTACTAAACCCCATCAGCAATAATTGGCCACAGGCATCCTGCCTGTGGCCAATCATTGCTCTCCTCGCTGCCGGCGCTGTGATTGGCCAAGCATGCGGGGTCACAGTGCATGCTTGGCCAATCACAGCGCCTGGATGACACTGCGATGGCGTAGTGCATTGTGGGCCGTTCGCGTCACTCGAATTTGGCGCGAACGGCCCAAATCGTTCGATCTTCGTCGAACGATCGAACAGCCGATGTTCGAGTCGAACGTATGTTCGACTCGAACACGAAGCTCATCCCTACTCCCGAACACAAACATAATACTGCAGAAGGGAGAACTGACAGCTTGGCCTAACTTGAGTAACTGAACAAAGCCAGACTACCAATTAGCAATGACTGACTACAGCCAATCAGTCTAAATTTTCAGAGACAACCCTGCTTATGATAGGGCGGTTACATTTGTTTTTTGGGGAGGGGATTGCTGACTTTTTCGTTTCTGTTTCAGCCGTGTTTGTGACCGTTTGATCTGCTCACTGCAAACACTGGACACATTCCCAGCCCCACCTTAAGCAGGAAATTACCTAATCGGACAAACTGGTTTTGGAGAAAAAGGAACTTTGATATTCATTCCTCTGTTTGCTGTCAGCGATGGCGTCCTCAGACCTGAGAGAGGAGCTGGATTGTTCCATCTGCCTGAACATTTATACGGATCCTGTCATGATGAAATGTGGACACAACTTCTGCCAGGTCTGCATTGACCGTGTGTTTGATACCCAAGAGGGGTCCGGAGATTATTCCTGCCCTCAGTGCAGGGAAGAGTTCCAGGAGAGACCTTCAATGCAAAGAAATATCACTCTGCGTAACATCACAGCGCGTTTCCTGTCTTCTCCACCACCAGATCCAGAGAAGTCCGGCATCTTCTGTACTTACTGTATTCACTCCTCTGTACCTGCTGTGAAATCCTGCCTGCATTGTGAGGCTTCTCTATGTGAGGACCATCTGAGAGTCCACAGCAAGTCACCAGAACACGTCATATGTGTCCCCACCAGCACCCCGGAGAACAGGAAGTGCCCCGTCCATAAGAAGATCCTGGAATATTACTGCACCGAGGACTCTTCTTGTATCTGCATCTCCTGCAGTTTAACTGGAGAACATCGAGGACACCAGGTGGAGACTCTGCAAGAGGCCTTTATAAAGAAGAAAAGGAAACTGATAAATAATCTTCAGAAAATTATTACTAAGAGAGAGAAGACAGAAGAAAGTGTCCGGAGTCTGCAGGAACACAGGGGAAGAGTTCAAGGAAAAGCAGATGGAGAAACGGAGAGAGTCACTGCCCAGTTCAGAGACCTCAGGAAACGTCTGGAAGACCTGGAGAAGAAAGTCCTGGGTGAGATCTCCGGGCAGGCAGAGCAGAGCTTAAGCCCAGTCAATGATCAGATCCAGGAGTTGGAATTAAAGATGGAGGAGCTGTCCCGGAAGATGAGTCGCATTGAGGAGCTGTGCGCCATGACGGATCCATTGATCGTCCTACAGGAACCGGACACAGGTGACTTGTGTAATACTAAGGATGGAGATGAGTGGTGTGAGGGGGTTAACTCGGTAGCGGGTGTGTGTGACCCCCTGGTTGGGCTCCCCACACAAAAACAGGGCCAGCAGACGGAGGTTGTGGTTTTCAAAATCAAAAGGTGCGGTTTATTTCTCTATGTACAGTGACAAAAACACAGCAAAGCCAAAAAGAAACATAAACAAAATAAATCCTGGTCAGTTTGACCTCTGACTAAACATGCAGGTTTCCTAAACTAACAACTGGGATCAGCCTGGTGCTGTCCTAGTCCCTAAGTCCCTGGTTTAGTAAAAGTCCAAACAAATAGCCACACAGGCTTTGCCTCACCGCACAGGGGTTCACTCTCCCTAGACAGTCCACACAGGTCTGGTTCCAGGCATGAGCTAACATCTAATGAAGCTGGGAGTTTTTATAGAGGCCTTTAAATGAGCTGACAAGCTTCAGCTGGTCTCATCAACTCCCTGCCTGCACGACGCCCAGCCCTCTCCCTAGAGGTATGAGTCATCCATGAGCCCACTAGCCTCAGCTGGGCTTCATCAACTCCCTAGTTGTATAAGTCGGCGTAAAGCCTGAATCTGGGCGAAATATATCTACCCCCCTGGATGCAACCAGGTGACTTTACCTTCCTGCTGTCACATACCCCCCCCCTCTTGTTTTAACCTCGGGGTTGGAACACCAGCAATCAGGCATTCATGTACTCGAGACAAAGCATCCACATTCCCCATTTGAACGCCAGGGCGATGCTTTACTGTGAAGTTGAATTCCTGGAGGGCCAGGAACCACCTATTCACTCTTCTATTTGTTTCCTTGTTTTGAGCCATCCACTTTAACGGAGCGTGATCCGTAACCATGTCAAAGTGCCTACCTAGCAGATAGTACCGAAGGGAATCTAGAGCCCACTTCACCGCTAAACACTCCTTTTCAACGGTGGCGTAATTTACCTCATGGGACTTCAACTTCCTGCTGAGGTAAATGACTGGGTGCTCTTCCCCGTTCCAGACCTGGGACAATACTGCTCCTAACCCCACATCTGACGCATCACTTTGTACGACAAAGTCTTTAGAGAAGTCGGGTGAGTACAACACTGGCTGGCTACATAAGGCTTGTTTCAAGAATTGGAATGCTGCCTCAGCCTCGGGGGTCCATTTAATCATGACCGACCCTTTCCCTTTCGTCAGGTTGGTTAGGGGCACAGCCTTAGAAGCAAAGTGGGGAATGAAGCGCCGATAATAACCCGCGATTCCCAGAAAGGCCCGTACCTGCTTCTTGCTGTTGGGACGTGGCCAACTCTGGATGGCCTCGACTTTGTTGAGTTGGGGTTTTATCACTCCCCTGCCAATGGTGTACCCAAGATATTTGGCCTCCTCCTGCCCAATGGTACACTTCTTGGGGTTAGCCGTAAACCCCGCTTCCCGGATAGAGTCTAGGACTGCTTGCACTTTTGGCAGATGTGAGGCCCAATCTGTGCTATGGACAATTACGTCATCCAGGTAAGCCGCAGCATACTTCCGATGGGGCCTCAGTATCTGGTCCATTTTCCGCTGGAATGTGGCCGGCGCATTCTGTAACCCGAACGGCATTCTCTTATATTGGAACGCCCCGTCTGGGGTTACAAATGCGGTTTTCTCTTTGGCCGACTTGGCCAGGGGAATTTGCCAATACCCTTTTGTGAGGTCAAGAGTCGTCATGTATCGGGCTGTTCCCAGCCGGTCGATCAACTCATCTATACGTGGCATGGGGTAGGTGTCAAATTTTGTAACTTTGTTCAACTGACGAAAATCGTTACAAAATCGCCAGCTCCCATCCGGTTTAGGCACCAACACAATGGGACTAGACCAATCACTTTGGGACTCCTCTATCACCCCTAAGTTCAGCATTTTCTGTACTTCCTCCCGTATTGCCTCCCGTCGGGCCTCTGGGATCCGATAGGGTTTTAACTTCACCCTTTCACCGGGCGGGGTAATAATATCATGCTCTACCCCAGATGTTTGTCCCGGCAGCTCAGAGAACACCTCCTTGTTGCGAAGCACAAACTCCTTAACCTCCTGTTGTTGGGGTTGTGACAAGGTGGCTGCTATTCCAACCTCCGGAATCACGCAACCAGTTTGAGCTGGTGACCAAGTTTCTGCGACTAGGGACTCTCTATCCCTCCAGGCTTTCAACAGATTAACGTGATATATCTGTTCGGGCTTTCGCCTTCCTGGTTGTCTGACCTTGTAATTCACTTCGCTCACTTTTTCCATTATCTCGTAGGGGCCTTGCCATTTGGCAAGGAATTTACTTTCAACCGTAGGGACAAGTACCAATATCCTATCCCCCGGGGAAAAGGTACGGGTCTTTGCTCCACGGTTGTACACTCTCTGCTGTGCCAACTGCGCTTGGGCCAAATGTTCCTTCACGATGGGCATTACCTGTGCAATTCGATCTTGCATCAGGGCGACATGCTCAATCACACTCCTGTGGGGAGAACTCTCACTTTCCCAAGTTTCCTTGGCAATATCCAACAGCCCTCTTGGGTGTCTCCCATACAGTAACTCAAAGGGGGAGAATCCCGTAGAGGATTGGGGCACCTCCCTAATAGCAAACATCAAATAAGGAAGTAGACAGTCCCAATCCTTTCCATCTCTATCCACCACTTTCTTCAACATTTGTTTTAGGGTTTTGTTGAATCTTTCAACCAGCCCATCGGTTTGGGGGTGATACACAGATGTACGCAATTGCGTCACTTTGAGCAATTTACACAGCTCTTTCATAACCCGGGACATAAAGGGTGTACCTTGGTCCGTAAGCAGTTCTTTACAAATACCCACCCGGCTAAAAACAAGAGATAGCTCTTTGGCTATGGTTTTGGCCGAGGTATTTCTGAGAGGGATCGCTTCTGGATAACGGGTGGCATAGTCCATTATAACCAATATGTACTGGTGCCCCCTAGCGGACTTGATTATAGGACCTACCAAATCCATTGCGATTCTCTCAAACGGGACCTCAATGATGGGTAGAGGGACCAGCGGGCTACGGAAATGTGGCATCGGGGCCGACCTCTGACACACAGGGCAGGAGGAACAATAATTTTCTATGTCCTTCATCACCCCAGGCCAATAGAATCTCTGTAATACCCTCTCTCGGGTTTTCTCTGTCCCCAGATGACCTCCAAGAATGTGCCCATGGGCCAACTCCAACACCAACTTCCTGTAAGGTTTGGGCACCACAAGCTGCTCAACGGTTTCTTCTGCCCTTTTTGCCACCCGATACAGTAGGTCCTTCTCTACGCTGAAGTATGGGTAAGTGCAGGTATTATCTGGGTTCACTAACTCGCCATCTATTTCCACTACGTTTTCCCGTGCCTTTATTAGGGCGGGGTCTTTTAACTGTTCTGTGGCAAAATTTTCCCTGTGAACCTCCAGATCAGAAAACTCCACAGACGGTAGGTTTTCGTCTGAGGAGGTGGGCTCCTCTCCAGTTTCTTGAGTCTCCCCTGCCAATACTGACAAGGGAAATTCTGGAGAGTCCTCACCACTCTCAGAGGAGTTCTGGCTATCACATTCCTGGTACATAGGGGCACCAGTGGGGGGCTCAGGATCATCCCACAGTTCCCAGAACTTCGGAAAATCCCTTCCCACAATGGCATCATGCGGTAATTGAGATACTAACCCCACTGGATGAGAGAGGGTACCTTTGGGGGTCTCGAAACACACTGTAGTCACTGGATACTCTCGGGTGTCCCCATGCACACAAATAACAGCTACCTTGCTATTCCCAGAGACCTCTGTTTTAACTAATTCAGCCTTTATCAGGGTCACAAGGCTACCTGAATCCAGTAATACCACAACATTTCTACCATTAATACACATTTTGCATAAATGTTTCTCAGTTCCCCGAATGGCAGTGCATGCGACTGTCGCACACAGCGACTGACGTCTGTCCATCAGAAAGTCACATTGCATGGGTTCCTCCACAACCGGGCAATTTGCTGCAATATGTCCCGCTTGCCGGCAGCGGTAGCAAACAATCCATTTGGCTGCCTCTTGAGCCCCTGACTTCCCAGGCTGTTCTCGCCAAACTTGGGGTAGAGCTCCCACCCTCTCACTCTCTCCACCCTCACCCCTTGGAATCCTCTTATCCGCCCCTGGGGATGGTCTGGTCTTAGGGTGGAAAGTCCGAGAGTCTCTGGAAGAGGCCGTCAGGTTCTCTGTAGCCAAGTATTTCTCTACACGATCCACAAGACCACCGGCCGTCTCTGGGTCTCCATGGCTTACCCACTTTTGGATGGCAGTAGGAAGAGCTCTCAAAAACCGATCCATTACAACACGTTCCACAATCTCTGGTGCGGACAAAGTCTCTGGCTGTAGCCACTTCCTGCTCAGGTGAATGAGATCATACATTTGAGACCTGGGGGGTTTTCCAAGCTGGAAAGTCCAGTTATGCACACGCTGAGCCCGGACAGCCAGGGTGACACCCAGCCTTGCCAATATTTCAGCTTTTAGCATCACATAGTCTTTTGCTTGGTCAGGCTCTAGGTCATAGTAAGCCTTCTGCGATTCACCAGTTAACAGAGGAGCCACCAGTCCAGCCCACTGCTCCTCAGGCCACTTTTCTCTTTCAGCAGTCCTTTCAAATGTGGTCAAAAATACCTCTGGATCATCCTCTCCAGTCATTTTTGTCAATAAACGACTCACCCCAAAGGACGCGGTATTAGTGGGACGGCTTTCCTCACTGGTCTGCGGACGTTGCTGCATTACTGCTTCCATTTGTTGTAGTCTCTGCTCTTGCTTCTGTAACAGGTCTATGAAGCGGGCCTCAGATTGCTGCTGGGCTTGTTGATGAGCTTGCTGCTGGGCTGCAAGGCTCTTTTGCAAACCTGCATTTGTCTGCTGTTGATTGGCATTTGCTAGAGCCAGCTGTTTCAGTATCTCCTCCATGCTGGCTTAAAAAAAACTGCCACTGGTTCTCCACCAACTGTGAGGGGGTTAACTCGGTAGCGGGTGTGTGTGACCCCCTGGTTGGGCTCCCCACACAAAAACAGGGCCAGCAGACGGAGGTTGTGGTTTTCAAAATCAAAAGGTGCGGTTTATTTCTCTATGTACAGTGACAAAAACACAGCAAAGCCAAAAAGAAACATAAACAAAATAAATCCTGGTCAGTTTGACCTCTGACTAAACATGCAGGTTTCCTAAACTAACAACTGGGATCAGCCTGGTGCTGTCCTAGTCCCTAAGTCCCTGGTTTAGTAAAAGTCCAAACAAATAGCCACACAGGCTTTGCCTCACCGCACAGGGGTTCACTCTCCCTAGACAGTCCACACAGGTCTGGTTCCAGGCATGAGCTAACATCTAATGAAGCTGGGAGTTTTTATAGAGGCCTTTAAATGAGCTGACAAGCTTCAGCTGGTCTCATCAACTCCCTGCCTGCACGACGCCCAGCCCTCTCCCTAGAGGTATGAGTCATCCATGAGCCCACTAGCCTCAGCTGGGCTTCATCAACTCCCTAGTTGTATAAGTCGGCGTAAAGCCTGAATCTGGGCGAAATATATCTACCCCCCTGGATGCAACCAGGTGACTTTACCTTCCTGCTGTCACAGTGGATTTTTATGCCCCCTTACATCCTCATCGGTGATCTGGATGTGGCTAAGGCCACAAATATGTTCCGCACAGGTTTATCTGATATAATAACTGGTATTATTGGGGTTACTGGAGGGATCTACATACAGAAAGCTGTAGACATATTATTGGATGAGGACACGGCTCATACTGATGTATCTATCTCATTTGATAAGAAGACTGTATCCAGGTCGGGTGGACTCCAGAATCGCCCATATACTTGGAAGAGATTTATAGATTATAATCAAGTTTTAGGCAGTCGAAGTTTCTCCACAGGGAGACATTATTGGGAAGTAGATGTCCAGAGATCCAATAACTGGATCATTGGGATGTGCTACGCAAATATAAACAGGCATGGGGATAATTCTCTGATAGGACAGAATAAAAAGTCCTGGGGTTTGGACAGGAAGGGTAAAAAGTATAAGGCACGGCATGACCAAGAAGAGACCGAGCTCCCTTACAATATTCCCAGTAACCGAGTCCGGGTATATCTGGATTATGAGGCCGGGCAGATCTCCTTCTATGTATGTGACCCCCTCTGCCACCTCCACACCTTCACCGCCACCTTCACCAAACCTCTCTATGCTCTGTTAGGGGTGTGGCATTCAGATATATCATTATCTTGAAGGGACATGCCAAGACAAAGGTGAAAACATTCTGAATGGTTGAATATTGTACATTTTTTTTCTGACATTTCTCCATCTTCCCCCCTTCCCGGTCACAGTGATTGGTTGTACTCACCATCCTAAGCCGTGAGGCCACCAATACATATAGCTCTGCCCAGTAGACATTTCTGTTGTCACTGACACCATATTCCTGGGCGTCCGCAGAACTTATTCAAGGGGGGCATCATTTAAAGGTCACCCATGCTCTGCCCCTTTTCAACAATGTCATGGAGGGGAGGGGCTTAGTCATTATCACTGTGCCCATCAATTGCAGCCTCAATGTGCCCATCATATGCAGCCTCACTGTGCCCATCAAATGTGGCCTCAAGCCTCGTACACACGATCGGATATCCTATGGATTCTAATCCGATGGTTTTGTCCATCGGAAATCCGATGAAGCTGACTTCCATCAGTCTTGCCTACACACCATCAGTCAAAAAACCGACCGTTCCAAACGCAGTGACGTAAAACACTCTGATGAGCCGAGAAAAATTAAGTTTAATGCTTCTGAGCATATGTCGACTTGATTCTGAGCATGCGTGGGTTTTTTATCCGATGGACTTGCCCATAGACGATCGGAATTTACTATTGGTTTTTGAACTATCGGAAAAATTTAAAACATGTTCTATTTTTTAAAACCGATGGAAAAAAGACTGATGGGTCCCATACACGATCGGTTTGTCCGATGAAAAAAGTCCATCGGACTGTTTTCATTGGTAAAACCGATCGTGTGTACAGGGCTTCACTGTGCCCATCAAATGTGGCCTCACTGTGCCCATCAAATGCAGACTCACTGTGTCAATCAATTTCAACCTCACTGTGCCCATTAAATGCAGCCTTACTGTGCCCATCAAATGCGGCCTCACTGTGCCTGTCAAATGCAGCCTCACTGTCCCCATCAAATGCGGCCTCACTGTGCCCATCAAATGCAGCGTCATTGTGTCAATAAATTTCAACCTCACTGTGCCCATCAAATGCAGTCTTACTGTGCCTATCAAATGCGGCCTCACTGTGCCCGTCAAATGCAGCCTCACTGTGCCCATCAAATGCCGCCTTACTGTGCCCATCAAATGCAGCCTCACTGTGTCAATCAATTTCAACCTCACTGTGCCAATCAATTTCAGCCTCACTGTCCACATCAAATGCAGCCTTACTGTGCCCATCAAATGTGGCCTTACTGTGCCTGACAAATGCAGCCTCACTGTGCCCATCAAATGCAGCCTCACCGTGTCAAATAATTTCAACCTCACTGTGCCCGTCAAATGCAGCCTCACTGTGCCCATCAATTGCAGCCTCACTGTGCCCGTCTAATGCAGCCTCACTGTGCCCATCAAATGCAGCCTCACTGTGCCCATCAATTGCAGCCTCGCTATGCCCATAAAATGCAGCCAAACTTTGCCCATCAATTGCAGCCTCACTATGCCCATCAAATGCAGCCTGTACAGTATGGAGGGTGTACAGTAGTGTATATAAAGGGAGTGGATGGTATTAGTATATACAGGAAGGAAGGTGGGTGTATATATAGCTGTATATAGGACAGATGATGTATGTCTGCAGTCAGTGATGATGGAGGAAGGTCTCTATATAGAGGAAGGAAGGTGGGTGTCTACAGCTATATATACACCCACCTTCCTCCATCAACAGTGACTGCAGATATACATCATCATCTGTCCTGTATACAGCTATATACACCCACCTTTCTTCCTGTATATAGAGACCTTCCTCTAACATCACTGACTGCAGATATACATCATCTGTCCTATATACAGCTATATATACAGGACAGATGATGTATATCTGCAGTCAGTGAAGATGGGGGAACACAGGAAAGAAGGTGGGTGTATATAGCTGTATACAGGAGGACAGGACAGATGATATGACCTTTACAGAATTCCAGCATTAGCTTCCACTTAGTTCTAACCAGAGGTGGCTAATTAGGCAAATTAGGCCGTCGCCTAAGGCCTCGCCCTCACAGAGGCCTCGCGGCCGCCTAATTTGCCTATTGCAGTGTTTAACAGTGGTGGTTTCCCAGTCTGTTATGCTGTAAAGTCACCAGCTCCGCTGCGATCTACCCATCTCTTCTAACTTTACAATATGCTCCTAAGTTGTTGTTACCTGTGGTTCTTCCCTCAGCCACTTCTGATGCCATGCAAGTCCAGGGTGCCACTTGACGTCACTTCAGGATTTTTTCCTGTGATGAGGGCGCCCGGGCCTAGGCAGCAATGAGACCTCCTTGCTTCCTCGGACCTCTTCCTCCAGTCCTCTCCTCTGTAAGTGTTTCCTACACCACTCCAGCGCTGGCCGGATCTATATCTTGATTCTCACAGTGACAGTCTACAATCTGGCTCTGCACTGCACAGTAGGAGGGGATTGACTCACTTGAGGCTGGAGCTGAGCGGAGCCATCGCATCGGATCAGAACATCAGCACTAGACAGCAGTCACTCAGCTCAGCAGAAGTCAGAAAAAAGTCAGGGCGGTCCGCAGGAGACCCTTGCCGATTCCAGGGGGCAAGTGCCCCCCCTTGCCCCCCCTTGTGAACACCCATGACCATATTTAGCAGCTTTGGACTTTTGGTTCCAGTAAACTCCTAAGCTTTGCATGTAATGCAATTTTTTGCAGATCCTGCTTGGCTAAATCCCTCTCTGGCAGGTTTCTTGTTGACTCCAAAGCCCTGTACACACGATCGGTTTTACCGATGAAAACAGTCCGATGGACTTTTTTCATCAGACAAACCGATCGTGTATGGGACCCATCGGTCTTTTTTCCATCGGTTTTAAAAAATAGAACATGTTTTAAATTTTTCCGATGGATCAAAAACCGATAGCAAATTCCGATCGTCTATGGGCAAGTCCATCGGATAAAAAACCCACGCATGCTCAGAATCAAGTCGACGCATGCTCAGAAGCATTAAACTTAATTTTTCTAAGCTCATCGGAGTGTTTTACATCACCGCGTTTAGAACGGTCGGTTTTTTGACTGATGGTGTGTAGGCAAGACTGATGGAAGTCAGCTTCATCGGTTTTCCGATGGACAAAACCATCGGATTAGAATCCATAGGATATCCGATCGTGTGTACGAGGCTTAACAGTGAGCTCTCTGAACTGTTCATTTGCTGTGGACATAATGAGGAAGATCTATAGTCTATTTTATTTTGTATTTCAGAATATGGAGCTTACAACCAGAGGAGTGAGCGTATCACCATTTCAATCAGTATCAATTGTATCTTTTATAATGTATCTTTTATTCTAAAAGATCTCTAATCTAATTTTTTATTATTGTCACTATCTAAATCTAGCAATAATATAATGTATTACAATGTGTCACCAATTGAATTAATAGAATGTATAACAATGTTTCAGTACTTGAATCTATCAATAATTAAATATATTTACACTTATAAAGAATTGCTGTTATAGAGGATCGCTACTTTATTGTATCCCTTATATAAAGTGTAATGATGACAATGTACAGTATCACTGTAATAAGATATCAGGTAGGATGGAGGGTGTGTAGGACTGGACAGCAGTGTAGTACTCTATCAGTCTCTAGCGGGGGTCAGCAAACCATCGATTGCGATCTACCCATTTATCGCAGGTAGGTGACAGGTAGATCGTGTCACTTCCTTGCCGATCTCCGAAACCCAGACAGGAACAGTGGCCGCATTTACTGAAACCGATCCATGTCTTTAGCTCCTGAAAGCCTGCTCCTCCTCTTTTTTCTACACCAGCATTCAGCAGCTGCAGGAGGAAAATACAGGGATCAGCTCCAGTAAATGCCACCCCTGCCACCCCTACTGTCCAGGCTCCAGTTCCTGTTGCCCGGGCCCCTTGTGTGTTCCCTTGGTCCCTGCACTGCACTTCCGGCTTCCCCGCCTCTCCTTCCGGCTGCTACGGAGGATCCTTTCAGAGCGGGCAAGGGGCCAATAAATATGTAATTCACTGGCCCCTTCCCCTTCTGAAAGAACACAATGGGGGCTATCGCGCGCTACATGATAATAGCGCCCACTTAAGACTTTAACTGGGCAGACATGCAAATGGAAAGTCGCGCTATTGCCGGCGAACATGCCTGTCAAATGGACATATGCGGGAATAGTCTCATGCCGCGTACACACGACTGCTTTTAATGACGAGAAAAATGCCATTTTTTAAAATGGTCATTAAAAATGATCGTGTGTGGGCTTCCGAGCATTTTTCACGACGTGAAAAATGGGCAAGAAAAAATTGGAACATGGTCTAATTTTTCTCGTTTTTCACATCGTCGTTTTTCTCGTCATGAAAAACAGCCGTGTGTAGGCTTTAACGACGTGAAAAAAAATGCGCATGCTCAGAATTAAGTATGAGACGGGAGCGATCGTTCTGGTAAAACTAGCGTTCGTAATGGAGATAGCACATTCGTCACGCTGTAACAGACTGAAAAGCACGAGGCTGAAAAGCGCGAATCGTCGCTCAACAAAGTTTACTAACATGAAGGGTGGCGTCATTCGAACGAAACTTCGCCTTTATAGTGCCGTCGTACGTGTTGTACGTCACCACGCTTTACTCAAACATTTTTTTCCACGATCGTGTGTAGGCAAGGCAGGCTTGAGAAGAATCACGTCGAGAAAAATGCAGCTTTTTTCAATGACATTAAAAACGGTTGTGTGTACGCGGCATAAGTCAATGGGGCTGAAAAATCAAAAGTCCTCATTGAAGGCTTGTATGCAAGTTATTTGCCATGAAAAGTGTATGCCGACTCCCGGCAATATAGATTAAAAAAAATAGTGTGCGGTCCCATCCCCCCAGTCCATACCTGGCCCTTCCAGTCTGGTATAAATTTTAAGGGGAACCCCACGCCAAACACAGACAAAAACACAGTCTTTAAAAACATCCCGTGTGAGCAACCGCACTGTGTGGTGGAGGCAAAGGTAGCAACGAGACCCACACCGGAGTCAGCATGCATTCGATGTCAATGTGACGTAGGCTGGAACGCACGTTGCACTACATCACGTTAAGATGAAACGCACGCTGACTCCGGTGTGGGTCTGGACTGGTTGCTTCCTTTGCCCCCACCGCACAGTGCGGTTGTTCACACAGGAGGTTTTTAAAGATTGTGTTTTTGTCTGTTGTACTGTTATAGCCCTGGAGGCTAACCCCGTGCTGACCGCCTTACGCCGATATACGTTGGCAGAATGGCACGGCTGGGCAAAACAACGTATGGGTACGTTGTTCCCTTTGGGAGAGGAGGCTTTTCGTCTGTTCCGACTAAGTCGGAACAACGATATGTCTCCTCCCCCAGTCAGTCCTATCCCCATACAGTTAGAACACATCTAGGGAACACACATTTAACTCCTTGATCGCCCCCTAGTGTCCCTTCCCTACCAGTGACATTTACACAGTAATCAGTGCACTTTTATATAAAATGTCAATGGTCCTAAAAATGTGTCAAAGTGTCCGATCTGTCCGCCGCAATGTTGCAGTACTGCTAAAAATCGCAGATCACAGCTAATTACTAATAAAAAAAATAATAAATGCCATAAATCTTTCCCATAGTTTGTAGATGCTATAACTTGTGTGCAAAGCAATCAATATATGCTTATTGCGATTTTTTTTTACCAAAAATATGTAGAAGAATACATATTGGCCTAAACTGAGGATGAAATTTGTTTTTTAAAAACATTTTTGGGGATATTTATTATAAAAAAGTAAAAAATATATATATTTTTTTAAATTGTTGCTCTTTTTTTGTTTATAGCGCAAAAAATAAAAACGCAGAGGTGATCAAATACCACCAAAAGAAAGCTCTATTTGTGGGAAAAAAATACGCAAATTTAGATTGCAATCCTCCTAGATGAAAAAATGTAACACCTCATGCAACCCAACATGTAATTGCCATCATCCCAAATATGTATAAAATGAGAAAAAACCTCTAGTTGGTGGGATTTTGGAGGCAATATAAAAAATATGAAAAAAACTCAATTAAAATTTTGAAATATTTATTTATACACATGCCACATAACGCGGACACATATATGAAAAAAGAACAAATGGTACAAAAAGGCACATATATATGAAAATTCTACAGAAACTACATAGATCTGACATGATACAAATCTTCCGAAGATGAATACAATAGCCTGAGTTGACCGCTCCAGCCAGAAGCAGATCAAAGGAGGCTTGTCCAACGCGTTTCAAACTGTAAACGTCCTTCTTCAGGGAATTCAAATGCATTCACTTCTACAAGAATAAATTTTCTATTAAATACAGAAACAATAAAATAATTTTCACTTTAATTTCAACTGTTATATGAAATACAGCGAAACAGCAAAAAAACTTACACAAAAAAACTCATATGAAAAAATGTTCCATCAATGCTCCCATATGTGCATCCCAGGTTCCAGTAACACTGTGTTGTGGAATCCCCGATACCCTCAAAGTTCCAGGAAAACTTTTCCATCAGAAACAAGTCCATATAAGAAGTACGGACATATGAAAAAATTGGTCCAAGATAGGTGCCTTAAATAAAAAATAACATACATAGGTATGAAAGTAATTCCATTGGGGAGTAAAATAAATCTCCCTAAAGAAAATGGATATGGTACCTGTAGATGGAAAGTGGAAATCTACAATTCAGATTCATCAGGTAATATAACTCATATAGGAGGACAAAAAACCAGTGGATTCTTGAGTCCAAAGATATATGTCCTAAAACATCAAAAAATATATATGAAATAGGATAAAAATTATTCTATCCATCAAAAAGAGAGAGAAGAAATTCCTCCCTCTCCTAAGTGGAACTTTTAGAATATTACCTGTCAAGAGGATCAAGAATCACGATTGATATCCAGAAAAGGTTCCATGCAACAGAGGTCCATACAAAAACATCCTCTGCCTGCCAGCAGAGGGAGAGAATGACACCATATAACTTCTTTGGCGTCCTATATATCCCTCTGCTGTGTCTGATTGGTCCAGACAGGGTCACATGACGCACCTGCTCATAGAGCAGAGCGTCATGTTGCCATGGATACGCCGCATTTGCCACGCCAGATCACGTCCAGCGCCGGTCACATGACGCAACCGCACCAATCAGCGGCGCGTCTGCCATCGGCGCATAGAGGCAGCAAAATAGGCAGCGAAGCCAGAAAACTGGTCCACGGTCCCATTACATGCCCGATGTGATGCCATCCATCGCGCCCCGCTGAAGAGAAGGGCATGATGAGTGACCACAGAAGCCCGATCAGCCCCAATTCTGGTCCGTTCCGCACCGCAGGAAGTGCAGAGACGGCCATCTTGAGTGTGGGCAAATTTAGGGGATACCGATATAAAGGGTAAAAAAGATGGTGCTGGGTTGTGATGGGACAGTCAGACATGGAGTAACAGTGTGAACTGGTACCCAGGATATAGATCCTTCCCCCAGAACAATAATGTGGACGGGGAGCGGGCCATGGACTATTACCACCGGTGCCGTTTTTAACCTATGATAGGAATATGTCCCTAACAAGGAAAAAATTGATAGGGGGCAATTTCCCATGGGGAAAACCCCCTCCCCGGCACCGGATATGAACATGTAAAATCGGAAAAACGGGAATACTGGATAGAAATAACGGGCCACCCCAAAGACATACCTCTGGTTGTGTCACTGACCAATTGGATGCATGCATGGGAGCATATCAAGAAATCCCTTCCGCCCAAGGGATCATATATACCTCCGCAGAAAGGACTGTTAAGAACATTCAACATACAAAATACATATAAACAACAATCTATATATATCTCAAACCCCACATGTGTGTCAATGTGTCTAGAAAAAAGAGAGATCATCCTGTATCCATTGATATGGAGAAAAGCTGGAATAACAAAGATAATTAAAAATTGAGAAATCAATTTCAAACAAGGATGGGTGGGACATCAGGGTATATCAATAAAAGGAAAAAACCCAAAACAGAAACAGAAACAAAACTAATCAGTCTTTCCAGAGCTAAAGCCCTCCAGGAATGGACGAAAACTTTCGACTTCATTCAGACCTGGGGGCGTGGTTGCGCATTTCCCGCTGGAGCAGGACCTTATTCCAATCCCCCCCCCCCCCTACATGGAATATGAATCCTTTCAATGACTGAAAAAATTACATTGGGCATTCTGTACCTATGTTTTTTAGCTACGTGTCTCCCAAGAGGTAAATAGAGATTCCCTATCCACATGCTATGTATATGTTTTTCCACTCTCTTCCCTAATTCCTGTCTTGTTTTTCCGACGTAAAAGGATCTCTCAGGGATCCTAAATGCTATTGCAAAATCTCCTCATCCACAGTGGATAGAATGAATAGCGAATTCTATCAATTGGTTGATGAATCCTTCAGAGACGGTGCCATAAACCAAGATACCTGGGACTTTATTAGAACCCGACACCCACGTACCCCTACGATGTATGCACTTCCTAAAGTGCACAAAAACCTGTTGAGGCCACCAGGTAGGCCCATCATATCGGGTAATGGTTCCATCTCTGAAGGTGCTAGCCGAGTCATTGACCAGCACCTCAGACCCCATGTGATGGATCTCCCTTCGTACACTAAAGACACAATCCACCTTCTGCAAATATTGGAAGGTCTTGTCGTACCTCCATCAGCCTTTTTGGTGACTGTAGACGTAGAGTCACTTTATAACAGCATACCACACGATCTTGGTATTTTAGCTGTCCAAAGAGTGTTACGACAACGCCCAACCACTGACTGGAAGTTTAATCAATTCATCATACAGATGCTTGATTTTATTTTACATCATAATATTTTTTTATTTCAGGGCTCCCACTACCTCCAGGTGCAGGGGGTGGCTATGGGGACGTGCTGTGCACCCTCATATGCCAACCTGTACCTGGGGGAGTGGGAGAAGGACTTCCTCCTGGGGGATGATGCGTCTATGTGTGCCTGCCACATTCTTATGTGGCAGCGCTACATAGACGACATCTTCATTATTTGGGATGGGCCTGAAGATATGCTCAAGAAAGTTTTGGAACTTATGAATACCAACAACCTAAATTTATTCTTTACTATGTCCTACGACTTTGAGAAAGTCAGCTTTCTCGATATCCTTATATCTAAAGATATACAGGGAAAAGTCCAAAGCAGACTGTTTAGGAAGGAGACGGCTGGCAACACGATGTTACACGCAGCCAGTTTCCACCCAACAACACTCAAAGAATCCATACCTTTTAGCCAGTTCCTCCGAATCAGGAGGAATTGTACATCAGATGAGGATTTTCAATTTGAATCTAATGAGCTAAGTAACCGCCTACTAGCGAGAGGTTATAGTAGATCCACCTTAAAGAAAGCTTTCAACAGAGTAAAGGGAATGGAAAGACACACTTTGATTTTCAAAACTTCTAAGAAAAAGAAAAAAACTCAGGAAGATGATACTTCAAGGATAATTTTCAAATTCTCCAATGAGCATAAGAAAATCAGACAGATTCTAACCAAATACTGGCCCATCCTTACTGAGGATCCAATCCTTAAGACACTAGTACCATCCAAACCAGTGATCACCTTCAAAAAGGCAGAATCCATCGGTGGCATGTTGGTCAAAAGTGAATACAAGGGAGAGGCTAGAAAAGACCCATGCAAAATCTTTGGGACCTATCCTTGTGGGGCATGCTCTCAATGTACTGTCATTGGCGGAGGATCCACGCTCACTTTACCCAATGGGGAGACCTTCACATTTAGGCATTTTGCCAATTGTAAGACACAAGGTGTGGTCTACTTGATGGTCTGTCAGTGTGGATCCTTTTACGTCGGAAAAACAAGACAGGAATTAGGGAAGAGAGTGGAAAAACATATACATAGCATGAGGATAGGGAATCTCTATTTACCTCTTGGGAGACACGTAGCTAAAAAACATAGGTACAGAATGCCCAATGTAATTTTTTCAGTCATTGAAAGGATTCATATTCCATGTAGGGGGGGGGATTGGAATAAGGTCCTGCTCCAGCGGGAAATGCGCTGGATCAGGCACCTTAGGGCAACCACGCCCCCAGGTCTGAATGAAGTCGAAAGTTTTCGTCCATTCCTGGAGGGCTTTAGCTCTGGAAAGACTGATTAGTTTTGTTTCTGTTTCTGTTTTGGGTTTTTTCCTTTTACTGATATACCCTGATGTCCCACCCATCCTTGTTTGAAATTGATTTCTCAATTTTTTATTATCTTTGTTATTCCAGCTTTTCTCCATATCAATGGATACAGAATAATCTCTCTTTTTTCTAGACACATTGACACACATGTGGGGTTTGAGATATATATAGATTGTTGTTTATATGTATTTTGTATGTTGAATGTTCTTAACAGTCCTTTCTGCGGAGGTATATATGATCCCTTGGGCGGAAGGGATTTCTTGATATGCTCCCATGCATGCATCCAATTGGTCAGTGACACAACCAGAGGTATGTCTTTGGGGTGGCCCGTTATTTCTATCCAGTATTCCCGTTTTTCCGATTTTACATGTTCATATCCGGTGCCGGGGAGGGGGTTTTCCCCATGGGAAATTGCCCCCTATCAATTTTTTCCTTGTTAGGGACATATTCCTATCATAGGTTAAAAATGGCACCGGTGGCAATAGTCCATGGCCCGCTCCCCGTCCACATTATTGTTCTGGGGGAAGGATCTATATCCTGGGTACCAGTTCACACTGTTACTCCATGTCTGACTGTCCCATCACAACCCAGCACCATCTTTTTTACCCTTTATATCGGTATCCCCTAAATTTGCCCACACTCAAGATGGCCGTCTCTGCACTTCCTGCGGTGCGGAACGGACCAGAATTGGGGCTGATCGGGCTTCTGTGGTCACTCATCATGCCCTTCTCTTCAGCGGGGCGCGATGGATGGCATCACATCGGGCATGTAATGGGACCGTGGACCAGTTTTCTGGCTTCGCTGCCTATTTTGCTGCCTCTATGCGCCGATGGCAGACGCGCCGCTGATTGGTGCGGTTGCGTCATGTGACCGGCGCTGGACGTGATCTGGCGTGGCAAATGCGGCGTATCCATGGCAACATGACGCTCTGCTCTATGAGCAGGTGCGTCATGTGACCCTGTCTGGACCAATCAGACACAGCAGAGGGATATATAGGACGCCAAAGAAGTTATATGGTGTCATTCTCTCCCTCTGCTGGCAGGCAGAGGATGTTTTTGTATGGACCTCTGTTGCATGGAACCTTTTCTGGATATCAATCGTGATTCTTGATCCTCTTGACAGCTAATATTCTAAAAGTTCCACTTAGGAGAGGGAGGAATTTCTTCTCTCTCTTTTTGATGGATAGAATAATTTTTATCCTATTTCATATATATTTTTTGATGTTTTAGGACATATATCTTTGGACTCAAGAATCCACTGGTTTTTTGTCCTCCTATATGAGTTATATTACCTGATGAATCCGAATTGTAGATTTCCACTTTCCATCTACAGGTACCATATCCATTTTCTTTAGGGAGATTTATTTTACTCCCCAATGGAATTACTTTCATACCTATGTATGTTATTTTTTATTTAAGGCACCTATCTTGGACCAATTTTTTCATATGTCCGTACTTCTTATATGGACTTGTTTCTGATGGAAAAGTTTTCCTGGAACTTTGAGGGTATCGGGGATTCCACAACACAGTGTTACTGGAACCTGGGATGCACATATGGGAGCATTGATGGAACATTTTTTCATATGAGTTTTTTTGTGTAAGTTTTTTTGCTGTTTCGCTGTATTTCATATAACAGTTGAAATTAAAGTGAAAATTATTTTATTGTTTCTGTATTTAATAGAAAATGTATTCTTGTAGAAGTGAATGCATTTGAATTCCCTGAAGAAGGACGTTTACAGTTTGAAACGCGTTGGACAAGCCTCCTTTGATCTGCTTCTGGCTGGAGCGGTCAACTCAGGCTATTGTATTCATCTTCGGAAGATTTGTATCATGTCAGATCTATGTAGTTTCTGTAGAATTTTCATATATATGTGCCTTTTTGTACCATTTGTTCTTTTTTCATATATGTGTCCGCGTTATGTGGCATGTGTATAAATAAATATTTCAAAATTTTAATTGAGTTTTTTTCATATTTTTTATATTGCCTCCAAAATCCCACCAACTAGAGGTTTTTTCTCATTTTATGCAATCCTCCTAGATTGCAGGGCGCTTGCGCTGGCGTGATGTGTTGCGTCACCCGTGACGTCAAGGCGTCACTGTCGTGGTGTCAATGGCCAACATGTTTTGCTCAGTCACATGAGCTTTATTAAGGATGAATTGGATTGGCAGGGGGCAGGCCTCCTTAAATACCTGGGGTCAGCCCAGCTAGGGGAGTAGTTGTCGGCTGGAGGTGCCGGATGGGGCTGTACACATGCCGCATCCACGATACTTTGATTTGTGGCCACAGTATTTTTAATTTGGGCTGCGGAGTCTGTCCCCTATGTATGGAGGATGGTCACCGAGCCTTCCTCTATGTATGGAGGACGGTAACCAAGACTTCCTGATCATCTATTTATACAGTTTCCACCAATAATACAATTAAGCTATGTCGTTTTCCAATCGACCACTAGATGTCGTCCTCTACTAGAGAACACCACATGACATATACATATAATCTGCTGCAAGTCCATGTATCTAAGAATGAATCACCATCCCAGGATAGGCAATATAATTAAACCCCATTTAGAGGCCAGAAATCAGAGGAAAAGCATATTCAAGCTGGGGAAAAGAAAGCCCATGTCACATAGGACAAATGTTGTCAAGCATATAAGTTTCCTTTACCATATATATCTCGTCAGAGACAAACAGTCTATATATATTAGATGTATCACTGTCACAACAGATACATATATATATATATAATTGAACAAGTCACTGAACCATGTCTACTCCATCTATCGTTTAAGGATAGGCTGAAAACTACATCGGTGTTCAACCCTAGAGGTACAAGTGTTTTAAGTTTAAAAATCCACATTTTTTCTTTTTGCAGCAGGGTGGTATCAAAATCACCTCTCCGCTAAGGCAGGTGATTTCCAAAAGTTCAAAAATTAACTCATTCTGGGCCCCAAACCCGGGATGGGCTGTCTCCAAAATATAGATACCCTTGACCCCAATACCATCTGTGCTGCCTCCATGAAGCTCTACAAAAGGTATCGCCAGCGGGGACATATCCTTCTTTTTCTTCTTGTATTCCTCATTATTAATGTTTTTATTACTTCTAGACGGAGTTGTCTTTTTGTTTTTCCAATATAGTACTTCTTGCATGGACACTCCAGCATATAAATTACTTTGGAGGTCGAGCAGTTTATAAAATCTTTAATTTGGAATTCCACAAGCCGATTCACATCATTAAAGGTCGCGGTCCTATCCACAAACTTGCACACCTGACAATGCCCACAGGCATACATGCCTTTGAGAGGAGGCAAGTTGGTTAACCAATTTTTTGTCCTCTCCCTGGTATATTCAGTGTACCAGAGTGTCTTTCAAGTTGCGAGCCCATTTCACAACCAGTTGGGGGCGTGGGCCCATGATGTCAACCAAAGCAAGGGAATTTGGTTAAGTAGCCCCAATGTTTCGTAAGAATTGGGCCTCATATGTCGTAATCTTTCTTAGGGGAGCATTTTTACATGTTGTGATAGTAGTCTCTTGTTTTTTAGCCAACAAGTCCTTCCTGTATTTTTATCCAGGCTTTTTGGGTTTTATGGGAGTAGCCCCTATCCCTAAATCTCTGAAACATCTCTGCTGCCTCCTTATTAAAATTCATCATTCCTGGAGCAGTTCCTGCATATACGCAGGAACTGACCCACTGGGATTCCCCTAAACAAGTGCTCTTGGTGATGACTAGAGGCCTGTAGCTGTAGGAGTGTGTTGGCAGGGCCGGACTGGGTATAAAAACCAGCCCTGAAAAAAATGTCATACAGCCCCACATCATAGCGTCATTATTTTATTTTTAATGAAAGGGAAAACCATGCACATTTGAAGAGTGTATTATATATAGAGAAGACATATATAAAAGCACATAGGGCTTTATATATATATATAGATATGCAAATTCCAGTTAAAAGTGGTCAATCATCAAGGGGGACTCCAGGAACTCTGGGAACGTCCTTCCCAGTGTTCCTCCCGCAGAAAGAAGAGACCACCTTCTGCAGAAAGAATACATTTAGGCTGCTTTAACACTGAGTCGCTTTACAGGCGCTATAGCGCTAAAAATAGCACCCGCACAGCGCTTGTAAAAAGCCTCTCCTCTTACTCCAATGTGAAAGCCCGAGTGCTTTCACACTGGAGCAGTGCGCTGGCAGGATGGTAAAAAAAGTCCTGCAAGCCGCATCTTAGCAGCGCTGTAGGAGTGGTGTACACACCGCTTCTACAGCGCTCCTGCCCACTAAAATCGAACCGCAGTGGCGCTTTGCGGGCGATTTTAACCTATTTTCAGCCGCTAGCGTGGGTTAAAAAAACCCTGCTAGCGCCCGAAAAGCACCGCAAAAAACACAGTAAAGTGCCACTAAAAAAAGCCCCCAAAGCCTCGGTGTGAAAGCAGCCTAAGGTAAGGGGACTTACTGAAATAAGGGGGAAACCTTTATATCAGTACCCTCTTACATTATTGTATTCACGCCCCCTTACTTCAGTGACCCCCCCCCCCCTTAGACTGGCATGGCTGCGCTGTCACTGACCTGCTCTCAGGTGCAAGGTGCAGGGATCAGTCAGTCGGCTCTAGCTTGGTGGCTCTGGTTTTATCCTATAGTCTCCTCTCCACAGTCCACACACATCTGACTTCTCCCATGACCCCCATCCCGGCGGTGCTCCCACTCTTGACTCCTCTCCAGACTCCCCCTCAGAGACTGCAGACATGGTATAAGACAAGAGATGGTCAGAGGTTGCGGACATGATACAAGCAGTGGCGGCTGGTGCTCAAAATTTTTGGGGGGGCGCAAACAAACAAACAAAAAAAAAAAAAAAAACATCAATTGCAGCCTCACTGTGTCCAAAACGCAGCCACTGTGCCCATAAATTGTCGCCACTGTGCCCATCAATTGTTGCCACTGTGCCCAGCAATTATCGCCACTGTGCCATCAAACGCAGCCACTGTGCCCAGCAATTGTCGCCACTGTGCCATGTCATCAATTGTCGCCACTGTGCCATCAAACGCAGCCATTGTGCCATGCCATCAAACGCAGCCACTGTGCCATGCCATCAAACGCAGCCACTGTGCCATGCCATCAAACGCAGCCACTGTGCCATCAAACGCAGCCACTGTGCCCATCAATTGTCACCACTGTGCCCATCAATTGTCACCACTGTGCCATGCCATCAAACACAGCCACTGTGCAATCAATTGTCACCACTGTGCCAGCAAATGTCACCACTGTGCCCATCAATTGCCCCCAGTTTGCCCCCTCAAAAACCTCCAGATTGTTTCCCCCAGTCCCCCAGCACTTACCTTTCTGGGGTCAGCCATCCTCCCTCGATGTCTTCTCCCAAGTCCCGCCCTCGATGTTGGTTCAGCCAATCAGGTTACCGGTAACCAAATCCGGTGAACCTGATTGGCTGAGATGTTCACCAAGGAACGCACCCCCCGCTGGCTCTGATAGACACTTCCAAAACACACCCACCGCCGGCCACCGCTCTAATTCAGATGGCCGGCACTCACCAGGAGGCCGGCCATCTGAATAGTGGGCGGCAGCGGCAACAATACACAGATCCATGCAATGCATGAATCTGTGTATTGTCTTTCAGTGGCGGTGCCGGAGCGAGAGGGGGCGGCGCTCCGGCGCCCTCTATGGACGCACCATCACTGGATACAAGAGATGGTTAGAGACTGCAGACATGATACAAGAGATCAATTCAGTCTCACCAGTGCCCATCAATGCAGCCTCACTGCCCATAATCGCATCCTCACTGTGCCCATAATCGCAGCCTCCCTGTGCCCATAATCGCAGCCTCACTGTGCCCATCAATGCAGCCTGACTGTGCCTATAATCGCAGCCTCACTGTGCCCATCAATGCAGCCTCACTGTGCCCATAATCGCAGCCTCACTGTGCCCATCAATGCAGCCTGACTGTGCCTATAATCGCAGACTCACTGCGACAAGGATGCTCTCTTTACATCTAGAGGAAAAAAGATTTCATCTCCAAATACGGAAAGGTTTCTTCACAGTAAGAGCTGTGAAAATGTGGAACAGACTCCCTCCAGAGGTAGTTCTGGCCAGCTCAGTAGATTGCTTTAAGAAAGGTCTGGATACTTTCCTAAATGTACATAATATAACTGGGTACTAACATTTATAGGTAAAGTTGATCCGGGGAAAATCCGATTGCCTCTCGGGGGATCAGGAAGGAATTTTTTCCCCTGCTGTAGCAAATTAGATCATGCTCTGCTGGGGTTTTTTGTCTTCCTCTGGATCAACTGTGGGTATAGAATTAGGTATATGGGGTTGTACGTGTAAGGTCCCGAGACTACGTTGCCCAGAACCCCGTTCGGCACCCAGGGAGCAAGTTGCCACCGCAGAGACTCATGGGAGGTGTAACGTACCTTAGGTGTGAGCCTGACGTGCGGAGAGGGACCTCCCGTACAACCCCGGCTCGGAGACTAGGGATGAGCTTCGTGTTCGAGTCGAACATACGTTCGACTCGAACATCGGCTGTTCGATCGTTCGACGAAGATCGAACGATTTGGGCCGTTCGCGCCAAATTCGAGTGACGCGAACGGCCCACAATGCACTACGCCATCGCAGTGTCATCCAGGCGCTGTGATTGGCCAAGCATGCACTGTGACCCCGCATGCTTGGCCAATCACAGCGCCGGCAGCGAGGAGAGCAATGATTGGCCACAGGCAGGATGCCTGTGGCCAATTATTGCTGAGGGTGTTTAGTACACGCCCCACACTATAAAAGGCCGCCAGCACGGCGGCCTAGTGTAGTGTGTTCCGGAGCAGGGATAGAGCAGCATAGGCAGGGACAGTGACTTTTATTTCTTTCTTGCTTAACCTGGATTCCTTTAGTTTAGGGAAAGAGAAGGATAGGTAGGGAGAGTGTCAGTGTGTTTTGTGCTTGTGCTATATTGTGCTTAAAAAAAACATTTTTTCTAGGGACAGAAAACTGTAGGTAGGGAGAGTGTGTCAGTTTCTTTCACTGTCAAAGTCCTTGTTTCCAGGGACCTGGAAGGACAGTGAGTGAATTCTCCTTGTGCTAAATTGTGCTTAAAAAAAACATTTTTTCTAGGGACAGAAAACTGTAGGTAGGGAGAGTGTGTCAGTTTCTTTCACTGTCAAAGTCCTTGTTTCCAGGGACCTGGAAGGACAGTGAGTGAATTCTCCTTGTGCTAAATTGTGCTTAAAAAAAAACATTTTTTCTAGGGACAGAAAACTGTAGGTAGGGAGAGTGTGTCAGTTTCTTTCACTGTCAAAGTCCTTGTTTCCAGGGACCTGGAAGGACAGTGAGTGAATTCTCCTTGTGCTAAATTGTGCTTAAAAAAAACATTTTTTCTAGGGACAGAAAACTGTAGGTAGGGAGAGTGTGTCAGTTTCTTTCACTGTCAAAGTCCTTGTTTCCAGGGACCTGGAAGGACAGTGAGTGAATTCTCCTTGTGCTAAATTGTGCTTAAAAAAAACATTTTTTCTAGGGACAGAAAACTGTAGGTAGGGAGAGTGTGTCAGTTTCTTTCACTGTCAAAGTCCTTGTTTCCAGGGACCTGGAAGGACAGTGAGTGAATTCTCCTTGTGCTAAATTGTGCTTAAAAAAAACATTTTTTCTAGGGACAGAAAACTGTAGGTAGGGAGAGTGTGTCAGTTTCTTTCACTGTCAAAGTCCTTGTTTCCAGGGACCTGGAAGGACAGTGAGTGAATTCTCCTTGTGCTAAATTGTGCTTAAAAAAACATTTTTTCTAGGGACAGAAAACTGTAGGTAGGGAGAGTGTGTCAGTTTCTTTCACTGTCAAAGTCCTTGTTTCCAGGGACCTGGAAGGACAGTGAGTGAATTCTCCTTGTGCTAAATTGTGCTTAAAAAAAACATTTTTTCTAGGGACAGAAAACTGTAGGTAGGGAGAGTGTGTCAGTTTCTTTCACTGTCAAAGTCCTTGTTTCCAGGGACCTGGAAGGACAGTGAGTGAATTCTCCTTGTGCTAAATTGTGCTTAAAAAAAACATTTTTTCTAGGGACAGAAAACTGTAGGTAGGGAGAGTGTGTCAGTTTCTTTCACTGTCAAAGTCCTTGTTTCCAGGGACCTGGAAGGACAGTGAGTGAATTCTCCTTGTGCTAAATTGTGCTTAAAAAAAACATTTTTTCTAGGGACAGAAAACTGTAGGTAGGGAGAGTGTGTCAGTTTCTTTCACTGTCAAAGTCCTTGTTTCCAGGGACCTGGAAGGACAGTGAGTGAATTCTCCTTGTGCTAAATTGTGCTTAAAAAAAACATTTTTTCTAGGGACAGAAAACTGTAGGTAGGGAGAGTGTGTCAGTTTCTTTCACTGTCAAAGTCCTTGTTTCCAGGGACCTGGAAGGACAGTGAGTGAATTCTCCTTGTGCTAAATTGTGCTTAAAAAAAACATTTTTTCTAGGGACAGAAAACTGTAGGTAGGGAGAGTGTGTCAGTTTCTTTCACTGTTAAAGTCCTTGTTTCCAGGGACCTGGAAGGACAGTGAGTGAATTCTCCTTGTGCTAAATTGTGCTTAAAAAAAACATTTTTTCTAGGGACAGAAAACTGTAGGTAGGGAGAGTGTGTCAGTTTCTTTCACTGTCAAAGTCCTTGTTTCCAGGGACCTGGAAGGACAGTGAGTGAATTCTCCTTGTGCTAAATTGTGCTTAAAAAAAACATTTTTTCTAGGGACAGAAAACTGTAGGTAGGGAGAGTGTGTCAGTTTCTTTCACTGTCAAAGTCCTTGTTTCCAGGGACCTGGAAGGACAGTGAGTGAATTCTCCTTGTGCTAAATTGTGCTTAAAAAAAACATTTTTTCTAGGGACAGAAAACTGTAGGTAGGGAGAGTGTGTCAGTTTCTTTCACTGTCAAAGTCCTTGTTTCCAGGGACCTGGAAGGACAGTGAGTGAATTCTCCTTGTGCTAAATTGTGCTTAAAAAAAACATTTTTTCTAGGGACAGAAAACTGTAGGTAGGGAGAGTGTGTCAGTTTCTTTCACTGTCAAAGTCCTTGTTTCAAGGGACAGAGAAGGACACCTGAAGGTAGCCCTTATTGCTTTTTTCCCATCTCCCTGCAGGCCATCTATTAGAATGTCTGGAAGGCAAACAAGGAGAGGCAGACAGTCAGGAGGCAATAAAAGAGGGCAAGCAGGCTCTGTGTCTGGGGGCAACAGTGCTGGTCGTGGACGCGGTGCATTGTCATCAGCACATGGCCATGGGACACGCTTGTCCTTCTTTTCGGCAGCTGGACATGTTGAGCCACATCATGCCGAAGACTTGGTAGAGTGGATGACCAAGCCCTCCTCCTCCTCCTCATCCTCTCTCACCCAGGCTCAGGGTACTGGAAAAGCAGCTGCCAAAGCGTCCTCTTCCCTGGTATCAATGTCAGACTCATCATCAGTCACTCCTTCCCTAGACCCACCATGTCCTCCTCCTGAAGAGTCCCCCGAACTGTTTCAGCACAGTGTTGGGTACATGCTCCAGGAGGATGCCCAGCGTTTCGAAGGGTCTGATGATGAAACCCAGCTAGAGGAAGGCAGTAGCGTGAGAGCAGACAGAGGGGATGCTCAAGAAGGACACCAATCTGGCAGTCATGTTCCAGCAGCTGCAGCATACTGCCAGATTGGCTCCAGTGATGAGGAGGGAGGTGATGATGAGGTCACTGACTCCACGTGGGTGCCTAATAGGAGAGAGGAGGAGGAGGAGGATGAGGAGGAGGCACATCTCCAACGAGGCAGGATGCCCTTTGGTGGCCAGCGTAAGGGCAGTACACCGACGGAATCACACCGCAGAGCTCCGCCTGTGCAGGGCGCTGCCTCTGCCCGTCATTCAAAAAGTTCTTTGGTGTGGGCCTTTTTTGAGGCTAGTGCATCAGATCGCACAGCTGCTGTTTGCAACATATGTCTCAAGCGTATATCGCGTGGCCAAAACATCAGCCGCTTGGGTACCACATGCCTGACCAGACATATGTTGACCTGCCATGCAGCTCGTTGGCAAGCCTACCTGAAAGACCCACACCAAAGAACAAAGCGGACCTCTCCTTGCACCGCATCAGCTGGGATCTCCAACCCCACTATAACTTCAGTCCTCTCTGAAACATGCACTGAGAGGAATGAAGGTGTAGAATTAGGTGTGTCACAGCCAAGTACTTGCGGCCACTCTGCTAGCAGTACACCGACGTCCGATTCTAGCAGGCAAATTTCCCTGCCCCAGCTGCTGGACCGTCGAAAGAAGTTCACTCCCAGCCATCCACATGCCCAGCGGTTGAATGCTAGCTTGGCTAAATTGCTAGCGCTTCAACTGCTGCCTTTTCAGTTGGTAGACTCGGCCCCCTTCCGTGAGTTTGTGCAATGTGCGGTTCCTCAGTGGCAGGTTCCCAAACGCCACTTTTTCTCACGGAAGGCTATTCCGGCTCTCTACCGGCATGTGGAAGGCAATGTCTTGGCCTCGCTGGACAGGGCGGTCAGCGGTAAGGTGCATATTACCGCTGACTCATGGTCCAGCAGGCATGGACAGGGACGTTACCTTTCTTTCACGGCCCATTGGGTCACTCTTTTGGCAGCTGGGAAGGATGCAGGACAAGGTGCAGTAGTGTTGGAGGTTGTCCCACCGCCACGCCTCCAAAATGCTACTACTGGTTGTGACACACCTCTCTCCTCCACCCCCTCCTCTTCTTCTTCCTCCATGGCCTCTTCCTGTGGTTTGTCCTATGAACCAGCGGTGCTCCGTAGCCGTTCACGGGGCTACGCAAGTACGCAGGCAAAAAGATGCCATGCCGTGCTTGCGCTGGTGTGTTTGGGGGACAGAAGCCACACTGGGGCAGAGGTCCTGTCTGCTCTGCAGGGCCAGGCCGAGAGGTGGTTGACGCCACGCCAGCTTAAGCCAGGAATGGTGGTTTGCGACAATGGCACCAACCTCCTCTCCGCCCTCCGACAGGGACAACTGACCCATGTGCCCTGTGTGGCTCACGTCCTTAACCTGGTGGTGCAGCGGTTCTTGGGCAGGTACCCGGGCTTACAGGATGTCCTGAGGCAGGCCAGGAAAGTCTGTGTGCATTTCCGCAGATCTTATAATGCCAGTGCTCGCCTGGCTGAGCTGCAAAAGGAGTTGAACCTGCCCAAGAACCGCCTTATATGTGACATGCCCACCAGGTGGAACTCAACGTTGGCCATGCTGCAGCGGCTGCACACGCAGCAGAGGGCCATCAATGAGTACCTGTGCGACTACGGCACCAGGACAGGGTCAGGGGAGCTTGGTTTTTTTTCTCCACGCCAGTGGGGCATGATCAGGGATGCATGCACTGTCCTGGTACCATTTGAGGAGGCCACGAGGATGGTGAGCAGTGACAGTGCATGCATCAGTGACACTGTACCTCTTGTCCACCTGTTGGAGCACACGCTGTGTGGAATAATGGACAGGGCACTTGAGGCAGAACAGAGGCAGGAAGAGGAGGACTTCCTTGCCTCTCAAGGCCCCCTTTACCCAGACAGTGTTCCTTCTGTCCCACCCATCGCACAGGAAGAGGAGGAGGAGGAGGAGGAGGAGGATTGTGTCAGCATGGAGGTGGAGGCTGGCACTCAGCATCATCAGCAGCAGTCTTTTAGGGATGATTTACAGTCCCAAGAAACCAGTGGACTTGTACGTGGCTGGGAGGAGGTGGCTGCGGATCATGTCGTCCTTAGTGACCCAGAGGACTCCGGACCAAATGCCTCAGCAAACCTACGCTGCATGGCCTCCCTGATCCTGCAAAGTCTGCGGAAGGATCCTCGTATTCTTCGGATCAAGGAGAGGGACCATTACTGGCTGGCCACTCTCCTTGATCCACGGTACAAGGGTAAGGTTGCGGACCTTATGTTACCGTCGCAGAGGGAGCAGAGGATGAGACAACTCCGGGAGGCCTTGCAGAAAGGTCTGTGCAACGCGTTCCCAGAGACTGGGAGGTTACAAACTCCTGGTCCTGGACAACGAGTTGCTGAGGCTTCGGCCAGTCAAAGAAGGAGCGGTGGGGAAGGTGGCCGTCTGACCGATGCGTTCAGACAATTCTTTAGTCCGCAGCCCCAAAGTATGATCGGTTCCAGCAACCATCGCCAGCGTCTGATAAACATGGTGCAGGAATATCTAGGGGCAAGGTCAGACTTGGACACCTTCCCCACCGAAAATCCTCTGGCTTACTGGGTCTTGAGGATGGATCACTGGCCAGAGCTTGCACAGTATGCAATTGAGCTACTGGCCTGTCCTGCATCCAGCGTTCTTTCGGAACGCACATTCAGTGCTGCTGGAGGATTTGTCACGGATCACAGGGTGCGCCTGTCCACCGACTCGGTTGATCGACTGACTTTCATCAAGATGAACCAGTCTTGGATCACCACCAGCTACCACACACCTGATGCTGATATAACAGACTAATTGATTTTAACATGTCACATCCCTTCAAGACTGATGCTGATGCTGAGTGCCTGTGCTGTTATGTTGACTGGCTATCCTCCTCCTCCGAGTCCTCAATGATACGATTGATGATGATAGCTTGGAAGATCATTTTTGTTTATGGGTGCCGCCACCAGTGGCTAAGGCCCAATTTTTCAGCCCCTGTTTTACAGGGGCGTGTAATTACAATTTTTTTAGCAATAATTTGCCATAGGGCTCATTGCTGTGCTCCAAGTACAGTATCTGTGAGGGGTTGGAGTGTTGTGGCACCAGTGCCTAAGGCCCAATTTTTCAGCCCCTGTTTAACAGGGGCGTGTCATTACAATTTTTGAAGCAATACTTTGCAACAGGGCTCATTGCTGTGCTCCAAGTACAGTATCTGTGAGGGGTTGTAGTGTTGTGCCACCAGTGCCTAAGGCCCAATTTTTCAGCCCCTGTTCAACAGGGGCATGCAATTACAATTCTTGATCTAATAATTCACAGCAGGGTCCATTGCTGCACCCACCAAGAGTAACTCTGAGGGCTTACAGTCTTGTGGCAACGCCACCACCACCACCACCACGAAAGGCCCAATTTTTCAGCCCCTGTTCAAAAGGGGCATGTAATTACAATTCTTGATCTAATAATTCACAGCAGGGCCCATTGCTGCACCCACCAAGAGTAACTGTCAGGGCTTACAGTGTTGTGGCACCAGCACCACCATCAAAGCCCCAATTTTTACTACCACTGTTCAACAATTATATGTAATTAAAATTCCTGATATAATAGTTGACAGCAGGGCGTTCCAGCACCAACCAAGAGTAACTGAGTGCTTACAGTGTTGTGCCAACACCAACAACTAAGGGGCCTATTTCTGCAGAGTATATACGGCAGGTCCCTACTTTCAAACATCCAACTTACAAACGACTCCTACTTGCAAACGAAAGAAGACAACAGGAAGTGAGAGGAAATCTACCCCTAGAAAGGAAAATTCTCTCCTGTAAGAATAAATATGGGAGAAAGGGGTCTCATCTGTACTGATGCTTTATCAGCAATCCTTGTTTCAAGAAAAACACCACATTTCAAAAACAGTTGTCATTGGGACGGAAAGTGAGGTGAAATGTTCTGAACAGGGGCACAGACAGCAAAACAAATGTTACAGGGGTGATAACCCTTACCTATGTTTCCCAAAAAGTTTAAAAATAGATTTTTGGGCTGGAGCTACACTTCAACAATGTACCTGTTCAAAATTACAAACAGATTCTACATAAGAACAAACCTACAGTCCCTGTCTTGTATGCACCGCCTGTATACGGCTGTTCAGAGTATATAGGGCCTTTTTTATTTTATGTGCGGGGTTCCCCTTAATATCCATACAAGACCCAAAGGGGCTGGTAATGGGCTGGGGTAGGGGGGGGGGTCATGGGGTAGCTATGCCATTTTTCTTAAAGAATTTCATCCATATTACCGGGACCAGACATTACATTAAAGCCGCAAGCAGTTTTAAATGGCTTTTTTTTCCTTTAGAAGTGTCATTTTGTGCAGGGACAGTTCTAAACACGGGAAACACGTGGCACTTCACAGGCATACTTTAGACACCCCCCAGGTACGATATTTAAAGGAATATTTGACTTTTTTTTTTTCACTTTATGCATCATTAAAATGACTGCTCCCGAAAAACGACCGTTTTTAAAACTTCTTTTTGCATTGATACATGTCCCCTGGTGCAGAACCCGGGTTCCCAAACCCTATTTATGACAATAACATGCATAATAGTTGTTATAATTAGCACTTTAGAATTCGAACGTTCGCATCCATTGTATTTAATAGGGTTCTAATGTTCGTTCGAACTTTCGGTCCGTTCGCGGGTTCTGGTGCGAACCGAACCCGGGGGTGTTCGGCTCATCACTATCGGAGACCACTGGAGTGGGGACAGTGGTGGTAAGAGCACGGTGAGGTAAGGGTGCCTGTCTGATCCTCACTGCTTGGAGTGGTGGAGCCGAGTGGAGACTAGAACGGCTGGTTCCGGAAGCAGCGGATGCAGGTCAGCAGGTGCAGCTTGCAGAGCAGAGGATGCAGGTCAGCAGGTGCCGGTTTGCAGGGCAGGGATGCAGGTCAGCAGGTGCCGATTTGCAGGGCAGGGATGCAGGTCAGCAGGTGCCGATTTGCAGGGCAGGGATGCAGGTCAGCAGGTGCCGATTTGCAGGGCAGGGATGCAGGTCAGCAGGTGCAGGTTTGCAGAGCAGGGATGCAGGTCAGCAGAGCAGGGATATAGGTCAGCAGGTGCAGGTTTGCAGAGCAGGGATGCAGGTCAGCAGGTGCAGGTTTGCATTGCAAAGGATGCAGGTCAGCGTGTGCAGCTTGCAGAGCAGAGGATGCAGGTAATCTGGTGCAGGTTTGCAGAGTCAGACAAGCCGGGTCATACACATCAAGGTAAACATCACAAGTGGCAGGCAGAGAGTAGTCAAAGTCCAGGCCGAATCTTGGCAACAGGCAGACTGGCAGATAACTGAGCAGGGTCAAACGAGCCGAGGTCAGGACTGGAGACAGAAGCGTGGTCAGGAAGCCGGGTCAAACACAGGAACAGGATACAAGCACAGAATCAGGAACTCAGGGAACAGAAGCAGATCAAACCGCAAGGGGCAACATCTCTGGAATGTCTTTTATAGGAAGTACATGGGAGGAGCAAGGGGTTCAGAGTTCAACAGTAATCAGACACCAAGCAGAGTAGTCTAATGTATCAGATAGGTTATCCAGCAGATCAGGCAGGGAACTGTCCAGCATCTCAGATAGCTCCGCTGGAAGAGTCAATGCCAGACACAGAAGAGGTCCCAGGTTCAAGCCCAGCACGTCCCTGACAGTGCCCCCCCCTTAAGGGCAACCTCTGGGTGCCCAATAGAGCTCTTTTCTGGGGGTGACTGCGAAAAAAAGCCTGGATTAACTCTCGGGCGTGGATGTTCTGTTGGGGTTCCCAGGAGTTCTCCTCCAGACCGTACCCCTTCCACTTGATCAAGAATTGAAGCTGGTTCCCTCTTCTTCGGCAGTCCAAGACGGCCTCCACCTCGAACTCCTCATCACCGTCAATAATTACAGGCTTGGGTGGTCCCGATCCCCTGTCTGGGAACGGGTCGGGCACTGCGGGTTTCAGCAAGGAAACGTGAAAGACTGGGTGAATCTTCAACGACTCCGGTAAGGCAAGTTCATAGGAGACCTCGTTTAATTTCCGTTTTACTGGGAAAGGACCGATGAACTTGGGTGCCAGTTTCCTTGCGGGGCAAGCCATCTTAAGGTTGGTGGTCGATAACCATACTTGGTCACCCTGTTGCAGGCATAATTCCCCTCTCCTTTTCCTATCGAAGATCCTTTTATTGGCTGCTTGTGCCTTAGTCATGGCTTCCTGCAATATCCTGCTGTTACGGGTCAGGAAATCAACAATACTCTGGACCGCTGGGACTGTTGAATCAGGGATGAGATCAGGTAAGAAGGTCGGGTGAAACCCGTAGTTGGCAAAAAATGGCGATTGACCTGTAGCCGAATGACTGGCGTTGTTAAAGGCAAACTCTGCCAAGGGTAGTAAAGCTACCCAGTCGTCTTGAACGAAGGTGGTGAAGCATCTGAGGTACTGTTCGAGCGTCTGATTCCTTCTTTCGGTTTGCCCGTTAGTTTGGGGGTGATAGGCCGAGGACATGGACAACTCAATCTTCAGGACCTTGCACAAAGCCTTCCAAAAAGCGAGAGGTGAACTGCACCCCTGTATCCGAAACGATGTCCGCAGGGACCCCATGTAGCCTTACTACTTCCCTAATGAAGACCTGGGCAGTTTCCATGGCAGAGGGCGTGCCTTTGAGAGGCACGAAGTGGGCCATCTTGGATAGACGGTCAACCACCACAAAGATGGCTGTGCAACCTTCAGACGGGGGGAGTTCCACTATGAAGTCCATGGCAATCATTTTCCAGGGACGGTCAGGGACTGGTAAGGGTCTGAGCAGACCCCAGGCCTTGCTTCTAGTGGTCTTGCTACGGATACAGGTGGCACATGAACCTACATATTCCCTGCAGTCTTTTTTAAGATCCGGCCACCAAAACGTGCGTTGAATCAGTTCAAGGGTTTTATGCATTCCGAAAAGGCCTGCCAGGGGATGATCATGACACAAGTTTAACACTGTGACTCGAACTTCTGGCACAAAGATTTTGTCATTCTTCCAAAGTAACCCGTCCTTGGGTACCAGAGTGATTCCAGAGGGACCAGACACACCTGTAGAAGCTTTCTTCAAGACAGACATTAGGCTAGTTTGTAAAAGTAAGAAGTTGCCTTCCGATAGAATGGTATCTGGAGCTGACACCTCTTTTGGATCATCAAACATGCGGGAAAGAGCGTCTGGTTTGGTGTTCTTGGAGCCTGGCCGGTAAGTTATATGGAACGAGAACCTAGAGAAAAATAGTGCCCAACGTGCCTGGCGTGGTCTCAGACGTTTGGCAGCTCTCAGATACTCTAGGTTCTTGTAGTCTGTGTAAATGAGTATAGGATGCGCTGCTCCCTCCAACAAGTACCTCCACTCCTCAAGGGCAGATTTAATGGCCAGGAGCTCCCGGTCTCCAACATCATAATTCCTCTCGGATAGGGTAAGCTTACGGGAGAAGAAGGCTACCGGGTGTATCAAGTCCTTGAGACCTTGGCGCTGGGAGATAACAGCTCCAACCGCTGTCTCTGAGGCATCTACCTCAAGTAGATACGGTAGGGCAGGATCGGGATGACTTAGGATAGGAGCAGACGTAAAAAGTATTTTTAGGTTTTTGAAAGCAGCCGGTGCTTCAGATGTCCACTGGAATCGAGCATTTTGCTTCGTTAGCTGCGTAATCGGGGAAATAATAGCAGAGAATCCCTTGATAAACCTCCGATAAAAATTGGCAAAGCCAACGAAGCGCTGCACCCCCTTTTTATCTGAAGGTGCAGGCCAATCCAGAATGGCTGAAACCTTCTGTGGGTCCATCTTGAATCCCTCTGTAGAAATCACTAGGCCAAGGAACTGGATACTCTGTCGCTCGAATTCACACTTTTCTGGTTTTGCGTACAGTCCATGCTGGCGGAGACGACAGAGTACACTCTTGACGTGTTTCCGGTGCTGCTCAAGAGAGGAGGAAAAAATCAAAATTTCATCAAGATAGACAACTACATAAATGTCCAGACAGTCTCTGAAAACATAATTGACTAGATGCTGAAAGGTGGCAGGGGCGTTACATAGGCCGAAGGGCATTACTAGGTATTCGTAATGGCCGAACCTGGTACGAAAGGCAGTCTTCCATTCATCCCCTGCTCGGATGCGTACCAGGTTGTATGCCCCCCGCAGGTCTAGTTTGGTAAACACAGAGGAAGTCCTGAGTCTTTGAAAAAGTTCAGGTACCAGAGGCAGAGGGTACCGGTTCTTGACCGTGATTTTATTTAATTCCCGGTAATCTACACAGGGCCGAAGAGAATGGTCTTTTTTCTCCACAAAGAAGATTCCTGCCCCTGCTGGATAAGTGGAAGGATGGATGAAACCCCTCTTAAGGTTCTCATCAACGTATTCTTTCAGTACCTCAAGCTCCCGTTCAGATAGGGGGAAGATCCGTCCGAAAGGAATCTCAGCACCGGGAAGAAGCTCGATTGGACAATCGTAAGGACGATGAGGCGGGAGGACTTCGGCCCCTCGCTTGCTGAAGACGTCCAGGAACTCATGATATTGTTTGGGTACAGAAGCTCGTATCTCTGGATCTGAATCCAGGCATAACAGAGGCCCCAAGATGCTGGGACGTGGAAGCATGCAGTGGCGTTGACAGTATGGTGACTGGAACTTAATACTTCCGGTTCCCCAATCAATCTGTGGATTGTGTGCCTGAAGCCAGGGTAGACCCAGGATAACTGGAAACATGGGAGATGCAATAGCATCCAAAGTCAATAGTTCCTTATGGTCCATGGAGGTGATCACAGGCAAAGGAGGGGTCTCCTGGGTCACTACTCCGGACTTGATGCGAGACCCATCTGCCAGGAAAATGGAAAGTCCCTGAGTCTTAGGTTGGAGTGGGATGTGTTGTTGTGCTGCAAAGTCTAGATCGACAAAACAACTACATGCCCCTGAGTCGATTATTGCAGTTACTGGTATTGTCCTCCCTGGTAGTTGGAAAGAGATAGGAAGAGCCAGGTGAGTAGCATTGGTAGATGGAGGTGAGTAGTTGGGAGAAGAGGTAGCCAGGACCTTGCGCAGCTTAGCAGGACAAGAAGAGACATAATGACCGGGTTCACCGCAATACAGGCATAGATAATTCTGCAGCCGATGAAGTCGTTCCTTGGCCGATAGGGAATGTTTCATTAGTCCAAGCTGCCCTGGCTTGACGGTCTGGTTGAGGGATGAGGGTTCAGTTGGAACCGTACTGGCACTGGCAGGGTACACAGGGGCTCGTATCCGGGGTAGCATCCAAGCTGGGCGGAGCTGCTGGGTAGACCTTTCTGCTCTGCGCTCCCGGAGTCATCGGTCTATCTGGATAGACAAATTAATTAAAGTCTCTAGAACATCAGGAACACCGACCCGTGCTAACTAATCCTTCAGGCTTTCAGAGAGACCAAGACGGAACTGATGCCGCAGAGCCGCCTCATTCCACTGGGTATCCGCGCTCCAGCGTCTGAAATCAGTCACATAGTCCTCGACCGCTCGGCGGCCTTGCTGGAGTGCATGGAGAGCAGCCTCGGCAGTAGAAGTCCGCTGTGGATCGTCATAAAGTCAGGCCATGGCATCAAGAAAAGAGGGCAGAGAGTCTAGAACTACATGGCGGACTTCAAGTAGGTGATGGGCCCAAGCTTGAGGTTCCCCCTGCAGCAAAGCGATAACAAAGCCCACCTTGGTGGCTTCAGATGAAAAAGTCAGAGGTAGCAACGAAAAGTAAAGTTGACATGCGTTGCGAAACGCACGGAATTTACTCCGATCCCCGAAAAACTTCTCAGGAACAGGGACCCTGGGCTCAGGAGATGGTAACATTCCAATAGAGGAAGTTGGGGTTGGAGGTGAATCTGCAGAGGTGGCTTGAGTTTGTGTCTGCTTATCCATTCGGACATGGCTACCCTGCAGAGACTTCACCATCTGAGTGAGAGCTGTAAGGTGTTGATAGACATTGTCCATAGGCAAGGTATCTCCTGCAGGCTCAGGCATGGCGGTTTGATACTGTAACGTACCTTAGGTGTGAGCCTGACATGCGGAGAGGGACCTCCCGTACAACCCCGGCTCGGAGACCACTGGAGTGGGGACAGTGGTGGTAAGAGCACGGTGAGGTAAGGGTGCCTGTCTACTCCTCACTGCTTGGAGTGGTGGAGCCAAGTGGAGACTAGAACGGCTGGTTCCGGAAGCAGCGGATGCAGGTCAGCAGGTGCAGCTTGCAGAGCAGAGGATGCAGGTCAGCAGGTGCCAGTTTGCAGGGCAGGGATGCAGGTCAGCAGGTGCAGGTTTGCAGAGCAGGGATGCAGGTCAGCAGGTGCAGGTTTGCAGAGCAGGGATGCAGGTCAGCAGGTGCAGGTTTGCAGAGCAGGGATGCAGGTCAGCAGGTGCAGGTTTGCAGAGCAGGGATGCAGGTCAACAGGTGCAGGTTTGCAGAGCAGGGATGCAGGTCAACAGGTGCAGGTTTGCAGAGCAGGGATGCAGGTCAACAGGTGCAGGTTTGCAGAGCAGGGATGCATGTCAACAGGTGCAGGTTTGCAGAGCAGGGATGCAGGTGCAGGTTTGCAGAGCAGGGATGCAGGTCAGCAGGTGCAGGTTTGCATTGCAAAGGATGCAGGTCAGCGTGTGCAGCTTGCAGAGCAGAGGATGCAGGTAAGCTGGTGCAGGTTTGCAGAGTCAGACAAGCCGGGTCATACACATCAAGGTAAACATCACAAGTGGCAGGCAGAGAGTAGTCAAAGTCCAGGCCGAATCTTGGCAACAGGCAGACTGGCAGATAACTGAGCAGGGTCAAACGAGCCGAGGTCAGGACTGGAGACAGAAGCGTGGTCAGGAAGCCGGGTCAAACACAGGAACAGGATACAAGCACAGAATCAGGAACTCAGGGAACAGAAGCAGATCAAACCACAAGGGGCAACATCTCTGGAATGTCTTTTATAGGAAGTACATGGGAGGAGCAAGGGGTTCAGAGTTCAACAGTAATCAGACACCAAGCAGAGTAGTCTAATGGATCAGATAGGTTATCCAGCAGATCAGGCAGGGAACTGTCCAGCATCTCAGATAGCTCCGCTGGAAGAGTCAATGCCAGACACAGACGAGGTCCCAGGTTCAAGCCCAGCACGTCCCTGACAGGAGGGCTCGAGAGCCCCCACGTGTAGCGCTACCCCCAGTTAGGAGAGCTGCTGGATTTGTTTTCGGGCCCTGTGTACAGCACCGCCAACCCCCGGCAATCTGCTCGACCCACTCTGGCACAGCTAGTCTAGGGGTTATATTTCTGTCACAATCAAATGGTATTGTAAGGGCGCCCTCTTTGCAGTGAGACAACACACACATGTAAAGATTAAGTATAACAGTTTTACTTTGATTGTAAAAAGGCATAAACAGAATATAATACACACAACTGGCTTGCAGAGCCCTGCAGCAATCAATATGGCACGCAAGAATGGCGCTGCGCGGTAATTCACCACGCGTAGCTATTATGGTATACACGCCCTGTGGCGCACCAAACAATATCCTATCTCCCCACCCTGGCCAGGCCTGACATAGAAGAAATCTCAGTCTTTCCTATAGGGATTTCTTCGCATGCAAACTTTTGGTGGTGCACTTGATGAATGGTATTTGTAATCCACAATTTGGCAAACTTGGAACACTATACTGGGGGACACTTCAACTCTGTCCTGCTACCGGTCCCCAGTGGAACAACAAACAAACGATCGGTGGGCCAAGGCAGTCTATAGGCCTGAACACGGTACAGTCTATTGGTTTGGGCAAGTGCCCGCTCACCACTCCGGACGCGATCCCTGTCCGGGACTTCCACCTGCTGTGTCCTCGCACACAGCGTCTGCAACGATCGGGTCCCCGATTCAACTGATGTCCTCACTCGACAAGTCCGGTGCCACCCAGGCTCCGCAGTGGGGTGGAAGGCTCTCTGGAAGTTGCGCAAGGCCCCAGGCTTCAGGCCTTGCACTGCCGCAGATCCGCACAGGAAGAAGCTGTTGCCTGCAGCGCGGTGTCCAAAGAGGCCGAGCTCCGCCTCGCCTCCTTCTTAAATAACCCCTCCCATGAGTCTCTGCGGTGGCAACTTGCACCCTGGGTGCCGAACGGGGTTCTGGGCAATGTAGTCCCGGGACCTTAAAGGGGACCCCGCTACATACGATATATATTTTTTTTTTTTATGGTTGAACTGGATGGACTTTGTCTTTTTTCAACCTGACTAACTATGTAACTATGTAACTGTGCCCACAATTGCAGCCTCACTGTTCCCATAATCGCAGCCTGACTGTGCCCATAATCGCAGACTCACTGTGCCTTTATCGCAGACTCACTGTGCCCATAATCGCAGCCTCACTGTGCCCATCAATGCAGCCTCACTGTGCCCATAGTCGCAGCCTCACTGTTCCCATCAATGCAGCCTGACTGTGCCCATAATCACAGCCTCACTGTGCCCATCAATGCCGCCTGACTGTGCCCATAATCGCAGACTCACTGTGCCCACAATTGCAGCCTCACTGTTCCTATAATCACAGCCTGACTGTGCCCATAATCACAGACTCACTGAGCCTTTATCCCAGACTCACTGTGCCCATAATCACAGCCTCACTGTGCCCATAATCGCTGCCTCACTGTGCCCATCAATGCAGCCTCACTGTGCCCATAATTCGCAGCCTCAATGTTCCCATCAATGCAGCCTCACTGTGCCCATAATCGCAGCCTCACTGTGCCTATCAATGCAGCCTCACTGTTCCCATCAATGCAGCCTGACTGTGCCCATAATCGCAGCCTCACTGTGCTCATCAATGCAGCCTCACTGTGCCCATAATCGCAGCCTCACTATGCCCATAATCGCAGCCTCACTGTGCCCATCAATGCAGCCTGACTGTGCCCATAATTGCAGCCTCACTGTGCCCATCAATGCAGCCTCACTGTGCCCATCAATGCAGCCTCACTGTGCCTATAATCACAGCCTCACTGTGCCCATAATTGCAGCTTCACTGTGCCCATCAATGCAGCCTGACTGTGCCCATAATCACAGCCTCACTGTGCCCATAATCACAGCCTTACTGTGCCCATCAATGCAGCCTCACTGTGCCCATCAATGCAGCCTCACTGTGCCCATTAATGCAGCCTGACTGTGCCCATAATCGCAGCCTTACTGTGCCCATAATCTCAGCCTCACTGTGCCCATCAATGCAGCCTGACTGTGCCCATAATCGCAGACTCACTGTGCCCATTAATGCAGCCTCACTGTTCCTATAATCGCAGCCTGACTGTGCCCATAATCAGAGACTCACTGTGCCTTTATCCCAGACTCACTATGCCCATAATCACAGCCTCACTGTGCTCATAATCGCTGCCTCACTGTTCCCATCAATGCAGCCTGACTGTGCCCATAATCGCAGCCTCACTGTGCCCATCAATGCAGCCTCACTATGCCCATAATTGCAGCCTCACTGTTCCCATCAATGCAGCCTGACTGTGCCCATAATCGCAGCCTCACTGTGCTCATTAATGCAGCCTCACTGTGCCCATAATCGCAGCCTCACTATGCCCATAATCGCAGCCTCACTATGCCCATAATCGCAGCCTCACTGTGCCCATCAATGCAGCCTCACTGTGCCCATAATCGCAGCCTGGCTGTGCCCATCAATGCAGCCTCACTGTGCCCATCAATGCAGCCTCACTGTGCCCATAATTGCAGCTTCACTGTGCCCATAATTGCAGCTTCACTATGCCCATCAATGCAGCCTGACTGTGCCCATAATCACAGCCTCACTGTGCCCATAATCGCAGCCTCACTGTGCCCATCAATGCAGCCTCACTGTGCCCATTAATGCAGCCTAACTGTGCCCATAATCGCAGCCTCACTGTGCCCATAATCGCAGCCTCACTGTGCCCATATTCGCAGCCTCACTGTGCCCATCAATGCAGCCTGACTGTGCCCATAATCGCCCACAATAGGCAATCGGAGTTTCCCCTCGGGGAGACATTACTGGGAAGTAGATGTCCATCATTCCAATAACTGGATTATTGGGATGTGTTATGAATGTGTTCTGGGAAACACACGGCTCCCAGAACACAGTGGGGACCAGTGAGGACGGCGCAGCGCGACTCGCGCATGCGCAGTAGGGAACCGGGCAGTGAAGCTGCAGCGGGTGGCAGGGGAAGCCGAGAGCTGAGCGGTAGCTCGGCTCCGGCTGCCGACGTCGCGGGCGACCTGGACATATAAGTGTCCATTTTTTAAAAGTCAGCAGCTACAGTATTTGTAGCTGCTGGCTTTTAAAAAAATGATTTCCAGTGAACCGCCGCTTTAATATTTTTTTCTAGGCGGACCTCCGCTTTAAGTGCTTAACTTGTAAACAACAAATCTCAGAAAGAGGCTCGGGGCTTAAGTGGATAAAGGGGCTGTAAAGGTTTTTTTTACCCCAGATCTTATATTTAAGAGGACCTGTCATGCTTTTTTCTATTACAAGGGATGTTTACATTCCTTGTAATAGGAAAAAAAGTGACCCATTTTTTTTTACTTTTAAACAGTGTAAAAATAAATAAAATCAAGTAAAATAAATAAGAAAACAAAAAAATTTTTTTTAAAGCGCCCCGTCCCAATGAGCTCGCGCGCAGAAGCGAATGCATGCGTGAGTAGCGCCCGCATATAAAAACGGTGTTCAAACTACACAAGTGAGGTATCCCCGCAATTGTTAGAGCGAGAGCAATAATTCTAGCCCTAGACCTCCTCTGTAACTCAAAAGATGCAACCTGTAGAATTTTTTAATTTGAGATTTTTAAAGGTAAAAGTTTGACGCCATTCCATGAGCGGGCGCAATTTTGAAGTGTGACATGTTGGGTATCAATTTACTCGGCGTAACATTATCTTTCACAATATAAAAAAAATTGGGCTAACTTTACTGTTGTCTTATTTTTTAATTCAAAAAAGTGATTTTTTTTTTAAAACAAAGTGTGCTTGTAAGACCGCTGCGCAAATACGATGTGCCAAAAAGTATTGCAATGACCGCTATTTTATTCTCTAGGATGTTAGAAAAAATATATATATAATGTTTGGGGGTTCTAAGTAATTTTCTAGCAAAAAAAAATGTTTTAAACTTGTAAACACTGAGTCTGAAAAACAGGCTTGGTTCTGAAGCCGCGTACACACGACCGGTTTTCTCGGCAAAAAACGACAAGAAAACTGCCTGGAGAGCTTTCTTGCCGAGAAAACCGGCTGTGTGTACGCGGGTTTCAGTCTTCTGGTCAAGAAAACTGCCCAGATTCCCAGACGAGAAAAGAGACGACCTGCGGTCTTTTTTCTCGTCGAGAATCTCGTCGGCCTGTTTCTCGACGAGAAACCCGAGCGTGTATACATTTACCTGTCGCCATGCTCGAAATGACTTTGACGCATGCGCGGTAGCTTCCTAGGCATAGGCATAGGGTGTAGCAAGATGGCGGCGACGGCATCGAATGTGACGAGCGCACGCTCATCATAGTCGATAACGTCACAACGTGTGCGCCATTCAAAAGAACGGCGGTTCTTTTGAATCGTACGTGTGTACACTCGGCCGGGACAAGTTTCTTGTCAAGATTCTCGTCAGGAAAAACAAAGTTTTTTTCCTGACGAGAATCTCGGCCGTGTGCACGAGGCTTCAGTGGTTAAAAAAAAAATTGGGATATTATTATAGCAAAAAGTAAAAAAAATTGTGTTTTTTTTTTCAAAATTTTCTGTCTTTTTTTGTTTATAGCGCAAAAAATAAAAACCGCAGCGGTGATCAAATACCACCAAAGGAAAGCTCTTATTGTGGGAAAAAAATGATAAAAATATCATTTGGGTACAGCGTTGTATGACCGCGCAATTGTCATTCAAAGTGCGTCAGCGCTGAAAGCTGATAATTGGTCTGGGTACGAAGGGGGTTTAAGTGCCCAAGTAAGCAAGTGCTTAAAAAAAAATCAGCAACACAGAGATACGCAGACAAACTGTTTTGTCTAACATGGCAATCCAAAGCAAATATCACGCCGCTTGCTTGTAGATCTTTTCATCTGCAGAGGGAACAAAAGAGAGAAGAGCATTATCCTGGAAACAAGGGTGAAGACTTTACCCACCAGGAAGGGGTTAATCCTCCTGAACACAAACATAATACTGCATATATATGAATATTCATGACTCAAAATGTCAAAGGTAACCGGTGCCACCTACTGGCAGAAGGGAGAACTGACAGCTGGGTTTCACTTCCGGGTTGAGCCGGGCTTCACTTCCGGGTTGAGCCGGGCTTCACTTCCGGGTTGAGCTGGGCTTCACTTCCGGGTTGAGCTGGGCTTCACTTCCGGGTCGCTGAATAGAGCTAGACTTCAAATTTGCATTGACTGACTACAGCCAATCAGGCTACATGTGACGAGACAACCCTGCTTATGATAGGGCGGTTACATTTGTTTTTTTGAGGAAGTTGCTGGCTTTTTTCACTTCTGTTTCAGCCGTGTTGGTGACCTTTGATCTCCTTTGTGCAAGCACTGAGGACATTCCCAGCCTCCCTCCCTCCCCCGATTGCAGGAAATTGATTAATCGGACAAACTGGTTTTGGAGAAAAAGGAACTTTGATATTCATTCCTCTGTGTGCTGTCAGCGATGGCGTCCTCAGACCTGAGAGAGGAGCTGGATTGTTCCATCTGCCTGAACATTTATACGGATCCTGTCATGTTGAAATGCGGACACAACTTCTGCCGGGACTGCATTGACCGTGTGTTTGATTCCCAAGGGGGGTCCGGAGATTATTTCTGTCCTCAGTGCAGGAAAGAGTTCCAGGAGAGACCTTCACCGCACAGAAATATCACTCTGCGTAACATCACAGCGCGTTTCCTGTCTTCTCCACCACCAGATCCAGAGAAGTCCGGCATCTTCTGTACTTACTGTATTCACTCCTCTGTACCTGCTGTGAAATCCTGTCTGCTTTGTGAGGCTTCTCTATGTGAGGACCATCTGAGAGTCCACAGCAAGTCACCAGAACACGTCATATGTGTCCCCACCAGCACCCCGGAGAACAGGAAGTGCCCCGTCCATAAGAAGATCCTGGCATATTACTGCACCGAGGACTCTTCTTGTATCTGCATCTCCTGCAGTTTAACTGGAGAACATCGAGGACACCAGGTGGAGACTCTACAAGAGGCCTTTATAAAGAAGAAGACGAAACTGATAAATAATCTTCAGAGACTGATTACTAAGAGAGTGAGGACAGAAGAAAGAGTCGGGCGTCTCCAGAAACGCAGGGAAAGATTACAAGGAAAACTGGATGGAGAAACAGAGAGAGTCACTGGCCTGTTCAGAGAGCTCAGGAAACGTCTGGAAGATCTGGAGGAGAAGGTCCTGGGTGAGATCTCCAGGCAGGCAGAGCGGATCTTAAGCCCGGTTAATTATCTGATCCAGGAGTTCGAAGTAAAGTTGGAGCATCTGTCCCGGAAGATGCGTCACTTAGAGGAGCTGTGCGCCATGACGGATCCATTGACCGTCCTACAGGAACCGGACACAGGTGACTTGTGTGATACCGAGGATGAAGATGACGAGGACAGAGAGAGAGAGAGACGTGATAAACTCCTTCGTGAGGGAGGGGCTCTGGATGTGGATGCGGTCTCACATGTACTCCACACAGGTTTCACGGATGTAATAAGTGGTTTAATTGGAGGGATCTACATAGAGAAAGCTGTAAACATGTTATTGGATGAGGACACGGCTCACAATTCTGTATTTATCTCAGATGATAAGAAGGCCGCATCCAAGTCGGCGAGTAATCAGAATCGGCCAGATACTGAGGAGAGATTTGTGGATTTTTATCAGGTTTTAGGCAATCGGAGTTTCCCCTCGGGGAGACATTACTGGGAAGTAGATGTCCATCATTCCAATAACTGGATTATTGGGATGTGTTATGAATGTATATACAGGGACAAGGATGACTCCATTATTGGAAGGAATGACGTGTCCTGGGGTTTGGACAGGAAGGGTAAAAATTATAAAGCAGTGCATGACAATAATGAGACCGAACTTTATGTCAGTAGTCCCATGAAAAGAGTCCGGGTATATCTGGATTACGAGGCCGGGCAGATCTCCTTCTATATGTGTGACCCCATCCTCTGCCACCTCCACACCTTCACCACCACCTTCACCGAGCCCCTCTATGCCGTGTTGGGTGTATGCCATTCACATATAATATTGGTTTGAAGGGAGATGTGATAAATGCTTGGACCAGGGATCCCCAAACTACGGCCCTCCAGCTGTTGCGGAACTACAAATCCCATGAGGCATTGGAAAACTCTGACATTCACAGACATGACTAGGCATGATGGGAATTGTAGTTCCGCAACAGCTGGGGAGCCGTAGTTTGAAGACCCCTGGCTTAGACACTGGAGACATCATTCGGAATGGGAGACATAGGCGTGCGCACAGGGTGTGCCCAGACACACCCTAATCGCCCTGTGCAGCATAGATTCCCCCTACTGCCCTAGCCTTCCCGCCGCACTGCTGCTGGCTTCCCTCCTCTCCCAGCGGCTGATGCTGCAGGGATGAATGGGGGAAGGGGCCGGTAAATATGTACTTTACTGACCCCTTCCCTTTCCAAATAAACATAGTGAGCGATCGATAGTGTGTGTTTGAGCGTTGGGGTGCACACCCTAATGCAATAGGCTGCGCACACCTATGATGGGAGAATATTGTAAAATGTTGTCCCAGATCCCAGTGATTGGCTGTTGCCACCAACCCATAAAGCTCTGCCCGCTGACACAGTGCTTAGCAGTTTGCTCTCATCAAACCCATAAGCATAGTAATACAATTTTGTGTGGATCCTGCTTGGCTAAAACCCTGTCTGGTAGGTTTCTCATTGACCCCCCCAAAGCACTGAGTTCTCTGTACCTGAGTTCCCAGCTCCGCCCACCCCCTGCAGATATAATGAAGAAGATCTATTGTCTCTTTTAATTAATATTAAGGAGTTTACAACAAGAGGAGTGAGACTGTCACCATTTGCTGTAAATGTATCACTAGTATAAAGTGTTTCTGTTATCATCCATTTTTATCATAAAGGGTCTCTCCTCTAATTTTTTTACTAATACAATGTGTCAGTACTTAAATCTATCAGTAATACAGTGGAACCTTGGATTACGAGCATAATCCATTCCAGGAGAATGCTCGTAATCCAAAGCACTCGCATATCAAAACGAGTTTCCCCATAGAAGTCAATGGAAACTAAAATAATTTGTTCTGCATTTACTTCAATGGCATGCAATACCGCATGTGGCCAGAAGTGGGGGGCGCCGGAAAGGCCCGGGGACAGCTCGGCTGAACTCAGAAAGGCTTAGGAACGGAGTATTTCTGAGATTTTCCGATCGGCTCCGGCACCCTCCCCCCCCACCACCACAGGCCAAACGCGGTACTGCACACCGCTGTGGCTTGAATCCTGCTCGTTTTGTGAGACAACACTCGCAAACTGAGTCAGGATTTTTAAGAATACAGTGCTCGTATTGTGAAACGCTCGTTAACCGTGTTACTCGCAATCCGAGGTTTCACTGTATAATGTATCACATTTCTAAAGAATCACTATGGCTATTGTCCCACTGTAGTGAGTGGCTGCGGGTGCAGGAATAGCAGCGGTTCCTGCACCCACAGCCAAAACTTTGTCAAGAGGCACGGGGATGTCAATCATTCTTAATGGCACCCCCATGCATCTAAACCCGCAACGCATTTGCTAATAATCACAATCAATGTCCTTACCAAGGTCAGCCCTCCACCCTATATAACCCCTTCCATGGAGAAGAGCAATTTTTACTAGGGGCCGGTTTATTCAGGACTATCTTTCTCTATGATTAAGATAAAAAAGCAACAAATATACAATTTTAGGACAAACAAGGCTTTTTTTTTGGTGATATTGTCCTGCAAAAATTATTTTATGTTTTAATGCAATCCATAGACTAAAAAGTAACAAAACTGGGGGGGAAAAAAAAAAAAAAAAACACGCTGTTTTTCTATTTTGATTCGTGTTGTTTAAAAAAAATATTGTTATTGTACATAAAAAGGTATAAATTTTATTCTATCTATCTTTTTTTTTTTTTTTTTTTAAAGTTCCTACCTGAACAATGATAATAAACAATGTTACTTTGTATCTCTCGATCTCCGGTCTGCTCAATGTTTATAAACAATGTTACTCTGTATCTCTCCATCTCCCGTCTGATCAATATTTATAAACAATGTTACTTTGTACAGTGTCGGAACTATAGGGGTCGCTGCAGTCACACTTGCGACTGGGCCCTGCCCGGCATCTCCCCCTGCACCTCTGGCTGGCCGTTTAGAAAGCAGTGGGGGGAGGTGGGAGGTGGCGATCGGCAGCTCTATGGTGCCTGTGGGTGGCGGGATATCCCTGGAGCTTGTAGTTCTCTCTTCCCGAGTATCAGTGTATACAGTGGAGAGGAGAGGAGAGGGGAGGGGAGGGGCCTCTGACCCGGGCAGGTATCAGTTTCACTTTTAGTGAGTCGCTAAGCTGTGTACATTGTTACTGATACATGCCCGGGTCAAAGGCCCCTCCCCTCTCCACTGTATACACTCAGGAGAAGAACTACAAGCCCCAGGGAGATCCTCCTGCCTGTGGACACAATAGAGCTGCCGATCGCTGCCTCCCACCTCCACCAACCAGGTATACGGGGACCCTGATGTAAGGGGGGGGCTTTCTGGGGACACTAATGTAAGGGGGGAGGCTCTCTGGGGACACTAATGTAAGAGGGTGGGCTCTCTGGGGACACTAATGTAAGGGGGGAGGCTCTCTGGGGACACTAATGTAAGAGGGTGGGCTCTCTGGGGACACTAATGTAGGGGAGGCTCTCTGGGGACTCTGGTGTAAGGGGAGGCTCTCTGGGGACCCTGGTGTAAGGGGAGGCTCTCTGTGGACCCTGATGTAAGGAGGGGGCTCTCTGGGGACCCTGATGTAAGGAGGGGGCTCTCTGGGGACCCTGATGTAATGAAGGGGGCTTTGGGGACACTGATGTAAGAGGGGGGCCCTCTGGGGACACTAATGTAGGGGGAGGCTTTCTGGGGACCCTGATGTAAGGAGGGGGCTCTCTGGGGAAACTGATGTAAGGGGAGGATCTCTGGGGACCCTGATGTAGGGGGGGGCTCTCTGGGGACCCTGATGTAAGGGGGCTCTCTGGGGACCCTGATGTAATGAGGGGGCTCTGGGGACCCTAATATAAGTAGGGAGGCTCTCTGGGGACCCTGATGTAAGGGGAGGTTCTCTGGGGGCCCTAATGTAGGGGGAGGCTCTCTGGGGACACTGATGTAAGGGGGGCTCTCTGGGGACCCTGATGTAAGGGGAGGCTCTCTGGGGACCCTACGGTAGGGGGAGGCTCTCTGGGAACCCTGATGTAAGTAGGGAGGCTCTTTGGGGACCCTAATGTAAGGGGGGCTCTCTGGGGACCCTGATGTAAGGGGGGCTCTCTGGGGACCCTGATGTAAGGAGGGGCTCTCTGGGGACCCTGATGTAAGGGGAGCTCTCTGGGGACCCTGATGTAAGGGGGGATCCCTGGGGACCCTGATGTAAGGAGGGGCTCTCTGGGGACCTTGATGTAAGGGGACGCTTTCTGGGGACCCTAATGTAGGGGGAGGCTCTCTGGGGAGCCTGATGTAAGTAGGGAGGCTCTATGGGGACCCTAATGTAAGGGGGGCTTTCTGTGGACCCTGATGTAAGGAGGGGCTCTCTGGGGACCCTGATGTAAGCGGGGCTCTCTGGGGACTCTGATGTAAGGGGGAATCTCTGGGGACTCTGATGTAAGGGGGGGCTCTCTGGGAACCCTGATGTAATGAGGGGGGCTCTGGAGACCCTAATATAAGTAGGAAGGCTCTCTGGGGACCCTGATGTAAAGGGGCTCTCTGGGGACCCTGATGTAAAGGGGGAATCTCTGGGGACCCTGATGTAAGTAGGGAGGCTATCTGGGGACCCTAATGTAAGGGGGGGCTCTAGGGACCCTGATGTAAGTAGGGAGGCTCTCTGAGGACCCTGATGTAAGAAGAGGCTCTCTGGGGACCCTGATGTAAGGGGGGGCTTTTTGGGGACCCTGATGTAAGGAGGGGCTTTCTGGGGACCCTGATGTAAGGGGGGCTCTCTGGGGACCCTGATGTATTGAGGGGGCTTTGGGGACCCTAATATAAGTAGGGAGGCTCTCTGGGGACCCTGATGTAAGGGGAGGCTCTCTGGGGATCCTAATGTAGGGGGAGGCTCTCTGGGGACCCTGATGTAAGTAGGGAGACTCTATGGGGACCCTGATGTAAGGAGGGGCTCTCTGGGGACCCTGATGTAAGGGGGGCTCTCTGGGGACCCTAATGTAAGGGGGGCTCTCTGGGGACCCTGATGTAAGGGGGGATCTCTGGGGACCCTGATGTAAGGAGGGGCTCTCTGGGGACCCTAATATAAGTAGGGAGGTTTTATAAAAAAAATTGTGTTTGAAAAACCACTGCGCAAATACTGTGACATAAAAAATTGCAGCGATCGCCATTTTATTCTCTAGTGTCTCTGATAAAAAATATATATAATTTTATAAGTTTAGGGGTGTAAGTGATTTTTTTTTTTTGCAAAAAAAAATACGTATTTTTATATGAAACAAAAGCGTCAGAAAAAGGCCTGGTCTTCACGTGGTTAAAGTGGTTGTAAACCCAAAAAAAACAAAAAACCTGCAAGACAAAGTCATAATGAGCTAGTATGACTAGCATACTCGCTCATTATGAATTACTTACCTTAGATCGAAGCATCCTCGTCTTCCCCTCCAGCCGCAGACATCTCTCCGGGTATCGCCGCTCCGGTGCTGTGATTGGCCGGAGCGACGAAGACGTCACTCTGCGCATGCACGCGGGAGCCGTCAAAGCCGGCATTACCCATTCACAAAACCGGCATTCTTAGTGCGCCTGCGCCGTTGTCTTCGGCGTGCATGCGCCGTAGACATCGGTGCATTCTTTTTGGCAAATATCTCCTAAACGTGTAGGTTTAGGCGATATTGCAAACACCTACAGGTAAAGCGTACACACGATCGGTTTTTCCGATGAAAACAGTCCGATGGATTTTTCTCATCGGACAAACCGATCGTGTATGGGCCCCATCGGTCTTTTTTCCATCGGTGTCAAAAAATAGAACATGTTTTAAATTTTTCCGATGGATAAAAAACCGATAGCAAATTCCGATCGTCTTTGGGCAAGTCCATCCGTTAAAAAACCCACGCATGCTCAGAATCAAGTCGACGCATGCTCAGAAGCATTGAACTTCATTTTTCTCGGCTCGTCTGAGTGTTTTACGTCACCGCGTTTGGAACGGTCGGTTTTTTGACTGATGGTGTGTAGGCAAGACTGATGGAAGTCAGCTTCATCGGATTTCTGATGGAAAAATCCATCGGTTTAAAAACCATAGGAAAACCGATCGTGTGTACAGGGCTTTAATCTAGGCTTAAAGCGGAGCTCCGCCGAAAAAAATAAATATTAAAAGCCATCAGCTACAAATACTGCAGCTCCTGACTTTTAATATTAGGACACTTACCTTTTCCTGGAGTCCAGCGACGTCCGCAGCAGAGGACGTGCAATCGCTCGTCACTCTGCTGCCCCCACCACCATCCTCGGTGAGGGAACCAGGAAGTGAAACCTTGCGGCTTCACTGCCCGGTTCCCTACGGCGCATGCGCGAGTCGCGCTGCACCGTTCTGAATGGTCCCCGTGTGTTCTGGGAGCCGAGTGTCTCCCAGAACACAACGGGTATTCTGCGGGAAGTGACGTGCTTCCCGCAGATTTCCCGCAGAGAGGACTTCCGGAAGTGGGTGCAAATACCTGTCTTAGACAGGTATCTGCACCCCCCTCCCCCCTGAAAGGTGTCAATTGTGACACCGGAGGGGGGGAGGGTTCCGATGAGCAGAAGTTCCACTTTAGGGTGGAGCTCCGCTTTAAGCCCTGTACACACGGGCGGGAATCCCATCGGGGAAAAAACGTCGGTTTTCTCGACGGGATTCCTGGCAAGCTTGTCTTGCCAAGCCCTGTGTACACACGCAACCATTCAAAAGAACCGCCATTTTTTTTGAATGGCAAGAACGCGTGACGTCATCGACTATGATGAGCCGGCGCTCGTCACATTCGATGCCGTCGCCGCCATCTTGCTACAACCCACACTAACCTTGTATGCTACCGCGCATGTGTCGAAGTCTTTTCGAGCATACGTGGGTTTCCCTGGACAGGTAAGCATACAGACGACCGGGTTTCTCGGCAGGAACCACTCTGCCGAGAATCCCGACGAGAAAAATAGAGAGCAGGTTCTCTATTTTTCTCGTCGAGATTCCCGACAGTTTTCCTGCCGAGAAACCCTACACACGAACGGGTTTCTCGGCAAAAAGCTCTCCCAGCAGTTTTCTTGCCGAGAAAACCGGCCGTGTGTACGAGGCTTTACCTGTAGGTAAAACTTGTCAGAGAGGGTTTACTTCCATTTTAAATAGTGCTCTTGAGTATTGAATGATGATGGCTTTTCATTCTAGAAAGAACTTTTTTTTGCTGCTTTTGGATGTTAATTGCACACCTTTCACACCTTGCACACCTTTCTGCCTGAAACTCCATTACCATTCCAATCAGTGTTCCTATTGTCTGAAGGTCCCCTGTGGTGAGACATTTGAAGACAACTTGCATTCAGGTTCCTTAAATCTGAACCTGAGTAGGGCTCTAAAGTGAAAACCATCCCAGGGGCCCCGCATCCGCCCCACAATCTAATTTCTAGACAGGCCCCGCATATTTCTTCCCATTCCGGGTTTCTGGCATTTAAGTGAATTCATTTTAAACTCCTCCCAGAATTTTGTCTCTCCATGCGTTGACCTCAGTTGCCTTGTACAATATGGTTCCCATTCTTTCCCCATAATTCTATTATATAAAAGTATATTGGACGCCAAGTGGTATCTACTCTGTAATGACACCCTTCCACTGCTCCTTCCTGGCATTCCTCTTTATGAAGTACTATTTATGGAGGAACATTCGAGGAGAAGAACTTTGTTGTTCTTCTTGGGTTACGTTTCCACACGGTTATGCGCAGTTTAATTTTTTGTCTTCTTCCTGACTTCTTGCGCTTCAAAAATCATTTGTTTCCACAAAAAAATCCCAAACGTTACTCTTTGAGGTATATTTGTCATAAATCTTTGCATTTCAAGAATCCATATGAGCCCACCAACATTTAGAAAGTCGAATGATCAAGCCTTATGAACAAATATTTGAGCAATTTTTCTACCCATCTATGGCCAACTTTAGAAGTGATCCCAGCGGCTATACAGCCATCCAATCACTTTTACAGAGTAAGGACGGGGGCCCCCCTCCGGCCTCTCCCTGCCACCTTTACCAGGCTTTCTGGAGAGATGGGAGAACCAAGGATCACCGCTGATCAATATACGGATGTTCCTCCAGTGGCGGCTGGTGCTCAAAATTTTTGGGGGGGGTGCAAACAAACTGGAAAAAAAAACACATCAAGCGCATAAATTGCCGCCACTGTGCCATCAAACGCAGCTACTGTACCCATCAATTGCTGCTATTGTACCCATCAATTGCTGCCACTGTGCCATCAAACGCAGCTACTGTACCCATCAATTGCTGCCACTGTGCCATCAAACGCAGCTACTGTACCCATCAATTGCTGCCACTGTGCCATCGAACGCAGCTACTGTACCCATCAATTGCTGCCACTGTGCCATCAAACGCAGCTACTGTACCCATCAATTGCTGCCAGTGTGCCCATCAATTGCCGCCAGTGTGCCCAATCAATTGCCACCACTGTGCCCAATCAATTGCCGCCAGTGTGCCCATCAATTGCCGCCAGTGTGCCCCATCACTTGCCGCCAGTGTGCCCCATCACTTGCCGCCAGTGTGCCCCATCACTTGCCGCCAGTGTGCCCATCAATTGCCGCCAGTGTGCCCCATCAATTGCCGCTACTGTGCCCCATCAAATGCTGCCAGTGTGCCCCCCCCCGCCCGGCACTTACCTGTCTCAGCGCTGTCCTCCATGCTCCGAGTCCTCCATGTCTTCTCCCGTCCTCTTCCCGTCATCTCTGCTATGATTGGATGCCTGATAGGCGTCCAATCACAGCGCCTGTCGCTTCAGCCAATCAGGTGACAGGTAACCAGACCCGAGCACCTGATTGGCTGAGAGGCGGGTCAGTGTTGGGGAAGCGATTTATTCGCTTCCCTAACACAACACTGTGTAAACAGCGAACGCAGAGCATTGCGCCCATTGTTTACCAATTTGGAAGCCTATTAGAGCCCATGGCTCTAATCAGTATGCCTGGAAGCGTGGCCAAGATGGCGGACTGACCGGACGTGTTTCCTGAGCTCTCCTGAAGTGTGATCCGCTCAATTCCCTGTACCAGCTGTCTGTGCCTGCCTGCGGGAGCCTGAATGTCTTCTAAAGGTTCCGGAAGTCAGAAGAAGGGGAAAAGGTTTAGGCCCAGTTCACACCTATGCGAATTGGTTGCGGCTTACACCGCATCCAATTCGCATAACATTATAAAATACATTGATTCCAATGAGGCTGGTCCACATATGTGCGATGCATTCACACTGCGCATTGCCGAGCGGAGGCCCGGCAGAAGGAAGAAAGAACCGGAGAGCGAGAGAAGAACCGGAGAGCGCGGCGGAGATGACACCGGAGACCCCCGAAGTCGGAAGAGACCCCCGAAGTTGGAAGACCCCCGAAGTTGGAGGAAGACCCCCGAAGTTGGAAGAAGACCCCCGGAGCTGACTAATAAATGACTTAAAAAACCTGTGTAGTGTTTTTATTGCCATTTTTTTTCCACCAGGTGAATGGGTAGGGGTACGAAGTACCCCATACTCATTCACATAGGGTGGGGGGCCGGGATCTGGGGGCCCTCTTATTAAAGGGGGCTCCTGGATTCCGATAAGCCCCCCGCCCGCATACCCCAACAACCAACGGCCAGGGTTGTCGGGAAGAGGCCTTGTCCTCATCAACATGGGGGGCAGGGTGCTTTGGGGTGGGGGGGCCGCAGTGCGCCCCCCTGCCCCGAAGCACCCACCCCCCCATGTTGAGGGCATGCGGCCTGGTACGGTTCAGGAGGGAGGGGGGTCGCTCTCTTGTCCCCCCTCTTTTCCTGCGGCCTGCCAGGTTGCGTGCTCGGATAAGGGTCTGGTATGGACTTTGGGGGGGACCGCCACGCCGTTTTTTTCGGCGTAGGGGTTCCCGTTAAAGTCCATACCAGACCTAAGGGCCTGATATGCTCCTGGAGGGGAACCCATGCCGGTTTTTTATTTAAAATTTGGCGTGGAGTTCGCCCTCATGATAACAGCGGCGAGACTTCCCAGGTCGGCAAGTCCGCAGCTAAAAACGCAATGGAACCGCTGAACGACTGATTGCGAACTTGGCAAAGACTCCAAGCTCAAAAACGCAATGCATAGGTGTGAACCCGGCCTAAGGTTTCCCCTGTGCCCGCCGGAGAAAGTCTCCCCGCTGCCCTGTTCCCTGTCATCTCCTGCGCGCCTCTCCAACATGGCGTCGCAGACGGACCACGAGGCAGATCCTGCTCTGGCTCCCCCTGGCATCCCGGAGGTGATGGCCGCGATTACTTCGTGCCAAATGGCACTCACTGCCAGCATAGAGCAGGTGCAGATGGATGTCGGACTCATCCGACAGGACTTAGACAAAATCCGTGCCTGAGTGTAGGAGACCGAGCGCCCGGTGGGGGAGGTGGAGGATGCTTCAATCCGGGCCTTGCAATCTAAGATCAGGGCCCTTAAATACTGTGCGGAGGACGCCGAGAACAGAAGCCGCAGGAACAATCTCAGGATCGTAGGCCTCCCGGAGGGAGTGGAAGGCCGCACGCCTGCACGCTTCACTGAAGATCTCCTACGTTCCTTGCTGCCGGCGGCCCAGCTCTCCCCATACTTTGCGGTTGAGAGGGCCCACGAGTTCCTCCTAGACCTGGACCTGAAGGGGCCCCTCCGCGCACCTTTATCCTTAGACTGCTTAACTTCCGTGACCGGGATGAGTTGCTCCGTGCCTCCCGCGCTGTTGGGGATCTTCCCTACAGGAACGTGAAGCTCCTGATGTTCCCTGATTACACCGTGGAGACTCAGCGACAACGCCGTTCCTTTGATGCTGTTAAGGCAGCCCTCAGACGCAAGGGTATCAAATACAGTATCCTTTTTCCGGCTAAGCTGCGGGTGGTGGATGGTGAGACGGTCCGGTTCTTTACTACACCTAAGGATGCCTCAACCTGGATGGATGGTCTGCCTCCCTAAGTTGCTCTCCGTGCTGATGTCCCCCATGGAAATGGGATGCCTATCCAAGGTTTCGTTGCCGACCGGGTAAGGATTGAGTAAGCTGACTGTTCCTTGTTCCCTGCGGCTGCTTCCCCTCTCTTGTAGCCCTCCGAAGCCCCTATGCGGAGCTTCGGGGAACACATTGACTGCCTATGCTGCATTCTTGCTCACTGATTTCCCGGATTTTTGTGCTGCCTCAGGGCCCCCGTTTTCTCTTTACTTGACTAATACTTTACTCTATCTTACTTTGTGCTGACAATTATGGTACTAGTTTTCTGCAACTGAGGCCTCGTACACACGACCGATTTTCTCGGCAAGAACAAGCAAGAAACTTGCTGGCAGAGAGGTCTTGCCGAGTAAATCGGTCATGTGTACGCTGCTAGCGGGTTTCTCGTCGAGAAAACCGACAAGAAACCTCGACGAGAAAATAGAGAACCTGCTCTCTATTTTCTCGTCGAGATTCTCCTCGGCGTGTTTCTCGACGAGAAAAGTGAGTGTGTGTACACTTACCTGTCCGCCCGGAAGCCCACGCATGTTCGAAATGAATTCGACGCATGCGCGGTAGCTTCCTAGGCATACGTAGGGTATACCAAGATGGCGGCGACGGCATCGAATGTGACGAGCGCATGCTCGACGTAGTCGATGACGTCACCGCGTACACTCCTTTCAAAGAACCGCGGGTTCTTTGAAACGAGCGTGTGTACACTCGGCCGGGACAAGTTTCTTGTCCAAGAATCTCGTTGAAAAAAAACGACATGTTTTTTTCAACGAGAATCTCGGCCGTGTGTACGAGGCCTGACTCTCAAGAATGTGCCCCTGCCTGGTCAGGAGAATGACTATGATTCCATCCGTTCCTACATCACTCCAGAGACGCTGGGAAGAGACTTGTGCTGCCTGCTTTCCTAGATCTTACGATCACTGGAGATGTTGTGCTGTTTTGCACTGGTTACACGACCCCAACTTTAGTTATTAGTTCTTAGACTATGGTTTTTTTGGGACTTAAGTGCTCCTCACTGTTCAGAGGTGCATGGGGTGGGGGGAGGGGGGGTGTCAGTAGCCGCTGTTGTTTGGTTGGGTTTGTTCTGCTACACATATACAGTTAGAGTTGGTCTCATGTTTAGGATTTCTGCCAATCTGTGGTTATTTCTTTGGTATGACACTGTGCTGCAGTTGCTGAGCTGTCCGGCCTCGATAGACCTGGGATCAAGAACTTCTCTCCCCGGGTGCATTGACTCCGGCAGGGACCTTGGCAATACTGGGTTTATTATGCTTCCACGTCCCCCTCATGGCTAAGTGCATGGTGGTTTCGTGGAACGTGAGGGGACTCAACTCTGCTATCAAGCGCTCTTTAGTACTTAATTATTTGAAGAAATTGCACCCCCAGGTGTGTATACTCCAGGAGACGCACCTTGTGGGATCTCGGGTCCTGAGTCTGAAGCGGGCATGGGTCGGTGCACACTACCACACGCCTTATTCCAATTACGCCAGAGGCATTAGTATCCTGGTGCTCAGATCCCTGCCCTTTCGGCTTTTGGATGTGAAACTTGACCCGGGAGGCAGGTATGTGCTTCTGCATGCCCTAATCTCTGAGATTCCCTTTGTGTTGGTGGAGGTGTTTTTACCCCCCCCCCCCCCCCCCGGCTGACCTTGATGTTTTGCATACACTTATGCAGCAGATTACGTTATACAATGTTGATAATGTCCTAATTATAGGTGACTTTAATTTAGTCCCGTCTAGAGATCTGGACAGACTACACACTTCTGGTCCCCAGCAACATGGCCTCGCCAATTGGGCACCCGCCTTCCACATGACGGATGTCTGGCATCATTTACATCCCTCTAATAGGGACTACACCTGTCTCTCTAGCACTTATTGGACCATGTCCCGCATTGACCTGGCGTTTGCCTCCCCTGAACTTGTGCGGAAGGTGATCAATGCTGAGATCCTCTCGAGGGGTATCTTGGATCATGCTCCACTATCTGTTACTATCCAGCTCTCTCAGGTGGTGGGTGTGAGATTGTGGAGGCTGTCCAGGTACTGGATTATGGACCCTGAGATACAGGAAAAGATGCCGGAGGCTCTCTGTACCCTCTGGATGAACAATGCGGACACAGTTAACCCACTGATAGAATGGGATGCTTTCAAAACCTGGCTCAGGGGAGACTATATGGCTCGGATAGCGGTGCACAAGTGGGAGTCTATGCAGTCTCTGAGGGATCTTGAGGACCAAGCGAAATTGCAAGAAGTGGCTTATGTGTGTTCGCCTGACTCGGCGCACTATGTGCCCTGGCAGGATACCCTGAGGAACTTATCCTTGCTTAGAGTGTACCTCACCAAGAAGTCTATGCTTGAGAGTTCCCAGAGAGTCTTTGAATACGGAGACAAGAACGGTCGGCTGCTCGCTTGGCTTGCTAGGGGGCAGCAGGTTGTGACCCATGTTGGTAGTTTGAGGGCCCAGGATGGTGGCTTGCTGACGTCCCCTGCGGACGTTGGTGCCAGATTCCTGGAGTACTATCAGGTCTTGTATTCCTCTAGGGTCCGTTATGACTGCTCTGAGCTACTTCAATACTTAGATCGGGTTTCGCTCCCCTCTTTGGATGAGGAGAAATCTCGGCAACTTGATGCAGATATTTCCCTGGAGGAGGTGCAGGAGGCTCTACACTCAATGCAGTCCGGGAAGACTCCCGGGCCGGATGGGATTCCAATCGAATTCTATGCGGCATACCAAGAGCTTCTAGCTCCCAGGCTTACATTGATGCTGCAACAATTCTATACCCTTGGTTCCCTCCCGGACTCTATGTCTGACGATATAGTGGTGTTGGTGCCCAAACCTGGTAAGGACCCTGAGGAGTGTACCTCCTACAGGCCTATCTCCCTAATTAATGCTGATGCCAAGCTCCTCGCAAACATTTTGGCCATTAGACTTGGTAAGGTAATTGAGGACCTTATACACATTGATCAGACCGGGTTTAGGCCGGGTAAGGGCACCAACATCAATATCCGTTGTCTGTTCCTGAACCTGACCACGTCCCATGACAACGGAGGTACTAGATTCATAGCCTCTCTCGATGCCTAGAAGGCTTTTGATTCTGTCGAATGGGAGTATCTCTGGGAGGTGTTGAGGCGGTTCGGTATTGGGCCTAAATTTCTGCAGTGGTTGGGTATGCTCTACAAGTCCCCCAGAGCTAGGATCAGGGTGAACGATTTCCTATCGGACTACTTTCTCCTCCGGAGAGGGACTCGACAGAGATGCTGTCATGGATATGCATTAATGTCTGTCTGCCATCTTACCTTCCTCCTCATGTGTTCATCTAGAGACCAGACCTCCTTCACCTGGCTTCCTTTATAATCTCCTCCCAGCCTGACTCCACCCCAGGCCCTATCACAGAACACTATATTAACCTGTGCACTGCAAGCCTGCTTTGCTGATCAACGTGTTTGTTAGGCATTGTGTGTTTGGGTTCCTGCCTGCCGTGTGCTACGTCTGTCTCTCTGTTACGTTATTGGCTTGTCCCCGACTATCCCTGTCTGCTCGTGACCCTTGACCTTCGGCTCGTTCTTCGTTATCCTTGTCTGCTTGTGGCCCCTGACCTTCAGCTTGTTATTCGGTTCTCTCTTATCGTGTGTTGCTGCTTCCCCTCTTTTCCCCTTATCCTACGGGGCGTGAGCTAGGAAACTCCAGGGGCCGTGACCTGGTCCCAGCCTGCAGCATAACATCCTCACCACTAGAGGCCCTGGAGAAGACCAGCTGGGTCTTAGACTCCGCGCCCTGGGGAATCTTGGCTCTAGCTTCCGTTAGGATCCCGGTTGTGCTCCTCTGGTCCCGCTTTCCACAACCACCCAGTTTCCTATCCGCAGCAGTCAGCCATAGGGTTCACTACCTCGCGGTGCACTCCTGTCCCCCTACGGTGTGCATCTGTCACCTGGCCACAGGTGACCCTGACAGATGCCCCCTGTCTCCTAGTTTGCTCGCTCTGGCTCTGGAGACCCTGGCAGTTTTAGTCAGGGACTCGGACCGGAATTGTTGGACTTAGAGTCGGCCCTCTGGAGGAGAAGATATCGCTCTATGCAGATGACACCCTTCTATATTTGCATGATGCTGATACTTCGTTAACTGCAGCCCTAGAGACCTTTGACGAGTTTGGTAAGTTTTCAGGGATATGTATTAATTGGACCAAGTCTGTCTCGTTCCCCCTAGATGCTGCGGTAGGTAATGTGGCCCCGCGGACCGCGTTACAATGGGTAGAGGTTTTTACCTATTTGGGCATTAAGGTCTCTAGGGATCTCAACTCCTTTCACCGCCTCAATTTACAGCCAATTGTTAGCTGCCTCAAGGACCACTGTTCCCGTTGGACCAATCTACCACTTAACCTTTTAGGACGTATTAATGTTCTAAAGATGATATACTTACCTAGGTTTAATTATATCTTTAGGAACTGCCCTATGTGGATCTCCCCTTCCTTTTTTAAAGATCTTGACGGTTGCATTGGCTCTTTTCTGTGGCGAGGCTCCTCTCCCCGCATGGCTAGATCGACCCTTCAGCTACCGGTTGGTTGTGGAGGGCTGGCCCTCCCTAACCTGATGGTGTATTTTTGGGCGGCTGTTTTGGTCACCGTGCGATGGTGGTTCGAGCAGTCCAGGGCCAACACGGTTGTCTGCCTGGAGGCAGCGATAGTGGGCTCTCTTACTGAACTCAGCAACTTGGTTTATAGGGGTGCCTCGGCGTACCCCTCTTTGCCTGCTCCAACTAGGACTACGCTGCAAGTATGGGGGGTGGCTAGGCATCGTTTCTTGTCCCCCAATTGATGGTCCCCCTTCACCCCGCTGTGGGGGAATCCTTCCCTTGCACATTTCCGATCCATACCGGATCCGCAGTTGTGGGCCCGGTGTGGTATTAAGTTGCTGAGGGATATTGTCTTCAACGGGTCCCTACTCCCCTTCCAGGACCTGTCCGACCGGTTTGACCTTCCGCCCTGGATGCTGTTTCGCTACTATCAGTTGCGGCACGCATTTCGGGCCCAGTTTCCAACGCCTCCTAGCCTCCAGGCGGACGCAGTTGAGGATTTGTTGGCCCAGAGCTCTCTAGATAAGCCCCTCTCTACGTTATATCTGACGATTAGTCGGAAGGATTCTCCGAAGATGGACTCACTGTGGAGGAAGTGGGTGGGTGATATCCCGTCCCTAGACAGGGAGTCATGGGAAGAGTGTTTTGAAGATAGCTATAAGTTAGTGATATCCTCTAGGGACAAGTTACTACAGTCCAAGTTTCTGCATAGAGTGTACTTCACGCCCCAGAGACTGCATGGTATCTATCCGCAACGCTCTCCGAACTGCCCGCGATGCCACTCTGCTTCCGGTACATATATTCATATGTTTTGGTCCTGTCCCAGACTCTCGGAATATTGGTCCGCCATATTCGAGTTCATTAACATACGTCTCCACTTGGATCTCCCAGTATCTGCTGAATTAGCTCTACTGGGGATACAAGATGATGACCAAAGACCTCGTTACACTAAACTCCTGCTCTCAATGCTGCTTTTTTATGCAAAAAAATTGATTTTGTTAAAATGGACCTCTAGGGCGCCTCTTACGATAGGGGCGTGGATGGATCTGATCAATACTGTGTTGCCTCTCTACAAACTAACATATATTAATAGAGGGTGTCCTATGAAGTATGAACGTGTGTGGGGCCCATGGACTAACCCAGTTTAACATTGTGCTTACTGATGTATCCCTTAATTGACTCCCCCCCTTCTCTCCTCCCCCCCCGTCCCCTTCCTCCCTCCTCTGCCCCCCCTCCCCTCTTCCCTCTCCCTGCCCTCCCCCCTCCTCCTATCCCTTCCTCCTCCCCCCCCTCCACCTCTCTCCTTCCATTTTGGACATCTGGAGTTCCTTTTGGGATTGATTCTTCTTTTCAAAACATATCTTGCTTTATTTGCTCTTGTAACCCTCATCTTGTCTCATATGTTCATGTATGGTTTATTTTGTATCTTTTGATACCTGGATTGTGTCATGTACCATTTATTCATTAATAAAGACCAACCTTGTTGTTAAAAAAAAAAAAAAAAACGGCTCTAATCAGGCGCTTCCAAAAACACCCCCGCCGCTGTAATTCAGATGCTGGGCGCCCCACAAAGGGCTGGACACCTGAATAGGGGGTGACAGCGGCGACAATAGATAGATTCATGCATTACTCGGATCTGTCTATTGGTGATAGACATGTGCAGGAGAGAGGAGGCGGCGCTCCTGCGCCCTCTATGGACGCACCGCCACTGTGTACCTCCCTCCCCTCTATCATGTAACAAACCGTAAGCGACTAGGATTTTGTCACTTCTGGTGTCGGTTTGTTGTTTACAAGCCATCACCGGCTTATACAGCATCCGATCACACCGATCTCGGTACGATCAGATATTTTGGAGGCCAGAGGAGAGATATGGGGTCTAATAGAGCCTAGATCTCTCCATAAAGAGGACTTGTCATGGCCCATGCTATCACAACACAACAGATGTTGTTCATACCTTGTGATAACAATAAAGTAATAACGTTGATTAAAAAATAAATTTAAAATGAAAAGGGCAGTGTAAAAAATGTTTTTATTAAATAATAAAATATTAAATAAATTAATAAGTATTAATTAAAAAAAATGTAATAAAAAAAATTATAATACAAAAAATATATTAAAAAAATTGGAGCGCTCGTGTAGGTCCCGCAAGCATATGTCAACGGCGATCGCACCGAGCGCAATACTTCAAGCACCAGACCTCCTGTGTAACGCTGAACTGGTAACCTGTAAAAGCTTTTAAATTGTCACCTATGGAGATTTTTCGGCTCCCGTAGTTTGTCGCCCTTTCACAGGCGCCCGCAATTTTAAAGAGTGGCATAACATCATCTTTTATATTTTACCCCAAAAAAAAGGGTATTATATTGTGTTTGTATGCAATAAAATTAATTAAAGTGCATTTTTATGTTTTTTCTAAAAATCTGCATAAATATTGTGCGACATAAAAAATTGGAACACCCACCATTTTAATTTCCAGGGTCTCTACTTTAAAAAAATATAATGTTTAGGGGTTCTAAGTAATTTTATAGCAATAAAATAAAAAAATGCTGATTTATACATGTATGTAAGAAGTGTCAGAATTGGCCGGGGGGGGGGGGGGGGGAGGTGGTTAAAGAGAACCACTCCTGGCTGAGTTTCCATTGTTGTCTTTGTTTTCGGGTGTGACCATTGTTTTTTGTTTGTTATTTCAATGGTCTTTCAGCTGTGTTTTGTCACATTTACATCTCCTTTGTGCTCACATTGGCCACATTCTTAAGCCTTGTTCTGTGGAGGAACCTGCCTCACTTGACAACTGGTTTTGGAGAATAAGGAACCTGGTTCATTCTGTCTCTTCTATCAGCGATGGCGTCCTCAGACCTGAGAGCGGAGCTTTATTGTACCGTCTGCCTGAACATTTATACGGATCCTATCATGTTGAAATGTGGACACAACTTCTGCCGGGTCTGCATTGGCCGTGTGTTTAATACACAGGAGGAGTCTGAAGGTTATTCCTGTCCTCAGTGCAGGGAAGAGTTCCAGGAGAGACCTCCGCTGCACAGAAATATCACGCTGCGTAACATCACTCAGCATTTCCTCTCTGCTCCACCAGAACCAGAGAAGTCCGGCATCTTCTGTACTTACTGTATTCACTCCTCCGTACCTGCTGTGAAATCCTGCCTGCTTTGTGAGGCTTCTCTATGTGAGGACCATCTGAGAGTCCACAGCAAGTCACCAGAACACGTGTTACGTGTCCCCACCAGCACCCCGGAGAACAGGAAGTGCCCCGTCCATAAGAAGATCCTGGAGTATTACTGCACCGAGGACTCTACTGCTATCTGTGCCTCCTGTGCTATAACTGGAAAACATCGAGGACACCAGGTGGAGACATTGAAAGAGGCCTTCATAAAGAAGAAGAAGAAACTGACAAATAATCTGGAGAAGCTGATTACTAAGAGAGAGAAGACAGAAGAACGAGTCCGGAGTCTGAAGGAATACAGGAGAAGAGTACAAAGAGAAGTAGAGAGAGTCACTGCCCTGTTCAGAGAGCTCAGGAGACATCTGGGAGACCTGGAGGAGAAAGCCCTAGGTGAGATCTCCATGGCGGAGCAGATCCTAAGCCCAGTCCATGATCTGATCCAGAAGTTGGAGTTAAAGATGGAGGAGATGTCCAGGAAGCTTCATCCCTTACAGGAGATGTGGCCCATGACGGATCCATTGACCGTCCTACAGGAACCAGACACAGGTGACTTGTGTGATACTGAGGATGGAGATGATGAGGACAGAGGGATGCACGAGAAACTCCTTCATGGTGGAAGGGATCTGGATGGGGTCTCACATATGATCAGCACAGGTTTATCAAATATAATAAGTGGTGTGATTGGGGGGATCGTTATACAGAAAGCTGACATATTATTGGATGAGAACACGGCTCATACTGATCTATCTATCTCCTATGACAAGAAGACTGCAACCAAGGCAGGTCCATACCAGCCTCTCCTAGACACTGAGGAGAGATTTGTGGATTATAATCAAGTTTTAGGAAGTCAGAGTTTCTCCTCGGGGAGACATTACTGGGAAGTAGATCTCCAGAGATCCAATAACTGGATTATTGGGATGTGTTATGCCAGTATAGAGAGGAGTGGCGTAAACTCCTTGGTTGGAAGGAATGACGTGTCCTGGGGTTTGGGCAGGAAGGGTTCAAAATATAAAGCAGTACATGATAAAAATGAGAGCGTGCTCAGTTATATTGTTCCTGGTAAGCGAGTCCGGGTATATCTGGATTATGAGGCCGGACAGATCTCCTTCTATATGGGGGCCCCCCTCCGCCACCTCCACACCTTCACCGCCACCTTCACCGAGCCCCTCTATGCTGTGTTGGGTGTATGGAGTTCACATATATCATTGGACTGAAGGGGGATGTGATAATCTGTCTAGACACCAATGACATTATTCTGAATGGGGGATTATTGGGAATGTATTATTTTAACAAGCGTGATTATGATTGTTATTGTCATTAGCACTATCATTATTATTAGTAATAGTATTATTATTATTATTATTACTACTATTATTATTACTATTATGCTATAATTTTTTCTATTTTGTTTATTTACTGATTTATTTTTAAATGTTTTAATACATTTTATGATTTAAAAAATCATAAGTTTATTGTTATTGTCATTAGTACTATCATTAATATTAGTAATAGCAATTAGTAATATTAATATTATTACTACTATTATTATTATTATTATTTCTTTTATGCTATTATTTTTTCTATTTTGTTTATTTACTGATTTTTTTGAAAATGTTTTAATACATTTTTATGATTTAAAAAATCATAAGGTATGGTATATGGTTCATACCAGTTTTGAGAGTTTTTTACCCATTTTTTTCTCATTCCCATTAGATTACCATGTCACCCACAATACATCATTTCAATAATAGTGATGATGATGATTATTATCATTATTATTATTATGCTATTATTTTTTCTATTTTTTTATTTACTTATTTCAAAAAAATAATAATCATTTTTACAATTGTACAATCACATTGTATAAGGTATGGTTCAATATATACACATACTAGTTTTGAGAATCTTTACCCATTTTTTTTTCTCATTCTAATTAGGTCACCATATTACCCACAATGTATAATTTCAATAGTAGTGATGATGATGATTATTATCATTATTATTATTATTATGCTATAATTTTTTCTATTTTTTTATTTACTTATTTTAAAAAAAAACATGAATCAGTTTTACGATTGTACAATCAGATTTTATAAGGTATGGTTCAATATATACACATACTAGTTTTGAGAATCTTTACCCACTTTTTTTTACCCATTCGTAATATTATTACTACTACTACTACTATTATTATTATTATTATTATTATTTATTTTATGCTATTATTTTTTCTATTTTGTTTATTTACTGATTTTTTTGAAAATGTTTTAATACATTTTATGATTTAAAAAATCATATGGTATGGTTCAATATATACACATACCAGTTTCGAGAGTTTTTACCAATTTTTTTTTTCTTATTCTCATTAGATTACCATGTCACCCACAATGCATCATTTAAATAATAGTGATGATGATCATCATCATTTCAATAATAGTGATGATGATGATTATTATTACTAATATTATGCTATTATTTTTTCAATTTTTTTTTATTTACTTATTTAAAAAAAAAAATAATAATCCTGTTTTACGATTGTACAATCAGATTGTATAAGGTATGGTTCAATATATATACATACTAGTTTTGAGAATCTTTACCCATTTTTTTTTCTCATTCTAATTAGGTCACCATATTACCCACAATGTATAATTTCAATAATAGCGATGCTGATGATGATGATTATTATTATTATTATTATACTGTATACTTTTCATGAGCCCTAACCGAAGCAAATGTCGAAATGCATTAACACATGAACCATACCATACCAGTATTTTATTCTTGGTGTATGATTATGCACAGCACTGGTTGTGTTTGTTTGCTGTTGTTTTTACTCATTTAGAGACGTACATGTTGTATGATCTTTTTTAACAATTATTACCAAATAAAATTGTATTTTTATAGAACATCAAGCTCCTTGTCTGGCCTATGCAGTCCGATATCCACTTTGTTCCTTTTTTCTTTATATTATTATAGAGTTTGTTTTTTTGTTTCTCCATTTTATGATTAAAAAAAATCATAAAGGTATGGTTCAATATATACACATACCAGTTTTGAGAGATTTTACCCAATTTTTTTCTCATTCTCATTAGGATACCATATCACCCACAATGCATCATTTCAATAATAGCGGTTATTATTTTTACTATTATGCAATTTTTTTTTTTTTTAATTTACTTCTTTCAAAAAAACATTTTTTAAATAGGTTTTACAATTGTACAATCAGATTATATAAGGTATGGTTCAATATATACACATACCAGTTTTGAGAGATTTTACCCAATTTTTTTCTCATTCTCATTAGGATACCATATCACCCACAATGCATCATTTCAATAATAGCGGTTATTATTTTTACTATTATGCAAATTTTTTTTTTTTTCATTTACTTCTTTCAAAAAAACATTTTTTAAATAGGTTTTACAATTGTACAATCAGATTATATAAGGTATGGTTCAATATATACACATATCAGTTTCGAGAGTTTTTACCCAATTTTCTTTTTTCATTCTCATTAGGTTACCCTATCACCCACAATGCATCATTTCAATAATAGCGATGATGATGAATTATTATTACTACTACTGCTATCATTTTTTTATTTACTTTTTTTTTAAATTTGTTTTACGATTGTACATTTAGATCATATAAGGTATGGTTCAATATATACACATATGGGGTTTCGAGAGTTTTTTAACTCCATTTTTTTTTTCTCATTAGGTTACCACTTGGGATAAGCCCGTTGTTTGAGTCGAAAGTAAGGGGTGTTCGCCTGTTTGCCGAATAGCGAACATTATGCGGTGTTCGCGGCTAATTTGAAAGCCGCGGAACACTGTTTAAAAGTCTATGGGAGATTAACATGAAAAATCTAAAGTGCTAATTATAAAGGCTTATATACAAGTTATTGTCCTAAAAAGTGTTTGGGGACCCGGGTCCTGCCCCAGGGGACATGTATCAATGCAAAAAAAAGTTATAAAAACTAACGTTTTTTCGGGAGCAGTGATTTTAATAATGCTTAAAGTGAAACAATAAAAGTGAAATATTCCTTTTAATTTCGGACCTGGGGGGTGTCTATAGTATGCCTGTAAAGTGGCGCATTTTTCCCGTGTTTAGAACAGTGCCGCAGCAAAATAAAATTTCTGAAGGAAAAAAATCATTTAAAACTGATTACAGCTAACATGAATTGTCGGGTCCCGGCAATACACATAAAACTCATTGAAAAAAACGGCATGGGTTCCCCCCCAGTCCATTACCAGGCCATTTGGGTCTGGTATGAATATTAAGGGGAACCCCGAACCAAAATTAAAAAAAAATTGTGTGGGGGTCCCCCCCAAGTTCCATACCAGGCCCTTCAGGTCTGGTATGGATATTAAGGGGAACCCTGCGCCAATTTTTTTTTTTTTAAATGGCGTAGGGGTCCCCCTCAAAATCCAAACCAGACCCTTCAGGTCTGGTATGGATTTTAAGGGAAACGCTGCACCAACTAAAAAAAAAAATGGCGTGGAGTTCCCCCCAAAAATCCATACCAGACCCTTATCCGAGCATGCAACCTGGCAGGCCACAGGAAAAGAGGGGGGACGAGAGAGAGCGCCCCCCCCCTCCTGAACCGTACCAGGCCACATGCCCTCAACATGGGGAGGATGCGTTGGGGTCTGACCCCAAAACACCATGTCCCCATGTTGATGGGGACATGGGCCTCATCCCTACAACCCTTGCCCGTTGAATGCTGAAAATTTGCCTGGGCAGGAAGGGGGTAAAAGTATTGAAGTAGTTAACCCCATGTAAAAAAAAATATATATATATTTTTTGCTAGAAATCACTTGCATCCCAAAAATATCAATTTTTTTTTTTTTTTTAAATAGAGGCCCTAGAGAATAAAATGGTGGGTGTTGCAATTTTTTATGCCACACTGTACTTATGTCACGCAGCGGTTTTTCAAACCCAATTTTTTTTTTTACTTTAATTAATTTTAATGCATAAAAACACGATATAATACTATGAGAAGCAAATAGCTGCTGCAGGCATCATCCCCGTATAATCACTGAAAGTCCTGCAACATACGGGTACGTCGCGGTGCGGCAAGTGGTTAAAAAAAAAAAAACAAGGATACAAAAGTCACCAAAATGTTTTTATTGATAAATTTCTCGCTGTATACAGTTAATAGTGTTTAACGTTTTTTTTTATTTTTGGTAAACTCAAAAAAAATAACCGGATTGCATTATCAAGTATTTGTTATAATTAATGTGAGTATTCTTTGGTGGGATCTCCGGCCCGATTCTTCTCCTTACCAACAATAGACAAACACATTCTTCAACCTGCCTGATCTGCAGGTTTCACGTCAAGCCAGTAGTTGGAGTAAAGCCCTCAGAGACCTCAGGAGACATATAGAAGACCTGGAGAAGGAAGTCCTGGGTGAGATCTCCAAGGCAGAGCAGATCTTGAGCCCAATCAATGATCTGATCCAGCAGTTGGAGTAAAGCCCTGTTCAGAGACCTCAGGAGGTCTCGGCACTCCTCTCCTGTACATACCACCCACCTCCATACACTCCACACTCCTCTCCTGTACATACTACCCACCTCCATACACTCCACACTCCTCTCCTGTACATTATACCCACCTCCATACACTCCACACTCCTCTCCTGTACATACTACCCACCTCCATACACTCTGCACTCCTCTCCTGTATATACCACCCACCTCCATACACTCCACACTCCTCTCCTGTATATACTACACACCACCATACACTCCACACTCCTCTCCTGTACATACCACCCACCTCCATACACTCCACACTCCTCTCCTGTACATACCACCCACCTCCATACACTCCACACTCCTCTCCTGTACATACCACCCACCTCCATACACTCCACACTCCTCTCCTGTACATACTACCCACCTCCATACACTCCACACTCCTCTCCTGTACATACCACCCACCTCCATACACTCCACACTCCTCTCCTGTACATACTACCCACCTCCATACACTCCACACTCCTCTCCTGTACATTATACCCACCTCCATACACTCCACACTCCTCTCCTGTACATACTACCCACCTCCATACACTCTGCACTCCTCTCCTGTATATACCACCCACCTCCATACACTCCACACTCCTCTCCTGTATATACTACACACCACCATACACTCCACACTCCTCTCCTGTACATACCACCCACCTCCATACACTCCACACTCCTCTCCTGTACATACCACCCACCTCCATACACTCCACACTCCTCTCCTGTACATACCACCCACCTCCATACACTCCACACTCCTCTCCTGTACATACTACCCACCTCCATACACTCCACACTCCTCTCCTGTACATACCACCCACCTCCATACACTCCACACTCCTCTCCTGTACATACTACCCACCTCCATACACTCTGCACTCCTCTCCTGTATATACCACCCACCTCCATACACTCCACACTCCTCTCCTGTACATACCACCCACCTCCATACACTCCACACTCCTCTCCTGTACATACCACCCACCTCCATACACTCCACCCTCCTCTCCTGTACATACCACCCACCTCCATACACTCCGCACTCCTCTCCTGTACATACCACCCACCTCCATACATGCCACACTCCTCTCCTGTACATACCACCCACCTCCATACACTCCACACTCCTCTCCTGTACATACCACCCACCTCCATACACTCCACACTCCTCTCCTGTACATACCACCCACCTCCATACACTCCGCCCTCCTCTCCTGTACATTATACCCACCTCCATACACTCCGCACTCCTCTCCTGTACATTATACCCACCTCTATACACTCCATACTCCTCTCCTGTACATACCACCCACCTCCATACACTCCGCACTCCTCTCCTGTACATACTACCCACCTCCATACACTCCACACTCCTCTCCTGTACATACCACCCACCTCCATACACTCCTCTCCTGTACATTATACCCACCTCCATACACTCTGCACTCCTCTCCTGTATATACTACACACCGCCATACAATCCGCCCTCCTCTCCTGTACATACTACCCACCTCCATACACTCCGCACTCCTCTCCTGTACATACCACCCACCTCCATACACTCCGCACTCCTCTCCTGTATATACTACACACCACCATACAATCAGCCCTCCTCTCCTGTACATACCACCCACCTCCATACACTCCACACTCCTCTCCTGTACATTATACCCACCTCCATACACTCCGCACTCCTCTCCTGTATATACTACACACCGCCATACAATCCGCCCTCCTCTCCTGTACATACCACCCACCTCCATACACTCCGCACTCCTCTCCTGTACATTATACCCACCTCCATACACTCCCTACTCCTCTCCTGTATATACTACACACCGCCATACAATCCGCCATCCTCTCCTGTACATACTATCCACCTCTAGGGATGAACCGAACACCCCCCCGGTTTGGTTCGCACCAGAACCTGCGAACGGACCGAAAGTTTGCGCAAACTTTAGAACCCTATTAAATACAATGGACTCGAAAGTTCAAAATCAAAAGTGCTAATTATCAAGGCTAATATGCATGTTATTGACCTAAAAAGGGTTTGGGGACCCGGGTCCTGCCCCAGGGGACATGTATCAATGCAAAAAAAATGTTTTTTAAAACAGCCGTTTTTTCGGGAGCAGTGATTTTAATGATGCTTAAAGTGAAAAAGAAAAGTGAAATATTCCTTTAAATATCGTACCTGGGGGTGTCTATAGTATGCCTGTGAAGTGGCACGTGTTTCCCATGTTTCATTGAGAAAAATGGCATGGGGCAGAAAAATTGGGCCTTAGGCACTGGTGCCACAACACTGCAACCCCTCACAGAGGAACACTGCAACCCCTCATTGGAGCACAGCAATGAGCCCTGTTGCAAAGTATTGCATCAAAAATTGTAAATACACACCCCTGTTAAACAGGGGCTGAAAAATTAGGCCCAGAACCAAAAATGTTCTTTCAAGCTATCAGCATGATCATTGAGGAGGAAGAGGATAGTCACTCAGCATTAGTGATGAGCCGAACACCCCCGGGTTCGGTTCGCACCAGAACCCGCGAACGGACCGAAAGTTCGAACGAACATTAGAACCCTATTAAATACAATGGATGCGAACGTTCGAATTCTAAAGTGCTAATTATAAAAACTATTATGCATGTTATTGTCCTAAAAAGGGTTTGGGAACCCGGGTTCTGCACCAGGGGACATGTATCAATGCAAAAATAAGTTTTAAAAACGGTCGTTTTCCGGGAGCAGTCATTTTAATGATGCATAAAGTGAAAAAAAAAAAGTCAAATATTCCTTTAAATATCGTACCTGGGGGGTGTCTAAAGTATGCCTGTGAAGTGCCACGTGTTTCCCGTGTTTAGAACTGTCCCTGCACAAAATGACACTTCTAAAGGAAAAAAAAGCCATTTAAAACTGCTTGCGGCTTTAATGTAATGTCTGGTCCCGGTAATATGGATGAAAATCTTTAAGAAAAATGGCATAGCTACCCCATGACCCCCCCCCTACCCCAGCCCATTACCAGCCCCTTTGGGTCTTGTATGGATATTAAGGGGAACCCCGCACATAAAATAAAAAAGGCCCTATATACTCTGAACAGCCGTATACAGGCGGTGCATACAAGACAGGGACTGTAGGTTTGTTCTTATGTAGAATCTGTTTGTAATTTTGAACAGGTACATTGTTGAAGTGTAGCTCCAGACCAAAAATCTATTTTTAAACTTTTTGGAAAACATAGGTAAGGGTTATCACCCCTGTAACATTTGTTTTGCTGTCTGTGCCCCTGTTCAGAACATTTCACCTCACTTTCCGTCCTAATGACAACTGTTTTTGAAATGTGGTGTTTTTCTTGAAACAAGGATTGCTGATAAAGCATCAGTACAGAGGAGACACCTTTCTCCCATATTTATTCTTACAGGAGAGAATTTTCCTTCCTAGTGGTAGATTTCCTCTCACTTCCTGTTGTCTTCTTGCGTTTGCAAGTAGGAGTCGTTTGTAAGTTGGATGTTTGAAAGTAGGGACCTGCCGTATATACTCTGCAGAAATAGGCCCCTTAGTTGTTGGTGTTGGCACAACACTGTAAGCACTCACAGTTACTCTTGGTTGGTGCTGGAACGCCCTGCTGTCAACTATTATATCAGGAATTTTAATTACATATAATTGTTGAACAGTGGTAGTAAAAATTGGGCCTTTGATGGTGGTGCTGGTGCCACAACACTGTAAGCCCTGACAGTTACTCTTGGTGGGTGCAGCAATGGGCCCTGCTGTGAATTATTAGATCAAGAATTGTAATTACATGCCCCTGTTGAACAGGGGCTGAAAAATTGGGCCTTAGGCACTGGTGGCACAACACTGCAACCCTTCACAGATACTGTACTTGGAGCACAGCAATGAGCCCTGTTGCAAAGTATTGCTTCAAAAATTGTAATGACACGCCCCTGTTAAACAGGGGCTGAAAAATTGGGCCTTAGGCACTGGTGGCACAACACTGCAACTCCTCACAGATACTGTACTTGGAGCACAGCAATGAGCCCTGTTGCAAAGTATTGCTTCAAAAATTGTAATTACACGCCCCTGTTAAACAGGGGCTGAAAAATTGGGCGTTAGGCACTGGTGGCGGCACCCATAAACAAAAATGATCTTCCAAGCTATCATCATCAATCGTATCATTGAGGACTCGGAGGAGGAGGATAGCCAGTCAACATAACAGCACAGGCACTCAGCATCAGCATCAGTCTTGAAGGGATGTGACATTTTAAAATCAATTAGTCTGTTATATCAGCATCAGGTGTGTGGTAGCTGGTGGTGATCCAAGACTGGTTCATCTTGATGAAAGTCAGTCGATCAACCGAGTCGGTGGACAGGCGCACCCTGTGATCCGTGACAAATCCTCCAGCAGCACTGAATGTGCGTTCCGAAAGAACGCTGGATGCAGGACAGGCCAGTAGCTCAATTGCATACTGTGCAAGCTCTGGCCAGTGATCCATCTTCAAGACCCAGTAAGCCAGAGGATTTTCGGTGGGGAAGGTGTCCAAGTCTGACCTTGCCCCTAGATATTCCTGCACCATGTTTATCAGACGCTGGCGATGGTTGCTGGAACCGATCATACTTTGGGGCTGCGGACTAAAGAATTGTCTGAACGCATCGGTCAGACGGCCACCTTCCCCACCGCTCCTTCTTTGACTGGCCGAAGCCTCAGCAACTCGTTGTCCAGGACCAGGAGTTTGTAACCTCCCAGTCTCTGGGAACGCGTTGCACAGACCTTTCTGCAAGGCCTCCCGGAGTTGTCTCATCCTCTGCTCCCTCTGCGACGGTAACATAAGGTCCGCAACCTTACCCTTGTACCGTGGATCAAGGAGAGTGGCCAGCCAGTAATGGTCCCTCTCCTTGATCCGAAGAATACGAGGATCCTTCCGCAGACTTTGCAGGATCAGGGAGGCCATGCAGCGTAGGTTTGCTGAGGCATTCGCTCCGGAGTCCTCTGGGTCACTAAGGACGACATGATCCGCAGCCACCTCCTCCCAGCCACGTACAAGTCCACTGGTTTCTTGGGACTGTAAATCATCCCTAAAAGACTGCTGCTGATGATGCTGAGTGCCAGCCTCCACCTCCATGCTGACACAATCCTCCTCCTCCTCCTCCTCCTCCTCCTCCTCCTCCTCCTCTTCCTGTGCGATGGGTGGGACAGAAGGAACACTGTCTGGGTAAAGGGGGCCTTGAGAGGCAAGGAAGTCCTCCTCTTCCTGCCTCTGTTCTGCCTCAAGTGCCCTGTCCATTATTCCACGCAGCGTGTGCTCCAACAGGTGGACAAGAGGTACAGTGTCACTGATGCATGCACTGTCACTGCTCACCATCCTCGTGGCCTCCTCAAATGGTGCCAGGACAGTGCATGCATCCCTGATCATGCCCCACTGGCGTGGAGAAAAAAAACCAAGCTCCCCTGACCCTGTCCTGGTGCCGTAGTCGCACAGGTACTCATTGATGGCCCTCTGCTGCGTGTGCAGCCGCTGCAGCATGGCCAACGTTGAGTTCCACCTGGTGGGCATGTCACATATAAGGCGGTTCTTGGGCAGGTTCAACTCCTTTTGCAGCTCAGCCAGGCGAGCACTGGCATTATAAGATCTGCGGAAATGCACACAGACTTTCCTGGCCTGCCTCAGGACATCCTGTAAGCCCGGGTACCTGCCCAAGAACCGCTGCACCACCAGGTTAAGGACGTGAGCCACACAGGGCACATGGGTCAGTTGTCCCTGTCGGAGGGCGGAGAGGAGGTTGGTGCCATTGTCGCAAACCACCATTCCTGGCTTAAGCTGGCGTGGCGTCAACCACCTCTCGGCCTGGCCCTGCAGAGCAGACAGGACCTCTGCCCCAGTGTGGCTTCTGTCCCCCAAACACACCAGCGCAAGCACGGCATGGCATCTTTTTGCCTGCGTACTTGCGTAGCCCCGTGAACGGCTACGGAGCACCGCTGGTTCATAGGACAAACCACAGGAAGAGGCCATGGAGGAAGAAGAAGAGGAGGGGGTGGAGGAGAGAGGTGTGTCACAACCAGTAGTAGCATTTTGGAGGCGTGGCGGTGGGACAACCTCCAACACTACTGCACCTTGTCCTGAATCCTTCCCAGCTGCCAAAAGAGTGACCCAATGGGCCGTGAAAGAAAGGTAACGTCCCTGTCCATGCCTGCTGGACCATGAGTCAGCGGTAATATGCACCTTACCGCTGACCGCCCTGTCCAGCGAGGCCAAGACATTGCCTTCCACATGCCGGTAGAGAGCCGGAATAGCCTTCCGTGAGAAAAAGTGGCGTTTGGGAACCTGCCACTGAGGAACCGCACATTGCACAAACTCACGGAAGGGGGCCGAGTCTACCAACTGAAAAGGCAGCAGTTGAAGCGCTAGCAATTTAGCCAAGCTAGCATTCAACCGCTGGGCATGTGGATGGCTGGGAGTGAACTTCTTTCGACGGTCCAGCAGCTGGGGCAGGGAAATTTGCCTGCTAGAATCGGACGTCGGTGTACTGCTAGCAGAGTGGGCGCAAGTACTTGGCTGTGACACACCTAATTCTACACCTTCATTCCTCTCAGTGCATGTTTCAGAGAGGACTGAAGTTATAGTGGGGTTGGAGATCCCAGCTGATGCGGTGCAAGGAGAGGTCCGCTTGGTTCTTTGGTGTGGGTCTTTGAGGTAGGCTTGCCAACGAGCTGCATGGCAGGTCAACATATGTCTGGTCAGGCATGTGGTACCCAAGCGGCTGATGTTTTGGCCACGCGATATACGCTTGAGACATATGTTGCAAACAGCAGCTGTGCGATCTGATGCACTAGCCTCAAAAAAGGCCCACACCAAAGAACTTTTTGAATGACGGGCAGAGGCAGCGCCCTGCACAGGCGGAGCTCTGCGGTGTGATTCCGTCGGTGTACTGCCCTTACGCTGGCCACCAAAGCTGCCTCGTTGGAGATGTGCCTCCTCCTCATCCTCCTCCTCCTCCTCTCTCCTATTAGGCACCCACGTGGAGTCATTGACCTCATCATCCCCTCCCTCCTCATCACTGGAGCCAATCTGGCAGTATGCTGCAGCTGCTGGAACATGACTGCCAGATTGGTGTCCTTCTTGAGCATCCCCTCTGTCTGCTCTCACGCTACTGCCTTCCTCTAGCTGGGTTTCATCATCAGACCCTTCGAAACGCTGGGCATCCTCCTGGAGCATGTACCCAACACTGTGCTGAAACAGTTCGGGGGACTCCTCAGGAGGAGGACATGGTGGGTCTAGGGAAGGAGTGACTGATGATTTGTCTGACATTGATACCAGGGAAGACGACGCTTTGGCAGCTGCTTTTCCAGTACCCTGAGCCTGGGTGAGAGAGGATGAGGAGGAGGAGGAGGGCTTGGTCATCCACTCTACCAAGTCTTCGGCATGATGTGGCTCAACATGTCCAGCTGCCGAAAAGAAGGACAAGCGTGTCCCATGGCCATGTGCTGATGACAATGCACCGCGTCCACGACCAGCACTGTTGCCCCCAGACACAGAGCCTGCTTGCCCTCTTTTATTGCCTCCTGACTGTCTGCCTCTCCTTGTTTGCCTTCCAGACATTCTAATAGATGGCCTGCAGGGAGATGGGAAAAAAGCAATAAGGGCTACCTTCAGGTGTCCTTCTCTGTCCCTTGAAACAAGGACTTTCACAGTGAAAGAAACTGACACTGTCCCTACCTAGAGTTTTCTGTCCCTAGAATAAATGTTTTTTTTAATCACAATATAGCACAAGGACAATTCACTCAATGTCTCTCCAGGTCCCTGGAAACAAGGACTTGCAGAGTGAAAGAAACTGACACTGTCCCTACCTAGAGTTTTCTGTCCCTAGAAAAAAAGTTTTTTTTAAGCACAATATAGCACAAGGACAATTAACTCACTGTCCTTACAGGTCCCTGGAAACAAGGACTTGCAGAGTGAAAGAAAAAAAACACTCTCCCTACCTACAGTTTTCTGTCCCTAGAAAAAATGTTTTTTTTAATCACAATATAGCACAAGGAAAATTAACTCACTGTCCTTACAGGTCCCTGGAAACAAGGACTTGCAGAGTGAAAGAAAAAAAACACTCTCCCTACCTACAGTTTTCTGTCCCTAGAAAAAATGTTTTTTTTAATCACAATATAGCACAAGGAAAATTAACTCACTGTCCTTACAGGTCCCTGGAAACAAGGACTTGCAGAGTGAAAGAAACTGACACTGTCCCTACCTAGAGTTTTCTGTCCCTAGAATAAATGTTTTTTTTAAGCACAATATAGCACAAGGACAATTAACTCACTGTCCTTACAGGTCCCTGGAAACAAGGACTTGCAGAGTGAAAGAAAAAAAACACTCTCCCTACCTACAGTTTTCTGTCCCTAGAAAAAATGTTTTTTTTAATCACAATATAGCACAAGGAAAATTAACTCACTGTCCTTACAGGTCCCTGGAAACAAGGACTTGCAGAGTGAAAGAAACTGACACTGTCCCTACCTAGAGTTTTCTGTCCCTAGAATAAATGTTTTTTTTAAGCACAATATAGCACAAGGACAATTAACTCACTGTCCTTACAGGTCCCTGGAAACAAGGACTTGCAGAGTGAAAAAAAAAAACCACTCTCCCTACCTACAGTTTTCTGTCCCTAGAAAAAATGTTTTTTTTAAGCACAATATAGCACAAGGACAATTAACTCACTGTCCTTACAGGTCCCTGGAAACAAGGACTTGCAGAGTGAAAGAAAAAAAACACTCTCCCTACCTAGAGTTTTCTGTCCCTAGAATAAATGTTTTTTTTAATCACAATATAGCACAAGGAAAATTAACTCACTGTCCTTACAGGTCCCTGGAAACAAGGACTTGCAGAGTGAAAGAAACTGACACTGTCCCTACCTAGAGTTTTCTGTCCCTAGAATAAATGTTTTTTTTAAGCACAATATAGCACAAGGACAATTAACTCACTGTCCTTACAGGTCCCTGGAAACAAGGACTTGCAGAGTGAAAGAAAAAAAACACTCTCCCTACCTACAGTTTTCTGTCCCTAGAAAAAATGTTTTTTTTAATCACAATATAGCACAAGGAAAATTAACTCACTGTCCTTACAGGTCCCTGGAAACAAGGACTTGCAGAGTGAAAGAAACTGACACTGTCCCTACCTAGAGTTTTCTGTCCCTAGAATAAATGTTTTTTTTAAGCACAATATAGCACAAGGACAATTAACTCACTGTCCTTACAGGTCCCTGGAAACAAGGACTTGCAGAGTGAAAGAAAAAAAAACACTCTCCCTACCTACAGTTTTCTGTCCCTAGAAAAAATGTTTTTTTTAAGCACAATATAGCACAAGTAAAATTAACTCACTGTCCTTACAGGTCCCTGGAAACAAGGACTTGCAGAGTGAAAGAAAAAAAACACTCTCCCTACCTACAGTTTTCTGTCCCTAGAAAAAATGTTTTTTTTAATCACAATATAGCACAAGGAAAATTAACTCACTGTCCTTACAGGTCCCTGGAAACAAGGACTTGCAGAGTGAAAGAAACTGACACTGTCCCTACCTAGAGTTTTCTGTCCCTAGAATAAATGTTTTTTTTAATCACAATATAGCACAAGGAAAATTAACTCACTGTCCTTACAGGTCCCTGGAAACAAGGACTTGCAGAGTGAAAGAAACTGACACTGTCCCTACCTAGAGTTTTCTGTCCCTAGAATAAATGTTTTTTTTAAGCACAATATAGCACAAGGACAATTAACTCACTGTCCTTACAGGTCCCTGGAAACAAGGACTTGCAGAGTGAAAGAAAAAAAACACTCTCCCTACCTACAGTTTTCTGTCCCTAGAAAAAATGTTTTTTTTAATCACAATATAGCACAAGGAAAATTAACTCACTGTCCTTACAGGTCCCTGGAAACAAGGACTTGCAGAGTGAAAGAAACTGACACTGTCCCTACCTAGAGTTTTCTGTCCCTAGAATAAATGTTTTTTTTAATCACAATATAGCACAAGGAAAATTAACTCACTGTCCTTACAGGTCCCTGGAAACAAGGACTTGCAGAGTGAAAGAAAAAAAACACTCTCCCTACCTACAGTTTTCTGTCCCTAGAAAAAATGTTTTTTTTAATCACAATATAGCACAAGGAAAATTAACTCACTGTCCTTACAGGTCCCTGGAAACAAGGACTTGCAGAGTGAAAGAAACTGACACTGTCCCTACCTAGAGTTTTCTGTCCCTAGAATAAATGTTTTTTTTAATCACAATATAGCACAAGGAAAATTAACTCACTGTCCTTACAGGTCCCTGGAAACAAGGACTTGCAGAGTGAAAGAAACTGACACTGTCCCTACCTAGAGTTTTCTGTCCCTAGAATAAATGTTTTTTTTAAGCACAATATAGCACAAGGACAATTAACTCACTGTCCTTACAGGTCCCTGGAAACAAGGACTTGCAGAGTGAAAGAAAAAAAACACTCTCCCTACCTACAGTTTTCTGTCCCTAGAAAAAATGTTTTTTTTAATCACAATATAGCACAAGGAAAATTAACTCACTGTCCTTACAGGTCCCTGGAAACAAGGACTTGCAGAGTGAAAGAAACTGACACTGTCCCTACCTAGAGTTTTCTGTCCCTAGAATAAATGTTTTTTTTAAGCACAATATAGCACAAGGACAATTAACTCACTGTCCTTACAGGTCCCTGGAAACAAGGACTTGCAGAGTGAAAGAAAAAAAACACTCTCCCTACCTACAGTTTTCTGTCCCTAGAAAAAATGTTTTTTTTAATCACAATATAGCACAAGGAAAATTAACTCACTGTCCTTACAGGTCCCTGGAAACAAGGACTTGCAGAGTGAAAGAAACTGACACTGTCCCTACCTAGAGTTTTCTGTCCCTAGAATAAATGTTTTTTTTAATCACAATATAGCACAAGGACAATTAACTCACTGTCCTTACAGGTCCCTGGAAACAAGGACTTGCAGAGTGAAAGAAACTGACACTGTCCCTACCTAGAGTTTTCTGTCCCTAGAATAAATGTTTTTTTTAAGCACAATATAGCACAAGGACAATTAACTCACTGTCCTTACAGGTCCCTGGAAACAAGGACTTGCAGAGTGAAAGAAAAAAAACACTCTCCCTACCTACAGTTTTCTGTCCCTAGAAAAAATGTTTTTTTTAATCACAATATAGCACAAGGAAAATTAACTCACTGTCCTTACAGGTCCCTGGAAACAAGGACTTGCAGAGTGAAAGAAACTGACACTGTCCCTACCTAGAGTTTTCTGTCCCTAGAATAAATGTTTTTTTTAATCACAATATAGCACAAGGACAATTAACTCACTGTCCTTACAGGTCCCTGGAAACAAGGACTTGCAGAGTGAAAGAAACTGACACTGTCCCTACCTAGAGTTTTCTGTCCCTAGAATAAATGTTTTTTTTAAGCACAATATAGCACAAGGACAATTAACTCACTGTCCTTACAGGTCCCTGGAAACAAGGACTTGCAGAGTGAAAGAAACTGACACTGTCCCTACCTAGAGTTTTCTGTCCCTAGAATAAATGTTTTTTTTAAGCACACTATAGCAGAAGCACAAAACACACTGACACTCTCCCTACCTATCCTTCTCTTTCCCTAAACTAAAGGAATCCAGGTTAAGCAAGAAAGAAATAACAGTCACTGTCCCTGCCTATGCTACTCTATCCCTGCTCCGGAACACACTACACTAGGCCGCCGTGCTGGCGGCCTTTTATAGTGTGGGGCGTGTACTAAACACCCTCAGCAATAATTGGCCACAGGCATCCTGCCTGTGGCCAATCATTGCTCTCCTCGCTGCCGGCGCTGTGATTGGCCAAGCATGCGGGGTCACAGTGCATGCTTGGCCAATCACAGCGCCTGGATGACACTGCGATGGCGTAGTGCATTGTGGGCCGTTCGCGTCACTCGAATTTGGCGCGAACGGCCCAAATCGTTCGATCTTCGTCGAACGATCGAACAGCCAATGTTCGAGTCGAACGTATGTTCGACTCGAACACGAAGCTCATCCCTACTCAGCATAACAGGATAGTCACTCAGCATCAACATAGGCAGTCTTGAAGGAATCTGACATTTCCCAAAAAAATATTCGGTTACATCAGCATCAGGTGTTTGGTAGCTGGTGGTGATCCAAGACTGATTCATTTTTATGAAGGTCAATCGATCGTCCGAGTCGGTGGACAGGCGCACCCTGTGATCCGTGACAAATCCTGCAGCAGCACTGAATGTGCGTTCCGAAAGAACACTGGATGCAGGACAAGCCAGTACCTCAATTGCATACTGTGCAAGCTCTGACCAGTGATCCATCCTCAAGACCCAGTAAGCCAGAGGATTTTCGGTGGGAAAGGTGTCCAAGTCTGACCTTGCCCCTAGGTATTCCTGCACCATGTAAACCAGACGCTGGCGATAGTTGCTGGAAGCGATCATACCTTGGGGCTGCGTACTAAAAAATTGTCTAAACGCATCGGTCAGACGGCCACCTTCTCTACCGCTTCTTCTTTGACTGACCGGAGCCTCAGCAACACGTTGTCCAGGACCAGGAATTTGTAACCTCCCAGTCTCTGGGAACGTGTTGCACAGACCTTCCTGCAAGGCCTCCCGAAGATGCTTCATCCTCTGCTCCCTCTGCGATGGCAAGATAAGGTCCGCAACCTTACCCTTGTAACGTGGATCAAGGAGGGTTGCCAGCCAGTAATGATGCCTCTCCTTGATACCACGAATACGAGGATCCTTCCGCAGGCTTTGCAGGATCAGGGAGGCCATGCAACGTAGGTTTGCTGAGGCATTTGGTCCGGGGTCCTCTGGGTCACTGAGGACGACATGATCCGCAGCCACCTCCTCCCAGCCAAGTACAAGTCCATGGGTTTCTTGGAACTGTAATTGATCCCTTGAAGACTGCTGCTGATGCTGAGTGCTAGGCTCCACCTCCATGCTGACACAATAATCCTCCTCCTCCTCTTCCTGTGTGATAGCCGGGCCAGCAGGAACACTGTCTGGATAAAGGGGGCCTTGAGAGGTAAGGAAGTCCCCCTCTTCCTGCCTCTGTTCTGCCTCAAGTGCCCTGTCCATTATTCCATGCAGCGTGTGTTCCAACAGGTGGACCAGAGGTACAGTGTCACTGATACATGCACTGTCACTGTTTACCATCCTCGTGGCCTCTTCAAATGGTGCCAGGACAGTGCATGCATCCCTGATCATGGCCCACTGGCGTGGGGAAAAAAATCCAAGCTCCCCTGACCCTGTCCTGGTGCCATATTGCAACAGATACTCATTGATGGCCCTCTGCTGCGGGTGCAGCCGCTGCAGCATGGCCAACATAGCGTTCCACCTGGTGGGCATGTCACAGATTAGGCGGTTCTTGGGCTGGTTGTAATCCTTTTGCAGGTCAGCCAGCCGAGCTCTGGCATTATATGACCGGCGGAAATGCCCACAGAGTTTCCTGGCCTGCTTTAGGACCTCCTGTAATTATATATAATGCAGCTATTAGACTCCACGGCCTGCTGTGGTATTAGTATGAGAAAAGCAGCAATGGTCTTCAGTTAGTTTTAGGTGAACACTGTGCAGAGGACACAGTACACTAACTAGCAGCTCTCTGCCTGTGGTTTTATTACGAGAACACCACACATTTTAATCAGGTTCCTTTAAGTGAACGCTCTGCAAGTACTGCAGTACACTACATGAAATTAATGCAGCACTCTGCCTGTGGTTTTAATATGAGAATACCACTAACTGTATTCAGGTGAGCTTTAGGTGAACGCTATGCAAAGCACACAGTACACTAAGTGAAACACTGAATGTCTGCAGCTAGCACAATCACCTGCCTGCCTGTCACAGTATAGAGACTAACAGGAACGGATCTAGCTAAATTCAATACAGTGTATAAATATATATATATAACACCTAGGATGCATATATATCCTCTACACACTGTAACTGCAGCTAACTGACTCACCTGCCTGCCTGATCTAACTCAATATAAATGACACTGTCTGTCTCTCTAACTGTCTCTTTCACAAACGCCAACACACTACACAAGGCCGAATTACAGGCGGCCTTATATAGTGTGGGGCGTGTATCTACTCCTCTGAGCCATGATTGGCCAAAGCCACCCTGGCTTTGGCCAATTACGGCTCTCCATTATTACCGCGCTGTGATTGGCCAAAGCATGCGGGTCATAGTGCATGCTTGGCCAATCATCAGCCAGCAATGCACTGCGATGCCGCAGTAAATTATGGGCCGTGACGCGCCACTCGAATTTGGCGCGAACGGCCCATAATGTTCGATCTTCGTCGAACAGCCGATGTAAGCATACACACGCACGGTTTTCTCGTCGGGAGACAGGCCGACGAGAATCCCAACGAGAAAATAGAGAGCAGGTTCTCTATTTTTCTCGTCGAGATTCCCGCCAGTTTTCCTGTCAAGAAACCATACACACGGCCAGTTTTCTCTGCAAATAGCTCCCCCGGCAGTTTTCTTGCCGCGAAAACCGGCCGTGTGTACGAGGCTTAAAGCGGAGTTCCACCAAAATGTGGAACTTCCGCTTAATCCACTCCTCGCCCCCTTACGTGCCACAATTGGCATGTAATTTTTTTTTGGGGGGGGGGTGGGACTTCCTGTCCCACTTCCTCCTTCCACCCAGGCGACTCGTCATATCGCCTAAGGTGGCCCTTCCCTGTAGGCGATCACCTGGGACACGTGACAGGTCCCAGGCGATCGCCTGTCCACTCAGAGAGCGCTGCGCCGTTCGCACATGCGCAGTGAGTGCCCGGCCATGAAGCCGAAAGCTGTCACGGCCGGGTGCCCACACTATGAATGGAGGCGCCGGCGGAGAGGGGGGGGGAGAGGAGCGAATCTCCGAGCGTTGCGTCGCTGGACAGTGGAACAGGTAAGTGTATGTTTATTAAAAGCCAGCAGCTACACTTTTTGTAGCTGCTGACTTTTAATAAACGTAAAAAAAGGCTGGAACTCCCCTTTAATGCCCAGGCACACCCCAGGGCTTTTTTGCTGCCAAAATGTGTGAGAACTCTTTTTCTTTTCTAATTGACACTGGTAGCTAGCTGCAAGTGGGACAATTTGTCATGGATGTGTACAACTCCTGTGGGAACTGCAGCCACTGGCCACGGAGTAATCAGTCAGTCAGCCGCATTTTCCGATGCTGACCCTGTCAGCTGAATATCATTCCGCCGCCAGCTGTCAGAGATAAAGCATGCGAACTTCAGAGAGCATCGGATAATTCCTGACTTAGTCCTCATAGGAGTTACCCACCATTCTATGCCCTGTGTGCCACAAGACAGCTTGCCCAACTCTGATGCAGCATTTGGGAGAAAACTGTCTCTCTCCTCGGGTTCCTGTCTGGCTGAGTCAGTTGGAGCTTTCACACTCACAGCTCCAGTACATGTGGGAGGAGCAGGAAGAGGAAGAGATCATCGCACACAGTGGAGTGCACCCTCCATCACTTTCCCCCTGTCCGGCATACAGGACAGCTCTCCCTGGGGATGACTGAAAATCTCAGAGGACAGATAGCAGCCTTTTACCTGTGAGTACTCACCTTCTCTACCTTTACCTGTGAGTACTCACCTTCTCTACCTTTACCTGTGACTACTGACCTTCTCTACCTTTACCTGTGACTACTGACCTTCTCTACCTTTACCTGTGAGTACTGACCTTCTCTACCTTTACCTGTGACTACTCACCTTCTCTACCTTTACCTGTGACTACTGACCTTCTCTACCTTTACCTGTGACTACTGACCTTCTCTACCTTTACCTGTGAGTACTGACCTTCTCTACCTTTACCTGTGACTACTCACCTTCTCTACCTTTACCTGTGAGTACTCACCTTCTCTACCTTTACCTGTGACTACTGACCTTCTCTACCTTTACCTGTGAGTACTGACCTTCTCTACCTTTATCCGTGAGTACTCACCTTCTCTGCCTTTACCTGTGAGTACTCACCTTCTCTACCTTTACCTGTGAGTACTGACCTTCTCTACCTTTACCTGTGAGTACTCACCTTCTCTACCTTTACCTGTGACTACTGACCTTCTCTACCTTTACCTGTGAGTACTGACCTTCTCTACCTTTACCTGTGACTACTGACCTTCTCTACCTTTACCTGTGACTACTGACCTTCTCTACCTTTACCTGTGAGTACTGACCTTCTCTACCTTTACCTGTGACTACTGACCTTCTCTACCTTTACCTGTGAGTACTCACCTTCTCTACCTTTACCCGTGAGTACTCACCTTCTCTGCCTTTACCTGTGAGTACTCACCTTCTCTACCTTTACCTGTGAGTACTGACCTTCTCTACCTTTACCTGTGAGTACTGACCTTCTCTACCTTTACCTGTGAGTACTGACCTTCTCTACCTTTACCTGTGACTACTCACCTTCTCTACCTTTACCTGTGACTACTGACCTTCTCTACCTTTACCTGTGACTACTGACCTTCTCTACCTTTACCTGTGAGTACTGACCTTCTCTACCTTTACCTGTGAGTACTGACCTTCTCTACCTTTACCTGTGAGTACTGACCTTCTCTACCTTTACCTGTGAGTACTGACCTTCTCTACCTTTACCTGTGACTACTCACCTTCTCTACCTTTACCTGTGACTACTCACCTTCTCTACCTTTACCTGTGACTACTCACCTTCTCTACCTTTACCTGTGACTACTGACCTTCTCTACCTTTACCTGTGACTACTGACCTTCTCTACCTTTACCTGTGAGTACTGACCTTCTCTACCTTTACCTGTGAGTACTCACCTTCTCTACCTTTACCCGTGAGTACTCACCTTCTCTACCTTTACCCGTGAGTACTCACCTTCTCTGCCTTTACCTGTGAGTACTCACCTTCTCTGCCTTTACCTGTGAGTACTGACCTTCTCTACCTTTACCTGTGAGTACTGACCTTCTCTACCTTTACCTGTGAGTACTGACCTTCTCTACCTTTACCTGTGAGTACTGACCTTCCCTACCTTTACCTGTGAGTACTCACCTTCTCTACCTTTACCTGTGAGTACTCACCTTCTCTACCTTTACCCGTGAGTACTCACCTTCTCTGCCTTTACCTGTGAGTACTGACCTTCTCTACCTTTACCTGTGAGCACTGACCTTCTCTACCTTTACCTGTGAGTACTCACCTTCTCTACCTTTACCTGTGACTACTCACCTTCTCTACCTTTACCTATGACTACTCACCTTGTCTACCTTTACCTGTGAGTACTGACCTTCTCTACCTTTACCTGTGAGTACTCACCTTCTCTACCTTTACCTGTGAGTACTGACCTTCTCTACCATTACCTGTGAGTACTCACCTTCTCTACCTTTACATGTGAGTACTGACCTTCTCTACCTTTACATGTGAGTACTCACCTTCTCTACCTTTATCTGTGAGTACTGACCTTCTCTACCTTTACATGTGAGTACTGACCTTCTCTACCTTTACCTGTGAGTACTGACCTTCTCTACCTTTACCTGTGAGTACTCACCTTCTCTACCTTTACCTGTGAGTACTCACCTTCTCTACCTTTACCTGTGAGTACTCACCTTCTCTACCTTTACCTGTGAGTACTCACCTTCTCTACCTTTACCTGTGAGTACTCACCTTCTCTACCTTTACCTGTGAGTACTCACCTTCTCTACCTTTACCTGTGAGTACTGACCTTCTCTACCTTTACCTGTGAGTACTGACCTTCTCTACCTTTACCTGTGACTACTGACCTTCTCTACCTTTACCTGTGACTACTGACCTTCTCTACCTTTACCTGTGACTACTGACCTTCCCTACCTTTACCTGTGACTACTGACCTTCTCTACCTTTACCTGTGACTACTGACCTTCTCTACCTTTACCTGTGACTACTCACCTTCTCTACCTTTACCTGTGAGTACTGACCTTCTCTACCTTTACCTGTGAGTACTCACCTTCTCTACCTTTACCTGTGAGTACTCACCTTCTCTACCTTTACATGTGAGTACTGACCTTCTCTACCTTTACATGTGAGTACTCACCTTCTCTACCTTTACCTGTGAGTACTGACCTTCTCTACCTTTACCTGTGAGTACTGACCTTCTCTACCTTTACCTGTGAGTACTGACCTTCTCTACCTTTACCTGTGAGTACTCACCTTCTCTACCTTTACCTGTGAGTACTCACCTTCTCTACCTTTACCTGTGACTACTGACCTTCTCTACCTTTACCTGTGAGTACTGACCTTCTCTACCTTTACCTGTGAGTACTGACCTTCTCTACCTTTACATGTGAGTACTCACCTTCTCTACCTTTACCTGTGACTACTGACCTTCTCTACCTTTACCTGTGACTACTGACCTTCTCTACCTTTACCTGTGAGTACTGACCTTCTCTACCTTTACCTGTGACTACTGACCTTCTCTACCTTTACCTGTGACTACTGACCTTCTCTACCTTTACCTGTGACTACTGACCTTCTCTACCTTTACCTGTGAGTACTCACCTTCTCTACCTTTACCTGTGACTACTGACCTTCTCTACCTTTACCTGTGAGTACTGACCTTCTCTACCTTTACCTGTGACTACTGACCTTCTCTACCTTTACCTGTGACTACTGACCTTCTCTACCTTTACCTGTGACTACTGACCTTCTCTACCTTTACCTGTGAGTACTGACCTTCTCTACCTTTACCTGTGAGTACTAACCTTCTCTACCTTTACCTGTGAGTACTGACCTTCTCTACCTTTACCTGTGACTACTCACCTTCTCTACCTTTACCTGTGACTACTCACCTTCTCTACCTTTACCTGTGACTACTCACCTTCTCTACCTTTACCTGTGACTACTCACCTTCTCTACCTTTACCTGTGAGTACTGACCTTCCCTACCTTTACCTGTGAGTACTGACCTTCCCTACCTTTACCTGTGAGTACTGACCTTCCCTACCTTTACCTGTGAGTACTCACCTTCTCTACCTTTACCTGTGAGTACTGACCTTCTCTACCTTTACCTGTGACTACTGACCTTCTCTACCTTTACCTGTGACTACTGACCTTCTCTACCTTTACCTGTGACTACTGACCTTCTTTACCTTTACCTGTGACTACTCACCTTCTCTACCTTTACCTGTGAGTACTGACCTTCTCTACCTTTACCTGTGAGTACTCACCTTCTCTACCATTACCTGTGAGTACTCACCTTCTCTACCTTTACCTGTGAGTACTGACCTTCTCTACCTTTACATGTGAGTACTCACCTTCTCTACCTTTACCTGTGACTACTCACCTTCTCTACCTTTACCTGTGACTACTCACCTTCTCTACCTTTACCTGTGAGTACTGACCTTCTCTACCTTTACCTGGGACTACTGACCTTCTCTACCTTTACCTGTGAGTACTGACCTTCTCTACCTTTACCTGTGAGTACTGACCTTCCCTACCTTTACCTGTGAGTACTGACCTTCCCTACCTTTACCTGTGAGTACTCACCTTCTCTACCTTTACCTGTGAGTACTGACCTTCTCTACCTTTACCTGTGACTACTGACCTTCTCTACCTTTACCTGTGAGTACTGACCTTCTCTACCTTTACCTGGGACTACTGACCTTCTCTACCTTTACCTGTGAGTACTGACCTTCTCTACCTTTACCTGTGAGTACTACCCTCTCTACCTTTACCTGTGAGTACTGACCTTCTCTACCTTTACCTGTGACTACTCACCTTCTCTACCTTTACCTGTGAGTACTCACCTTCTCTACCTTTACCTGTGACTACTGACCTTCTCTACCTTTACCTGTGAGTACTCACCTTCTCTACCTTTACCCGTGAGTACTCACCTTCTCTGCCTTTACCTGTGAGTACTCACCTTCTCTACTTTTACCTGTGAGTACTGACCTTCTCTACCTTTACCTGTGAGTACTGACCTTCTCTACCTTTACCTGTGAGTACTGACCTTCCCTACCTTTACCTGTGAGTACTCACCTTCTCTACCTTTACCTGTGAGTACTCACCTTCTCTACCTTTACCCGTGAGTACTCACCTTCTCTGCCTTTACCTGTGAGTACTGACCTTCTCTACCTTTACCTGTGAGCACTGACCTTCTCTACCTTTACCTGTGAGTACTCACCTTCTCTACCTTTACCTGTGACTACTCACCTTCTCTACCTTTACCTGTGAGTACTGACCTTCTCTACCTTTACCTGTGAGTACTGACCTTCTCTACCTTTACCTGTGAGTACTGACCTTCTCTACCATTACCTGTGAGTACTCACCTTCTCTACCTTTACATGTGAGTACTGACCTTCTCTACCTTTACATGTGAGTACTCACCTTCTCTACCTTTATCTGTGAGTACTGACCTTCTCTACCTTTACATGTGAGTACTGACCTTCTCTACCTTTACCTGTGAGTACTGACCTTCTCTACCTTTGCCTGTGAGTACTGACCTTCTCTACCTTTACCAGTGAGTACTCACCTTCTCTACCTTTACCTGTGAGTACTCACCTTCTCTACCTTTACCTGTGACTACTGACCTTCTCTACCTTTACCTGTGACTACTGACCTTCTCTACCTTTACCTGTGAGTACTGACCTTCTCTACCTTTACCTGTGAGTACTGACCTTCTCTACCTTTACCTGTGACTACTGACCTTCTCTACCTTTACCTGTGACTACTGACCTTCTCTACCTTTACCTGTGAGTACTGACCTTCTCTACCTTTACATGTGAGTACTCACCTTCTCTACCTTTACCTGTGACTACTGACCTTCTCTACCTTTACCTGTGACTACTGACCTTCTCTACCTTTACCTGTGAGTACTGACCTTCTCTACCTTTACCTGTGACTACTGACCTTCTCTACCTTTACCTGTGACTACTGACCTTCTCTACCTTTACCTGTGACTACTGACCTTCTCTACCTTTACCTGTGACTACTGACCTTCTCTACCTTTACCTGTGACTACTGACCTTCTCTACCTTTACCTGTGAGTACTGACCTTCTCTACCTTTACCTGTGAGTACTAACCTTCTCTACCTTTACCTGTGAGTACTGACCTTCTCTACCTTTACCTGTGACTACTCACCTTCTCTACCTTTACCTGTGACTACTCACCTTCTCTACCTTTACCTGTGACTACTCACCTTCTCTACCTTTACCTGTGAGTACTGACCTTCCCTACCTTTACCTGTGAGTACTGACCTTCCCTACCTTTACCTGTGAGTACTGACCTTCCCTACCTTTACCTGTGAGTACTCACCTTCTCTACCTTTACCTGTGAGTACTGACCTTCTCTACCTTTACCTGTGACTACTGACCTTCTCTACCTTTACCTGTGACTACTGACCTTCTCTACCTTTACCTGTGACTACTGACCTTCTTTACCTTTACCTGTGACTACTCACCTTCTCTACCTTTACCTGTGAGTACTGACCTTCTCTACCTTTACCTGTGAGTACTCACCTTCTCTACCATTACCTGTGAGTACTCACCTTCTCTACCTTTACCTGTGAGTACTGACCTTCTCTACCTTTACATGTGAGTACTCACCTTCTCTACCTTTACCTGTGACTACTCACCTTCTCTACCTTTACCTGTGACTACTCACCTTCTCTACCTTTACCTGTGAGTACTGACCTTCTCTACCTTTACCTGGGACTACTGACCTTCTCTACCTTTACCTGTGAGTACTGACCTTCTCTACCTTTACCTGTGAGTACTGACCTTCCCTACCTTTACCTGTGAGTACTGACCTTCCCTACCTTTACCTGTGAGTACTCACCTTCTCTACCTTTACCTGTGAGTACTGACCTTCTCTACCTTTACCTGTGACTACTGACCTTCTCTACCTTAACTGTGAGTACTGACCTTCTCTACCTTTACCTGGGACTACTGACCTTCTCTACCTTTACCTGTGAGTACTGACCTTCTCTACCTTTACCTGTGAGTACTGACCTTCTCTACCTTTACCTGTGAGTACTGACCTTCTCTACCTTTACCTGTGACTACTCACCTTCTCTACCTTTACCTGTGAGTACTCACCTTCTCTACCTTTACCTGTGACTACTGACCTTCTCTACCTTTACCTGTGAGTACTCACCTTCTCTACCTTTACCCGTGAGTACTCACCTTCTCTGCCTTTACCTGTGAGTACTCACCTTCTCTACTTTTACCTGTGAGTACTGACCTTCTCTACCTTTACCTGTGAGTACTGACCTTCTCTACCTTTACCTGTGAGTACTGACCTTCCCTACCTTTACCTGTGAGTACTCACCTTCTCTACCTTTACCTGTGAGTACTCACCTTCTCTACCTTTACCCGTGAGTACTCACCTTCTCTGCCTTTACCTGTGAGTACTGACCTTCTCTACCTTTACCTGTGAGCACTGACCTTCTCTACCTTTACCTGTGAGTACTCACCTTCTCTACCTTTACCTGTGACTACTCACCTTCTCTACCTTTACCTGTGAGTACTGACCTTCTCTACCTTTACCTGTGAGTACTGACCTTCTCTACCTTTACCTGTGAGTACTGACCTTCTCTACCATTACCTGTGAGTACTCACCTTCTCTACCTTTACATGTGAGTACTGACCTTCTCTACCTTTACATGTGAGTACTCACCTTCTCTACCTTTATCTGTGAGTACTGACCTTCTCTACCTTTACATGTGAGTACTGACCTTCTCTACCTTTACCTGTGAGTACTGACCTTCTCTACCTTTACCAGTGAGTACTCACCTTCTCTACCTTTACCTGTGAGTACTCACCTTCTCTACCTTTACCTGTGACTACTGACCTTCTCTTCCTTTACCTGTGACTACTGACCTTCTCTACCTTTACCTGTGAGTACTGACCTTCTCTACCTTTACCTGTGAGTACTGACCTTCTCTACCTTTACCTGTCAGTACTGACCTTCTCTACCTTTACATGTGAGTACTCACCTTCTCTAATTTTACCTGTGAGTACTGACCTTCTCTACCTTTACCTGTGAGTACTCACCTTCTCTACCTTTACCTGTGACTACTGACCTTCTCTACCTTTACCTGTGAGTACTTACCTTCTCTACCTTTACCTGTGAGTACTGACCTTCTCTACCTTTACCTGTGAGTACTGACCTTCTCTACCTTTACCTGTGACTACTGACCTTCTCTACCTTTACCTGTGAGTACTCACCTTCTCTACCTTTACCTGTGACTACTGACCTTCTCTACCTTTACCTGTGAGTACTGACCTTCTCTACCTTTACCTGTGACTACTGACCTTCTCTACCTTTACCTGTGACTACTGACCTTCTCTACCTTTACCTGTGACTACTGACCTTCTCTACCTTTACCTGTGACTACTGACCTTCTCTACCTTTACCTGTGACTACTCACCTTCTCTACCTTTACCTGTGAGTACTGACCTTCTCTACCTTTACCTGTGAGTACTCACCTTCTCTACCTTTACCTGTGAGTACTGACCTTCTCTACCATTACCTGTGAGTACTCACCTTCTCTACCTTTACATGTGAGTACTGACCTTCTCTACCTTTACATGTGAGTACTCACCTTCTCTACCTTTACCTGTGAGTACTGACCTTCTCTACCTTTACCTGTGAGTACTGACCTTCTCTACCTTTACCTGTGACTACTGACCTTCTCTACCTTTACCTGTGACTACTGACCTTCTCTACCTTTACCTGTGACTACTGACCTTCTCTACCTTTACCTGTGAGTACTCACCTTCTCTACCTTTACCTGTGACTACTGACCTTCTCTACCTTTACCTGTGAGTACTGACCTTCTCTACCTTTACCTGTGACTACTGACCTTCTCTACCTTTACCTGTGACTACTGACCTTCTCTACCTTTACCTGTGAGTACTGACCTTCTCTACCTTTACCTGTGAGTACTAACCTTCTCTACCTTTACCTGTGAGTACTGACCTTCTCTACCTTTACCTGTGACTACTCACCTTCTCTACCTTTACCTGTGACTACTCACCTTCTCTACCTTTACCTGTGACTACTCACCTTCTCTACCTTTACCTGTGACTACTCACCTTCTCTACCTTTACCTGTGAGTACTGACCTTCCCTACCTTTACCTGTGAGTACTGACCTTCCCTACCTTTACCTGTGAGTACTGACCTTCCCTACCTTTACCTGTGAGTACTCACCTTCTCTACCTTTACCTGTGAGTACTGACCTTCTCTACCTTTACCTGTGACTACTGACCTTCTCTACCTTTACCTGTGACTACTGACCTTCTCTACCTTTACCTGTGACTACTGACCTTCTTTACCTTTACCTGTGACTACTCACCTTCTCTACCTTTACCTGTGAGTACTGACCTTCTCTACCTTTACCTGTGAGTACTCACCTTCTCTACCATTACCTGTGAGTACTCACCTTCTCTACCTTTACCTGTGAGTACTCACCTTCTCTACCTTTACATGTGAGTACTCACCTTCTCTACCTTTACCTGTGACTACTCACCTTCTCTACCTTTACCTGTGACTACTCACCTTCTCTACCTTTACCTGTGAGTACTGACCTTCTCTACCTTTACCTGGGACTACTGACCTTCTCTACCTTTACCTGTGAGTACTGACCTTCTCTACCTTTACCTGTGAGTACTGACCTTCCCTACCTTTACCTGTGAGTACTGACCTTCCCTACCTTTACCTGTGAGTACTCACCTTCTCTACCTTTACCTGTGAGTACTGACCTTCTCTACCTTTACCTGTGACTACTGACCTTCTCTACCTTTACCTGTGAGTACTGACCTTCTCTACCTTTACCTGGGACTACTGACCTTCTCTACCTTTACCTGTGAGTACTGACCTTCTCTACCTTTACCTGTGAGTACTACCCTCTCTACCTTTACCTGTGAGTACTGACCTTCTCTACCTTTACCTGTGACTACTCACCTTCTCTACCTTTACCTGTGAGTACTCACCTTCTCTACCTTTACCTGTGACTACTGACCTTCTCTACCTTTACCTGTGAGTACTCACCTTCTCTACCTTTACCCGTGAGTACTCACCTTCTCTGCCTTTACCTGTGAGTACTCACCTTCTCTACTTTTACCTGTGAGTACTGACCTTCTCTACCTTTACCTGTGAGTACTGACCTTCTCTACCTTTACCTGTGAGTACTGACCTTCCCTACCTTTACCTGTGAGTACTCACCTTCTCTACCTTTACCTGTGAGTACTCACCTTCTCTACCTTTACCCGTGAGTACTCACCTTCTCTGCCTTTACCTGTGAGTACTGACCTTCTCTACCTTTACCTGTGAGCACTGACCTTCTCTACCTTTACCTGTGAGTACTCACCTTCTCTACCTTTACCTGTGACTACTCACCTTCTCTACCTTTACCTGTGAGTACTGACCTTCTCTACCTTTACCTGTGAGTACTGACCTTCTCTACCTTTACCTGTGAGTACTGACCTTCTCTACCATTACCTGTGAGTACTCACCTTCTCTACCTTTACATGTGAGTACTGACCTTCTCTACCTTTACATGTGAGTACTCACCTTCTCTACCTTTATCTGTGAGTACTGACCTTCTCTACCTTTACATGTGAGTACTGACCTTCTCTACCTTTACCTGTGAGTACTGACCTTCTCTACCTTTGCCTGTGAGTACTGACCTTCTCTACCTTTACCAGTGAGTACTCACCTTCTCTACCTTTACCTGTGAGTACTCACCTTCTCTACCTTTACCTGTGACTACTGACCTTCTCTACCTTTACCTGTGACTACTGACCTTCTCTACCTTTACCTGTGAGTACTGACCTTCTCTACCTTTACCTGTGAGTACTGACCTTCTCTACCTTTACCTGTGACTACTGACCTTCTCTACCTTTACCTGTGACTACTGACCTTCTCTACCTTTACCTGTGAGTACTGACCTTCTCTACCTTTACATGTGAGTACTCACCTTCTCTACCTTTACCTGTGACTACTGACCTTCTCTACCTTTACCTGTGACTACTGACCTTCTCTACCTTTACCTGTGAGTACTGACCTTCTCTACCTTTACCTGTGACTACTGACCTTCTCTACCTTTACCTGTGACTACTGACCTTCTCTACCTTTACCTGTGACTACTGACCTTCTCTACCTTTACCTGTGACTACTGACCTTCTCTACCTTTACCTGTGACTACTGACCTTCTCTACCTTTACCTGTGAGTACTGACCTTCTCTACCTTTACCTGTGAGTACTAACCTTCTCTACCTTTACCTGTGAGTACTGACCTTCTCTACCTTTACCTGTGACTACTCACCTTCTCTACCTTTACCTGTGACTACTCACCTTCTCTACCTTTACCTGTGACTACTCACCTTCTCTACCTTTACCTGTGAGTACTGACCTTCCCTACCTTTACCTGTGAGTACTGACCTTCCCTACCTTTACCTGTGAGTACTGACCTTCCCTACCTTTACCTGTGAGTACTCACCTTCTCTACCTTTACCTGTGAGTACTGACCTTCTCTACCTTTACCTGTGACTACTGACCTTCTCTACCTTTACCTGTGACTACTGACCTTCTCTACCTTTACCTGTGACTACTGACCTTCTTTACCTTTACCTGTGACTACTCACCTTCTCTACCTTTACCTGTGAGTACTGACCTTCTCTACCTTTACCTGTGAGTACTCACCTTCTCTACCATTACCTGTGAGTACTCACCTTCTCTACCTTTACCTGTGAGTACTGACCTTCTCTACCTTTACATGTGAGTACTCACCTTCTCTACCTTTACCTGTGACTACTCACCTTCTCTACCTTTACCTGTGACTACTCACCTTCTCTACCTTTACCTGTGAGTACTGACCTTCTCTACCTTTACCTGGGACTACTGACCTTCTCTACCTTTACCTGTGAGTACTGACCTTCTCTACCTTTACCTGTGAGTACTGACCTTCCCTACCTTTACCTGTGAGTACTGACCTTCCCTACCTTTACCTGTGAGTACTCACCTTCTCTACCTTTACCTGTGAGTACTGACCTTCTCTACCTTTACCTGTGACTACTGACCTTCTCTACCTTAACTGTGAGTACTGACCTTCTCTACCTTTACCTGGGACTACTGACCTTCTCTACCTTTACCTGTGAGTACTGACCTTCTCTACCTTTACCTGTGAGTACTGACCTTCTCTACCTTTACCTGTGAGTACTGACCTTCTCTACCTTTACCTGTGACTACTCACCTTCTCTACCTTTACCTGTGAGTACTCACCTTCTCTACCTTTACCTGTGACTACTGACCTTCTCTACCTTTACCTGTGAGTACTCACCTTCTCTACCTTTACCCGTGAGTACTCACCTTCTCTGCCTTTACCTGTGAGTACTCACCTTCTCTACTTTTACCTGTGAGTACTGACCTTCTCTACCTTTACCTGTGAGTACTGACCTTCTCTACCTTTACCTGTGAGTACTGACCTTCCCTACCTTTACCTGTGAGTACTCACCTTCTCTACCTTTACCTGTGAGTACTCACCTTCTCTACCTTTACCCGTGAGTACTCACCTTCTCTGCCTTTACCTGTGAGTACTGACCTTCTCTACCTTTACCTGTGAGCACTGACCTTCTCTACCTTTACCTGTGAGTACTCACCTTCTCTACCTTTACCTGTGACTACTCACCTTCTCTACCTTTACCTGTGAGTACTGACCTTCTCTACCTTTACCTGTGAGTACTGACCTTCTCTACCTTTACCTGTGAGTACTGACCTTCTCTACCATTACCTGTGAGTACTCACCTTCTCTACCTTTACATGTGAGTACTGACCTTCTCTACCTTTACATGTGAGTACTCACCTTCTCTACCTTTATCTGTGAGTACTGACCTTCTCTACCTTTACATGTGAGTACTGACCTTCTCTACCTTTACCTGTGACTACTGACCTTCTCTACCTTTACCTGTGAGTACTCACATTCTCTACTTTTACCTGTGACTACTGACCTTCTCTACCTTTACCTGTGAGTACTGACCTTCTCTACCTTTACCTGTGACTACTGACCTTCTCTACCTTTACCTGTGACTACTGACCTTCTCTACCTTTACCTGTGAGTACTAACCTTCTCTACCTTTACCTGTGAGTACTGACCTTCTCTACCTTTACCTGTGAGTACTGACCTTCTCTACCTTTACCTGTGACTACTCACCTTCTCTACCTTTACCTGTGACTACTCACCTTCTCTACCTTTACCTGTGACTACTCACCTTCTCTACCTTTACCTGTGAGTACTGACCTTCCCTACCTTTACCTGTGAGTACTGACCTTCCCTACCTTTACCTGTGAGTACTCACCTTCTCTACCTTTACCTGTGACTACTGACCTTCTCTACCTTTACCTGTGACTACTGACCTTCTCTACCTTTACCTGTGACTACTGACCTTCTCTACCTTTACCTGTGACTACTGACCTTCTCTACCTTTACCTGTGACTACTCACCTTCTCTACCTTTACCTGTGACTACTCACCTTCTCTACCTTTACCTGTGACTACTCACCTTCTCTACCTTTACCTGTGAGTACTCACCTTCTCTACCTTTACCTGTGAGTACTCACCTTCTCTACCTTTACCTGTGAGTACTCACCTTCTCTACCATTACCTGTGAGTACTCACCTTCTCTACCTTTACCTGTGAGTACTGACCTTCTCTACCTTTACCTGTGAGTACTGACCTTCTCTACCTTTACATGTGAGTACTCACCTTCTCTACCTTTATCTGTGAGTACTGACCTTCTCTACCTTTACATGCGAGTACTGACCTTCTCTACCTTTACCTGTGAGTACTCACCTTCTCTACCTTTACCTGTGACTACTGACCTTCTCTACCTTTACCTGTGAGTACTGACCTTCTCTACCTTTACCTGTGAGTACTGACCTTCTCTACCTTTACCTGTGAGTACTGACCTTCTCTACCTTTACCTGTGAGTACTGACCTTCTCTGCCTTTACCTGTGAGTACTGACCTTCTCTACCTTTACCTGTGAGCACTGACCTTCTCTACCTTTACCTGTGAGTACTCACCTTCTCTACCTTTACCTGTGACTACTCACCTTCTCTACCTTTACCTGTGAGTACTGACCTTCTCTACCTTTACCTGTGAGTACTCACCTTCTCTACCTTTACCTGTGAGTACTGACCTTCTCTACCATTACCTGTGAGTACTCACCTTCTCTACCTTTACATGTGAGTACTGACCTTCTCTACCTTTACATGTGAGTACTCACCTTCTCTACCTTTATCTGTGAGTACTGACCTTCTCTACCTTTACATGTGAGTACTGACCTTCTCTACCTTTACCTGTGAGTACTGACCTTCTCTACCTTTGCCTGTGAGTACTGACCTTCTCTACCTTTACCAGTGAGTACTCACCTTCTCTACCTTTACCTGTGAGTACTCACCTTCTCTACCTTTACCTGTGACTACTGACCTTCTCTACCTTTACCTGTGAGTACTGACCTTCTCTACCTTTACCTGTGAGTACTGACCTTCTCTACCTTTACCTGTGAGTACTGACCTTCTCTACCTTTACATGTGAGTACTCACCTTCTCTAATTTTACCTGTGAGTACTGACCTTCTCTACCTTTACCTGTGAGTACTCACCTTCTCTACCTTTACCTGTGACTACTGACCTTCTCTACCTTTACCTGTGAGTACTTACCTTCTCTACCTTTACCTGTGAGTACTGACCTTCTCTACCTTTACCTGTGAGTACTGACCTTCTCTACCTTTACCTGTGAGTACTGACCTTCTCTACCTTTACCTGTGACTACTGACCTTCTCTACCTTTACCTGTGAGTACTCACCTTCTCTACCATTACCTGTGAGTACTGACCTTCTCTACCATTACCTGTGAGTACTCACCTTCTCTACCTTTACATGTGAGTACTGACCTTCTCTACCTTTACATGTGAGTACTCACCTTCTCTACCTTTACCTGTGAGTACTGACCTTCTCTACCTTTACCTGTGAGTACTGACCTTCTCTACCTTTACCTGTGAGTACTGACCTTCTCTACCTTTACCTGTGACTACTGACCTTCTCTACCTTTACCTGTGAGTACTCACCTTCTCTACTTTTACCTGTGACTACTGACCTTCTCTACCTTTACCTGTGAGTACTGACCTTCTCTACCTTTACCTGTGACTACTGACCTTCTCTACCTTTACCTGTGACTACTGACCTTCTCTACCTTTACCTGTGAGTACTAACCTTCTCTACCTTTACCTGTGAGTACTGACCTTCTCTACCTTTACCTGTGAGTACTGACCTTCTCTACCTTTACCTGTGACTACTCACCTTCTCTACCTTTACCTGTGACTACTCACCTTCTCTACCTTTACCTGTGACTACTCACCTTCTCTACCTTTACCTGTGACTACTCACCTTCTCTACCTTTACCTGTGAGTACTGACCTTCTCTACCTTTACCTGTGACTACTGACCTTCTCTACCTTTACCTGTGACTACTGACCTTCTCTACCTTTACCTGTGACTACTGACCTTCTCTACCTTTACCTGTGAGTACTAACCTTCTCTACCTTTACCTGTGAGTACTGACCTTCTCTACCTTTACCTGTGAGTACTGACCTTCTCTACCTTTACCTGTGAGTACTGACCTTCTCTACCTTTACCTGTGAGTACTCACCTTCTCTACCTTTACCTGTGACTACTGACCTTCTCTACCTTTACCTGTGAGTACTGACCTTCTCTACCTTTACCTGTGAGTACTGACCTTCTCTACCTTTACCTGTGACTACTGACCTTCTCTACCTTTACCTGTGACTACTGACCTTCTCTACCTTTACCTGTGAGTACTGACCTTCTCTACCTTTACCTGTGAGTACTAACCTTCTCTACCTTTACCTGTGAGTACTGACCTTCTCTACCTTTACCTGTGAGTACTGACCTTCTCTACCTTTACCTGTGAGTACTGACCTTCTCTACCTTTACCTGTGAGTACTCACCTTCTCTACCTTTACCTGTGACTACTCACCTTCTCTACCTTTACCTGTGAGTAGTGATGAGCCGAACACCCCCGGGTTCGGTTCGCACCAGAACCCGCGAACGGACCGAAAGTTCGTACGAACATTAGAACCCTATTAAATACAATGGATGCGAACGTTCGAATTCTAAAGTGCTAATTATAACGACTATTATGCATGTTATTGTCCTAAAAAGGGTTTGGGAACCCGGGTTCTGCACCAGGGGATATGTATCAATGCAAAAAGAAGTTTTAAAAACGGTCGTTTTTCAGGAGCAGTCATTTTAATGATGCATAAAGTGAAAAAAAAAAGTCAAATATTCCTTTAAATATCGTACCTGGGGGGTGTCTAAAGTATGCCTGTGAAGTGCCACGTGTTTCCCGTGTTTAGAACTGTCCCTGCACAAAATGACACTTCTAAAGGAAAAAAAAGCCATTTAAAACTGCTTGCGGCTTTAATGTAATGTCTGGTCCCGGTAATATGGATGAAAATCTTTAAGAAAAATGGCATAGCTACCCCATGACCCCCCCCCCCTACCCCAGCCCATTACCAGCCCCTTTGGGTCTTGTATGGATATTAAGGGGAACCCCGCACATAAAATAAAAAAGGCCCTATATACTCTGAACAGCCGTATACAGGCGGTGCATACAAGACAGGGACTGTAGGTTTGTTCTTATGTAGAATCTGTTTGTAATTTTGAACAGGTACATTGTTTAAGTGTAGCTCCAGCCCAAAAATCTATTTTTAAACTTTTTGGAAAACATAGGTAAGGGTTATCACCCCTGTAACATTTGTTTTGCTGTCTGTGCCCCTGTTCAGAACATTTCACCTCACTTTCCGTCCCAATGACAACTGTTTTTGAAATGTGGTGTTTTTCTTGAAACAAGGATTGCTGATAAAGCATCAGTACAGAGGAGACACCTTTCTCCCATATTAATTCTTACAGGAGAGAATTTTCCTTCCAAGGGGTAGATTTCCTCTCACTTCCTGTTGTCTTCTTGCGTTTGCAAGTAGGAGTCGTTTGTAAGTTGGATGTTTGAAAGTAGGGACCTGCCGTATTTACTCTGCAGAATTAGGCCCCTTAGTTGTTGGTGTTGGCACAACACTGTAAGCACTCACAGTTACTCTTGGTTGGTGCTGGAACGCCCTGCTGTCAACTATTATATCAGGAATTTTAATTACATATAATTGTTGAACAGTGGTAGTAAAAATTGGGCCTTTGATGGTGGTGCTGGTGCCACAACACTGTAAGCCCTGACAGTTACTCTTGGTGGGTGCAGCAATGGGCCCTGCTGTGAATTATTAGATCAAGAATTGTAATTGCATGCCCCTGTTGAACAGGGGCTGAAAAATTGGGCCTTTCGTGGTGGTGGTGGTGGTGGTGTTGCCACAACACTGTAAGCCCTCAGAGTTACTCTTGGTGGGTGCAGGAATGGGCCCTGCTGTGAATTATTAGATCAAGAATTGTAATTACATGCCCCTTTTGAACAGGGGCTGAAAAATTGGGCCTTAGGCACTGGTGGCACAACACTACAACCCCTCACAGATACTGTACTTGGAGCACAGCAATGAGCCCTGTTGCAAAGTATTGCTTCAAAAATTGTAATGACACGCCCCTGTTAAACAGGGGCTGAAAAATTGGGCCTTAGGCACTGGTGGCACAACACTCCAACCCCTCACAGATACTGTACTTGGAGCACAGCAATGAGCCCTGTTGCAAAGTATTGCTTCAAAAATTGTAATGACACGCCCCTGTTAAACAGGGGCTGAAAAATTGGGCCTTAGGCACTGGTGCCACAACACTCCAACCCCTCACAGATACTGTACTTGGAGCACAGCAATGAGCCCTGTTGCAAAGTATTGCTTCAAAAATTGTAATTACACGCCCCTGTTAAACAGGGGCTGAAAAATTGGGCCTTAGCCACTGGTGGCGGCACCCATAAACAAAAATGATCTTCCAAGCTATCATCATCAATCGTATCATTGAGGACTCGGAGGAGGAGGATAGCCAGTCAACATACCTGCACAGGCACTCAGCATCAGCATCAGTCTTGAAGGGATGTGACATGTTAAAATCAATTAGTCTGTTATATCAGCATCAGGTGTGTGGTAGCTGGTGGTGATCCAAGACTGGTTCATCTTGATGAAAGTCAGTCGATCAACCGAGTCGGTGGACAGGCGCACCCTGTGATCCGTGACAAATCCTCCAGCAGCACTGAATGTGCGTTCCGAAAGAACGCTGGATGCAGGACAGGCCAGTAGCTCAATTGCATACTGTGCAAGCTCTGGCCAGTGATCCATCCTCAAGACCCAGTAAGCCAGAGGATTTTCGGTGGGGAAGGTGTCCAAGTCTGACCTTGCCCCTAGATATTCCTGCACCATGTTTATCAGACGCTGGCGATGGTTGCTGGAACGATCATACTTTGGGGCTGCGGACTAAAGAATTGTCTGAACGCATCGGTCAGACGGCCACCTTCCCCACCACTCCTTCTTTGACTGGCCGAAGCCTCAGCAACTCGTTGTCCAGGACCAGGAGTTTGTAACCTCCCAGTCTCTGGGAACGCGTTGCACAGACCTTTCTGCAAGGCCTCCCGGAGTTGTCTCATCCTCTGCTCCCTCTGCGACGGTAACATAAGGTCCGCAACCTTACCCTTGTACCGTGGATCAAGGAGAGTGGCCAGCCAGTAATGGTCCCTCTCCTTGATCCGAAGAATACGAGGATCCTTCCGCAGACTTTGCAGGATCAGGGAGGCCATGCAGCGTAGGTTTGCTGAGGCATTCGCTCCGGAGTCCTCTGGGTCACTAAGGACGACATGATCCGCAGCCACCTCCTCCCAGCCACGTACAAGTCCACTGGTTTCTTGGGACTGTAAATCATCCCTAAAAGACTGCTGCTGATGATGCTGAGTGCCAGCCTCCACCTCCATGCTGACACAATCCTCCTCCTCCTCCTCCTCCTCCTCCTCTTCCTGTGCGATGGGTGGGACAGAAGGAACACTGTCTGGGTAAAGGGGGCCTTGAGAGGCAAGGAAGTCCTCCTCTTCCTGCCTCTGTTCTGCCTCAAGTGCCCTGTCCATTATTCCACGCAGCGTGTGCTCCAACAGGTGGACAAGAGGTACAGTGTCACTGATGCATGCACTGTCACTGCTCACCATCCTCGTGGCCTCCTCAAATGGTGCCAGGACAGTGCATGCATCCCTGATCATGCCCCACTGGCGTGGAGAAAAAAAACCAAGCTCCCCTGACCCTGTCCTGGTGCCGTAGTCGCACAGGTACTCATTGATGGCCCTCTGCTGCGTGTGCAGCCGCTGCAGCATGGCCAACGTTGAGTTCCACCTGGTGGGCATGTCACATATAAGGCGGTTCTTGGGCAGGTTCAACTCCTTTTGCAGCTCAGCCAGGCGAGCACTGGCATTATAAGATCTGCGGAAATGCACACAGACTTTCCTGGCCTGCCTCAGGACATCCTGTAAGCCCGGGTACCTGCCCAAGAACCGCTGCACCACAGGGTTAAGGACGTGAGCCACACAGGGCACATGGGTCAGTTGTCCCTGTCGGAGGGCGGAGAGGAGGTTGGTGCCATTGTCGCAAACCACCATTCCTGGCTTAAGCTGGCGTGGCGTCAACCACCTCTCGGCCTGGCCCTGCAGAGCAGACAGGACCTCTGCCCCAGTGTGGCTTCTGTCCCCCAAACACACCAGCGCAAGCACGGCATGGCATCTTTTTGCCTGCGTACTTGCGTAGCCCCTTGAACGGCTACGGAGCACCGCTGGTTCAGAGGACAAAGCACAGGAAGAGGCCATGGAGGAAGAAGAAGAGGAGGGGGTGGAGGAGAGAGGTGTGTCACAACCAGTAGTAGCATTTTGGAGGCGTGGCGGTGGAACAACCTCCAACACTACTGCACCTTGTCCTGCATCCTTCCCAGCTGCCAAAAGAGTGACCCAATGGGCCGTGAAAGAAAGGTAACGTCCCTGTCCATGCCTGCTGGACCATGAGTCAGCGGTAATATGCATCTTACCGCTGACCGCCCTGTCCAGCGAGGCCAAGACATTGCCTTCCACATGCCGGTAGAGAGCCGGAATAGCCTTCCGTGAGAAAAAGTGGCGTTTGGGAACCTGCCACTGAGGAACCGCACATTGCACAAACTCACGGAAGGGGGCCGAGTCTACCAACTGAAAAGGCAGCAGTTGAAGCGCTAGCAATTTAGCCAAGCTAGCATTCAACCGCTGGGCATGTGGATGGCTGGGAGTGAACTTCTTTCGACGGTCCAGCAGCTGGGGCAGGGAAATTTGCCTGCTAGAATCGGACGTCGGTGTACTGCTAGCAGAGTGGCCGCAAGTACTTGGCTGTGACACACCTAATTCTACACCTTCATTCCTCTCAGTGCATGTTTCAGAGAGGACTGAAGTTATAGTGGGGTTGGAGATCCCAGCTGATGCGGTGCAAGGAGAGGTCTGCTTTGTTCTTTGGTGTGGGTCTTTGAGGTAGGCTTGCCAACGAGCTGCATGGCAGGTCAACATATGTCTGGTCAGGCATGTGGTACCCAAGCGGCTGATGTTTTGGCCACGCGATATACGCTTGAGACATATGTTGCAAACAGCAGCTGTGCGATCTGATGCACTAGCCTCAAAAAAGGCCCACACCAAAGAACTTTTTGAATGACGGGCAGAGGCAGCGCCCTGCACAGGCGGAGCTCTGCGGTGTGATTCCGTCGGTGTACTGCCCTTACGCTGGCCACCAAAGGGCATCCTGCCTCGTTGGAGATGTGCCTCCTCCTCATCCTCCTCCTCCTCCTCTCTCCTATTAGGCACCCACGTGGAGTCAGTGACCTCATCATCCCCTCCCTCCACATCACTGGAGCCAATCTGGCAGTATGCTGCAGCTGCTGGAACATGACTGCCAGATTGGTGTCCTTCTTGAGCATCCCCTCTGTCTGCTCTCACGCTACTGCCTTCCTGTAGCTGGGTTTCATCATCAGACCCTTCGAAACGCTGGGCATCCTCCTGGAGCATGTACCCAACACTGTGCTCAAACAGTTCGGGGGACTCCTCAGGAGGAGGACATGGTGGGTCTAGGGAAGGAGTGACTGATGATGAGTCTGACATTGATACCAGGGAAGAGGACGCTTTGGCAGCTGCTTTGCCAGTACCCTGAGCCTGGGTGAGAGAGGATGAGGAGGAGGAGGAGGGCTTGGTCATCCACTCTACCAAGTCTTCGGCATGATGTGGCTCAACATGTCCAGCTGCCGAAAAGAAGGACAAGCGTGTCCCATGGCCATGTGCTGATGACAATGCACCGCGTCCACGACCAGCACTGTTGCCCCCAGACACAGAGCCTGCTTGCCCTCTTTTATTGCCTCCTGACTGTCTGCCTCTCCTTGTTTGCCTTCCAGACATTCTAATAGATGGCCTGCAGGGAGATGGGAAAAAAGCAATAAGGGCTACCTTCAGGTGTCCTTCTCTGTCCCTTTACTTAAGGATTTCTAAATATGGTTGAGGATGATTGCTTTTGCACAGAATAGCACAACGACAATTTCCCTGACTGTCCAAAAAACAAGGATTTCAAAGATGGTTGATGAGGAATGCTTTAGCACAGTATAGCACAAGGAGAATTTCTCTCTCTGTCCTTCCCTGTCCCTAGAAACAAGGATTATCACAGTGAAAGAAACTGACACTCTTCCTACCTATAGTTTTCTGTCCCTAGAAAAAATGTTTTTTTAAAGACGGTTGATGATCAATGCTTTAGCACACTATAGCACAAGGAGAATTTCCCTCACTGTCCTTCCCTGTCCCTAGAAACAAGGATTATCACAGTGAAAGAAACTGACACTCTTCCTACCTATAGTTTTCTGTCCCTAGAAAAAATGTTTTTTTAAAGACGGTTGATGATCAATGCTTTAGCACACTATAGCACAAGGAGAATTTCCCTCACTGTCCTTCCCTGTCCCTAGAAACAAGGATTATCACAGTGAAAGAAACTGACACTCTTCCTACCTATAGTTTTCTGTCCCTAGAAAAAATGTTTTTTTTAAAGATGGTTGATGATCAATGCTTTAGCACACTATAGCACAAGGAGAATTTCCCTCACTGTCCTTCCCTGTCCCTAGAAACAAGGATTATCACAGTAAAACACACTAACACTCTCCCTACCTATAGTTTTCTGTCCCTAGAAAAAATGATTTTTTAAAGATGGTTGATGATCAATGCTTTAGCACACTATAGCACAAGTAGAATTTCCCTCACTGTCCTTCCCTGTCCCTAGAAACAAGGATTATCACAGTGAAAGAAACTGACACTCTTCCTACCTATAGTTTTCTGTCCCTAGAAAAAATGTTTTTTTAAAGATGGTTGATGATCAATGCTTTAGCACACTATAGCACAAGGAGAATTTCCCTCACTGTCCTTTCCTGTCCCTAGAAACAAGGATTATCACAGTGAAAGAAACTGACACTCTTCCTACCTATAGTTTTCTGTCCCTAGAAAAAAAGTTTTTTTAAAGATGGTTGATGATCAATGCTTTAGCACACTATAGCACAAGGAGAATTTCCCTCACTGTCCTTCCCTGTCCCTAGAAACAAGGATTATCACAGTGAAAGAAACTGACACTCTTCCTACCTATAGTTTTCTGTCCCTAGAAAAAATGTTTTTTTAAAGACGGTTGATGATCAATGCTTTAGCACACTATAGCACAAGTAGAATTTCCCTCACTGTCCTTCCCTGTCCCTAGAAACAAGGATTATCACAGTGAAAGAAACTGACACTCTTCCTACCTATAGTTTTCTGTCCCTAGAAAAAATGTTTTTTTAAAGATGGTTGATGATCAATGCTTTAGCACACTATAGCAAAAGGAGAATTTCCCTCACTGTCCTTCCCTGTCCCTAGAAACAAGGATTATCACAGTGAAAGAAACTGACACTCTTCCTACCTATAGTTTTCTGTCCCTAGAAAAAATGTTTTTTTAAAGACGGTTGATGATCAATGCTTTAGCACACTATAGCACAAGGAGAATTTCCCTCACTGTCCTTCCCTGTCCCTAGAAACAAGGATTATCACAGTGAAAGAAACTGACACTCTTCCTACCTATAGTTCTCTGTCCCTAGAAAAAATGTTTTTTTAAAGCTGATTGATGATCAATGCTTTAGCACACTATAGCACAAGTAGAATTTCCCTCACTGTCCTTCCCTGTCCCTAGAAACAAGGATTATCACAGTGAAAGAAACTGACACTCTTCCTACCTATAGTTTTCTGTCCCTAGAAAAAAATGTTTTTTTAAAGACGGTTGATGATCAATGCTTTAGCACACTATAGCACAAGGAGAATTTCCCTCACTGTCCTTCCCTGTCCCTAGAAACAAGGATTATCACAGTGAAAGAAACTGACACTCTTCCTACCTATAGTTTTCTGTCCCTAGAAAAAATGTTTTTTTAAAGCTGATTGATGATCAATGCTTTAGCACACTATAGCACAAGTAGAATTTCCCTCACTGTCCTTCCCTGTCCCTAGAAACAAGGATTATCACAGTGAAAGAAACTGACACTCTTCCTACCTATAGTTTTCTGTCCCTAGAAAAAATGTTTTTTTAAAGATGGTTGATGATCAATGCTTTAGCACACTATAGCACAAGGAGAATTTCCCTCACTGTCCTTCCCTGTCCCTAGAAACAAGGATTATCACAGTGAAAGAAACTGACACTCTTCCTACCTATAGTTTTCTGTCCCTAGAAAAAATGTTTTTTTAAAGACGGTTGATGATCAATGCTTTAGCACACTATAGCACAAGGAGAATTTCCCTCACTGTCCTTCCCTGTCCCTAGAAACAAGGATTATCACAGTGAAAGAAACTGACACTCTTCCTACCTATAGTTTTCTGTCCCTAGAAAAAATGTTTTTTTAAAGACGGTTTATGATCAATGCTTTAGCACACTATAGCACAAGGAGAATTTCCCTCACTGTCCTTCCCTGTCCCTAGAAACAAGGATTATCACAGTGAAAGAAACTGACACTCTTCCTACCTATAGTTTTCTGTCCCTAGAAAATTTTTTTTTTAAAGACGGTTGATGATCAATGCTTTAGCACACTATAGCACAAGGAGAATTTCCCTCACTGTCCTTCCCTGTCCCTAGAAACAAGGATTATCACAGTGAAAGAAACTGACACTCTTCCTACCTATAGTTTTCTGTCCCTAGAAAAAATGTTTTTTTAAAGATGGTTGATGATCAATGCTTTAGCACACTATAGCACAAGGAGAATTTCCCTCACTGTCCTTCCCTGTCCCTAGAAACAAGGATTATCACAGTAAAACACACTGACACTCTCCCTACCTATAGTTTTCTGTCCCTAGAAAAAATGATTTTTTAAAGACGGTTGATGATCAATGCTTTAGCACACTATAGCACAAGGAGAATTTCCCTCACTGTCCTTCCCTGTCCCTAGAAACAAGGATTATCACAGTGAAAGAAACTGACACTCTTCCTACCTATAGTTTTCTGTCCCTAGAAATTTTTTTTTTTAAAGACGGTTGATGATCAATGCTTTAGCACACTATAGCACAAGGAGAATTTCCCTCACTGTCCTTCCCTGTCCCTAGAAACAAGGATTATCACAGTGAAAGAAACTGACACTCTTCCTACCTATAGTTTTCTGTCCCTAGAAAAAATGTTTTTTTAAAGATGGTTGATGATCAATGCTTTAGCACACTATAGCACAAGGAGAATTTCCCTCACTGTCCTTCCCTGTCCCTAGAAACAAGGATTATCACAGTGAAAGAAACTGACACTCTTCCTACCTATAGTTTTCTGTCCCTAGAAAAAATGTTTTTTTAAAGACGGTTGATGATCAATGCTTTAGCACACTATAGCACAAGGAGAATTTCCCTCACTGTCCTTCCCTGTCCCTAGAAACAAGGATTATCACAGTGAAAGAAACTGACACTCTTCCTACCTATAGTTTTCTGTCCCTAGAAAAAATGTTTTTTTAAAGACGGTTTATGATCAATGCTTTAGCACACTATAGCACAAGGAGAATTTCCCTCACTGTCCTTCCCTGTCCCTAGAAACAAGGATTATCACAGTGAAAGAAACTGACACTCTTCCTACCTATAGTTTTCTGTCCCTAGAAATTTTTTTTTTTAAAGACGGTTGATGATCAATGCTTTAGCACACTATAGCACAAGGAGAATTTCCCTCACTGTCCTTCCCTGTCCCTAGAAACAAGGATTATCACAGTGAAAGAAACTGACACTCTTCCTACCTATAGTTTTCTGTCCCTAGAAAAAATGTTTTTTTAAAGATGGTTGATGATCAATGCTTTAGCACACTATAGCACAAGGAGAATTTCCCTCACTGTCCTTCCCTGTCCCTAGAAACAAGGATTATCACAGTAAAACACACTGACACTCTCCCTACCTATAGTTTTCTGTCCCTAGAAAAAATGATTTTTTAAAGACGGTTGATGATCAATGCTTTAGCACACTATAGCACAAGGAGAATTTCCCTCACTGTCCTTCCCTGTCCCTAGAAACAAGGATTATCACAGTGAAAGAAACTGACACTCTTCCTACCTATAGTTTTCTGTCCCTAGAATTTTTTTTTTTTAAAGACGGTTGATGATCAATGCTTTAGCACACTATAGCACAAGGAGAATTTCCCTCACTGTCCTTCCCTGTCCCTAGAAACAAGGATTATCACAGTGAAAGAAACTGACACTCTTCCTACCTATAGTTTTCTGTCCCTAGAAAAAATGTTTTTTTAAAGATGGTTGATGATCAATGCTTTAGCACACTATAGCACAAGGAGAATTTCCCTCACTGTCCTTCCCTGTCCCTAGAAACAAGGATTATCACAGTAAAACACACTGACACTCTCCCTACCTATAGTTTTCTGTCCCTAGAAAAAATGATTTTTTAAAGACGGTTGATGATCAATGCTTTAGCACACTATAGCACAAGGAGAATTTCCCTCACTGTCCTTCCCTGTCCCTAGAAACAAGGATTATCACAGTGAAAGAAACTGACACTCTTCCTACCTATAGTTTTCTGTCCCTAGAAATTATTTTTTTTAAAGACGGTTGATGATCAATGCTTTAGCACACTATAGCACAAGGAGAATTTCCCTCACTGTCCTTCCCTGACCCTAGAAACAAGGATTATCACAGTGAAAGAAACTGACACTCTTCCTACCTATAGTTTTCTGTCCCTAGAAAAAATGTTTTTTTAAAGATGGTTGATGATCAATGCTTTAGCACACTATAGCACAAGGAGAATTTCCCTCACTGTCCTTCCCTGTCCCTAGAAACAAGGATTATCACAGTAAAACACACTGACACTCTCCCTACCTATAGTTTTCTGTCCCTAGAAAAAATGATTTTTTAAAGATGGTTGATGATCAATGCTTTAGCACACTATAGCACAAGGAGAATTTCCCTCACTGTCCTTCCCTGTCCCTAGAAACAAGGATTCGCACAGTAAAACACACTGACACTCTCCCTACCTATCCTTCTCTTTCCCTAAACTAAAGGAATCCAGGTTAAGCAAGAAAAAAAAATGTCACTGTCCCTGCCTATGCTTCTCTTTCCCTGCTCCGGAACACACTACACTAGGCCGCCGTGCTGGCGGCCTTTTATAGTGTGGGGCGTGTACTAAACACCCTCAGCAATAATTGGCCACAGGCATCCTGCCTGTGGCCAATCCTTGCTCTCCTCGCTGCCGGCGCTGTGATTGGCCAAGCATGCGGGGTCACAGTGCATGCTTGGCCAATCACAGCGCCTGGATGACACTGCGATGGCGTAGTGCATTGTGGGCCGTTCGCGTCACTCGAATTAGGCGCGAACGGCCCAAATCGTTCGATCTTCGTCGAACGATCGAACAGCCGATGTTCGAGTCGAACGTATGTTCGACTCGAACACCGAGCTCATCCCTACCTGTGAGTACTGACCTTCCCTAACTTTACCTGTGAGTACTGACCTTCCCTACCTTTACCTGTGAGTACTGACCTTCCCTACCTTTACCTGTGAGTACTGACCTTCCCTACCTTTACCTGTGAGTACTCACCTTCTCTACCTTTACCTGTGACTAGTGACATTCTCTACCTTTACCTATGACTACTGACATTCTCTACCTTTACCTGTGAGTACTGATATTCCCTACCTTTACCTGTGAGTACTCACCTTCTCTACCCTTACCTGTAAGTACTCACCTTCTCTACCCTTACCTGTAAGTACTCACCTTCTCTACCTTTACCTGTGAGTACTCACATTCTCTACCTTTACCTGTGAGTACTCACATTCTCTACCTTTACCTGTGAGTACTCACCTTTTCTTCCGACCTTCCCTACCTTTACCTGTGAGTACTCACCTTCTCTACATTTACCTGTGAGTACTCACCTTCTCTACATTTACCTGTGAGTACTCACCTTCTCTATCTTTACCTGTGAGTACTCACCTTCTCTTCCGACCTTCTCTACCTTTACCTGTGAGTACTCACCTTCTCTACCTTTACCTGTGAGTACTGACCATCTCCTCTACCTTTACCTGTGAGTACTGACCTTCTCTACCTTTACCTGTGAGTACTGACCTTCTCTACCTTTACCTGCGAGTACTGACCTTCTCTACCTATACCTGTGAGTACTGACCTTCTCTACCTTTACCTGTGACTACTCACCTTCTCTACCTTTACCTGTGACTACTGACCTTCTCTACCTTTATCTGTGAGCACTCACCTTCTCTAACTTTACCTGTGAGTACTCACCTTCTCTACCTTTACCTGTGAGTACTGACCATCTCCTCTACCTTTACCTGTGAGTACTGACCTTCTCTACCTTTACCTGTGACTACTGACCTTCTCTACCTTTACCTGTGACTACTGACCTTCTCTACCTTTACCTGTGAGTACTGACCTTCTCTACCTTTACCTGTGACTACTGACCTTCTCTACCTTTACCTGTGAGTACTCACCTTCTCTACCTTTACCTGTGAGTACTCACCTTCTCTACCTTTACCTGTGAGTACTGACCATCTCCTCTACCTTTACCTGTGAGTACTGACCTTCTCTACCTTTACCTGTGAGTACTGACCTTCTCTACCTTTACCTGTGAGTACTGACCTTCTCTACCTTTACCTGTGAGTACTGACCTTCTCTACCTTTACCTGTGAGTACTGACCTTCTCTACCTTTACCTGTGAGTACTGACCTTCTCTACCTTTACCTGTGACTACTGACCTTCTCTACCTTTACCTGTGACTACTGACCTTCTCTACCTTTACCTGTGAGTACTGACCTTCTCTACCTTTACCTGTGAGTACTGACCTTCTCTACCTTTACCTGTGACTACTCACCTTCTCTACCTTTACCTGTGACTACTCACCTTCTCTACCTTTACCTGTGACTACTGACCTTCTCTACCTTTACCTGTGAGTACTGACCTTCTCTACCTTTACCTGTGATTACTCACCTTCTCTGCCTTTTCCACTATACAATTCTGTGCTGTAAACCTGCCCTGTACTTTGCAGGGCAGGCTTACTGAATAAGAAAGTAACATTCTTGAACAGGTTAGGAATTCCTGGAACTTCTGAGGTGTTACATAAATGTATCCCACATACACATTATATCCTGTTAAAATAATTATTTCTTAACCACTTATGCCCTGGACCATTTTGTAGCTAAAGGACCAGGCCCCTTTTTGCGATTTGGCACGGCGTCGCTTTAACTGACAATTGCGCGGTTGTGCGACGTGGCTTCCAAACACAATTGACGTCCTTTTTTTCCCACAAATAGAGCTTTCTTTTGGTGGTATTTGATCACCTCTTCGGTTTTTATTTTTTGCGCTATAAACAAAAATGGAGCGACAATTTAGAAAAAAATGCAATATTCTTTACTTTTTGCTATAATAAATATCCCCCAAAAATATATAAAAAACGTTTTTTTTTCCTCAGTTTAGACCGATACGTATTCTTCTACATATTTTTGGTAACAAAAATCGCAATAAGCGTTTATTGATTGGTTTTCGCAAAAGTTATAGCGTCTACAAAATAGGGGATAGTTTTATGGCATTTTTATTATTATTATTTATTTTTTTACTAGTAATGGCGGTGATCAGTGATTTTTATCGTGACTGCGACATTATGGCAGACACATCGGACACTTTTGACACCATTTTGGGACCATTGTCATTTTTACAGTGATCAGTGCTATAAAAATGCACTGATTACTGTAAAAATGAAACTGGCAGTGAAGGGGTTAACCTGTAGGGGGCGCTGATGGGGTTAAGTGTTTCCTAGGGAGTGATTACTACTGTGTGGGGGCGTGGCTTGGCGTGGGACGTCACTGATCGTCGTTCCCTATGACAGGGAACAGACGATCAGTGACACTCACACTAGGAAGCACGGGGAGAGGTTTGTTTACACTTACCTCTCCCCGTTCTTCAGCTCTGTGACTAGGGTGACCACTTGTCCCAGATTGCCCGGGACAGTCCCGCATTTTGCAGGTCTGTCCCGGGCACATTCATTCCAGGACAATACAATGTCCCGGAATGAAACTGACACAGCCACCCCCTGGGCTAATCTGCTGCCCCTAAAAAAGGCCGCCACATCACCGCTTTACTCACTGACAGTACTTGTCCTGGCCGGGAATGCCTGGAGGAGCACAATCCCGCCCCCTGCTTGTGATTGGAGAAATCATAAATCCCGCCTCTTGTGTTCAATCCCTGTGCTGTGATTCGTTACAGAACAAGCTGATTTTTGGGAAGGGAGGGTGTCCCTGAATGGTAGTTTGGAAATGTGGTCACCCTATCTGTGACCCGATCGTGGGACACCGGCGGCGATCGGGTCCCGCAGGCGCGGTCACGGAGCTCAGGACCGGCTGGGCTTCTTAAAGGCAACGTACCTGTACGTGGATGTGCCCAGCCGTGCCATTCTGCCGACGTATATCGGCGTGAGGCGGTCCTTAAGTGGTTAATAACATATAATGTGTGTGTACATGGAATACATCCATGTAGCACCTCAGAAGGCCCAGGAATTCCTAACCTATCAAAAACTCTTATCATAATAATACAGCCCAACTCCAGGACAGTAAACAAGTCCAGCCTTGCAGTGTTTGGGGGGGAGGGGGGTAACTAGACATGTGCGATTCGTTTCGTACGAATCGAAAATTTGTCCGAATTTCCGAAAATTCGTACATTCAGAAGCATCCGAAATCCGAATTGCTATGCTTCCGAATTGTATACGAAATTTGGTTGGCGAATTTCGGATCCAAATTCCGTTACAATGGAAACGTGACTGGTGTTTTGTTGACCAGTCGGAGGTTTTCTTCTGCTGCTGAGTGAGGGTTGGGAAAATTACCTTTTTTATTTCTTTATTTTAATTGTCATAGATACAGAGAAATAAACTATTTCATTAATCCATCAATCATTTTTTCTGTGGATGTATTTAAGATAGGAGTAATACTGTTAATTGGAAAATGACCTTTTTTAATACGGGAGTGGGAGAGACTGACGGCTCAGACTGGTACTGGTAGTCGATGGGAGATTCAGAATCAGACAAAATAAGAATGTTCGTTAATATCGTTTTATTATTGTCATAATAATTACGATTATTCGTTATGATGAAGTTAAAAACCCAGGAAGTCAGCACAGCACAGGGATGATGGGAGCCCCTCATAATGAGCACAGCACAGGGATGGTGGGAGCCCCTCATAATGAGCACAGCACAGGGACGGTGGGAGCCCCTCATAATGAGCACAGCACAGGGATGGTGGGAGCCCCTCATAATGAGCACAGCACAGGGATGGTGGGAGCCCTTCATAATGAGCACAGCACAGGGATGATGGGAGCCCCTCATAATGAGCACAGCACAGGGATGGTGGGAGCTCCTCATAATGAGCACAGCACAGGGATGGTGGGAGCCCCTCATAATGAGCACAGCACAGGGATGGTGGGAGCCCCTCATAATGAGCACAGCACAGGGATGGTGGGAGCCCCTCATAATGAGCACAGCACAGGGATGATGGGAGCCCCTCATAATGAGCACAGCACAGGGATGGTGGGAGCCCTTCATAATGAGCACAGCACAGGGATGGTGGGAGCCCCTCATAATGAGCACAGCACAGGGATGGTGGGAGCCCCTCATAATGAGCACAGGACAGGGATGGTGGGAGCCCCTCATAATGAGCACAGCACAGGGATGGTGGGAGCCCCTCATAATGAGCATAGCACAGGGATGGTGGGAGCCCCTCATACTGAGCACAGCACAGGGATGGTGGGAGCCCCTCATAATGAGCACAGCACAGGGATGATGGGAGCCCCTCATAATGAGCACAGCACAGGGATGGTGGGAGCCCCTCATACTGAGCACAGCACAGGGATGGTGGGAGCCCCTCATAATGAGCACAGCACAGGGATGATGGGAGCCCCTCATAATGAGCACAGCACAGGGATGATGGGAGCCCCTCATAATGAGCACAGCACAGGGATGGTGGGAGCCCCTCATACTGAGCACAGCACAGGGATGGTGGGAGCCCCTCATAATGAGCACAGCACAGGGATGATGGGAGCCCCTCATAATGAGCACAGCACAGGGATGGTGGGAGCCCCTCATACTGAGCACAGCACAGGGATGGGGGAAGCCCCTCATAATGAGCACAGCACAGGGATGGTGGGAGCCCCTCATAATGAGCACAGCACAGGGATGGTGGGAGCCCCTCATAATGAGCACAGCACAGGGATGGGGGAAGCCCCTCATAATGAGCACAGCACAGGGATGGGGGAAGCCCCTCATAATGAGCACAGCACAGGGATGGTGGGAGCCCCTCATAATGAGCACAGCACAGGGATGGTGGGAGCCCCTCATAATGAGCACAGCACAGGGATGGTGGGAGCCCCTCATAATGAGCACAGCACAGGGATGGGGGAAGCCCCTCATAATGAGCACAGCACAGGGATGGTGGGAGCCCCTCATAATGAGCACAGCACAGGGATGGTGGGAGCCCCTCATAATGAGCACAGCACAGGGATGGGGGAAGCCCCTCATAATGAGCACAGCACAGGGATGGTGGGAGCCCCTCATAATGAGCACAGCACAGGGATGGTGGGAGCCCCTCATAATGAGCACAGCACAGGGATGGGGGAAGCCCCTCATAATGAGCACAGCACAGGGATGGTGGGAGCCCCTCATAATGAGCACAGCACAGGGATGGTGGGAGCCCCTCATAATGAGCACAGCACAGGGATGGTGGGAGCCCCTCATAATGAGCACAGCACAGGGATGGTGTCAGCCCCTCATAATGAGCACAGCACAGGGATGGTGGGAGCCCCTCATAATGAGCACAGCACAGGGATGGTGGGAGCCCCTCATAATGAGCACAGCAGGGGTACAGCCCCAGGAGGAAGTCAGCACAGCACAGGGATGGTGGGAGCCCCTCATAATGGGCATATCAGGGGTACAGCCCCAGGAGGAAGTCAGCACAGGGATGGTGGGAGCCCCTCATAATGGGCATATCAGGGGTACAGCCCCAGAAGGAAGTAAGCACAGGGATGGTGGGAGCCCCTCATAATGAGCATAATGAGTCGACGACTGCCATTGTTTCGTCACATATGGCACCCATCATATGTGGCTAACCGCTGGAGTGCGCATGCGCGACGCCGCCATATGCGTTCCCACACTTTTACAAATGCTAAATTCTCATCGAAAAGCAATTACTAAAACGTTCACAAATTCCTTTCAGCTAAATTCTCTAGCTATATTCTTCTTACCACAGCAGACCCATCACATTTGTAAAAGTGCTGGAATGCATATGGGGGCGTCGCGCATGCGCACTCCAGCGGGTAGCCAAATGTGATGGGTTGCCATATGTGACGAAACACCATATTGAGAAAGGTATTTTTTGCTTTTTAAATTCATCCTAACGAATGTTTGTAGTTGTTAAGAAAAGTTAACGGACACGAATTACCGGCTAATACAGAACGGAACGAAACAAAACAAATTTATTGACGGCGCACATGTCTAGGGGTAACCTCTTTCACTTACCTGATTCTAATCTCTCTTCCTTCACCCCAAAACCTTGACATCGTCACATACCATACGGGGACATTAACCCTGTGTGGTATGATGGGGAGACTGGAGTGTGACCACAGCCAGTAAAGACCCCTTTCACACTGGGGCAGGGGCGTTGATAGGTCTACAAAAGATCCAAGGCTAGAGCCCATAGCAGTGAAGTAAAGAAAGTCATACGCATAGGTGTGCGCACAGGGTGTGCCGGGTGTGCCCAGGCACACCCTTATCACCCCATGCGCATTACTGTTATCGCTCTGTGTAGCAACAGGAACATGGGAAAGATCTCCCTCTTACCAGTTCTGCCATAAGAGAAGTGTTTATGCTCTTCTCTTTCACTGTGCCAGCAGGGAGATCAATGTGACGGGGTCATATATATTTAAATACATACACATGCATGTGTGTTTAAGCTTAAGGGTGCACACCCTAATGCATTAGGCTGCGCACACCTATAGTCATAAGGTTGAGCGGACATACACATGTATATGTATATACCCTCTGTCCCCTGCACCCCACTGTAGTGTCCTCTATCCTCTGCACCCCACTGTAGCGTCCTCTGCACCCCACTGTAGTGTCCTTTGTCCCCTGCACCCCACTGTAATGTTCTCTGTCCTCTGCACCCCACTGTAGTGTCCTCTGCACCCCACTGTAGTGTCCTTTATCCCCTGCACCCCACCGTAGTGTCCTCTGTCCCCTGCACCCCACCGTAGTGTCCTCTGCACCCCACTGTAGTGTCCTTTATCCCCTGCACCCCACCGTAGTGTCCTCTGTCCCCTGCACCCCACCGTAGTGTCCTCTGTACACCACCATAGTGTCCTCTGTCCCCTGCACCCCACCGTAGTGTCCTCTGTCCCCTGCACCCCACCTTAGTGTCCTCTGTACACCACGTAGTGTCCTCTGTCCCCTGCACCCCACCATAGTGTCCTCTGTCCCCTGCACCCCACCATAGTGTCCTCTGTCCCCTGCACCCCACCATAGTGTCCTCTGTCCCCTGCACCCCACCATAGTGTCCTCTGTCCCCTGCACCCCACTGTAGTGTCCTCTGCACCCCACTGTAGTGTCCTTTTTCCCCTGCACCCCACCGTAGTGTCCTCTGTCTCCTGCACCCCACCGTAGTGTCCTCTGTACACCACTGTAGTGTCCTCTGTCCCCTGCACCCCACCTTAGTGTCCTCTGTCCCCTGCACCCCACCGTAGTGTCCTCTGTCCCCTGCACCCCACTGTAGTGTCCTCTGTCCCCTGCACCCCACCGTAATGTCATCTGCACCCCACTGTAGTGTCCTTTGTCCCCTGCACCCCACCGTAGTGTCCTCTGTCCCCTGCACCCCAACGTAGTGTCCTCTGTCCCCTGCACCCCACCGTAGTGTCCTCTGTACACCACTGTAGTGTCCTCTGTACACCACTGTAGTGTCCTCTGTACCCTGCACCCCACCGTAGTGTCCTCTGTACACCACTGTAGTGTCCTCTGTCCCCTGCACCCCACCGTAGTGTCCTCTGTCCCCTGCACCCCATCGTAGTGTCCCCTGTCCCCTGCACCCCACCGTAGTGTCCCCTGTCCCCTGCACCCCACCGTAGTGTCCCCTGTCCCCTGTACCCCACCGTAGTGTCCCCTGTCCCCTGCACCCCACCATAGTGTCCTCTGTCCCCTGCACCCCACCATAGTGTCCCCTGTCCCCTGCACCCCACCATAGTGTCCCCTGTCCCCTGCACCCCACCATAGTGTCCTCTGTCCCCTGCACCCCACCATAGTGTCCTCTGTCCCCTGCACCCCACCATAGTGTCCTCTGTCCCCTGCACCCCACCATAGTGTCCTCTGTCCCCTGCACCCCACCGTAATGTCCTCTGTCCCCTGCACCCCACCGTAGTGTCCCCTGCACCCCACTGTAGTGTCCTTTGTCCCCTGCACCCCACCGTAGTGTCCTCTGTCCCCTGCACCCCACCGTAGTGTCCTCTGTCCCCTGCACCCCACCGTAGTGTCCTCTGTACACCACTGTAGTGTCCTCTGTACCCTGCACCCCACTGTAGTGTCCTCTGTCCTCTGCACCCCACCGTAGTGTCCTCTGTCCCCTGCACCCCACTGTAGTGTCCTCTGTCCCCTGCACCCCACTGTAGTGTCCCCTGCACCCCACTGTAGTGTCCTCTGTACCCCACTGTAGTGTCCTCTGTCCTCTGCACCCCAATGTAGTGTCCTCTGTCTCCTGCACCCCACTGTTGTGTCCTCTGTCCCCTGCACCCCACTGTAGTGTCCTCTGTCCCCTGCACCCCACTGTAGTGTCCCCTGTCCCCTGCACCCCACCATAGTGTCCCCTGTCCCCTGCACCCCACCATAGAGTCCTCTGTCCCCTGCACCCCACCATAGTGTCCTCTGTCCCCTGCACCCCACCATAGTGTCCTCTGTCCCCTGCACCCCACCGTAATGTCCTCTGTCCCCTGCACCCCACCGTAGTGTCCCCTGCACCCCACTGTAGTGTCCTTTGTCCCCTGCACCCCACCGTAGTGTCCTCTGTCCCCTGCACCCCACCGTAGTGTCCTCTGTCCCCTGCACCCCACCGTAGTGTCCTCTGTACACCACTGTAGTGTCCTCTGTACCCTGCACCCCCATGTCATGTCCTTGGTCCCCTGCACCCCACTGTAGTGTCCTCTGTCCCCTGCACCCCACTGTAGTGTCCTCTGTCCCCTGCACCCCACTGTAGTGTCCTCTGTCCCCTGCACCCCACTGTAGTGTCCTCTGTACCCCACTGCAGTGTCCTCTGCACCCCACTGTAGTGTCCTCTGTCCCCTGCACCCCTCTGTAGTGTCCTCTGTCCCCTGCACCCCTCTGTAGTGTCCTCTGTCCCCTGCACCCCACTGCAGTGTCCTCTGTACCCCACTGCAGTGTCCTCTGCACCCCACTGCAGTGTCCTCTGCACCCCACTGCAGTGTCCTCTGCACCCCTGCACCCCACTGTAGTGTCCTCTGTACCCCACTGTAGTGTCCTCTGTACCCCACCGTAGTGTCTTCTGTCCCCTGCACCCCACTGTAGTGTCCTCTGCCCCCTGCACCCCACCGTAGTGTCCTCTGCCCCCTGCACCCCACCGTAGTGTCCTCTGTCCCCTGCACCCCACCGTAGTGTCCTCTGTCCCCTGCACCCCACCGTAGTGTCCTCTGCCCCCTGCACCCCACCATAGTGTCCTCTGTCCCCTGCACCCCACCGTAGTGTCCTCTGTCCCCTGCACCCCACTGTAGTGTCCTCTGCCCCCTGCACTCCACTGTAGTGTCCTCTGTCCCCTGCACCCCACTGTAGTGTGCCCTGTACCCCACTGCAGTGTCCTCTGTCTCCTGCACCCCACTGTAGTGTTCTCTGTCCCCTGCACCTCACTGTAGTGTCCTCTGTCCCCTGCACTCCCATGTCGTGTCCTCTGTCCCCTGCACCCCTCTGTAGTGTCCTCTGCCCCCTGCACCCCAACGTAGTGTCCTCTGTCCCCTGCACTCCCATGTCGTGTCCTCTGTCCCCTGCACCCCTCTGTAGTGTCCTCTGCCCCCTGCACCCCACCGTAGTGTCCTCTGTCCCCTGCACCCCACCGTAGTGTCCTCTGTCCCCTGCACCCCACCGTAGTGTCCTCTGTCCCCTGCACCCCACCGTAGTGTCCTCTGTCCCCTGCACCCCACCGTAGTGTCCTCTGTCCCCTGCACCCCACCGTAGTGTCCTCTGTCCCCTGCACCCCACCGTAGTGTCCTCTGTCCCCTGCACCCCACCGTAGTGTCCTCTGTCCCCTGCACCCCACCGTAGTGTCCTCTGTCCCCTGCACCCCACCGTAGTGTCCTCTGCCCCCTGCACCCCACCGTAGTGTCCTCTGTCCCCTGCACCCCACTGTAGTGTCCTCTGCCCCCTGCACTCCACTGTAGTGTCCTCTGTCCCCTGCACCCCACTGTAGTGTGCCCTGTACCCCACTGCAGTGTCCTCTGTCTCCTGCACCCCACTGTAGTGTTCTCTGTCCCCTGCACCCCACTGTAGTGTCCTCTGTCCCCTGCACTCCCATGTCGTGTCCTCTGTCCCCTGCACCCCTCTGTAGTGTCCTCTGTCCCCTGCACCCCACTGTAGTGTCCTCTGTACCCCACTGCAGTGTCCTCTGCACCCCACTGTAGTGTCCTCTGCACCCCACTGTAGTGTCCTCTGCACCCCTGCACCCCACTGTAGTGTCCTCTGTCCCCTGCACCCCACTGTAGTGTCCTCTGTACCCCACTGCAGTGTCCTCTGTCCTCTGCACCCCACTGTAGTGTCCTCTGTCCTCTGCACCCCACTGTAGTGTCCTCTGTCCCCTGCACCCCACTGTAGTGTCCTCTGTCCCCTGCACCCCACTGTAGTGTCCTTTGTACCCCACTGTAGTGTCCTCTGTCCCCTGCACCCCACTGTAGTGTCCTCTGTCCCCTGCACCCCACTGTAGTGTCCTCTGCCCCCTGCACCCCAACGTAGTGTCCTCTGCCCCCTGCACCCCAACGTAGTGTCCTCTGCCCCCTGCACCCCAACGTAGTGTCCTCTGCCCCCTGCACCCCAACGTAGTGTCCTCTGTCCCCTGCACCCCAACGTAGTGTCCTCTGTCCCCTGCACCCCAACGTAGTGTCCTCTGTCCCCTGCACCCCACTGTAGTGTCCTCTGTCCCCTGCACCCCACTGTAGTGTCCTCTGTCCCCTGCACCCCACTGTAGTGTCCTCTGTCCCCTGCACCCCACTGTAGTGTCCTCTGTCCTCTGCACCCCACTGTAGTGTCCTCTGTCCCCTGCACCCCACTGTAGTGTCCTCTGTCCCCTGCACCCCACTGTAGTGTCCTCTGTCCCCTGCACCCCACTGTAGTGTCCTCTGTCCCCTGCACCCCACTGTAGTGTCCTCTGTCCTCTGTACCCCACTGTAGTGTCCTCTGTACCCCACTGCAGTGTCCTCTGTCCTCTGCACCCCACTGTAGTGTCCTCTGTCCTCTGTACCCCACTGCAGTGTCCTCTGTCCTCTGCACCCCACTGCAGTGTCCTCTGTCCTCTGCACCCCACTGTAGTGTCCTCTGTCCCCTGCACCCCACTGTAGTGTCCTCTGTCCCCTGCACCCCACTGTAGTGTCCTCTGTCCCCTGCACCCCACTGTAGTGTCCTCTGTCCCCTGCACCCCACTGTAGTGTCCTCTGTACCCCACTGCAGTGTCCTCTGTCCTCTGCACCCCACTGTAGTGTCCTCTGTCCCCCACTGCAGTGTCCTCTGTCATCTGCACCCCACTGCAGTGTCCTCTGTCCTCTGCACCCCACTGTAGTGTCCCCTGCACCCCACTGTAGTGTCCTCTGTCCCCTGCACCCCACTGTAGTGTCCTCTGTCCCCTGCACCCCACTGTAGTGTCCTCTGTCCCCTGCACCCCACTGTAGTGTCCTCTGTACCCCACCCCACTGTAGTGTCCTCTGTCCTCTGTACCCCACTGCAGTGTCCTCTGTCCTCTGCACCCCACTGCAGTGTCCTCTGTCCCCTGCACCCCACCACACAAACACACACTGTAGGTAGAACTCTTCTACCTTACACAGGTGTACAGCAAGCAGAGCATCTGAGATCGGCATCACAGGGCTGGATGGGGGCGGGAACTACTGAAGTTAACTTTTCACATTAACAGGCTGGTGATTGGTTGGTAGGATTGCCCCGGCAACCAATCACCTGCTGTTTAATGAAACAAAGTTAACTCCTGCAGTTCCCGGCCCAATCCAGCCCTGTGATACCGGTCGCTTGCCGCTGTCCAATAAAGAGGCAGCGGTGAAAATGTCCGCAGGCCGGTTGACCACATTCAGCGGTGGTGGGCCGGGGTGCTGACCCCTGCCCTAGAAACTCGGGGCTATGGGCCCCAGATTAGGGGCTATAGCCTCAATAGCCACCCTCTAGCGACGCCTCTGCACTGGGGTATTTTTCAGGCGTTTTAGCGCCTGTGAAGCGCCTGAAAAATGCCTCCTCAGTGTGAGAGCTTCAGTGCTTTCACACTGGGGCGGTGCGCTTGCAGGACGTTAGAAAAGGTCCCACAAGCAGCATCTTTGGGGTGGTTTGGTAGCGCTGTATACACTGCTTCTAAACCGCCCCATGCCAATTGGAATGAATGGGCAGCGCTGGCGAAGCGCCTGCAAAGTGCTTCGGCAGCGCGGCAACACGGCCAGTTTTAACCCTTTCTTCAGCCGCTAGCGGGAGTTAAAAGTACCCCGCTGGCGTCCGAAAAGCGCTGCTTAAACAGCAGTAAAGCAGGCATGGCCTTAATTTCAGTTTGGGTATAGCCCTACCTGTTAGACAGAACCTTGTTCAATTAGTGGCTTCCAGCCAATCGGCTGCAACACTAATCAGTGTATTCTGACAGTGAGGAGTCGCCCCATCAGAATACAGTGTCCCATCAACCTGCATAGGTGTGAACCAGGCCTAAAGGATGAGTTCACCTCAACACTATACAGGGGGTCCCCGACTTACGAACGCCCGACTTACGAACCCCTCCTACTTACGAACCGGGCGCTGCAGGGGGACCCTCTGCCGTTCTTCGCGGTCCATCTGCTGTTTTGCGCATGCGCGGCCAGATGGAGCCTCGGAAAATGTCGGAAATGTCCGTAATTGGCCGCGAATGCGCAGAACGGCATTCAACGGAACATCGGAAATGTTCGGAATTATCGTTCAGCGCATGCGCGGCCGACTTACGAACATTTCCGATTTACAAGCAGGAGGAAAGTCCCTAACGGGTTTGTAACCCGGGGACCCCCTGTACAGGGTTTAACATGTTTTAGTTGCCCCCTCCTCTGCACCCACACAGCCTCATCATTAAAGCGGAGGTCCACCTAAAAAAAAAAAAATAATATTTAAAAGCCAGCAGCTACAAATACTGCAGCTGCTGACTTTTAATAAATGGACACTTACCTGTCCAGGGCGCCCCCCGTGATGTCGGCAGCAGAAGACGAGCAATCGCTCAGCTCTCGGCTTGCCCCCCGCCGTCATCCTCGGTGAAGGAATCAGGAAATGAAGCGTTGCGGCTTCACTGCCCGTTTCCCTACTGCGCATGCGCGAGTCGCTCTGTGCATCTTTACACATCCCGCTGTGTTCTGGGACCTGTGTGTTTCCCAGAAGCGCAGGGGGGGGGGGGAGGGCGAGAAGTGACATAGATACCCGCAGATTCTGCAGGGGTCTATGCCCATAAGTGGGTGCAAATACCAGTATTATTACAGGCATAGGTGTGCGCAGCTTATTACATTAGGGTGTGCACCCCAAAGCTCAAACACACACGCGTATATATATATATATATATATATATATAGGGCAGTAGGGCAATGGACAGTGTCAGTAGAACAGTGGATGGTGTCAGTGGGCAGGGACTGTTGTCAGTAGTTTTTTATTTATTTTTTATTACATTTTACGATTTTATTTTTTTTATTATTTTTTACAATTTTTTTTTTATTATTTCCCATTACGATTTTTTTAGGAGCACCATTGGGGGGACTTGGTGAGATATCAGGCCCCTGATATCTCACTTTTGAGACAGATAAAGGGGCTGAGGACAGAAATTCCAGAGTCCCTTTCTCTGCAGCCAAGCAGCAGGGGGAATCTGTGCAGCACAGGGTGATTAGGGTGTGCCTGGGCACACCTGGCACACCCTGTGCGCACGCCTATGATTACAGGTATCTGCACCCCCCTCCCCACTGAAAGGTGCCAAATGTGACACTGGAGGTGGGGAGGGTTCCGAGAAAAGCGGAGGTTCCGTTTTTGTGTGGACCTCCGCTTTACAGATAGATGTTTTTCGTTTTTTTTCCTGGGTTCCTCCAGTGGCCAGCGGGTGATATTTTACTTCTCCTCATAATAAAAGAACATTTATTTAGAAAAAAAAAATTCAGCCAAAAGAACATTTGTTTTGCCAAGTCCACACAGAACAAATACAGTACATGCAGAATCATTCAATAAATATGTAATTTTTTTATTTATTTTTTAACCACTTCAGGACCGCCGCACGCCGATGTACGTTGGCAGAATGGCACAGCTGGGCACAAGGGCGTGCAGGTACGTTCTGTTTAGGAGACCAGCTGTGGGTCGCGAGGGCGGTCCTCTTCTATGCAAAAACTAAAAACCGCAGAGGTGATCAAATACCACCAAAAGAAAGCTCTATTTGTGGGAAAAAAAAAGGACGTCAATTTTGTTTTGGGAGCCACGTCGCGCGACCGCGCAATGGTCAGTTAAAGCGACGCAGTGCCGAATCGCAAAAAAGTGGCCTGGTCTTTAAGCTGCATAATGGTCCGGGGCTGAAGTGGTTAAAGACAGATTGGGCTTAAAAAACAACTGAGCAAATAATGTGTTGCATAAAAAAATTGCAACACCCACAATTTTTTTCTCTAGGGCCTCTGCTTTAAAAATATTTATATAATATTTGGGGGTGTAAGTAATTTCCTAGCAAAAAAAAACTAATTTTTGCTTGGAAAAAAAAAAAAATAGTGTCAGAAAAAGACCTGGTCTTCAGGTGGTTAAAGACAAGTAATGAATGATGATGGCTTTTCATTCTAGGAAGATTATTTTTTTGCCATTTTGGATGTTAATTGATTTGGTCTGCACTCCTTTCTGTCTGAGAACCTATTACCATTCCAATCACCGGTTTCCATCCAACCCAAAGTGTCCGTATTGTCTGCAGGGCCCCTGTGGTGAGACATTAGAAGACAATTTGCATGCAGGTTCCTTATGTCTGAACCTGAGTAGGGCCCTAGTGTGAAAACCAACCCAGGGGCCCCCGTTTCAATCAAGTTTTTAGACAGACACCACGTGTTTCGCACCATTCCTGGTATCTGCCATTAAAGTGAATTCAAAAAAATATATTATTATGTTATAAAAAATATATAGCGTTACACAGGAGGTCTGGTGCTAGAATTATTACGCTCGTTGCGATCACCGTTGAGTGAGCATAAGGGGTGCTTTCAATTTTTATTATTTTATCATGGTAAACTGTAATGGCGTCTAAAGCATTAGCTATGGATAGTAAAATTTACGTCATTTGTCACTGTTGCACGAGTTTGCGCAATTTTAAAATGTGACATGTTTCGTATCTATTTACTTGGTGTAACATCATCTCTTAAATTATACCAAACTATTTATTTTATTTTATTAATATTTATGTAATATTTTATTATTTATTTCATTATTTAATTTAACCGCTCACGCCGATATACATCGGCAGAATGGCGCGGCTGGGCGAAACCCCGTATATGTAAGTCTTTCCCTTTAAGAGCCGCCAGGGGGCACGCGCGCCCACTGCACGGTGCATGTGGCCGGCGGGCGCGATCACCGCGAGAGCCAGCGTGGGGATTTGTGTGTGTAAACACACAAATCCCTGTTCTGTCAGGGGAGAGGGGACATATCGTTTGTTCCTATTAAGTAGCAAACAGCGATATGTCTCCTCCCCCAGTCAGTCCTATCCCCATACAGTTAGAACACACACTAGGGAACACATATTTAACCCCTTCCTCGCCCCCTAGTGTTAACTCCTTCCCTACCAGTGACATTTACACAGTAATCAGTGCATATTTACAGGGGGTCCTCGGGTTACGAACCCGTTAGGGACTTTCCTCCTGTTTGTAATCCGGAAATGTTCGTAAGTTGGCCGCGCATGCGCAGAACGACAATTACGGACATTTTCGATGTTTTCCGATGTTCCGTCGAATGCCGTTCTGCGCATGCGCGGCCAATTACAGACATTTCTGACATTTTCCGAGGCTCCGTCTGGCCGTGCATGCGCAAAACGGCAGATGGTCCATGCAGAACGGCAGAGGGTCCCCGCAGCGCCCTGTTCGTAAGTAGGAGTGGTTCGTAAAGTCGGGCGTTCGTAAGTCAGGGACCCCCTGTATAGCACTGATCGCCGTATAAATGTCAATGGTCCCAAAAATGTGTCAAAAGTGTATGATCTGTCTGTCACAACCGCTAAAAATCGCAGATCACCGCCATTACTAGTAAAAAAAAATAAAAAGGCCATAAAAATGCCATAAATCTTTCCCATAGTTTGTAGATGCTATAACTTTTGCTGCAAACCCATGTGATGCTTTTTAGGTGGGGGTGGGTGGGGGGGTTCTGCACTATTTCAGCCAATTATACGGCCACACATGCTTTGGAGGCCAGAGGAGAGATATGGGGTCTAATAGACTACAGATCTCACCATAAAGAGGACCTGTCACGGCCCATACTATCATAAGGGATGTTGTTCATGTGATATCAATAACGTTGGTAAATAAAAAAATAAAAGGACAGTGTCATATTTTTTTTTTAATAAAATATTAAATAAATATAACATATGAATTTATTTTTTATTTTTTAATAACTACTTTATAAAATTATAAAAATTAAAAGCATCCACCACACAAATGGGAACGCTTGTGTAGGTCCCGCAAGCATGTCATGTCCATGTTATCACAACAGATGTTGTTCATCCCCTATGGTAGCAATAAAGTTGATTAAAAAAAAATAATAATTAAAAGGACATTCTACATTTTTTAAAATAAAATAAATAAATAAATAAATAAGCATATGTCAACAGCGATCGCACTGAGCGCAATACTTCTAGCACCAGACCTCCTGCGTAACGCTAAGCTGATAACCTACAGAAAGCTTTTAAATTGTCACCTATGGAGATTTTTAGGTAGCATAGTTTGCCGCCCTTCCACAGGCGTGCGCAATTTTAAGAGTGACATGTTAGGTATCTGTTTACTCAGCATAACATCATCTTTTTATAGTTTTAAATTGGGTATTATATTGTGTTTGTATGCACTAAAATTCATTAAAGTGTCATTTTTTTTTTTTCTAAAAAATCTGTGCAAATATCGGCAACATAAAAAAATTGCAACACTCATCATTTTAATCTCCAAGGTCTCTACTTTCAAAAATACATAATGTTTAGGGGGTTCTAAGTAATTTTTTAGCAAACAAAAAAAAAATGCTTATTTTTTCACGTAACTGAGACGTGTCAGAGTTGGCCTGGGAGGAGGGGGGGGGGGGGGGGGGGGGAGGTCATTAAAGAGAACCAGTCCTGACTGAGTTTGCATTGTTTTGTTTGTTTTTGGGTGGGATCATTGAGTTTTTTTTTTTTTCAATTGCCTTTCATGTTTTGTGACCTTTACATCTCCTTTGTGCTCACACGTGTCACATTCTTTGCCTCATCCTGTGGAGGAACTTCCCTGACTGCACAGCTGGTTTCGGAGATTAAGGAACTTTGTTCATTTCTGGCTCTTTTATCAGCGATGGCGTCCTCAGATCTGAGAGCGGAGCTGGATTGTTCCATCTGCCTGAACATTTATACGGATCCTGTCATGTTGAAATGTGGACACAACTTCTGCTGTGTCTGCATTGACCGTGTGTTTGATTCCCAAGGGGGGTCCGGAGATTATTTCTGTCCTCAGTGCAGGAAAGAGTTCCAGGAGAGACCTTCACCGCACAGAAATATCACTCTGCGTAACATCACAGCGCGTTTCCTGTCTTCTCCACCACCAGATCCAGAGAAGTCCGGCATCTTCTGTACTTACTGTATTCACTCCTCTGTACCTGCTGTGAAAACGTGCCTGCATTGTGAGGCTTCTCTATGTGAGGACCATCTGAGAGTCCACAGCAAGTCACCAGAACACGTGTTACGTGTCCCCACCAGCACCCCGGAGAACAGGAAGTGCTCCGTCCATAAGAAGATCCTGAAATATTACTGCACCGAGGACTCTTCTTGTATCTGCATCTCCTGCAGTTTAACTGGAGAACATCGAGGACATCAGGTGGAGACTCTACAAGAGGCCTTTATAAAGAAGAAGAAGAAACTGATAAATAATCTTCAGAAACTGATTACTAAGAGAGAGAAGAAAGAAGAATTAGTCCGGAGTCTGCAGGAATACAGGGGAAGAGTACAAGGAAAAGCAGATAATGAAGTAGAGGGCATCACTGCCCTGTTCAGAGACCTCAGGAGACGTCTGGAAGATCTGGAGAAGAGGGTCCTGAGTGAGATCTCCAGGCAGACAGAGTGGATCTTACCCGAAGTCAATAATCAGATCCGGGAGTTGGAATTAAAGATGGAGGATCTGTCCCGGAAGATGCGTCACTTAGAGGAGCTGTGCGCCATGACGGATCCATTGACCGTCCTACAGGAACCGGACACAGGTGACACTGAGGATGAAGATGACGAGGACAGAAAAAATCGTGATCAACTCCTCTATGATAGAGGGGATCTGGATTTGTGTGTGGCCTCAGTTATGTTCCGCACAGGCATATATGATATAATATCTGCTATTATTAGGGTTACTGGAGGGATCTACATAGAGAAAGCTGTAGACATATTATTGGATGAGGACACGGCTCATACTAATGTATCTATATCATTTGATAACAAGACTGTATCAAGGTCAGGCAGAGGCCAATATCGCCCATATACTTCAGAGAGATTTTCAAATTATTACCAAGTTTTAGGCAGTCGGAGTTTCTCCTCTGGGCGACATTACTGGGAAGTAGATGTCCAGAAATCCAATAACTGGAGAATCGGGATGTGTTATGACAGTATAGCCAGGGAGGGGGATGACTCCTTGATTGGATCTACTGACGTGTCCTGGGGTTTGATCAGAAGGGGTAAAGAGTATTCATTAATACATGACAATCGTTTTATTGAGCTTCCTGAAAATATTCCTGGTGGCCGAGTCCGGGTATATCTGGATTACGAGGCCGGGCAGATCTCCTTCTATATACGTGACCCCCTCTGCCACCTCCACACCTTCACCGCCAACTTCACAGAGCCCCTCTATGCTGTGTTGGGTGTATGGCATTCATGTATATCATTATCTTAAGGGGATCTGGATTTGAATGTGCTTCATATACAGTTGTGCTCATAAGTTTACATACCCTGGCAGAATTTATGATTTCTTGAGAATTTCAGAGAATATGAAATGATAACACAAAAACTTTTCTTTCACTCAACTGTTTACTCTTTTTAAATCATGATGGCAACAGAAACTACCCAAATGACCCCGATCAAAAGTTTACATACCCCAGTTCTTAAAGGGGTTGTATGGGTTTTTTTTTTTTTGTATAACAAACATGGCATACTTACCTCCACTGTGCAGCTCGTTTTGCACAGAGTGGCCCCGATCCTCGTCTTCTGGGGTCCCTCGGTGGCTGTCTCGGCTCCTCCGCACATCAGCTAACCCCCCTGGGAAGCGCTTTCCCAAGGGGGTTATCTTGCGGGCGCGCTCCCGAGTCCTGTATCCGGCGTTCATAGCTGTCGACTACAGGGCTCGGCCCCGCCCCCTCGCGTCATTGGAGTTTATTGACAGCAGCGCGAGCCAATGGCTGCGCTGCTATCAATCTATCCAATGAAGAGCGAGTTGAGAAGAGCCAAGAAGCAAGCGCGTTCTCGACGTGGGACTTTCGAGGGCTCAGGTAGGTAAACGGGGGCTCGGGGGGGGGGGGGGCGGTAAGTAGCGGATGTTTTTTCACCTTAATACATAGGGTGAAAAAACATGATGGTTCACAACCCCTTTAATACCGTGTATTGCCCCCTTTAACATCAATGACAGCTTGAAGTATTTTGTGGTATTTGTGGATGAGGCTCTTTATCTTCTCAGATGGTAAAGCTGCCCATTCCTCTTGGCAAAAAGCCTCCAGTTCCTGTAAATTCTTGGTCTGTCTTCCATGAACGGCACGTTTGAGATCTCCCCAGAGTGGCTCAATGATATTGAGGTCAGGAGACTGAGATGGCCACTCCAGAACCTTCACTTTATTCTGCTGTAGCCAATGACAGGTTGTCTTGGCCTTGTGTTTTGGATCATTGTCATGTTGCAATGTCCAAGTACATCCCATGCGCAGCTTCCTGGCTGATGAATGCAAATGTTCCTCCAGTATTGTTTGATAACATACTGAATTCCTCTTGCCATCAATTTTCACCAAATTTGCTGTGCCTTTGTAGCTCACACATCCCCAAAACATCAGCGATCCACCTCCATGTTTCACAGTAGGGATGGTGCACCTTCCATCATAGGCCTTGTTGACTCCTCTCCAAATGTAGTGTTTATGGTTGTGGCCAAAAGCTCAATTTTGGTCTCATCACTCCAAATGACTTTGTGGCAGAAGGTTTGTCAGGGTCACCTGTGGCCAGGTGACAGATGCACACCGTAGGGGGACAGGAGTGCACCGCGAGGTAGTGAACCCTATGGCTGGCTTCTGCGGATAGGAAACTGGGTGGTTGTGGAAAGCGGGACCAGAGGAGCACAACCGGGATCCCAACGGAAGCGAGAGCCAAGATTCCCCAGGGCGCGGAGTCTAAGACCCAGCTGGTCTTCTCCAGGGCCTCTAGTGGTGAGGATGTTACGCTGCAGGCTGGGACCAGGTCGCGGCCCCTGGAGTTTCCTAGCTCACGCCCCGTAGGATAAGGGGAAAAGAGGGGAAGCAGCAGCACACGATAGAGAGAACCGAACAACAAGCTGAAGGTCAGGGGCCACAAGCAGACAAGGATAACGAAGAACGAGCCGAAGGTCAAGGGTCACGAGCAGACAGGGATAGTCGGGGACAAGCCAATAACGTAACAGAGAGACAGACGTAGCACACGGCAGGCAGGAACCCAAACACACAATGCCTAACAAACACGTTGATCAGCAAAGCAGGCTTGCAGTGCACAGGTTAATATAGTGTTCAGTGATAGGGCCTGGGGTGGAGTCAGGCTGGGAGGAGATTATAAAAGGAAGCCAGGTGAAGGAGGTCTGGTCTCTAGATGAACACATGAGGAGGAAGGTAAGATGGCAGACAGACATTAATGCATATCCATGACAGTACCCTCCCTCTTACGAGGCCTCCCCCTTCCCCGCCTGGGCCCAGGTTTAGAGGGAAACTTCAGATGAAACTCCTTTAACACACGAGGTGCAAAGACCTCAGATGCAGTGATCCAAGACCTCCTCAGGACCAAACCCTTTCCAATGAACGAGGTACTGAAGAACGCCTTTACAGAGTCGGGAGTCCAGAATTTGACTGATCTCGTACTCCTGATTATCCTCAGAGACAGGCGCCACGGTAGGGAGAGGACGAGAGAATTTATTGAGGACTAAAGGCTTTAGAAGAGCAACATGAAAGGAGTTAGTGATTTTAAGGCTCTTAGGAATCTGGAGTTTGAAACAAACCGGATTCAGTTTAGCAGTTACCGTGTATGGACCGATGAATCGTGGAGCAAACTTCAGAGAAGGAACTCGGAGCTTGATGTTCCTGGTAGAGAGCCAGACTTTGTCCCCTGGCTGAAGAGAAGGCGGTTTACGCCTGCGGCGGTCGGCAAAGCCTTTGAATTTTTCAGCAGCTGCCCGGAGGGAATCATGAACGTGACCCCAAACGGAATTGAGAGACTCCTGAACCGAAGCCAAAGCTGGAATGTCTGGAGAACAGATCATGGGAAGAGGAAGTTGAGGGTGTTTTCCATAAACTGTGAAAAAGGGTGTCTTCTGCGAACTGGTATTCACATGATTGTTATGGGAGAATTCTGCCCACGGGAGTAGAGAGGACCAATCGTCATGGTGAGAAGACACAAAGGTGCGAAGAAAGACCTCTAACTCCTGATTAACCCTCTCAGTCTGTCCATTGGATTGGGGATGGTAAGAAGAAGAAAAATCCAAGACAATATTGAGGGATTTGCAAAAGGCTCTCCAAAAACGAGACGTGAATTGGACTCCCCTGTCAGAAACAATATGAGAAGGGACCCCATGTAGGCGGAGAATTTCCCGAATGAAAATGGGAACCAAGGCAGGGGCAGAAGGAAGACCAGGAAGAGGAACAAAATGAGCCATCTTGGAGAATCGATCGATTACCACCCAAATGACTGTATTATTCTCAGACAGTGGGAGATCGGTGATAAAATCCATGGCAATATGGACCCAGGGTTCCTTAGGAATGGGCAAGGGCATGAGGAGACCAGCAGGAGCTTGTGTGGAGGATTTGGACTGAGCACAGACATGACAAGCTTTAACGTAGTCTTTGACGTCTGAGCAGAGATTAGGCCACCAGTAGTGACGACTGATGAGTAGGAAGGATCGGAGGAATCCAGAATGCCCTGCCACCTTGGAATCATGTCCCCAACGAAGGATCTTAGCTCAGTGGGGACAAAGGTCTTACCAGGCGGAATTTTAGACTTCAGGGTGGTAGAGTGGGCAACAATGCATGAGGTGGGAATGATCGGCTCAGGTTCAGGGGCGGACTCCTCGTCCAAAGTGTCAAATGACCTAGAGAGCGCATCAGCCCGACCGTTGCAGGAACCAGGTTTGTAGGTAATCGTGAAATTAAAACGGGCAAAGAAGAGACTCCACCTGGCCTGTCTAGGATTCAGACGTTTAGCATTCTGTAGATACTGTAAATTCTTGTGATCGGTAAAGATCGTTATGGAGTGAGGGGAACCCTCCAAGAGATGACGCCACTCCTCTAACGCCAATTTAATTGCGAGAAGTTCCCGATCACCGATGGCATAATTCCTCTCTGCCTGAGAATTTTTTTTTGGAGAAGAACGCACATGGTTGGCGTCTCTTCTCAAAGATTTGAAGAAGCACAGCTCCCACCCCCATTGAAGAAGCGTCCACTTCAATAAAAAATGCATTCCCAGGATTTGGTCTCCTCAAGAGGTGGCCAGAAACAAAGGCCTGTTTCAGGTTGTGAAATGCAGAGACAGCTTCGGGAGGCCAGTCTCTGGCATTCACACCCTTCTTGGTCAAAGCGATAATAGGCACGGCAATGGAAGAGTAATTCCTTATGAACTGCCTATAATAATTAGTGAAGCCAAGAAAGCGCTGTGTGGCCTTGAGGCTAGCAGGAAGAGGCCAGTTGGTGATAGCCAAGACCTTCCCAGGGTCCATACGAAGACCCGAACATGAGACGAAGCACCCCAAAAACAGGACCTCAGAACATTCAAAGGAACATTTCTCCAGCTTGGCATAGAGATTGTTCTCTCTAAGACGTTGAAGTACAGTGCGGACATGGTTTCTGTGGACGAGCAGATTCTCAGAAAAGATCAGAATGTCATCCAGATAGATGACAACAAACTGGTACAGCAGATCTCTGAAGATTTCATTGACAAAGTTTTGAAACACGGCTGGAGCATTACACAGACCAAAAGGCATCACCAGATATTCGTAATGCCCGTCTCTAGTGTTGAATGCAGTCTTCCATTCGTCACCCTCCAACTTGGTGAAAATGGAGGCACCCTTCAACCTATCGAATAGCTCAGATATTAAGGGTAAGGGGTATCGATTTTTAATAGTAACCGCATTTAAACCCCGATAATCGATGCAGGGTCTTAAGGTACCATCCTTTTTGGCAACAAAAAAGAACCCTGCCCCTGCAGGCGATGATGATTTCCGGATGAAACCTCTCTCCAGATTCTCTGCTACATACTCCGACATGGCCTGGGTCTCTGGGATGGACAGAGGGTAGGTACGACCCCTGGGTAGAGTTGCTCCGGGGACAAGATCAATAGCACAGTCAAAAGACCTGTGGGGAGGAAGCACCTCAGCTGATTTTTTACAGAACACATCCCGGTAATCGCTGTATGCGGCGGGAAGATCAGAAGAAACAGAAGTGGCAGCAACCGGAAGACTCTCCTTGGGGGTCACCTTGAGAAGACACGACGAGAAACATGAGGAACCCCAGGCCAGGATCTGCCCAGAGACCCAGTCCACATGTGGAGAGTGGAGCTGTAGCCAAGGGAGGCCCAATACAACTGGGGGAGAGGCCTTGGGTAGAATAAGAAAGGATATCCACTCCTGGTGGAGAATCCCTACCGACATCCTAATGGGTAGCGTCTGGAAGCGAATAGGGCCCCCTGGGAGAACAGTGCCATCAATTGCCGAGACTACCAATGGGGTAGTGAGAGGTGAAAGGGTAAGCTTCATAGAAGAAGCAGTTCTCCAATCCATAAAATTGCCGGCAGCCCCGGAATCCAGGTATGCAAGGGTTGACTGAGGAGAAGTGCCTACATGAAGGAACACCGGCAAGAGCAGGCGAGAAGGTGATGTTTCTGGGTCCAATACTCCACCTTCCAAATGTATTAGACCCGAGCGTTTCCCGGACGAAGCGAGCAGGAGTCACGAAAATGACCCTTGCCCCCACAATAGAGGCACAAGCCCAGAGTTCTGCGCCTAGCACGTTCTTCTGGGGTTAGTCTGGTCCGGCCCAGCTGCATAGGTTCTTCAGCAGGTAGAGGATGCTCCACGGAATGAAGGGAGGGGAGCTCAGACTGGCTAGGACCCAGAGAGTGCTGGCGTCTTTTTTCTAAGGACCTCTCTTGAAAACGAATGTCGATCTGGTTGCATAATGAAATTACATCATCCAGACCGACGGGAATGGCTCTTCCCGCTAATTCGTCTTTCACTCGGTCAGAGAGGCCATGTAAAAAGGTAGCGACCAGGGCCTCATTATTCCAGCTCAATTCAGCTGTGTGGATACGGAACTGAAGAGCATATTGCCCCACTGAACTAGATTCTTGGCGAAGACGTAAGACAGCACTAGCCGCTGAAGAAGCCCGAGCCGGCTCTTCGAAGATATTACGAAAGAGCTTCAAGAATTCGGACAGACTGGAAACCACCGGATCGTTCCTCTCCCACAGGGGGGCAGCCCAGGCCAAAGCTTCACCGGAGAGGAGGGAAATGATATAGGCTACCTTAGCCCGGTCAGACAGGAAGCTTTGAGGCTGAAGCTCAAAATGAATAGTGCATTGGCTGAGAAACCCCCTGCAGGCCTTGGAGTCCCCAGAGAAACAGAACGGAGCTGGCAATCTTAGTGAGTGTGAGGCTGCGACTGGTGCGATAGGTACAGCCGCTGGTTGTACTTGGGGTTGCGGATTCGGGGTTCCCAAGGAGACCTGAAGCTGCTCGAATCGAGAAGCCAGATCCTGGAGGAATCGCATCATCTGGGTCTGATTTGATTCCTGGGTCTCAAGTCTGCGAACTATGCCCTGCAATGGATCATCCGCGGGAAGCGGGATGTCAGCCGGGTTCATGGCTGATCAAACTGTCAGGGTCACCTGTGGCCAGGTGACAGATGCACACCGTAGGGGGACAGGAGTGCACCGCGAGGTAGTGAACCCTATGGCTGGCTTCTGCGGATAGGAAACTGGGTGGTTGTGGAAAGCGGGACCAGAGGAGCACAACCGGGATCCCAACGGAAGCGAGAGCCAAGATTCCCCAGGGCGCGGAGTCTAAGACCCAGCTGGTCTTCTCCAGGGCCTCTAGTGGTGAGGATGTTACGCTGCAGGCTGGGACCAGGTTGCGGCCCCTGGAGTTTCCTAGCTCACGCCCCGTAGGATAAGGGGAAAAGAGGGGAAGCAGCAGCACACGATAGAGAGAACCGAATAACAAGCTGAAGGTCAGGGGCCACAAGCAGACAAGGTAAACGAAGAACGAGCCAAAGGTCAAGGGTCACGAGCAGACAGGGATAGTCGGGGACAAGCCAATAACGTAACAGAGAGACAGACGTAGCACACGGCAGGCAGGAACCCAAACACACAATGCCTAACAAACACGTTGATCAGCAAAGCAGGCTTGCAGTGCACAGGTTAATATAGTGTTCAGTGATAGGGCCTGGGGTGGAGTCTGGCTGGGAGGAGATTATAAAGGAAGCCAGGTGAAGGAGGTCTGGTCTCTAGATGAACACATGAGGAGGAAGGTAAGATGGCAGACAGACATTAATGCATATCCATGACAAGGTTTGAGGCTTGTCTCTGTGCTGTTTGGCGTATTGTAAGTGGGATACTTTGTGACATTTGCGAAGTAATGGCTTTCTTCTGGCGACTCGACCATGCAGCCCATCTTTCTTCAAGTGCCTCCTTATTGTGCATCTTGAAACAGTCACACCACATGTTTTCAGAGAGTCCTGTATTTCACCTGAAGTTATTTGTGGGATTTTCTTTGCACCCCGAACAATTTTCCTGGCAGTTGTGGCTGAAATATTAGTTGGTCTACCTGGCCGTGGTTTAGTTTCAACAGAACCCCTCATTTTCCACTTCTTGATTAGAGTTTGAACACTGCTGACTGGCATTCTCAATTCCTTGGATATCTTTGAAATTATCATGAAATTATAAATTCTGCCATGGTATGTAAACTTATGAGCACAACTGTATGTTCCGTGCGGGTTTATCTGATATAATAACTGGTGTAATTGAGGGATCTACAGTGGAACCTCGGATTACTAGTATAATCCTTTCCAGGAGAATGCACGTAATCCAAAGTACTCGCATATCAAAGCGAGTTTCCTCATTGAAGTCAATGGAAACAAAAATAATTTGTTCCGCATTGACTTCAATGGCATGCAATACCGCATGCGGCCAGAGGCGGGGGGAGCCTCGGAAACGGCCGAAAAGGCCTGAGGACACCTCGGAAAGACTTTGTTCCTGAGATTTGCCGAGGTCAGCAGAGCTATCCTCTGACCTTTCCGTGCATTTCCGAACGGCGCCGATCAGCTTGGCTCGGCTCCGGCACCCCGCCACCTCAGGCCAAACGCGGTACTGCACACCGCTTTGGCCTAAATTGTGCTCATTTTGCAAGACAACACTCGCAAACCGAGTTACGATTTTTTTAAATACAGTGCTCGCATTGCGAAACGCTCGGTAACCGCGTTACTCGCAATCCGAGGTTCCACTGTATGGGAAGAAAGTTGTAGAAATATTACTGGATAAGGGGAAAAGCTCATAATGATGTATGTACAGTATCTCATGATAGGACGACTGCAACCAGGTCAGGTAGTAACCAGAATCACCCAGATACTTCAGAGAGAGTTACAGATTATAATCAAATTTTAGGCAGTCGGAGTTTCTTCTTAGGGCAACATTAATAGGAAGTTGATTTACTAAAACTGGAGAGTCCAAAATCAGGTGAGCTGTGCATGGTAGCCAATCGGCTTCTAACTTCAGCTTGTTTCAGGTTTGACAAAAAACCTGGAATCTGATTGGTTTCTCTGCAGAGCTGCACCAGATTTTGCACTCTCCAGTTTTAGTAAAATTAATCCCAATGTGTGAGTCCTGATTGGCTAAAGCTGGCTACACAATATACCATTTTCTTGTTCGATTTGCACTAGATTTACCTTCAACTATGTACAGGGCTGTCTTTAACACAGGGCAAAAGGGGCAGCTGCCCTGGGCCCAGTCATTAATGTGGGGCCCAAAGCAGCTGCCCCTTGAGCCCACACTGCCTGCAAATTGTTGATCAGGGGATTCAGGAGGGGTCAAGGAAATGTTTGCCCCGGGTCCAATCAATATTAAAGACGGCCCTGACTATGAAGTACAAGGGCCTGCCTGATTTCATACAATTTGAAAGTGTTTAGGTCTGACCTCATATTATATGGTTTTGATAAATCTAAAGGAAAATTGTGTACGAGAATTGTATAATGTGTAGCCAGCTTACTCTCTCTCTCTGGGTTGGCAGGTTCCTTCCCAGTGACTCCAGCAGTCAGTTTTCTGTATCTGAGTTCCCAGCTCCACCCACCTACTGTGGACGTAATGAAGATCCATCCTCTCTTTATTTAGAATATTATAGTATGGAGCTTACAACAAGAGGAGTGAGACACCATTTCAGTCTATCACTAGTATAAAGTGCCTCTGTTGTAATGTATCTTTTATTCTAAAGGGTCTCCACTTTAATTGTTCACTATTACAAATGTGTTAATACTTCAATCTATCCATAATATAATGTGTCACAGTTAAAGAATTGCTGACCGCTTCACTTAGATGTATGGCAGCTGAGCGGCTGTTCTGTGCCAGATCACTTACCTAGAACGTGATCAGGCAATGCCGGGTAGGGGGTGCGCATGCGCGCGCTGCCAGTGACCCGGCTGTGCTGTGATTAGACATAACACTAGCTGATATTGGTACTGTACATCAGGGGTCCCCAACCACCGGCCAGGCCATGGATTGGTGCCGGTCCATGGCCTGTTGCTGATGAGGCTGCACAGCAGCAGATGAGCAGCGACCGCGGTCCGCACGGGGCTATCACAGACCGTGGTCGCCGCTCATCTCATGTTGTGCGGTCATGTCCGTGTGTCCCCTCCCGGCTCCTCCGCCTGCCTTGCCATCAATGTCATCCAATCAGTGAGGCAGGGAGTGGGAGGAGCTGCAGATCGGAGCGGAGAGCTCCAACCGTCCCCTGCCCTGCTGATAGGATGACATAATAGCCTCTGCCCTGCAGGTAGGAGTCCTGAGCAGGGGAGGCAGAGATTGATGTTAGAGAGGAAGGGAGGGGCAGACTGCAGGGGCACTGTAATGTAAGGGGGGGGGGGCTGTGATGTAAAGTGTGAAATGTAATATATAGGGGACTGCACTGTAAAGAGGCACTGTTACAGTGCCCCATTACAGTGCACTCCCTTTACATGACAGTGCCCCCTTTACATGACAGTGCCCCCTTTACAGTGCAGTGCCCCCTTTACATCACAGTCCCCCTTTACATCACAGTCCCCCTTTACAGTGCAGTCCCCCTTTACAGTGCAGTCCCCTTTACATCACAGCCCCCCTTTACATCACAGTGCCCTCTTTACGGTGCAGTCCCCTTCATATCACAATGCTGCCCCCCACCTTTTCATCACAGTGCCACCATTACAGTGAAGTCCCCTTTACATCACAGTGCCCCCTTTACATCACAGCACCCTCTTTACAGTGCAGTCCCCTTTACATCACAGCGCCCTTTACAGTACAGTCCCTTTTATATTACAGTGCAGTCCCCTTTACATGCCAGCCCCCCTTTACATTACAATGCCCCCGTTTACAGTGCAGTGCCCTTTAAATCACAGTGCCCCCTTTATATCACAGCCCCCTTTACAGTGCAGTCCCCTTTACATCACAGCCCCCCTTTACATTACAGTGCCCCCTTTACAGTGCAGTCCCCTTTAAATCACAGTGCCCCCTTTACAGTGAAGTCCCCTTTATTTCACAGTGCCCCCTTTACATCCCAGCCCCCCTTTACAGTGCAGTCCCCTTTAAATCCCACCCCCCCCCCTTTACAGTGCAGTCCCCCTTTACATCACAGCGCCACCTTTACAGAGCAGTCCCAGTTACATTAATGTAAAGGGGACTGCACTGTAATGTAAAAGGGGGCTGTGATGTAAAGGGGGACTGCACTGTAAAGGGGGACTGCACTGTAATGTTAAAGAGGGGATGTGATGTGAAGGGGAACTGAGGACACTGTGGGACTGCTTTAAAAGGAGGAATTGTGATGTAAAGGAGGACTGTGGACACTGATATAAAGGGGGGACTGTGCTGTAAAGGGGTGTTGTGGTGTGAAGGGGGCTGAGGACAGACTTTGTGAATATCCCACCCCCCCCCCCCCCCGTCCCCTCCCATCCACCACAACTTCTTCCACTCCTGAACAAATATTCTTTTATTATGGGTAGTAGTAAAATACCACATTATGGCCACTAGATGGAGATGAGGAGCCTAGGAAATACATACATCTATGTAACAATGTCATTTCTAGAGAAATCAAAAGGGAATTAGCAAATTAATATAACCTCTTCTTTTTTTTAATTTTTTTGGAGAAATATATATAACCATTTTTTTTTTTACATTGATTTTCTACTTAATTCTAGCAGAGAATGAGTGTGCATTCACTGGATGAACATTTTTTTTATAAGTAAACTGCTAAAATTATGACTGGTATGAAGCATTGCAAAGTCATTTACAAATAAAGTTTGTTTTTGTTTTTTAAATTTTGTGTGTTTTTTTGTTTGTTTGCTTTTTTATTTTTTTGCAACACTAAAAAAAAGTATTTAAAAAAAATAATACTAAATAATAACGGTAATAAATAAAGAAAAAAAAATATATGCAAAAAAAAAAAAAATGGTTAAGGGAAATAAGAACTTGAATTAAGGCTGGTTAGGGTACACTAAGGGTTATTATCCGGTTCAATAGGAACCTATTTAAAAAAAAAAAAAAAAGCAAAACTTTAACTAGGAACCCTTAGTTTAACCTAACCAGCCCTAATTCAAGTTCTTATTTCCCTTAACCATTTTCTTGTCAGGTTGCTTTAACTGATATTAGATGAAGCAGGACCAGTTCCCACCAAATGCAGTCCAGTGTGTTTTTTTTCTGTATCAAAAACGCATTGACAATAGATTATATGGGTTCCAATGGAAGTGCAGTCAGTCCCAGTGCAGAAAAAAAGTAGAACATGCTGCATTTTTTTTTTCTACACAGAACTGTACTGGAATGCGGCAAAACGCATCAAAAATGCATTACAGCAAAAAAAAAAAGAAAACTGAAACTTTGGGAAAAACTTTTGGGGAAAAAATTATTTAAAACTCACTGGAATGCAGCAAAAAAACACGCATGCAGAAATGCATCTGGACTGTGAGCCGGCCTTCGGAGTAAATACACAATTAACAATGTTATTTTGTATCTCTCTATCTCCCGTCAGATCAATGTTTATAAACAATGTTACTTTGTATCTCTCTATCTCCTGTCTGATCAATGTTTTTAAAGCGGAGCTCCGCCGGAAAAAAATATATTAAAAGCCAGCAGCTACAGCTACAGCAGCTGCTGGCTTTTAATATTTGGACACTTACCTGTCCTGGAGTCCAGCGACGTCCGCAGCAGAGGACGAGCGACCGCTCGTCGCTCTGCTGCTCCCTCCGCCATCCTCGCTGAGGGAACCAGGAAGTGAAGCCCTGCGGCTTCACTGCCCGGTTCCCTACGGCGCATGCGCGAGTCGCTCTGCGCCGTTCTGATTCGTCCTCCTGTGTTCTGGGAGCCGAGTGTCTCCCAGAACACAACGGGTACTCTGCGGGAAGTGACGTGTCTCCCGCAGATTTCCCGCAGAGAGGACTCCCGGATGTGGGTGAAAATACCTGTCTTAGACAGGTATCTTCACCCCCCTCCCCCCTGAAAGGTGTCAATTGTGACACCGGAGGGGGGGAGGGTTCCGATTACCAAAAGTGAAAATTTAGGGTGGAGCTCCACTTTAACCACTTCAATACCGGGTTTTCTCCTTCACTGATGGGCACTGATGAGGCAGTACTGATGGGCACTAATCATAGGGTCCTTTTTTGCAGCACTGATGGAGGAACTGATAGGCACAGAGTGCCATCCTAATGGGGCACTTATTGGTATCCCTGATGGGCTCACCTGGTGGTCTCCAGTGGGCATCCTCGATGGGTCTGCACTGATAATCAATGCGCTGAATATCAGGGAATATCTCCCTGTCAGGAGAGCAGCCGATCAGCTCTCCTCTACTCACGCCTGTCAGCGCCAGTAGAGGAGAAGCCGATAAACATCTCTTCCTGGTTAACATGTGATCAGCTGTGATTGGACACCGATGATCACATGGTAACGAGTCTGCGTCATAGGCTCTTTACCAAGATCAGAGATGTGGTGTGTCAGACTGACACACCACTGATCGCCGCTCTGCGTGCCCCCGCGGCTTATCCTATGACATACAGTCAGAATAACGTAACCACTTTGCGGCCGTCATTTTGCTATATGGCGAGCGGGAAGCCGTTAAACAATGTTACTTTGTATCTCTCTATCTCCCATCTGATCAATGTTTATAAACAATGTTACTTTGTATCTCTCTATCTCCCATCTGATCAATGTTTATAAACAATGTTACTTTGTATCTCTCTATCTCCTTTCTGATCAAAGTTTGTAAACAATGTTACTTTGTATCTCTCTATCTCCTTTCTGATCAAAGTTTGTAAACAATGTTACTTTGTATCTCTCTATCTCCTGTCTGATCAATGTTTATAAACAATGTTACTTTGTATCTCTCTATCTCCCATCTGATCAATGTTTATAAACAATGTTACTTTGTATCTCTCTATCTCCCGTCTGATCAATGTTTATAAACAATGTAACTTTGTATCTCTCTATCTCCTTTCTGATCAAAGTTTGTAAACAATGTTACTTTGTATCTCTCTATCTCCTGTCTGATCAATGTTTATAAACAATGTTACTTTGTATCTCTCTATGTTTTAAATAAAATAAATATGAATTAAATTTAAAAAATAAAAATAAATAAATAACAACATAATTTAAAGCACCCCATCCCTGTGAATGGCTTGAGAGACAGTTGCTACAAAGTAACATTGTTCAAACTGTCTCACTGCTTTGCAAACACTCTGCTACACCTGGGGTAATGCATCTTAAGCCTCATACACACGATCGGATTTCCATCGGACAAATCCGTGGAATTTTGTGCGAAGGGCGTTGGCCATCAACTTGGTATGTGTACAGACGGCAGAACATTTCAGCCAATCTACACGAAACGACGTGGTTTTTTCAGCTTTTTAGCGCCACCCTTTGGGCAACTTCTGCTAATGTTGTCTTATGGTTAGCATTGGTTCAGAGCATGCGTGTTTGTCGGAAAATTTGAAAGCATGCTATAAAACATTTGTTGTCGGAAATTTCCGACAACAATTGTCCGATGGAGCGTAAAAACGGTTGGCTTATCCAACAAAACCCTTCCATCACACAATTGTCGTCGGAAAATCCAATCGCGTGTACGAGGCTTATCTTTGATTTTTGTAACTTGACCATTGCTGTGAATGAACGCTTCTCACCTCCTTTCGAGAACAAAGAAACTCGTCTTTATGACTGTGGTCTGTGTCTCTTTGACCATCCCTCCCCCAAATTCATGTGTTCCTTATCAGTCCCTAATTGGGGTGTGGAAGGTTTCCTCATTTGATCATCTCAGTAGGGGGTCAGGCGGTGCAAGTTTTCCTGCCACGAGTAATCAGCAGTTTAATGAAAGCAGCAAAAAAAAAAAAAGAGACCACAAAGAACTCTGATCCACTCTGGACTGACCACCACGTTGGAAGGCATCCTGCAAGTCTGAATCCTGTCCCCACTACCCTTTAATATGTCCCCTCTACTCTAATATGTCCCCTCTACTCCGCCTTCTCGTACTAGTATCCTCTACTTTCCTATTCTCACTTCTTTTCCATCCCAAAACTTGTACATATCACCCTCACTTCTACCCTCTCCCTACTACTGCTCTCACCACCTCCTACATCAGGGGTAAGCAACCTGGGGCCCTCAAGCTGTTGTGGAACTACATTTCCCATGAGGCATTGCAAGGCTGGCAGTTAGAATTAACCCTAGAGGCATGATGGGACTTGTAGTTCTGCAACAGCTGGAGGGCCACAGTTTGCCTACTCCTGGTCTACATACTTAACCCACCAGTGGTGACCCACACACCAGGACCGGGAAGTACAGGGAAGGGAAAGTCCTCATACACATCCCACTCCCATCTTACTTTCCTCAACCTCCTTCTTCTGCTAACCTCTGGGGATATCTCCCCTAATTCTGGTCCTCCAGTATCTCACCTCCACACCCAGCACCAGTGGCAGCCCATCCAGCAGGGGCGCTTTAGACCCCCCCCCCTCCCAAGCTAGTCATAAAAAAAGTGTCCCTTTAAGTGGGCACCGGACACACAGATGTCTATGGGAAGCATGATCCTTGCAATCATGTGATTGTGGCTGACACACTTCATTTGCTCTCTTTGGGGAGTCCTTGGGGCGCAAAGTATTGCGACCCGAACACTTCCCCCACTCTAGAATAATTCTGCCTGTTGGGATTGTGATTGAATGTTGCCACTCATAGGAGCCGTGGCGTCACTTCCAGTTTCCCCTTGGCACTGGATGGAACTCAAGGCCTGAGCAGCGCCTCCTCTCCAAGTCTAGGCCGGAATGGGTAAGCACCGGCAGGGTAGGGTTGCCACCTCATCCCTTTAATTCCAAGACATATGAATTACACAGGTTCTGAGGCTAATTAAATGCAGATAAGACAATAAGTGAGTTTAATTACCACCTTGATCAGCCTCAGAACCTGTGTAATTACTATATGTCCTGGATTAAAGGGATGAGGTCGCAACCCTACGGCGGTGGCGATGATATGGGAAGAGGTAGTGGGCACTCACTGCTGGAACAACTGCTGGCTGCTGCTAGACACAGGAAGGGAAGACTGGTTGCTTGGGCAAGTTGGGCTTAGTTCATGGACATGTCTGACTGTGTTATCTGGTGGTAGACTTCAAACTGGGCACCAGGAGTGGCCAGTCACGCTGTCCCTGACTGACTCCCAGTCCCTGTGTGTTGCTGCTGGCTACACTGCATCCCTGGGAAACCCTCACAATGGGCACAGCAGGTGTCCAGACCCAGGAACTCAGCACAGGGATGGTGGGAACCCCTCATAATGGGCACAGCAGGTGTACAGACCCAGGAACTCAGCACAGGGATGGTGAGAACCCCTCATAATGGGCACAGCAGGTGTACAGACCCAGGAACTCAGCACAGGGATGGTGGGAACCCCTCATAACGGGCACAGCAGGTGTACAGACCCGGGAACTCCTCATAATTGCACAGCAGGTGTACAGACCCGGGAACTTAGCACAGGGATGGTGGGAACTCATAATGGGCAAAGCAGGTGTACTGACCTGGGAACTCAGCACAGGGATGGTGGGAACCCCTCATAATGAGCACAGCAGGTGTACAGACCTGGGAACTCAGCACAGGGATGGTGGGAACCCCTCACATAATGGCACAGCAGGTGTCCAGACCCAGGAATCCGGCACAGGGATGGTGGGAACCCCTCATAATGGCATAGCAGGTGTACAGACCCAGGAACTCAGCACAGGGATGGTGGAAACCCCTCATAATGGCACAGCAGGTGTACAGACCTGGGAACTCAGCACAGGGATGGTGAGAACCCCTCATAATGGGCACAGCAGGTGTACAGACCCAGGAACTCAGCACAGGGATGGTGAGAACCCCTCATAATGGGCACAGCAGGTGTACAGACCCGGGAACTCCTCATAATTGCACAGCAGGTGTACAGACCCGGGAACTCAGCACAGGGATGGTGGGAACCCCTCATAATGGCACAGCAGGTGTCCAGACCCAGGAACTCAGCACAGAGATGGTGGGAACCCCTCATAATGGACACAGCAGGTGTACAGACCTGAGAACTCAGTACAGGGATGGTGGGAACCCCTCATAATGGGCACAGCAGGTATACAGAGCCGGGAACTCAGCACAGGGATGGTGGGAACCCCTCATAATGGCACAGCAGGTGTCCAGACCCAGGAGCTCAGCACAGGGATGGTGGGAACCCCTCATAATGGGCACAGCAGGTGTACAGACCCGGGAACTCAGCACAGGGATGGAGGGAACCCCTCATAATGGCACAGCAGGTGTCCAGACCCAGGAACTCAGCACAGAGATGGTGGGAACCCCTCATAATGGACACAGCAGGTGTACAGACCTGAGAACTCAGTACAGGGATGGTGGGAACCCCTCATAATGGGCACAGCAGGTGTACAGACCCGGGAACTCAGCACAGGGATGGTGGGAACCCCTCATAATGGGCACAGCAGGTGTACAGACCCAGGAACTCAGCACAGGGATGGTGGGAACCCCTCATAATGGGCACAGCAGGTGTACAGAGCCGGGAACTCAGCACAGGGATGGTGGGAACCCCTCATAATGGACACAGCAGGTGTACAGACCCGGGAACTCAGCACAGGGATGGTGGGAACCCCTCATAATGGGCACAGCAGGTGTACAGACCTGGGAACTCAGCACAGGGATGGTGAGAACCCCTCATAATGGGCACAGCAGGTGTACAGACCCAGGAACTCTGCACAGGGATGGTGGGGAACCTCTCATAATGGGCACAGCAGGTGTACAGACCCAGGAACTCAGCACAGGGATGGTGAGAACCCCTCATAATGGGCACAGCAGGTGTACAGACCTGGCAACTCAGCACAGGGATGGTGAGAACCCCTCATAATGGGCACAGCAGGTGTACAGACCCAGGAACTCATCACAGGGATGGTGGGGAACCTCTCATAATGGGCACAGCATCCAGCAGGTGTACAGACATGGGGACACCTGATAGGAGGACTCTGGGGACACCTGTAGTATAGCGGGACTGGCAGAAGTATAGGGTTCGCCATGGGGGCCCTTAAGGGCCCTCGATAGGAGGGGTGGCTGAGACCGAGCTCCCCAATCCTCAGCCGAACTGTAATCGGTCACACTGATTTGACCTAAAGTGAAAGCACAGTGTGTGCTGTGCTTTTTGTCTCTCCCTACAGTACAGTACCCAGCAGGAAGAGGTACGGTAAAGGTCTGCCGTTTTTTAAAAGGCTATCTGTATGTGTGTGTGCATATGTCTATATGTGTGTGCATATGTGCATTTATATATATATATGTGTGTGTTTACATGTATGTATGCACATTTTATGAATGCGTGTTTAATCCTGACCCCCCCCCTATATGTGTACAATCAGAACAGATTTTTTTTGTCTTGCTTGTTCATAGTGCCAGCAAAAAAATGCTGTTCCTCCTGAAAAATGATCCATGGTTAGATAGTTTTTCAGAGGCATTCGACAGCCGGTAGACAGGCAATATTTTGCCTCTTGACCACCTGTATTAACCACTTAAAGTGGTTGTAAACTCAGTACAACCACTTTTAGCTACAGGTAAGCCTATATTATGGCTTATCTGTAGGTGCTGGAAATATCTCCTAAACCTACACGGTTTAGGAGATATTTACAATAAAGCCGTGCGCCGATGTCTTTGGCGCATGCGCACTTTAGAAAGGGCATGATCGTGCCGTTTCTAAAGGGGTCATGCCGTGACTGGACTCTGATGGAGACACCTGATGTATAGGGGGATTCTGGTGGGGACACCTGATGTATAGGGGGTCTCTGATGGGGACACCTGATGTATATAGGGGGACTCTGATGGGGACACCTGATGTATATAGGGTAAGGTGACCAGATTTTTAAAATGAAATCCGGGGACATATTTTTTTTTTCTACTAGTAATGGCGGCAATCAGCGACTCTCTGCCCGTCGCCGCTGCCCGCCTCACAGCCTCTCAATTCTCACTTTCCGGGCCCCGGATACTACTGGGTGGGGAGTGGAGGAAGATCACTCCGCCAGGGAAGGCAAGGAGATAAGCAGGCAGGCGTCTGGCCGGGACTTGAGCCAAGGAACATGCGAGTAGAGCTGAATGGGCACCCGAAACTGAAGAAATATTCCCTCTGCTCTGACCAGCACATGAGAAAGGGGCACATATAATGGAAAAAAAATACACCCCCCCTAAGCCATACCTCCCAACTTTTTGAGATGTGAGGAAGGGACACCTATTAGAAAATGTATGTAGGCATAGGACACACCCCCTGCCACGCCCCCATAAAGGAGAATTATACCAAAAAAATATTAGTTAAACCCACGTGCTTTATTTTTATTTATTTATTTATTTATTTATTTTTACCAAAGATAAATAGTGCATTTTATATATAGATCAGACCAAAATGAGGGACAAATGAGGAGGAATGAGGGACAGAGGGACTTTGTTCCAAATCAGGGACAGTCCCTCGAAATCAGGGACAGTTGGGAGGTATGCCTAAGCTAGTAGGAGCGGGGGGAGGGGGTGTGTAGATCAGATTTTTTATTTTTTATTCTGCACTGGCTGTCTTTGAAACTGCCCCAGCCCCTGTTCAAATCCAATCCGGGGACAAAACCGGGGACAGACTTGGTCCGGGGACAGTGTCCTCAATCCGGGGACTGTCCCCGGAAACCGGGGATGTCTGGTCACCCTAATATAGGGGGACTCTGATGGGGACACCTGATGTATATAGGGGGTCTCTGATGGGGACACCTGATGTATATAGGGGGACTCTGATGGGGACACCTGATGTATATAGGGGGACTCTGATGGGGACACCTGATGTATATAGGGGGACTCTGATGGGGACACCTGATGTATATAGGGGGACTCTGATGGGGACACCTGATGTGTATAGGGGGACTCTGATGGGGACACCTGATGTGTATAGGGGGACTCTGATTGGGGGCACCTGATGTATAGGAGGACTCTGATGGGGGCACCTGATGTATAGGAGGACTCTGATGGGGGCACCTGATGTATAGGAGGACTCTGATGGGGGCACCTGATGTATAGGAGGACTCTGATGGGGGCACCTGATGTATAGGAGGACTCTGATGGGGGCACCTGATGTATAGGTGGACTCTGATGGGGGCACCTGATGTATAGGAGGACTCTGATGGGGGCACCTGATGTATAGGTGGACTCTGATGGGGGCACCTGATGTATAGGTGGACTCTGATGGGGGCACCTGATGTATAGGTGGACTCTGATGGGGGCACCTGATGTATAGGTGGACTCTGATGGGGGCACCTGATGTATAGGTGGACTCTGATGGGGGCACCTGATGTATAGGTGGACTCTGATGGGGGCACCTGATGTATAGGTGGACTCTGATGGGGCACCTGATGTATAGGAGGGCTCTGATGGGGGCACCTGATGTATAGGAGGACTCTGATGGGGGCACCTGATGTATAGGAGGACTCTGATGGGGGCACCTGATGTATAGGAGGACTCTGATGGGGGCACCTGATGTATAGGTGGTGATGGGAACCTTCTGGGGACCCGCAGGATTTCTTGACTCCACCCGGAACTGAATATACAGCCTGTCCATCATGGAACCCTACAATGGGAAGAGATAGGATGTTGTGTTTCTCTCTCTCTCTCTCTCTCTACCAGCTATCTACACATTTACATAGTTTTCGGTCAGTAGGGGGTTATCATCCTGCTGACAGACACAAGCAGAAGGGGGGGAAAACAGCACAAAAGTCAACAGTTCTCTTTGGAATTCCTGGTGGGAGGGGCCCCTCACCGCACTATCGGGCTCCTCCAAGAGTTAAAGGCATAACTTTGACCTAAAACAAAGTCCCTCAGTAAGAAGGTCCATCAATCGGGCAGCCCATGTAAAAGGGGCCATTAGGCCAGCGATTGAAGAGAAGAGTGAATAGTAATAAAGACCCCAATCTAACAAACCTGGTGAAATGAAGGCTTTGGAGATGTGCTCGCGAGATAATAAAGAACTTGACATGAAACCCGCAGATCAGGCAGAGTTCACACTGATACGGTGCAGAACACCGCATATAATTTACACAGGAATCGCAGCACACCCATGTGATCCGATTCTGCAAATCACACTGCGTTTCGGGTTGTTGTTAACTGAACATGCACTCCGCAATCGGTTCGCATAAGCGGGTTGTGATTTTGATGCGATGGGGAATCTGAAGCGAATTCGCTGTGAACTCGGCACCACATCAGTGTGAACCCAACCTGAGGGTGGAAATGTTCTTCTGTGAGAAAAGATCTACTATTGAAGAATGTGTTTTGTCTATTCTTGGTAATGAGAAGAATTATGAGATACTGGTCAGAGATCCCACCAAAGAATACTCACATTTTCATTCGCTGTTGCAACACACCTGGGTGGGATCCAGACGCAATGCTCTGCATCCTGAGTCCACTCTATCTTGAAGCCTGTTGGAGCCTATGGCTGTAATTAGTGCTTAAAAAAAATGCTATTCATGAATCTATCCATTATGCATGTAAGGGGGCGCTTGGACGCCCCTAATGGACAGGCCGCCCCTGATGACATGTTGGGTATCTATTTACTTGGCGTAACATCATCTTTCACATTATACAAAAAAATTGGGCTAACTTTACTGATTAGTTGTTTTTTTTTTAATTCATGAAAGTGTCTTTTTTCCCAAAAAATTGCATTTGAAAGACCTCTGCGCAAATACGGTGTGACATAAAATATTGCAACGATTGCCATTTTATTCTCTAGGGTCTCTGCAAATATATATATATATAATATTTGGGGGTTCTAAGTAATTTTGTAGCAAAAAATACGTGTAGCGGCCTCGCCCTCTTCCACCCCTTCTTCCATCTGGTTGAATGGCTCTTGTCTGGGGGAGGGGACCTGGGAGGAGAGTGTGGCGCACCACCAGCTCTTATCCTCGTATGTGTAGAGGAACGAGCTATGTCCTTTTACCTTCGGGTCTGCATTCTTGTCTGGAGCCTCCGCTTTGCTTGAGGATGATCTCCTACCATCCACACAGATGGAGATAGAAGCTTTACTCCCAGTAACTCAAGTTCACACCCTATAAAGTCCAACACTTATTTATTCTTTGAGAGCAACAAATAGTCCTTTTTAAGAGCAGACCGGTTGGACGACGAACAGACAAGGTGGGAAGGAAGGTCCAGGCACAATCTTTGAATTAGAATTTAACTGTCAGAGCTTCACAACAGTTATGGCTCACGGTCGCTGCCACCGACCTGGGTGAATTGGAAGTTTAGGCCTCTGCCACCGGCCTGGGTTTTAGTTGGACCGCTGCCACCGGTCATAAGAACGTGGATTACCTTCTTAAGTACAAAGCCCCTGTCAGGGAGAGACATCCACCCGGACGGTCACCAGAGGCCTCACATGGTGGGCCCCTAGGATCCTCCATCCCATGCGGAACCCAGTCGAAGGTACTGGGCCCCAGGCCTTCTCCAAAGTACCTCACCCCAGGCTTAAGGTGCCTGAGATGGAACTCGTATCCCTCGTACCCAGGCCAAGGGCACCCAGGTAAGGACGAACCACAGCAGCCCCCAGGCTGAAGGTGCCTGTGGATTGGACCTCGTGTTCAAGATGTCCGCCCCCTTTATACCCTCTCCCGACAGGCACCGCAGGTTCCCCGCCTCGCTGTACTACTGCCACGAGAGGCCAAAAAGGGCACAGCCCTCCAAGGGTGGTTCAACCCCGGCCTAAGGCAACAGTGCCACCTATAGGCCGCAGGGAACTGGACACCATTGATATCCTCCACAAAGGAAAATGGTCCATAATCCCTAACAATTGGTGCATCTGGGCTTAGTTACTACCCAGATGCTTCCCCTAACTATAACACCCCGCTACATACGTATTTTAACTTGTAAGCAACAAATGTCAAAAATAGGCTTATGCGGCGTACACACGATCGTTTTTCATGCCATTTTTTTAACCGTTTTTCTCGTCGTTTTTTTTTTTCATGTTTCCTCTCAAGCCTGTCTTGCATCCACACGATCATTATAAAAACCGCTCGAGCAAAGCGCAGTGACGTACAACACGTACGACGGCACTATAAAGGGGAAGTTCCATTCGAATGGCGCCACCCTTCATGTTAGTAAACTTTGTTGAGCTACGATTCGCGCTTTTCAGCCTAGTGCTTTTCAGTCCGTTACAGCGTGACGAATGTGCTATCTCCATTACGAACGCTAGTTTTACCAGAAAGAGCGCTCCTGTCTCATACTTGATTCTGAGCATGCGCGTTTTTTTTCCCCTCGTAAAAGCACACACACTATCGTTTTTCGCGTCGTTAAAAAAAACGACATGAAAAACGACGTGAAAAAATAGAGCATGTTCGAAAATTTTAATGGCCGTTTTTCACGCCGTTAAAAATGCTCTGGAGCATACACACGATCGTTTTTCATGCCTATAAAAATGCAATTTTTAAAATGGCCATTAAAACCGATCGTGTGTACGCCGCATAAGGCATGAAAGGGTTAATCACTGCTGGGTTTTTAATTTTTTTACTAAAAAGAGAAAATTTAGAGAAAAAATAAAAGGTTTTCTTAGTTTCTGTCAGTAAATTTTGTAAATAAGTGATTTTTCTCCTTCACTTTTGTGCCCTGATGAGGCAGCACTTGTGGCCACTGATTGGGTGGCACTGATGAGGAGGCACTAATATGCTGCACTGGTGGGCACTGATAGGTGGCATGGATAGGCAGCACTGATGGGAGGCACTGATGAGAAGGCACTGAGAGGCAGCAATGACTGGCATCACTGATGGGCACTGATTGGTGGCACTGGGCACTGAGAGGCAGCACTGAGTGGCATCACTGATGGGCACTAATTGGTGGCACTGATGGGCACTGCAGGGGCTTTACTGTGCCCTGATTACCTGCCCTGGTCTTCTCTGTGAGAAGATGCCGCTGATCGGCACTCCTCGCCACACACTCTCTCAGTGTGAGGCGAGGAGAGCCAATTAACGGCACTTCCATGTCTACAGCTGTGATTGGACACAGCCGATCACATGATTAAAGAGCCACGTCATCGGCTATTTTTAGAGATCGCGGTCCTAGGACACGGCAAGGCCCTGGTCACCGCGCTGTGCATCCCCAAAGGCGTACAAGAGGGGCCGTTCTGGGGTGCCATAATATGACATCCTCCCAGAACGTGAGCCGCACCGCTCCTCTGTCATTTGACGGTGGGCAGGTGGCAAGTGGTTAATAAAATAAAAAAATAAAGGAAACGTTAAACACTATTAAGTGTATACAGCGAGGAATTTATCAATAAAAACATTTTGGTGACTTTTGTATCCTTGTTTTTCTTTCTTAACCACTTGCCGCACCGCGACGTACCCGTATGTTGCAGGACTTTCAGTGATTATACGGGGATGATGCCTGCAGCAGCTATTTACTTGGCATAACATTGTCTTTTATATTTTAACAAACAATTGGGTATTATATTGTGTTTTTGTGCATTAAAATTCATCAAAGTGTATTTTTGTCCCCCCAAAAAATTGGGTTTGAAAAACCGCTGAGCAAAAATACTGTGTGGCATAAAAAAATTGCAACATCAACCATTTTATTCTCTAGGGCCTCTGATTTAAAAAAATATATATAATATTTGGGGGTGTACGTAATCTTCTAGCAAAAAATACAGATTTTTACTGGGGGGGAGGGGGGGGGTGTCAGAAAAAGGCCTGGTCTTCAAAAAGACAAATGGCGCTTTTGAGTATTGAATGATGATGGCTTAAAGGAAGATTTTTATTTTATTTTTTCTCATTTGTGTTTCAATCTTTTTATTCAAGTTTTGTCATACAAAATGTATAAAAGTCGCCACATAACATTGTACAGTCACAGTCAACATTTGGGGTAACACAATGAAGATCACCAAGTGTAGGGGTCCTTGGAGTAGTCCGAAGCTCCGTAAAGCCGTTAACCCCTATTAGCATCGCAGATCATATCTGAACCGTCCACCCAGATGAGCCGCCCCCCCATCCATCTATCGGGGGGGGGGGCGCAACTCAGCCGGCCGTGTGGGCAGCCCAGAGGTCTGATCAGACTGACAATGGTCCCGTAGGAGCTGAGAAAACAGGGAGCAGCACAAACCTCTAAGGTCTGGATCTGACTCCAAAAATAAACAATAAACAAATTTCAAAAGAGAGGAAAGAGGACAGTGACAAAGAATAGAAGGAAGGAGACAGAGTAAGGAAAGGACAGTTGAGGAGGGGGGAATGGGGGGAGGGAGGGGGGGAGGAGCCCCGATTCAGCATCCAGACATCTCAACCTAATCCCCTAGGCTATGCTGTAAACATCCCCGGGTCATTAGTTAGGTAACGAAGCCATGGGTCCCAAACTCCATGAAACAGTTTAATTTTATCTTGGGCCAGAGCGGTCAAGCGTTCGTTTAGCATCAACCAAGACAATTTGCCTTTAAGCTGATCGAATGGTAGAGCTGCCGATTTCCAGTTCCTAGCAATAGTGATTTTGGCTGAAATAAAAATAAATGTCAAGAGCCTCTTGCAGGACTTGGAGGCTTCCACATCTCCTCCCCCCAGTAGTGCTTGCTTAGCTGATTTAGTTAGGTTTAGTTGGGTAAGGGAGTAAACTAAATTATACACCCTGATCCAAAACCTCCGGACCTTTGGGCATGTCCACCAAATATGATAGGTGGTGCCCATCTGGCCACATCCTCTAAAGCACAACGGGGTAGCTCCTGAGACAAAAGTTGCCAGTCTGACCGGCACCATATACCACCTCAGTAGAACCTTATAATTGGCCTCAATTATTGAAGTATTGACGAGCGAACGAGATGCTGTCTCGGCTATCCTATGCCATTCGTCCAGATCCAGGGTTTCCTGCAAGTCGGTCTCCCATTGGACCATATAAGTCAGCTTTGTCGATACACTCAGCAATATCGAATATATAGCAGATAAATGTCCTTTAATTTTATCATAATTTTTGCATAGATGTTCCATGGGAGTTTGGGTTGCTAGGTTGCTCTTGCGAGCCAGGGTTTGTACATAATGTGAGATTTGGGCGAACCTATAACCCTCCGCTGGAGGCATTTGATGCCTGTCAGCCATAGTCCGTTCGGTCAGCATACCTCTATGATCGCACAAGTCAGCAATACACTTAAAACCCTTATTAGTCCACCATTCGAACGCTAGTGGAGTGAGACCCGGGGTGAATGCTTTATTTTGAAGCAGAGGTGTCAGTGGAGAATGAGGAGATTTGAATTTGTGAGATCTGGAGAGTCTGTCCCATAGTTCCAGTTACATGGATAAAGTAGGGCAAAGTATAGGAGGTCGCTCCTTGATAGGGAGCCATAAAATATAAGAAATAGGTTTGGGACGGCAAGAATAAGATTCCATAGCCATCCAAATGGCCTGTGCCTGTTGGGAGTGAAACCTTGTAAGTTGTGCTATCTGGGCAGCATAAAAATATTTTAATAAGTCTGGAAGACCAAGTCCTCCTCTCCGCTTCAACGTGTATAGAGTGCTCCTATTCACCCTGGGTCTCTTATCACCCCAAATAAACTGTAGTACTTTATTCTGGAATCGTTTAAGGTCATCACGGGCCAATGAAACTGGCAAGGTACGGAAGAAATACAATAATCGAGGTAGAACATTCATTTTAATTGAGTGAAGTCTGCCAAACCACGATGGCGGGTGAACCTGCCACTTAGCCATGTCAGCTGTTAGCCGTTTGAAAAGGGCTGGATAATTCTCTTTGTACAACTCACCAATAGATGAGGTCAGCTGTATGCCTAAATAAGGGAGAGCTGTGGATTCCCATCGGAATTGAAATGATTTTTCAAGCGTAGCCTGAGTGGAGCTTAGCAAAGATAAGTTCAGTGCTCTTGACTTACTATGATTAATTGCCAACCCGGAAATGTTGGAGAAAGGCTGCAAAATAGCATACAAGTTAGGTAGGGATGTGATCGGTGAGGTCAAGGTCAGCAACAAGTCGTCCGCAAAGAGTAAACATTTGTGTTCATAGTCTCCGCAATAAATGCCCTGTATATCTCTGCAGGCGCGAATTTTGAGCGCTAGTGGTTCAATCGCCAGGGCGAATAATAGTGGCGATAACGGGCAGCCCTGTCTAGTTCCTCTCCTGATAGGAAATGTTTGGGATGTATATCCTCTGAGCATTAGCGAGGCACTGGGGGAATCATATAATATGTGAAGGAGATCCAGAAAGCGTCTCCCAAATCCAAAGCGTGTGAGAACATCAAAAAGATAGTCCCAGGAGATAGAATCGAACGCCTTCTGGATATCTAATGAAAGCAACATTCCCCCTCCTAGTCCCCTTTCCATCCCAATCAGACCGAACTGCCGAGATAAGGTTAATTATCCGGCGGGTTTGGTCCGAGGCCTGTCTTGTCGGGACAAAACCTGCTTGGTCAGGATGGATATAACACTGAAGAAAAGTATTAAGTCTCTGGGCCAGTATTTTGGTTAGAATCTTAAGATCCGTATTGATCAGAGAAATTGGGCGGTAATTGGAACAGTCTGTATGGTCCTTTCCTGGTTTCGGGATAACACTTATATAGGCTACATTTTCATGGCTGGGGAGCTTGCTGCCGCTTCTCAGGTCGTTAAAGTAAGTACAGAGATGTGGGGCCAGAAGATCGTGATATTTCCTATAGTAGTGACCCGGGAATCCATCTGGCCCAGGGGCCTTGGTAGGGTGTAGGGTTTTGATTGCAGCCCTGACTTCAGGCTCTGTAAGAGCACCGTCCATCAGTTCCGCATGGGCTTGTGTCAATTTAGGCAGCTGTAAGTCGCGAAAGAATGTGCTCGCTTCAGATGAATCGAACTTGTCCTGCACTCCATACAGCTTAGCATAAAATTTGTGAAATTCTCCAATTATCCGTTCGGGGTTCTGGGAGGTTAGGCCCGTGGATAGTCGTAGTTTAGGCAAAGTCGGTGTGTACGGTCGAGGAACCAGTTTTCTAGCTAACATTGTGGTAGGTTTATCACCCATCGTATAGAACCTGTGCTTAGACCAACTAATATGTTTCTCCGCTTGAGTAGTCAAGCTAAGATTTAGTGCTAGTCGAGCCTCGTCAATTTTATGCCTTATATCTACCAGGGGATTTCTGTGCTGTTCACTAAGTAAGTTATCTAAGTTAGTTTCCAGAATCTTATTTGCCTGTTCCCTATTGCGTTTAATCCTGGCTGCCACTTGTAACAATATGCCCCTAATCGCTGCTTTATGAGCTACCCAGTTAATTGCGGGGGATGTGTCCGATGCCTTATTAAGTCTAAAGTATTCCTGTATTTCCTTTTGAATCTCTAAAAAGATTGTAGGGTCATTCAGCAAGCTCACATTAAGTCTCCACGGGGAGGGTCTAGATTTAGTCCATAGCCCTGAAGTAGAGAGTTTTATCGGGGAATGATCAGACCAAGGGGTAGATAAAATCTTAACCGACTTAATAAATGGTAGCAAAGGCGTACGTACTAGAACGTGGTCTATCCTCGAGTAAGTATGATGGGCTTGTGAAAAGTGTGTAAAGTCTCTGACCGTAGGGTTATTTTCTCGCCAGGCGTCGATGAGGTCATAGAAATGAAACAGACGTGCAACCTTGCTGCTTCCAGTCGGTGGGCGTTTCAATGTTGGTCTAGAGGAGTCCGATTTATCCATAATTCTGTCCAAGGGAATATTACTATCGCCTCCCATAATGACCTGACCCTGGACTTTGGGCATAAGAATCTTCAGCATTTTGCTAAAGAATTCCGGCTGTCCAGTATTCGGGGCATAGTATGATATAAAGGACACCTCCTGGTCATGGAGCCGCCCCACTGCCATAATATATCTACCTCTCTTGTCCTTAACGATAGCGATGGGGGTAAAGGGGGTCCGTTTCGAAAAGCAGATGGCTACACCGCCCTTCTTTTCCCGACCCCCTGCCAAGTAAAACTGTGGATACTTCCCATTGAGGTAACGGGGCGCTGAGACATTGGAGAAATGAGTTTCCTGCAATAGCAGGACTTCAGCCTTCTGTTGATGATAAAACTGGAAAGCCTTAGTTCTTTTAGTAGGGGAGTTAAATCCATGTACATTGTGGCTAACTATCGAATAGTCTGTGTTATATGTGGTGGCCATCGTGGTAGGGCAGAGCACTCTTACCTTGCATAATGAATGAAGCGAGAAGGGTCCCGAAGATGATGACTGTTTGGCTATGTGACCTCTCAGACCATGACATAAGGGAAGGGCGCTGAACCGAGGCTCCGAAGAAAGAGGGGGAAGGGAGAGAAGGAAAAGGCATTAGAGAAGAAGAGAAACAAAAATAAAAGCAAAAAAACATATACATAGGCCTTAGGCCCAAACAATCAATATAACTCAATCCTAGCTGATGAATGAAGGAATGGGGAATAACCCCTGCCGGAGACAACATCCGGCAAATTAGGTGCAAGGGTACCATCCTTGTCGTAGGATAGGTAGTCTTGCAGTTGGGTGGCAAGCATGACCACCCCGACCCAAATATGATTACACTCTGTACGAGCAGGCTATTCGAGGTCATATCGGAAATGACAAAATCAATCAATACAGTTTTAACATAACAGGCTGTCTATAGGAACATGCATTCCCAAGGCCAGTGGTGCCGGGGCCGGAAGGGTCCCCATCGGTCGTTCCGGCCCCCGAGCCACAGCCCAACAGGGGAACACATTGCGGTCCGACTAAGGCCCCCAGACTGCTAAAAAGCAAAAAGCAAAATTTCTTCGACCAGGTTGGGCCCGTCGGGGTTGTAAAATATTCGGCTGGCAGCCAGGCCGAAGAACCAGGAACTCCAGTAACTTTGTAACCCGTGACTTTGTAACCTGTGAACTGTGAACGGTAACGATGGCCCCATCAGGCCCATAGTCCACCATGGGCCCAGGCCATATCCGTGCAATCAAGCACTAACAGTTCCCAAAAGGGGGCAAAAAAGCAAAAAGAGAGAAGAGCAATAATACTCAGGTATTCCGGCGAGCATTTCTGGCCTGTGAGCGTGTGCGATCCTGCCATATCGGGGAGAGGGGACGATGATCCAGACAAGGGGGAGATGAAATCGGAGTCGGAGAGTCCCGTGCAATGATGCCGAGACTAAGCAGTAGGTCTTCGCCTGCTTGGAACGTGGAAAAGATTTTTTCTCATTTGGATGTTAATTTGGTCTGCACTCCTTTCTGTCTAAAAAACCATTACCATTCCAATCACTGGTTTCCATCCAACCCAAAGTGTCCGTATTGTCTGCAGGTCCCCTGTGGTGAGATAGTAGAAGACAATTTGCATGCAAGTTCCTTGAATCTGAATAGGGCCCAATTGTACAAACCATCCCAGGGGCCCCCGTATCCGCCCCACACAATCTAGTTTTTAGACAGACCCCGCGTGTTTCACACCGTTCCCGGTATCTGCCATTAAAGTGAATTCATTTTGTGTGAAAAAAATACACTTTTTAAATTTTAAATGTGCAACAACACAATGTATAATATATTTTTTTATTATAATATATTTATATAATATAATATAATAATATATTTTTTATTATAATATATTTATATAATATAATATATAATAATATATTTTGTATTATAATATAATTATTATTATATTATAAAAATATATTATAATAAAAAATATTTTGGTACAATTAAAAAGATGTTACATGAAGTAAATACATACCAATAATGTCACACTTTTAAAATTGCGCACGCCCGTGCAACTGCGACAAATGGCGTAAATTTTATTATCCATAGGAGACGCTTTAAAAGCCTTTACAGGTTATCACTTTAGATTTAGACCCCTTTCACACTGAGCCGCCCATAGCATCGGCGGTAAAATGCCGCTATTTTTAGAGGCGCTTTACCGTTGGATTTGCGGCCAAGAAAGGGTTAAAACCGCCCCGCAATAGCTGCGTTTTTTTGCCGGCGGTATAGCCGCGCTGCCCCATTGATTTCAATGGGCAGGAGCGGTGGAGGAGCGGTAAACACACCACTCCTTCACCGCTCCAAAGAAGCTGCTGGCAGGACTTTTCCTAACGCCCTTCGGGCTTTCACACTGGAGACAATAGAGCTGCTGTTTTAGGGCTGATTACAGGTGCTATTTTTAACGCTATAGCGCCTGCAAAACGCCCTCAGTGTGAAAGGGGTCTTACAGAGGCGGTCTGGTACTAGAATTACTGCCCATGATCTGACTTTCGTGGTTATACCTCACATGTGTGGGATGATCTCCAGTCTGCTCACGTGCGTGTGGGACTGACGTGTGCGTTTTCCCCTTGCGCACGAGAACAAGGGGGGACAGGGGCACTTAAAAAAAATAAAACTTCTTTTTTTTTTTTTCATTCCATTCCATTTATACCATTCCTGGTTTCTAACATTAAGTTAATTTATTTTAGTCTAGGTTCACATTAATGCAATTGCACGGTGTCCATGCGATCTGCTGCGGGTTTCAATGTTATCTTAACCACTTCAGCCCCGGAAGGATTTACCCCCTTCCTTACCAGGCCATTTTTTGCGATACGGCACTGCATTGATTTAACTGACAATTGCGCGGTCGTGTGACGTTGTACCCAAATAAAATGTATATCCTTTTATTCCCCACAAATAGAGCTTTCTTTTGATGGTATTTGATCACCTCTGCGGTTCTTATTTTTTGCGTTCTAAACAAAAAAAGAGCAACAATTTTGAAAAAAATATATATATTTTTTTACTTTCTGCTATAAAACATATCCATTAACAAAATGTAAAAAATCGAATTTCTTCGTCAATTTAGGCCAATATGTATTCTGCTACATGTTTTTGATAAAAATAAAATTAAAAAAAAATCCTAATAAGCGTATATTGATTGGTTTGCGCAAAAGTTATCGCGTCTACAAACTATGGGATAGATTTATGGACTTTATTTATTTTTATTGTTTTTACTAGTAATGGTGGCGAACAGCAGGACTGTGACATTGCGGTGGACACTTTTTGGGGACCAGTGACACCAATACAGAGATCAGTGCTAAAAATATACAGGGCCACTGTATAAATGAGACTGGCAGGGAAGGGGTTATAACCACAGGCGATCAAAGGGTTAAGTGTGTCCCTAGGGGGTGCTTTCTAAAGCCTGGTACACACGATCGGATTATCCGACGGGAATTGTGTGATGACAGGCTGTTGTAGGAAAATCCGACCGTTTGTATGCTCCATCGGACAATTGTTGTCGAATTTTTCGCCAACAAATGTGGGATAGCATGCTTTAAAATTGTCCGCCAACAAAATGTGTGATGTCGGACTATCCGATCGTGTGTAGACAAGTCCATCGGACAAAACTCCAAAGTACAAACACGCATCAGAAGCAATGCTCACCATAACACCACATTAGCAGATGTTGCCCAAAGGGTGGCGCTAAAGAGCTGTAAAACCACGTAGTTTCGTATTTGTTGCCCGACAATTCTTTGCCGTTTGTATGCAATACAAGTTCCTGGCCAACGCCCTTTGGACAAAAGTCCTACGCTTTGTCCGCAGAAAATCCGATCGTGCGTATGAGGCTAAGGACCCCATACACACTATACAACTTTTGTTGTCTGATTTCCTATAGATTTACCAAAACCATGTAGTGCAAGGGCCTGCCTGATTGCATACAAATTAAAACTCTTCAGGCTTGACCTCCAAATTATGTGGTTTTGGTAAATCTGAAGGAAATCAGAAAATTGTATAGTGTGTATCCAGCTTTACTGTAGAGGGAATGCTGCAACTGGAGGAAAACAGAGATCAGTGTTTCTGCTTGGTACAAACACAAGATCTTCATTTTCCTCTGTGGCAGAATGACGATCTGCCTTGTGTACATAAGCAGACCGCAGTTTTTGCCTCTCTTCGGATCGATCAGCGGCCATCAGACCCGCTGATTGGCTCCTGCTGTGTCCAATTACAGTGGAAATGGGGCTCCGGCGGCACGCATGTGCGCCCCAGAGCAGGAACACAAATGACTTTATGCTAAAGGGCTGCTCTGCCGCAGTACATGTACATGGGGCGGTCCTTAAGCGGTTAACGACAGTCCGAAACAGATCGCAAAATGCAGTGCGATTGCCAATATTGGATCGCAATGGCTGTGAATACCCATGGGATACGATTTAGGTGTGGGGGGAAAAAAGGGTTCTGCACTATTTTGGTTGCGGATATGATGCGATTTCAGCCATACAAACTCTATGGCTGAAATCGCACAGACATCGCATGTGATGTGTACAGGAATGCGGTGTGATTCCTATGTGAATCGCATGTGATTTCTGTATCGCACCAGTGTGAACCTAGTCTGAAAGTCTTTCCAGCACCTTGTCTCTCCATGTGGTGACCTCAGATGCCTTCTACAATATGGTTCCCATTCTCTTCCCATGATTCTATTATATAAAAGTATATTGGATGCCAAGTGGTATCTACTCTGCAATGACACCCTTCCACTGCTCCTTCCCGGCATTCCTCTTTATGAAGTCTATTGGGCTTCCATTTATGGAGGAACACTATAAAAATGCAAATCTGTTGCGCTTGAGCTATATAACCAACAAACAGCAGCTAGCACAATATTGCTGGGTACAATAAAGGAAATGATAAATTAAGTAAAAGTTCATGACGAGTCAAAGTAATCTTGAAGTAAATACTGGTACGCTGGATAGAAAAGCCGTCACTTATACCCAATAATACAGAATTTTACCCTTAAAACAAAGGCCCCTGACGACGTAATTTGATGACCAAACACGTAGGGAGGAGCTGGAGCGTGCAACGTGAACCGGGACGCAGTGGCCATTTTGTGGGTTGGAAACGCTGGTCATTTGCATATGCCTGGCTTTTACTAAAAGCATGCGAGTTTAATCCTTTTTTATTTAATAAAATACATTTACTGGATGTCTGAGCAATGAGTATCCTTCTCTTCATCCCTGAGAGTACTATTGCTGTGGTGAGGACCCTCTATTGGTTTTCCTGGCGGACGATGGTGGAGTTTGAACACTGATATCCATACCTGTACATTGTGATCAGCCTATCCCTGGTGGAGTGGATCTATTTGCTGTTGAGGATCGCTGGCATAGGTGTGCGCAGCCTATTGCATTAGGGTGTGCGCCCTAACGCTTAACACACACGCGTGTCTACATAAATATGGCGCCGGCAGGGAGATCAGTCTCCCTGCCGAAACTTCTCTTATCACTTCTGTTATTAGTCTCCCTGCCTGCACTTCCCTTACGGCAGAGCCGGTATGATGGAGTTCTTTCCCATCTTCTTGCTGGCACACAGAGCGATAACGCTAATGTGCATGGGGTGATTAGGGTGTGCCCAGGCACCCCCGGCACACCCTGTGCGTACGCCTATGATTGCTGGTATTATCATTTGGCTACCCACTGTGCATAGCCCTTTGTTTTAGAGTAAGAGTCAGTATTATTGGGTGTTGGTGACGGCTTTTCTATGCAGCGTACCAGTATTTACTTCAAGATTACTTTGACTCGTCATGAACTTTTACTTGATTTATTTGGACTTTATTTAATTAAGCGCTGCACCTCTTTTATCATTTTATGGAGGAACGTTCAGGAGAAAAGATCTTTGTTGTGCTTCCGCTTTCACGTGCTCCTGCGCAGTTCCATTTTTCGTATTCTTCCACTACTCGCGCTTCGAAAATTCTTTGTTTGCACAAAACAATTCCAACATGACTGTCCAGGTTTTTTCACCGTAAATCTTTGCATTTGGAGAATCGTTATGAGCCCACCAGCATTTAGAAGATCGAATGATTGATGCCTTTCAAACCAATTTTTGAGTGAATTTTCTACCCATCTATGGCCACCTTTTAGAAGTGATCCCAGTGGCTATACAGCCATCCAATCACCTCTACAGAGTAAGGACAGGGGGATCCCTCCTGCCGCCTTTACCGGGCTCTCCGGAGAGATCAGGGATCACCGCTGATCAATATACGAATCTACCACAAGGATTTTGCCACTTCTTGTTTAAGTTTGATGTTTACACTCCAGCCGGCTTTTACATCATCCGATCACAACGATCTCGGATTGGTCACATGCTTTGGAGGCCAGAGGAGAGATATGGGGTCTAATAGTTTCTAGTAGTGGTTAAGCGGCCTCTACATGGATTGAAATTACGCCAATTAGGCAGAGACCAGCCATAGTCGATCTATGTATGGGCTAGCTGGTTTTACACAAGTCAATCTATTAATCGACTTGAGTACAACCAGCCTGTCAGGTTTTTCCCAAAACAATCAGTGCTGTCAGCTATAGTTAGCAACACTGATCATTATATTCACAGGCAGAACACAATAACACTGCAGGAGTGATTCCCCCATCCACAGGTCAGCAGGTGAGAGGGTGTGTGGGGACAGGCTGGGGAGAGATACTAGTCAGTGGCTGGGTAGGCCCTGGCTAGTATCAGAGCCAGATACACACAGGTTACATACACCACGATCGTTAGAGCGAGAGCAATAATTCTAGCACTAGACCTCCTCTGTAACTCTAAACATGTAACCTGTAAAAAAAATGTAAAGCATCGCTTAGTATACAAAAAAAATTGTGCTAACTTTAGAGTTTTTTTGTTTGTTTTTTTTTGTTTTGTTTTTTTATGAATGAAACAGTTTCTTTCCAAAAAAACAAGTTTGAAAAATTGTTGCGCAAATACCGTGTAACATAAAAAGTTGCCAAGACTACCATTATATTCCATAGGGTGTCTGCTAAAACAATCCTCTCAGTCTGCTGCAGAGTGTGTCAGTTTGTATTTATACTGGCCGCTCTGTATGTAGCTTCTGACAGGCTGCGCCCCTATGTTAATCCGGCCCTGGGTCAAGGAGATATTTGCAGAAAGGACTGCACCGATGTTTACACAGTGCATGCGTGCCGTAGACAACGGCGCAGGCGCACTGAGCGTGCCGGTTTTATCAATGGGATAATGCCGGAAACCTCGCGCATGCGCGGGGATCGTGCCGGTCCTGCGCGGGAGTGACGTCATCGCCCGCTCCGGCCAGTCACAGCGCCGGAAATGGCGATACACGGAAGGGACTCGTAGGCAACATGGCGGCAGCGGCGGAGGGGAACAAGGAGCGCTTCGGGGGCTTCGATCTCAGGTAAGTCATTCATAATGAGCTAGTATGCTATGCAAAATATTTCCAATATTGGATTTGTTTAGTTAAAAAAATATTGGTACACTAGATAAAATGTATCAATTTTATTATATTTGTTTTATTTTTTCTAATATTATTTTTTTATTTCATTTATATTTGTCCTGTTTAAAATGACACTTATTGGTCTATTTATGTTAAAAAACAGAAAATTTATATCAAATACTTACCGTAATTTTCCTTTCCTGATGGACTCCATGGCAGCCTACATGTGGGTTAATCCCGCCCCTCATACCTCATAGGACCCTTCTCCCATAAATCTTTGCTCTGGGCCAGAGGCTGTGTTCCATAATTTAGCCTACTCCAGCCACTGGGAGGGAACTCCTGCTGCCATGGAGTCCATCAGGAAAGGAAAATTACGGTAAGTATTTGATATAAATTTTCCGTTTTCCTGACAGACTCCATGGCAGCCTACGTGTGGGAAATAACTAGCCATACACACCCGGGTGGGCAGAGTGCTGGACAAAAGAAAAAAGGTTTAATTGGCACCATCACAGACAAGATACGTAAACCACTACGCAGTAGTGTGCCATGAACGTGTTAATTGAAGACCACAAGGCCACCTTGCAAATAACTTCTGGAGGCACGTGACGTGATGCCGCCCATGATGAAGACACTTCTAGTTGAGTGAGCAGTCACCGCTTCTGGAGGCGCCAAGCCCTTGGCTTTATAGGCCCACTGAATGGCCTGAACAATCCATGCTGCAATAGATCTGGAAGAGGCAAACATTCCCTTATTCTTTCTGTGAAAAAGAACGAGCAGGTGGTCGGTCTGACGGAAAGAAGCTGTAGCTTCAAGATACTGACTCAGAGCTTTTCCAACATCTAAGGGATAAACACTGGAATCCTCGGTAGATCTGAACGTTGGAAGAGCAATCTCCTGATTGTCATGAAACACAGATGCCACTTTGGGGTTTGAACCCAACATAGGAATTAAAAGGTTTAGAAATGGCTCCTTGCATCCCTGAGAGCTGATTTCAGAGACCCTCTTGGCCGAGGTTATAGCCACCAAGAAGACAACTATTAGAGAGAGTCATTTGACAGAAGATTGATCTTCATGTTCCAACTCTCTACCTAAGAAAAAATCCAGGACAAGGGGAAGATCCCAATTAGAAAAACTTGGCTCTGACGTCTGAGCCTTATTGCTCCTCTGAAAAACTACTGAGTAAGAGGGTGTCTAGCCCGGGAAACACCCGTAAAGGCAGAGATTACAGCGATTTGGACTCGCAGCGAGCTGACTGACAATGAGAGATCCAATCCTGATTGTAAGAAGCCCAGGATATCATGTATCTTTGGGTTATTGCAAGAACCTGCAGTGGAAGAGGTGTAGTCTGAAAACGTTTTCCAAATCCTCTGGTAGACCCTGTTGGTGCCTGTTCTTCTGGCATTTAATATTGTGGAGATGGCCCTACTTGGACAGCCTAGGGCCTCCAACCTTCCCCTCTCAAGAACCAGATCATCAGATGTAGATGGGCCGGGCATGGATGTAGAAATGCCCCTTGTGATAGGAGATCTGGTCTGGAGGGTAGAGGAACTGGGTCCTGGAAGCTGAGTTGCATCAGCAGTAGAAACCATGGCTTGTTTGGCCAGTACGGGACTATTGCCACTATCTCTGCTTCTTCCATCCTGAGCCTCGACAAAAAACGGAGAATGACAGGAACCGGGGGAAAGGCATAGGCCCTGTGGAACCGCCAATGGTCTGTCAGAGCATCTACCCAAAAGCCTGGGAATACCAAGACCTTGTGTAGTATCTCTCTAGTCTGAAGTTGCATGGGGAGGCAAACAAGTCTACTTCCGGAATGACTCCCAGGGACAGGACCCACCTGAAGACTTCGGGGGGGAAGTCCACTCGTTGTCCAGAGAAACTCTCAACAGAAAATCTGCCTGAACGTTCGGGACTCCAGGGAGATAGACAGCTGTCAGGTTGGCCAGGTTTTTCTGGGCCCAGATCATGATGGGCTCTATTTCCTTTGACAGGGAGAGTCTGCGAGTACCCCCTGTCTCTTGATGTATGCGACTGCCGTTGTGTTGTCCAGTCTTAGGAGGACTGAGTCTCCTGCTGTTAAGTGGTGAAAGGCCTGCAGAGCGCAGAACGCTGCCCGGAGTTCCAGAACATTGGAGACTATCCTGTGAGAGGGAAAATTCCATATGCCTTGGGCTACTTCTGTCAGCCCCTGTTGCTGGCATCTGTAGTGATGGTGACCCAAGACACAGGTGCGATGGAGTGACAATTGAGGAGGTTCCTCTGTTGTAACCACCAAGGAAAGCTCTCCCGCATGGATGAGGTTATTTGGATAAAGTGATCCCGAAGCCCTGGATTATACTGCTGGAGAAAACCCTTCTGGAAGGGCCGTATTTTCCACTGAGCCCACTTTACCATGGGTGTTGTTGCCACCATGGTGCCAATGATCTTTAGGCATTGAGAGGCTTGGAGATGAGGACGACATTGCAAGCCAAACTCTGTCCCGGATCACTGGGATTTTTCCAGGGGTAACAAGATGGTGCTCTTGATAGCGTTGAAGTGTGCCCCGAGGAATACCAGGGACTGCGTAGGATCCAGATGGCTCTTTTCCAGATTCAGAAGCCAACCAAACTCGAGTAGAGTGGAGATGACCTGGGATCTGTGGATTAGCAACTGCTCCTTGTCCCGAGACAACAGCAGGTCGTCTAGATACTGATACAGACGGATACCTCTGGTCCTGATCAGAGCCACGACAGCCAACAAGTTTTGAAAACACACGAGGCGATGTTGTAAGCCCGAAGGGGAGACAGGTGAACTGCAGACGGATTTGATCGACAGCAAAGTGAAGGTATTTCTGGAATTCTGACGCTATCGGAACATGGAAGTAGGCGTCCTTCAGGTCTATAGAGACAAGCCAATCGCCTGGTTGGATTGCTTGACTGATCATGAGTAGTGTCTCCATCTTGAACTTCTCCTTCTAGATAAAAGAATTCAAGTGGGTTAGGTCTATTACTGGCCTCCAGGAGACGTTTTTCTTCAACACCATGAAGAGGGGCGAGTAGACCCCTTAAAACCTTTTGTCATCTGGAACTGGAATTGCAGCGCCCTGAGCCACAAGAGAGACAGGAGAATTTGCTTTTTCTCTTCCGAGAGAGGCAAGGATGCCGACTCGCTCTGTTTTAGGCAGGTGCAATATCATAAAGACTTAGGGGATTCTTGTCCACCGGAAGATGCCCCTTTTGAAAACTTCTGGCCTGAAGGCTGTTTTTTTTTCTTCCAGGTCTTCTTGAACTCACGGCCAGGCCTATAGTAGCAAGCATTCCTTGCTCGATCTGAACTTTGCCTGGGCTGTGTTCTCTTCTGGTTTAGCAGACGGCGATCCTGGGGAAGGAACCCCGACTTGCCCCCTGTGGCACGGGTGATGGCACTGTCCGATATGTTCCCAAAGAGGGACGAACCCCCAAATAGAATCCTGCACCATGCCTGCTTGGAGGCAGGGTCAGCTACCCATGGGCGCAACCACAAGGCACGCTTAGCCGTGACAGATGTCAGCATGATCCGAGCCACCAGGCGAATTATGTCTAGGGAAGCCACACGAGAAAAGCCAACGTCAACCTTAGCCCATGAATAGGTGAGCTCCTGGGCAGTTCTTCCGAGATGCTCCTCAGTAGTGATGAGCCGAACACCCCCGGGTTCGGTTCGCACCAGAACCCGCGAACGGACCGAAAGTTCGTACGAACATTAGAACCCTATTAAATACAATGGATGCGAACGTTCGAATTCTAAAGTGCTAATTATAACAACTATTATGCATGTTATTGTCCTAAAAAGGGTTTGGGAACCCGGGTTCTGCACCAGGGGACATGTATCAATGCAAAAAGAAGTTTTAAAAACGGTCGTTTTTCGGGAGCAGTCATTTTAATGATGCATAAAGTGAAAAAAAAAAGTCAAATATTCCTTTAAATATCGTACCTGGGGGGTGTCTAAAGTATGCCTGTGAAGTGCCACGTGTTTCCCGTGTTTAGAACTGTCCCTGCACAAAATGACACTTCTAAAGGAAAAAAAAGCCATTTAAAACTGCTTGCGGCTTTAATGTAATGTCTGGTCCCGGTAATATGGATGAAAATCTTTAAGAAAAATGGCATAGCTACCCCATGACCCCCCCCCCCTACCCCAGCCCATTACCAGCCCCTTTGGGTCTTGTATGGATATTAAGGGGAACCCCGCACATAAAATAAAAAAGGCCCTATATACTCTGAACAGCCGTATACAGGCGGTGCATACAAGACAGGGACTGTAGGTTTGTTCTTATGTAGAATCTGTTTGTAATTTTGAACAGGTACATTGTTGAAGTGTAGCTCCAGCCCAAAAATCTATTTTTAAACTTTTTGGAAAACATAGGTAAGGATTATCACCCCTGTAACATTTGTTTTGCTGTCTGTGCCCCTGTTCAGAACATTTCACCTCACTTTCCGTCCCAATGTCAACTGTTTTTGAAATGTGGTGTTTTTCTTGAAACAAGGATTGCTGATAAAGCATCAGTACAGAGGAGACACCTTTCTCCCATATTTATTCTTACAGGAGAGAATTTTCCTTCCTAGGGGTAGATTTCCTCTCACTTCCTGTTGTCTTCTTGCGTTTGCAAGTAGGAGTCGTTTGTAAGTTGGATGTTTGAAAGTAGGGACCTGCCGTATATACTCTGCAGAAATAGGCCCCTTAGTTGTTGGTGTTGGCACAACACTGTAAGCACTCACAGTTACTCTTGGTTGGTGCTGGAACGCCCTGCTGTCAACTATTATATCAGGAATTTTAATTACATATAATTGTTGAACAGTGGTAGTAAAAATTGGGGCTTTGATGGTGGTGCTGGTGCCACAACACTGTAAGCCCTGACAGTTACTCTTGGTGGGTGCAGCAATGGGCCCTGCTGTGAATTATTAGATCAAGAATTGTATTTGCATGCCCCTGTTGAACAGGGGCTGAAAAAGTGGGCCTTTCGTGGTGGTGGTGGTGGTGGTGGTGGTGTTGCCACAACACTGTAAGCCCTCAGAGTTACTCTTGGTGGGTGCAGCAATGGGCCCTGCTGTGAATTATTACATCAAGAATTGTAATTGCATGCCCCTGTTGAACAGGGGCTGAAAAATTGGGCCTTAGGCACTGGTGGCACAACACTACAACCCCTCACAGATACTGTACTTGGAGCACAGCAATGAGCCCTGTTGCAAAGTATTGGTTCAAAAATTGTAATGACACGCCCCTGTTAAACAGGGGCTGAAAAATTGGGCCTTAGGCACTGGTGGCACAACACTACAACCCCTCACAGATACTGTACTTGGAGCACAGCAATGAGCCCTGTTGCAAAGTATTGCTTCAAAAATTGTAATGACACGCCCCTGTTAAACAGGGGCTGAAAAATTGGGCCTTAGGCACTGGTGGCACAACACTACAACCCCTCACAGATACTGTACTTGGAGCACAGCAATGAGCCCTGTTGCAAAGTATTGCTTCAAAAATTGTAATGACACGCCCCTGTAAAACAGGGGCTGAAAAATTGGGCCTTAGCCACTGGTGGCGGCACCCATAAACAAAAATGATCTTCCAAGCTATCATCATCAATCGTATCATTGAGGACTCGGAGGAGGAGGATAGCCAGTCAACATAACAGCACAGGCACTCAGCATCAGTCTTGAAGGGATGTGACATGTTAAAATCAATTAGTCTGTTATATCAGCATCAGGTGTGTGGTAGCTGGTGGTGATCCAAGACTGGTTCATCTTGATGAAAGTCAGTCGATCAACCGAGTCGGTGGACAGGCGCACCCTGTGATCCGTGACAAATCCTCCAGCAGCACTGAATTTGCGTTCCGAAAGAACGCTGGATGCAGGACAGGCCAGTAGCTCAATTGCATACTGTGCAAGCTCTGGCCAGTGATCCATCCTCAAGACCCAGTAAGCCAGAGGATTTTCGGTGGGGAAGGTGTCCAAGTCTGACCTTGCCCCTAGATATTCCTGCACCATGTTTATCAGACGCTGGCGATGGTTGCTGGAACCGATCATACTTTGGGGCTGTGGACTAAAGAATTGTCTGAACGCATCGGTCAGACGGCCACCTTCCCCACCGCTCCTTCTTTGACTGGCCGAAGCCTCAGCAACTCGTTGTCCAGGACCAGGAGTTTGTAACCTCCCAGTCTCTGGGAACGCGGTGCACAGACCTTTCTGCAAGGCCTCCCGGAGTTGTCTCATCCTCTGCTCCCTCTGCGACGGTAACATAAGGTCCGCAACCTTACCCTTGTACCGTGGATCAAGGAGAGTGGCCAGCCAGTAATGGTCCCTCTCCTTGATCCGAAGAATACGAGGATCCTTCCGCAGACTTTGCAGGATCAGGGAGGCCATGCAGCGTAGGTTTGCTGAGGCATTCGCTCCGGAGTCCTCTGGGTCACTAAGGACGACATGATCCGCAGTCACCTCCTCCCAGCCACGTACAAGTCCACTGGTTTCTTGGGACTGTAAATCATCCCTAAAAGACTGCTGCTGATGATGCTGAGTGCCAGCCTCCACCTCCATGCTGACACAATCCTCCTCCTCCTCCTCCTCCTCCTCCTCCTCCGCCTCCTCCGCCTCCTCCGGTGGGACAGAAGGAACACTGTCTGGGTAAAGGGGGCCTTGAGAGGCAAGGAAGTCCTCCTCTTCCTGCCTCTGTTCTGCCTCAAGTGCCCTGTCCATTATTCCACGCAGCGTGTGCTCCAACAGGTGGACAAGAGGTACAGTGTCACTGATGCATGCACTGTCACTGCTCACCATCCTCGTGGCCTCCTCAAATGGTGCCAGGACAGTGCATGCATCCCTGATCATGCCCCACTGGCGTGGAGAAAAAAAACCAAGCTCCCCTGACCCTGTCCTGGTGCCGTAGTCGCACAGGTACTCATTGATGGCCCTCTGCTGCGTGTGCAGCCGCTGCAGCATGGCCAACGTTGAGTTCCACCTGGTGGGCATGTCACATATAAGGCGGTTCTTGGGCAGGTTCAACTCCTTTTGCAGCTCAGCCAGGCGAGCACTGGCATTATAAGATCTGCGGAAATGCACACAGACTTTCCTGGCCTGCCTCAGGACATCCTGTAAGCCCGGGTACCTGCCCAAGAACCGCTGCACCACCAGGTTAAGGACGTGAGCCACACAGGGCACATGGGTCAGTTGTCCCTGTCGAAGGGCGGAGAGGAGGTTGGTGCCATTGTCGCAAACCACCATTCCTGGCTTAAGCTGGCGTGGCGTCAACCACCTCTCGGCCTGGCCCTGCAGAGCAGACAGGACCTCTGCCCCAGTGTGGCTTCTGTCCCCCAAACACACCAGCGCAAGCACAGCATGGCATCTTTTTGCCTGCGTACTTGCGTAGCCCCGTGAACGGCTACGGAGCACCGCTGGTTCATAGGAAAAACCACAGGAAGAGGCCATGGAGGAAGAAGAAGAGGAGGGGGTGGAGGAGAGAGGTGTGTCACAACCAGTAGTAGCATTTTGGAGGCGTGGCGGTGGGACAACCTCCAACACTACTGCACCTTGTCCTGCATCCTTCCCAGCTGCCAAAAGAGTGACCCAATGGGCCGTGAAAGAAAGGTAACGTCCCTGTCCATGCCTGCTGGACCATGAGTCAGCGGTAATATGCACCTTACCGCTGACCGCCCTGTCCAGCGAGGCCAAGACATTGCCTTCCACATGCCGGTAGAGAGCCGGAATCGCCTTCCGTGAGAAAAAGTGGCGTTTGGGAACCTGCCACTGAGGAACCGCACATTGCACAAACTCACGGAAGGGGGCCGAGTCTACCAACTGAAAAGGCAGCAGTTGAAGCGCTAGCAATTTAGCCAAGCTAGCATTCAACCGCTGGGCATGTGGATGGCTGGGAGTGAACTTCTTTCGACGGTCCAGCAGCTGGGGCAGGGAAATTTGCCTGCTAGAATCGGACGTCGGTGTACTGCTAGCAGAGTGGCCGCAAGTACTTGGCTGTGACACACCTAATTCTACACCTTCATTCCTCTCAGTGCATGTTTCAGAGAGGACTGAAGTTATAGTGGGGTTGGAGATCCCAGCTGATGCGGTGCAAGGAGAGGTCCGCTTTGTTCTTTGGTGTGGGTCTTTGAGGTAGGCTTGCCAACGAGCTGCATGGCAGGTCAACATATGTCTGGTCAGGCATGTGGTACCCAAGCGGCTGATGTTTTGGCCACGCGATATACGCTTGAGACATATGTTGCAAACAGCAGCTGTGCGATCTGATGCACTAGCCTCAAAAAAGGCCCACACCAAGGAACTTTTTGAATGACGGGCAGAGGCAGCGCCCTGCACAGGCGGAGCTCTGCGGTGTGATTCCGTCGGTGTACTGCCCTTACGCTGGCCACCAAAGGGCATCCTGCCTCGTTGGAGATGTGCCTCCTCCTCATCCTCCTCCTCCTCCTCTCTCCTATTAGGCACCCACGTGGAGTCAGTGACCTCATCATCCCCTCCCTCCTCATCACTGGAGCCAATCTGGCAGTATGCTGCAGCTGCTGGAACATGACTGCCAGATTGGTGTCCTTCTTGAGCATCCCCTCTGTCTGCTCTCACCCTACTGCCTTCCTGTAGCTGGGTTTCATCATCAGACCCTTCGAAACGCTGGGCATCCTCCTTGGGCATGTACCCAACACTGTGCTCAAACAGTTCGGGGGACTCCTCAGGAGGAGGACATGGTGGGTCTAGGGAAGGAGTGACTGATGATGAGTCTGACATTGATACCAGGGAAGAGGACGCTTTGGCAGCTGCTTTGCCAGTACCCTGAGCCTGGGTGAGAGAGGATGAGGAGGAGGAGGAGGGCTTGGTCATCCACTCTACCAAGTCTTCGGCATGATGTGGCTCAACATGTCCAGCTGCCGAAAAGAAGGACAAGCGTGTCCCATGGCCATGTGCTGATGACAATGCACCGCGTCCACGACCAGCACTGTTGCCCCCAGACACAGAGCCTGCTTGCCCTCTTTTATTGCCTCCTGACTGTCTGCCTCTCCTTGTTTGCCTTCCAGACATTCTAATAGATGGCCTGCAGGGAGATGGGAAAAAAGCAATAAGGGCTACCTTCAGGTGTCCTTCTCTGTCCCTTTACTTAAGGATTTCTAAATATGGTTGAGGATGATTGCTTTTGCACAGAATAGCACAACGACAATTTCCCTGACTGTCCAAAAAACAAGGATTTCAAAGATGGTTGATGAGGAATGCTTTAGCACACTATAGCACAAGGAGAATTCCCCTCACTTTCCTTCTTTGTCCCTAGAAACAAGGACTCGCACAGTGAAAGAAACTGACACTCTCCCTACCTAGAGTTTTCTGTCCCTAGAAAAAATGTTTTTTTAAAGCACACTATAGCACAAGGAGAATTCACTCACTGTCCTTCCCTGTCCCTAGAAACAAGGACTTGCACAGTGAAAGAAACTGACACTCTCCCTACCTAGAGTTTTCTGTCCCTAGAAAAAATGTTTTTTTAAAGCACACTATAGCACAAGGAGAATTCACTCACTGTCCTTCCCTGTCCCTAGAAACAAGGACTCGAACAGTAAAACACACTGACACTCTCCCTACCTATCCTTCTCTTTCCCTAAACTAAAGGAATCCAGGTTAAGCAAGAAAGAAATAAATGTCACTGTCCCTGCCTATGCTGCTCTTTCCCTGCTCCGGAACACACTACACTAGGCCACCGTGCTGGCGGCCTTTTATAGTGTGGGGCGTGTACTAAACACCCTCAGCAATAATTGGCCACAGGCATCCTGCCTGTGGCCAATCATTGCTCTCCTCGCTGCCGGCGCTGTGATTGGCCAAGCATGCGGGGTCACAGTGCATGCTTGGCCAATCACAGCGCCTGGATGACACTGCGATGGCGTAGTGCATTGTGGGCCGTTCGCGTCACTCGAATTTGGCGCGAACGGCCCAAATCGTTCGATCTTCGTCGAACGATCGAACAGCCGATGTTCGAGTCGAACGTATGTTCGACTCGAACACGAAGCTCATCCCTACTCCTCAGAGAAGCATCTACGTTGTCTGCCCAGACTTCCATCGCTTTAGAAAGGGCTGCGAGAGCTAGAGCTGGTTTGCAGGTCATACCCGCTGTAATGTAGATCTGCTTGAGGTCGGTATAAATTTTCCACTCCAGGCAATCCCTAAAGGAAACAGTATCCTCCAATGGGAGTGTGACATGCCTCACCATCCTCATTAGGGCTGAGTCAATGAGAGGAGCCGACTCCAGGTGTTTTACATCCTTGCTTTTAAATGGGTACATTTTTGATACCTTCATTAACAGGCAATTCTTCCTTTCAACACCACCCCATTTGTCGGTAATTATTGCGCTGAGTTCACCCAAAAAGGAGAAATTAGGGTGTTCTTTTTTGAGGTGTTTAAAATATTTCCTCTGTTTGGAGGGTGCCTCCACTGGCTTTTCCATCTCAAAGCTTCTTTGACAGCTTTTGACCAGCTGTGGTACTAGGGCAAATTCAAAACCTGCACCAGGGTCATCTACCTCCACCTCACTGTCTGAGGCTTCAATTGAGGAATGGCTCGGCTGTGAAGGGCCTGGAGCCTTGAGATCATCCCTAATAGGGACTGACATAGTGTCGCCAGCAGAGTTGTGGGTATGACCAGAATCCCCTTTACTCAGGGACTCATGGACCACCTTTCTGACCAGTGCTTCCACTTGTTGGTCTCCACCCTCTCTTTCTTATGCGACTTTAGAAAAGCATCGCTTGCAGAGCGATTTGCCTTCAGAAAGCTGGGCCCCGCATACTCAGCAGGCTTTCCTCACAGAGCGGCTGGAGTGGCGGTGAGAGTGACGCCCAGAGGTGGTTTTAGACTCCTATCTGTGGTACCTAGATCTAAAAGGAAGATCTGACGCCTGGACCTTGAAGAGGAGTGATAACGTTGAGACCTAGGACGGTCTTTGCCGTGCTTTGGTGTTCAGACCTAGAAGAGCTGAGTGAAAAAGAAAGGGTTAACAGCTCCTGAATGAGTGAACCCAAGCATCACAGGTAGAAAATAAATAAATCCTACCTGCAGCGCAAGGGTTGGCCACAAGAGGGCAGTGACAGATCCATGGCAAGGCAGTTTGAAAGTGAAATGAATCATTACAGCCTTATAAGAAACAGGCATGAGAGAGCACATAACAAAACATAGCCAGCACCCAGGGAGCCTGCAGCAAACAATTTACCTTGTAAACCAGAGCCCAGTGCCTGGGAAAATACTGCATAAGCCTGCAAGTCATCCCAAGTAATAGCTGCTTTGACAGCTATTTAAATCTGCCACCGTTAACGATGTCACCGCCCCATAGCGGTTGCCATCCGGTGGCGGCCAATCGCATTCGCGACCGCCGCCGCCATTTTGGCGAAACTGCGCCTGCACGAACCAAGCACAGAATCTTCGTTCGCGGCTTGCGGATGCGCAGCGACTTCCTGAAACGGCGAGCTGGAACGCAGCTGCGCTCCAGCCGCCGTGGCCACTCACTGGAGCTTGATAGAAAATAAGGAGACACACAAAACACAGAGATACGGCTGCCATATAAAAGGAATATCTTTGTACATTACCACCACCACGGCACGATCCGGACCAGAACCTGGGACTGGGGAGCTGTTCGCTCGACCCACCGCACGATCGGGCGTTTACAAAGCCTCCCGCTAATAGCTGGGACGTTTGGCCATATTGCCGCTTGCCTGCCAATGGCCAGGTTATTAAGCTCTTCATGGCATCACATCATATCGCCCATGTCCACCTGCTAATAGCTAGGATTGCTGGACTGCAGAGAGGATCAGCGCTAACCACCAACGTATCGCCGTGCACACCGCCAGGCCTGGATTACAGGAAAACTTCATGAAAAGGTAAGACTATATCTTGGTCCTAGGAGGAGGACAAAAAAAGGAACACGGCCTCTGGCCCAGAGCAAAGATTTATGGGAGAAGGGTCCTATGAGGTATGAGGGGCGGGATTAACCCACACGTAGGCTGCCATGGAGTCTGTCAGGAAAAAAGTGTTTCCATCAAATGGCCATTTATTGAATGATTCTGCATTTGTTCTGTGTGAACTTGGCAACACAAATGTTCTTTTGGCTGTTTTTTTTTTATTTTTTATTCTAAATAAATGTTCTTTTATTATGGGGAGAAGTAAAATATCACCCAAAGGCCACTGGATTTAGCTGAGGGCTGGAACCCAGGAAAAAAAAAAAACATCTTTCTTTAACAATGTAACAATTCCAATGACTGCTAGAGAGAATTAAAATGTAACCATAACATTCATTTTCTGCTTCATTCTAGCAGACAATGAATGCAGATTCCCTGGATTAATGACTGTGTATATTTTTATAAATAAAACTGGTAAACTGCTAAAATTATGATTCTGCTTTAACCACTTGCTTACTGGGCACTTAAACCCCCCTCCTGCCCAGACCAATTTTCAACTTTCAGTGCTGATGCACTTTGAATGACAATTGCGCACTCATACAACACTGTACCCAAATTACATTTTTATAATTTTTTTTCCCACAAATAGAGCTTTCTTTTGGTATTATTTGATCACCTCTGCAGTTCTTATTTTTTGTTAATTTTTTTTTTAAAAAGACTGAATTAAAAAAAAAAAGAAAATTATATTTTTTAATATTTTGTTTATAAAATTTTGCAAACAGGTAATTTTTCTCCTTCATTGATGTACGCCGATGAGGCTGCACTGATGGGAAATGATGGGCTGCACTAATAGGCACCGATGGGCTGCACTGATGGGAACTGATGGGCTGCACTAATAGGCACTGATGGGCTGCACTGATGGGAACCGATGGGCTGTACTGATGGGAACTGATGGGCTGTACTGATGGGCACCACTGATGGGCACCGATGGGCTGCACTGATGGGCTTCACTGATGGGCACCGATAAGGCGGCACTGATAGGCGGCACTGGTGGGCACTGAGAGGTGGCACTGAAGGGCATTGATTGGTGGCACTGATAGCTGGCAGTGATGGGCACTGATGGGTGGCAGTGATGGGCACTGATGGGTGGCAATAAGGGGCTAGGTGGCACTGATGAGGCACAGATTGGCACCAATGGTGGGCATTGATAGGTGGCACTTGTTGGCATTGATAGGAGGCACTGTGGAAACTGGCAGGGGGTACAGATTGGCACAGATGAGGCAGATGTGCCTCCTTCCTCTTCAGGACCGATGTCCCTTGCACATGAGCCGGTGATCGGCTTTTTTTTCTCCTCACGCTGTGAGCGCGAGGAGAAAAAAAAAACGATTACCTAGCCTTGTTTACATCACGTGATCAGCTGTCATTGGCTGACAGATGATCACGTGGTAAGGGGCCAGGATCGACCCCTTAGGCGGATCTGTGATCACCCGAGTCTCAGTGACGCGGGTGATCACAGCGTGCGTAGGGGGGGACGTCTGTTGATGGCCTCCTGGCAATTGGGGTCCGAGCTGTGGCCGTCATTAGGCTATAGCGCAGACCCCTAGTGGTTTAAAGTTATATATAAATAAAGTTTTCTTCAATTTTTTATTTTTTTTATGTTCTTGTTACATTTAATAAAAAAAAAAGAAAAGAAAAGAAAAAACAAATAAATACAAAAAAAGTTACAATATTAATAATTAGAAAAACAGAAATGATAAAAATGGGTTATTAAGGGGCTAAATAAGAACACATCTTATTAAAAATAAAGAGCAAATGGTACCTTGTACTGTTAAAGCGGAGGTCCGCCGTTAAAAAAAATATTAAAAGCCAGCAGCTACAAATACTGCAGCTGCTGACTTTTAATATTAGGACACTTACTTGTCCTGGAGTCCAGCGACGTCCGCAGCAGAGGATGAGCGATCGCTCGTCTATCTGCTGCCCCCATCGCCATCCTCGGTGAGGAAACCAGGAAGTGAACCGATCCGGCTTCATTGCCCGGTTCCCTACGGCGCATGCGCAAGTTGCGCAGCGCCGTCCTCACAGGTCACTGTTGTGTTCTGGGAGCCGAGTGTCTCCCAGAACACAACAGGTATTCTGCGGGAAGTGATGTACTACCCGCAGAATACCCGCAGAGGGGACTCCCGGAAGTGGGTGCAAATACCTGTCTTAGACAGGTACCTGCACCCCCCCTCCCCCCAGAAAGGTGAAAATGTGACACCGGAGGGGGGAGGGTTCAGATGAGCGGAAGTTCCACTTTTTCCTCTTAACCACTTCAAGACCACATTATGTATATATACGTTGCGGTTTTGAAGTGGCTTACCGGGGTTGGATGAAGCTCTCAGCCGTAACCTCTAATTTTTTTTTGCAGCCAACTATTTTTTAATAAAAGTGATCTGAGCGGCTGATTAGCCACTGGATCACTTTTAGAAGCAGCTGGAGGGGTCGCCTGTACCTGGCCCCTTCAGTACAAAAGAAGGGCCCAGGTACCTGCTAAACAGGAGGACCAGATGTACTGTCTTATTACAGACACCGATCCTCTTCTGCCTCCCTCTGCAGCACTGCCAGCTTCTCCTCCTCTTTCTCCTTCCAGCTGCACTTTGGGGGAATCGGTTCTAGCACACGCACACGTTCCATCTACTGTCCTGGCCCCCCTATGTGCCCCTTTCCCCCACAGCACTTCCAGCTTCCCTCCTCTTCTCTCCCGCAGGCATCTTCTGCAGGCACACAGTGGGATGTTTCAGGATGGAGAGCAGGGGAGGAGACTGATAAATATGTCATTTACTAGCCCATTTCTTTCATGAATGTACACAGTGAGTGATTGATTCTTTCATGAATGTACACAGTGAGTGTCCATTCATCACTGAAGCATAGTAAACTGTGTTTACTATGCATCAGTTGGTGAATGAGCAGGAAGCCTCAGAGTACTTTCTATTCATTCATCTGTGCAGCTGAGGCTACAGAGAAAGGGACTGATAAATCTATGTCCTCAGTCACTTTGACCTGGGAGGTGCCCTGTCAGGTAGGCTGTATGGGGCCCTGTGATTTCTAACAGCCCTCCTCCTGCCGCTCATCTGCGTTTCTCGGGCTTACCGTTTTTATCAGTGAGGCTGGGAAACGATCCAACGGTGCACATGGCTGGCCATAGAGATCAAGAGAGACCAGGTCGTCTCTGATCACCTCTATGATCTAGGTCCGGAACGACATCATGACATCACTTCCGGTCTAGGGCGAATGTAAACATTTTCTTTTTTTTTTTTTTTTTTTTTACAAAGATCTTTTCTTATTTATTTATTTATTTTTTACAAAAGATCTTTTCTTTTTTCATATTTTTCTTTCAAAGGTAGAGGAGGGATTTTGGGGACAGATCTCCCCATAAAGAGGACCTGTCACCCCTTATTTCTATAACAGCGGATGTTTACATTCCTTGAAATAAGAATAGAAAAGTGATAAAAAAAACTATTAAAAGGAACAGTAAAAAGAATTTCAATTTTTTTTTTTTTTTTAATTTATTTATCTTTTAAAGAGCCCCATCCCTCTGTGCTTGCGAACACATATGTAAACGGCGTTCGCACCACACATGTGAGGTATCGCCACAAACATTTTAGCGGGAGAAATAATTCTAGAACTAGACCTCCTCTATAACTCTAAACTTGTAACCTGTAAAAAGTGTCGCCCCCAGGGAAATTTTTAAGTATCGTAGTTTGTCGTCATTCCACGAGCGTGTGCCATTTTAAAGCGTGACATGTTAGGTATCTATTTACTCAGCGTAACATCATCTTTTATATTTTGCTAAAAAAAATACAGTTGTGTATTTGAATTTTTTTTTTTGCATTAAATGTAATTAAAGCGGAGTTCCACCCAAAATAACATCCATATATGACCACACTCCTTACACTACAAACATGTACAGTAGCCACTTATTTTTTTTTTTTTTTCTGTACATACCGTAATATTGTCATCTAAATTCCGGCTTCCGGGTACTCACTCCCGCGGGAGTAGGCGTTTCTGTTCTCCCGCAATGTAATCTGGGAGTTCGCCCAGATGTGACATGTCCTGCAGAAAAAGTTCCCCGGCGGATAAGGTTCCCCCCCTGTACTGCGCATGCGCGGCACGAACCTCAACGGAGTTTCCGAAAGTAGCCGAACATGTAGAGCTGCGAGTCGGCTCTACACGGCGCCTGCGCAGTCAGCTCTACATGGCTCCTAGTCATTGCGCAGGCGCCGTGTAGAGCTAACTCGCAGCTCTACATGTTCGGCTACTTTCGGAAACTCCGTTGAGGTTCGTGCCGCGCATGCGCAGTACAGGGGGGGGGAACCTTATCCGCCGGGGAACTTTTTCTGCAGAACACCGTCCACCGCTACCAGGAAGTCAGTGCTTGTGGGCTTCACAATGCCCACAAGCAAAATGGAAAATTCTGACGGCTGATTTTAAAAGTGCATTTTTTGCCAGAAAAAAGACAGGGGAAGTTTAAAGTCACCAAACACGTGAGTACTAATTGGTGATCTACAAATACTTTGCATGCAAGCTAAAAAAAAAAAAAGATTTGCAGCGGAACCTCCGCTTTAACCGGTTCCCGACCGCCCTATAGCAAGGCGGGGTACTCTGTGTAAAATCACATATATATATATATATATATATATATATATATATATATATATATATATATGTGTGTGATCCTGCACTTCCGGGTTTCCGGCGCGAGCGTGCACCCCAGCCGGCTCACTCCCGCTGTGATTTTATACAGCAGGAGCCAATCATCAGGTCCCGCAGACCCGATGTCTGCCACGACCCTCCGATCGTTAGATAGACTGTCATTATGCCAGAATACCAATGTAAACAAGGCAGACTGTCATTCCGCGAGTACAGAAGACATGGATCCTGTGTTCCTGTGAAGCAGGAACACAGGATCCATGTCTTCAAGTAGTAAAAGCACGTCCCCCCACAGCTAGTAAGCACCCCCTAGGCACACATTTAACCCTTTGATCGCCCCTGGTGTTAACCCCTTCCCTGTCAGTGTCAGGTACGTCCCCTTTAAGAGCCCAGCCATGGGTCGCGAGCTCGGCGCCGGCGGTGCCCTCGCGAACCCTTCCTCTTCTCCGTGACCATCCCCGCGGGAACAGCGGACCCGATCGCCGCTGGTGTCCCGCGATCGGGTCACAGAGAGGAAGAACGGGGAGAGGTAAGTGTAGAACAAACCTCTCCCCGTGCTTCCTAGTGTGCCTGTCACTGATCGTCTGTTCCCTGTAATAGGGAACGACGATCAGTGACATCACACGCTAAGCCACGCCCCCCACAGTAAGAAACACAAATCAGGGCACACTTAACCCCTACAGCGCCCCCTCCTGGTTAACCCCTTCACTGCCAGTGTCATTTTTACAGTAATCAGTGCATTTTTATAGCACTGGTCGCTGTAAAAATTACAATGGTCCCAAAATAGTGTCAAAAGTGTCCGCCATAATGTCGCAGTCATGCTAAAAATCACTGATCGCCGCCATTACTAGTAAAAAAAAAAAAATTATAAAAATGCCATAAAACTATCCCCTATTTTGTAAACTCTATATTTTTTGCGCAAACCAATCAATAAACGCCGATTGCGATTTTTGTTACCAATAATATGTAGAAGAATACGTATCGGCCTAAACTGAGGAAAAAAAATAATTTTTATATATTTTTTGGGGATATTTATTATAGCAAAAAGTAAAAAATATTGAATTTTTTTTAAAATTGTCGCTCTATTTTTGTTTATAGCGCAAAAAATAAAAACCGCAGAGGTGATCAAATACCACCAAAAGAAAGCTCTATTTGTGGGGAAAAAAAAGGACGCCAATTTTGTTTGGGAGCCACGTCGCACGACCGCGCAATTGTCAGTTAAAACTGCGCAGTGCCGAATCGCAAAAAGGGGCCTGGTCCTTATGCTGCGTATTGGTCTGGGACTTAAGTGGTTAAAGTGTATTTTTCCCCCCAAAAAATGCGTTTGAAAAACTGCTGTGCAAATACAGTGTGACATAAAAAAAAAATGCAAGGATCACCATTTTATTTTCTAGGGTCTCTGCTAAAATATATATATAATGTTTGGGGGTTCCAAGTAATTTTTTAGCAATAAAATATAGATTTTTTTTTTACAAAAAGTGCCAAAAAAGGCGTGGCCCTTATATGGGAAGGTACATGCATAGAATGGTGACGGGTCCAAGGGAAGTCATTAAGACTGATAAAGCTGACTATTCCTGTGCTAATTCTATTCAAAAGGCAAAACCGTATCTGTGGAACTGTAATGAGAGAATTGGTAATTAGTGAAATGGACGATTGTTCCTCTCCTGGGTGATGAGGGTTGGAAATTTCTCCAATTAACATTTTTCATGGGTCAGAAATCCCTCCAGCTGCTATTAATCTGTACATTGGGGACTCTAGGAACAATTTATAAGGGGGGGGACATAAGATACCACAGAAAAAACTGGGGGGCACTAATAATTTTCACCACTAAATCATACCAAAAAAATGAAATAAGTCAATATAAATAAGATTACAATATATGAGAGTAATGTGGTATGCAATGATACCTTTTTACTGTACTAACCTGACACTTCAAAGACAAGCTTTCAAGAGTTTTCCTAATAACCGCCCGCGTTGGTGTCGCCACTAATAACCCCCAGTATTGGTGTCAGTGGGAGCACTAATAACCCCCAGTATTGGTGTCAGTGGGAGCACTAATAACCCCCAGTATTGGTGTCAGTGGAAGCGCTAATAACCCCCAGTATTGGTGTCAGTGGAAGCGCTAATAACCCCCAGTATTGGTGTCAGTGGAAGCACGAATAATCCCCAGTATTGGTGTCAGTGGAAGCGCTAATAACCCACAGTATTGGTGTCAGTGGAAATACTAATAACCCCCAGTATTGGTGTCAGTGGAAGCGCTAATAACCCCCAGTATTGGTGTCCAGTGGAAATACTAATAACCCCCAGTATTGGTGTCAGTGGAAGCACGAATAACCCCCAGTATTTGTGTCAGTGGAAGCACTAATAACCCCCAGTATTGGTGTCAGTGGAAGCACTAATAACCCCCAGTATTGGTGTCAGTGGAAGCGCTAATAACCCCCAGTATTGGTGTCAGTGGAAGCGCTAATAACCCCCAGTATTGGTGTCAGTGGAAGCACGAATAACCCCCAGTATTTGTGTCAGTGGAAGCACTAATAACCCCCAGTATTGGTGTCAGTGGAAGCGCTAATAACCCCCAGTATTGGTGTCAGTGGAAGCGCTAATAACCCCCAGTATTGGTGTCAGTGGAAGCGCTAATAACCCCCAGTATTGGTGTCAGTGGAAGCACTAATAACCCCCAGTATTGGTGTCAGTGGAAGCGCTAATAACCCCCAGTATTGGTGTCAGTGGAAGCGCTAATAACCCACAGTATTGGTGTCAGTGGAAGCGCTAATAACCCACAGTATTGGTGTCAGTGGAAATACTAATAACCCCCGGTATTGGTGTCAGTGGAAGCACTAATAACCCCCAGTATTGGTGTCAGTGGAAGCGCTAATAACCCCCAGTATTGGTGTCAGTGGAAATACTAATAACCCCCAGTATTGGTGTCAGTGGAAGCACTAATAACCCCCAGTATTGGTGTCAGTGGAAGCGCTAATAACCCCCAGTATTGGTGTCAGTGGAAGCGCTAATAACCCCCAGTATTGGTGTCAGTGGAAGCGCTAATAACCCCCAGTATTGGTGTCAGTGGAAGCACTAATAACCCCCAGTATTGGTGTCAGTGGAAGCGCTAATAACCCCCAGTATTGGTGTCAGTGGAAGCGCTAATAACCCACAGTATTGGTGTCAGTGGAAGCGCTAATAACCCACAGTATTGGTGTCAGTGGAAATACTAATAACCCCCGGTATTGGTGTCAGTGGAAGCACTAATAACCCCCAGTATTGGTGTCAGTGGAAGCACTAATAACCCCCAGTATTGGTGTCAGTGGAAGCGCTAATAACCCCCAGTATTGGTGTCAGTGGAAGCGCTAATAACCCCCAGTATTGGTGTCAGTGGAAGTGCTAATAACCCCCAGTATTGGTGTCAGTGGAAGCGCTTATAACCCCCAGTATTGGTGTCAGTGGAAGCGCTAATAACCCACAGTATTGGTGTCAGTGGAAATACTAATAACCCCCAGTATTGGTGTCAGTGGAAGCGCTAATAACCCCCAGTATTGGTGTCAGTGGAAGCGCTAATAACCCCCAGTATTGGTGTCAGTGGAAGCGCTAATAACCCCCAGTATTGGTGTCAGTGGAAGCACGAATAACCCCCAGTATTTGTGTCAGTGGAAGCACTAATAACCCCCAGTATTGGTGTCAGTGGAAGCGCTAATAACCCCCAGTATTGGTGTCAGTGGAAGCGCTAATAACCCCCAGTATTGGTGTCAGTGGAAGCGCTAATAACCCCCAGTATTGGTGTCAGTGGAAGCACTAATAACCCCCAGTATTGGTGTCAGTGGAAGCGCTAATAACCCCCAGTATTGGTGTCAGTGGAAGCGCTAATAACCCACAGTATTGGTGTCAGTGGAAGCGCTAATAACCCACAGTATTGGTGTCAGTGGAAATACTAATAACCCCCGGTATTGGTGTCAGTGGAAGCACTAATAACCCCCAGTATTGGTGTCAGTGGAAGCACTAATAACCCCCAGTATTGGTGTCAGTGGAAGCGCTAATAACCCCCAGTATTGGTGTCAGTGGAAGCGCTAATAACCCCCAGTATTGGTGTCAGTGGAAGTGCTAATAACCCCCAGTATTGGTGTCAGTGGAAGCGCTTATAACCCCCAGTATTGGTGTCAGTGGAAGCGCTAATAACCCACAGTATTGGTGTCAGTGGAAATACTAATAACCCCCAGTATTGGTGTCAGTGGAAGCGCTAATAACCCCCAGTATTGGTGTCAGTGGAAGCGCTAATAACCCCCAGTATTGGTGTCAGTGGGAGCGCTAATAACCCCCAGTATTGGTGTCAGTGGAAGCGCTAATAACCCCCAGTATTGGTGTCAGTGGAAACGCTAATAACCCCCAGTATTGGTGTCAGTGGAAGCACGAATAATCCCCAGTATTGGTGTCAGTGGAAGCGCTAATAACCCACAGTATTGGTGTCAGTGGAAATACTAATAACCCCCAGTATTGGTGTCAGTGGAAGCGCTAATAACCCCCAGTATTGGTGTCAGTGGAAGCGCTTATAACCCCCAGTATTGGTGTCAGTGGAAGCGCTAATAACCCACAGTATTGGTGTCAGTGGAAATACTAATAACCCCCAGTATTGGTGTCAGTGGAAGCGCTAATAACCCCCAGTATTGGTGTCAGTGGAAGCGCTAATAACCCCCAGTATTGGTGTCAGTGGAAGCACTAATAACCCCCAGTATTGGTGTCAGTGGAAGCGCTAATAACCCCCAGTATTGGTGTCAGTGGAAGCGCTAATAACCCCCAGTATTGGTGTCAGTGGAAGCACTAATAACCCCCAGTATTGGTGTCAGTGGAAGCGCTAATAACCCCCAGTATTGGTGTCAGTGGAAGCGCTTATAACCCCCAGTATTGGTGTCAGTGGAAGCGCTAATAACCCACAGTATTGGTGTCAGTGGAAATACTAATAACCCCCAGTATTGGTGTCAGTGGAAGCGCTAATAACCCCCAGTATTGGTGTCAGTGGAAGCGCTAATAACCCCCAGTATTGGTGTCAGTGGGAGCGCTAATAACCCCCAGTATTGGTGTCAGTGGAAGCGCTAATAACCCCCAGTATTGGTGTCAGTGGAAACGCTAATAACCCCCAGTATTGGTGTCAGTGGAAGCACGAATAATCCCCAGTATTGGTGTCAGTGGAAGCGCTAATAACCCACAGTATTGGTGTCAGTGGAAATACTAATAACCCCCAGTATTGGTGTCAGTGGAAGCGCTAATAACCCCCAGTATTGGTGTCAGTGGAAGCGCTTATAACCCCCAGTATTGGTGTCAGTGGAAGTGCTAATAACCCACAGTATTGGTGTCAGTGGAAATACTAATAACCCCCAGTATTGGTGTCAGTGGAAGCGCTAATAACCCCCAGTATTGGTGTCAGTGGAAGCGCTAATAACCCCCAGTATTGGTGTCAGTGGGAGCACTAATAACCCCCAGTATTGGTGTCAGTGGAAGCGCTAATAACCCCCAGTATTGGTGTCAGTGGAAGCGCTAATAACCGCCAGTATTGATGTCAGTGGAAGCGCTAATAACGCCCAGTATTGGTGTCATTGGGAGCGCTAATAACCCCCAGTATTGATGTCAGTGGAAGCGCTAATAACCCCCAGTATTGGTGTCAGTGGAAACGCTAATAACCCACAGTATTGGTGTCAGTGAAAGCGCTAATAACCGCCAGTATTGATGTCAGTGGAAGCGCTAATAACGCCCAGTATTGGTGTCAGTGGGAGCGCTAATAACCCCCAGTATTGATGTCAGTGGAAGCGCTAATAACCCCCAGTATTGGTGTCAGTGGAAACGCTAATAACCCACAGTATTGGTGTCAGTGAAAGCGCTAATAACCGCCAGTATTGATGTCAGTGGAAGCGCTAATAACCCCCAGTATTGATGTCAGTGGAAGCGCTAATAATCCCCAGTATTGATGTCAGTGGAAACGCTAATAACCCCCAGTATTGGTGTCAGTGGGAGCGCTAATAACCCCCAGTATTGGTGTCAGTGGGAGCGCTAATAACCCCCGGTATTGGTGTCAGTGGAAGCGCTAATAACCCACAGTATTGGTGTCAGTGGAAATACTAATAACCCCCAGTATTGGTGTCAGTGGAAGCGCTTATAACCCCCAGTATTGGTGTCAGTGGAAGCGCTAATAACCCACAGTATTGGTGTCAGTGGAAATACTAATAACCCCCAGTATTGGTGTCAGTGGAAGCGCTAATAACCCCCAGTATTGGTGTCAGTGGAAGCGCTAATAACCCCCAGTATTGGTGTCAGTGGAAGCGCTAATAACCCCCAGTATTGGTGTCAGTGGAAACGCTAATAACCCCCAGTATTGGTGTCAGTGGAAGCACGAATAACCCCCAGTATTGGTGTCAGTGGAAGCGCTAATAACCCACAGTATTGGTGTCAGTGGAAATACTAATAACCCCCAGTATTGGTGTCAGTGGAAGCGCTAATAACCCCCAGTATTGGTGTCAGTGGAAGCGCTTATAACCCCCAGTATTGGTGTCAGTGGAAGCGCTAATAACCCACAGTATTGGTGTCAGTGGAAATACTAATAACCCCCAGTATTGGTGTCAGTGGAAGCGCTAATAACCCCCAGTATTGGTGTCAGTGGAAGCGCTAATAACCCCCAGTATTGGTGTCAGTGGGAGCGCTAATAACCCCCAGTATTGGTGTCAGTGGAAGCGCTAATAACCCCCAGTATTGGTGTCAGTGGAAGCGCTAATAACCACCAGTATTGATGTCAGTGGAAGCGCTAATAACGCCCAGTATTGGTGTCAGTGGGAGCGCTAATAACCCCCAGTATTGGTGTCAGTGGAAACGCTAATAACCCCCAGTATTGGTGTCAGTGGAAGCGCTAATAACCGCCAGTATTGATGTCAGTGGAAGCGCTAATAACGCCCAGTATTGGTGTCAGTGGGAGTGCTAATAACCCCCAGTATTGATGTCAGTGGAAGCGCTAATAACCCCCAGTATTGGTGTCAGTGGGAGCGCTAATAACCCCCAGTATTGGTGTCAGTGGGAGCGCTAATAACCCCCGGTATTGGTGTCAGTGGAAGCACTAATAACCCCCGGTATTGGTGTCAGTGGAAGCACTAATAACCCCCGGTATGCCCAAAAATTAACTTTAGTGTGTTTTTTACTGAGATTTCCTAAAATTGGTGCACAGAGAATCTGGTGCCGCTTTGCACAGTAACCAATCAGCTTTGAGGTTTTATTGTCAAAGCTTAACTGATGAAGCTGAAGTAAGAAGCTAATTGGTTACTGTGCACAGCTACACCACATTCTGTGTGCTTCAAATTTAGTACATTTTAGGTAGGACTTAAAAAAAAAAGCAAACGACACACACTTGTTTCTGGGCCGTACTACGGGTACAACCAACAACTAATATACACATATGTGGACTCTCTGCGATTGCCAGCAGCAGGGGAATTTAAATTGGGTTATTTTTTTTCGGTGGTAAATCATGATAATAGCAAGAAATATACAGCTAAATTTAAAAAAAAAAAAAAAAGTTTTTTTTCCTACTACTTTGGTCCAATTTTCTTTTGATAATAATAATAAAAAAAATCAGGAGATATCTGTTAATATTTACCACCAAATTTGTATTCAACATTTTTTTTTTTTTAGTGCTGCGTTAAAGAAAATAAGAATAATAAATAAAACACAAATTTTGAACAAAAAAAATCTATTTAATTTCTAAAAAAAAAAACATTACAATGCTCTATACCAGAATCATAATTTTAGCAGTCAATTTATAAAGTTGTGTATAGCCAGTGAATCTGCATGTATTTCCAAGCTCCTTAGCACCACCCAGTGGCCCTAATGTGGTATTTTACTACTGCTTATAATAAAAGAACATTTGTACAGAAGAGGAAATAGCCTAAGAACATTCATTTTTGCCCAATTCACACAGATGTACATGCAGATTGGGTAGACAGATGGATATTTTTTTTATAAATAGGACCCTGTATTATCATTTTAAAGAAAAAAAAATGATTGAAAGAAAATGTATGTTGGTCAGAGCTATACAGATTGGTGGCCCTGGGGTATAGCAGGGTGGTTACAGCCAATTACCATGATCAGGGAGGGAGGAAGATGGAAGAAATATCAGAGAAAAAAAAATTAAAACGAGAAAAGAATTTGCAATATTCCACCATTCAGAATCCCCCAACCCTATGAGGTCACCAATCTCTAGGCAGATTTCTCACATCTAATACAACTCATATCTTTACACAACCCTCTACTACACATAACACAGGATAGAGGGGCTCGGTGAAGGTGGCGGTGAAGGTGTGGAGATGGCGGAGGGGGGCACCCATATAGAAGGAGATCTGCCCGGCCTCATAATCCAGGTATACCCGGACTTTGTTACCAAGAATATTGTCAGGGAGTTTGGTCTCATCCATGTCATGTATTGCCACATAATCTTCACCCCTCCTGTACAAACCCCAGGACACATCATTGCATCCAATCAAGGAGTTATCCCCGTCCCTGGCTATGCTGGCATAACACACCCCGATTCTCCACTTATTGGATCCTTGGACATCCACTTCCCAGTATTGTCGCCCTGAGGAGAAACCTAGACTACCTAAAACCTGATGATATTTCATAAACCTCCCCTCAGTATCTGGGCGAATATGGGGTGTACCTGACCTGGTTGCCGTCTTCTTATCATACGCGATACATACACCATTATGAGCCGTGTCCTTGTCCAATAATATGTCTACAGCTTCCTGTATATAGATCCCCAAAATTATACTAGTTACTATATCTGACAAACCTGTGTAGATCATATGTGAGACACCAGTCAGATGCCCTCCATCAAGGAGGAGGTTATCGTGTCTCTCTCTGTCCTCCTCATCGTCATCCTCAGTATCAAACAAGTCACCTGAGTCTGTTTCCTGTAGGACAGTCAATGGATCCGTCATGGCACACAGCTCCTCTAAGGGATCAATCTTCCTGGAGAGTTCTACCATCTTCATTTCCAACTGCTGGATCAGATCATTGACTGGGCTGAAGATCCGTTCTGCCTGCTTGTTGAGGTCACTCAGGACTTCCTTCTCCAGGTCCTCCAGAAGCCTCTTGAGTTGTCTCTTGAACAGGAAAATGAATCTCTGGGTTATACCATCCACTTTGCCTTGTACTCTTCCCTTGTGTTCCTGCAGTCTCCGGACTCTTTCTTCTGTATTCATTCTCTTAGTAATCAGTTTTTCCAGATGACATATCAGATTCTCCTTCTTCTCTATATAGGCCTCTTCCAGTGTCTCCAACTGGTGTCCCTGATGTTTTCCAGTTATAATGCAGGAGATACAGATAGCAGCAGAGTCCTCGGTGCAGTAATACTCCAGGATCTTCTTATGAACGGGGCACTTCCTGTTCTCCAGGGTGCTGGTGGGGACACGTAACACGTGTTCTGGTGACTTGCTGTGGACTCTCAGATGGTCGTCACATAGAGAAGCCTCACAATGCAGACAGGATTTCACAGCAGGTACAGAGAAGTGAATACAGTAAGTACAGGAGATGCCCATCTCTGGATCTGGTGGTGGAGCCGAGAGGAAATGCTCAGTGATGTTACGCAGAGTGATATTTCTTTGCAGTGAAGGTCTCTCCCGGAACTTCCTCCTGCACTGAGGGCAGGAATAACATCCAGACCCCTCCTGGGTATCCAACGCACGGTCAATGCAGACACAGCAGAAGTTGTGTCCACATCTCAACATGATAGGATCCGTATAAATGTTCAGGCAGACAGGACAATCCAGCTCCGCTCTCAGGTCTGAGGACGCCATCGCTGATAGAAGAGAGAGAAATGAGCAAAGTTCCTTATTCTCCAAATCCAGTTGTCAAGAGAGGGAGGTTCCTCCACAGGACAAGGACTAAGAATGTGGCCAATGAGAGCACAAATGACATGTAAAGGTAACAAAAACAAAACTGAAAGACCATTGAAAAAAAAAATCAATGGTCCCACCCAAAAACAAACCAAACAATGGAAACTCAGCCAGGAGTGATTCTCTTTAACCACCTTCCCCCCAGGCCAATTCTAACACATATGTGGAAAGAAATCTGTATTTTTTTTTTCATAGAAAATTACATAGAACCCCTAAACATTATTTATTTTTTTGAAAGCAGAGACCCTGGAGATTAAAATGTTATAGATATCCAACATGTCACTCTTTCAAATTGCGCACGCCTGTGGAAGGGCGATAAACTACGGGACCGAAAATTCTCCATAGGTGACGCTTTAAAAGCTTTTACAGGTTACCAGTTTAGAGTTACCCAGGAGGTCTGATGATAGAATTATTGCGCTCGCTCTTATGTTCACACATGTGTGGTGCAATTGGTGTACTAATGTTTGTGGGACCTACGCGTAAAAATAGAGGGGGGGAGGCGCCTTACATTTTTATTATTTTATAATTGATGTATTCATTTTTTTTAATGTAATTAATAATTTTTCATTTAATTAATATGTTAATATTTATTTTATTTAAAAAAATAAAAATTTACACTGCCCCATTAGATTTTTTCTTTTATCAACTTTATTGCTATCAGAATGACTGACATCCCTTGTGATAGCATGGGCCATGACAGGTCCTCTTTATGGAGAGATCGAGGCTCTAATTAGACCCCAGATCTCTCCTCTGGCCTACAAACCTACAAATCATCTGATCTAACCGAGATCGGTGTGATCGGATGCTGTATAAGCCGGAAATGTCTTGTAAACAACAAACCGAAACAATTTCCTCGTTGCTTGCGGTTTCTTACATGACAGAGGGGAGGAAGGTACGGATGTACAGGCCTCCCCTCAGCACATTGAACGGCGGTGATTCCTGGCTCTCTGGTCACTTGGGAGACCCCGGTAAGGGCGGCAGGAAACGGCCGGAGGGGGGCCCCCGTTCACACTCTGTAGAAATGATTGGGTGGCTGTATAGCCACTGGGATCACTTCTAATGCCGTGTACACACGATCGAGTTTCACGGTGGTGAAAACACCGCCGTGAAACCCGACGGGAAAAACGAGGACACACCGTTTTTCATGACGTTTTCTCTTGGTCGAGAAAACCGGCCGTGTGTAGGCTCCCTAGCAGTGTTTCCCTATGGGAAAACTGGCGCGGAAAAAATGCTGCGATTCGCAACGAGAAAAATTAGAGCATGTTCTAATTTTTCTCGTCGTGATTCTTGTCGTTTTTCTCGTCGGGAAAAATGCTGGAAAGCCTACACACGGCCGTTTTTCTCGTCCAAGAGAAAAAATTACATTTTCCCGACGAGAAAAGTGATCGTGTGTACGAAAGAAAGATCGCTCAAAAATTTGTTTGAAAGGCTCGATCATTAGACTTTCTAAATGTTCGTGGGCTTCATAGATGCAAAGATCTATGGGGGGGGGGGGGGGACAAACAGTCCTGTTACATTTATTTTTTGTGCAAACAAACAATTTTTTCCAAGTGTGAGTAATTAAATCGATCGGGAATAGCATGAAAAATGGAACTGCGCATGTGGAAACATAACCCCGGAAGAATAACTAAGATCTTTTCCTGGAACGTTCATCCATGAATGGAAGCTCAATAGACTTCATAATCATAGAGGCGGATAAAGACCACAACGGCTTTGATCCCCTCTATGATTTAGTGACTCAGAAGCTATGACCTTATATCACTTCCTGTTTTACCAGAAGGAAACCACGCCATTTTTAAAAATGAAAAGCAATTGATCTCACCGATCTTGATGTGATCGAATGCTTTTAAGGGCAGAGGAAGGATTTGGGGTCTTATAGACCCCAGATCTCTCCATAAAGAGTACCCGCCGTCACATGACTTTTGCTGTCACAAGAAATGTTTACATTTCTTGTGACAGCAATAAAAGTGATAAAAAAAAATCTAAAGCGACTGTAAAAATAAATATTAACCACTTACGGACCGCCCGCTGTCATTACTCGGCAGCACTTTGAAGAGGAAAATCATTGTTATGGCAGCATCTAGCTGCCATAACCCCGGTATCCTCTTCTTCAGCGGGCGGTCCGCTTTCAGATAAAAGTGGTCTCTGTGGCGAATTCAGCGCAATATCACTTTTATCGGCGGCGGAAGAGGGTTCCCCCTCCTCCCGCCGCGCTTCGGTGCCCTCCGCCACTTACTGGAACTGCCGGCAGAGTCGATCGGATCCTGTCCCTTCTGTGGTATGGAGCTGAGTGAGGGGAAGATGGCCCCCACCCGGCTCCATACCATTGCAGGGCAGAAGCGACGTTAAAACATCACTTCCGCCCGTAGCTCTTAGAGGGACATTTAAAAAAAAATAATTCAGACGACATTTATTTTTATTTTTTTATTGCATTTTAGTGTAAATATGAGGTCTGAGTTTGACCCCAGATCTCATATTTAGGAGGTCCTGCTTTTTTTCGATTCCTTTATTCCTAGTAATAGGTATAAAAGTGACACCATTTTTATTTTTATTTTTTAAGAACAGTGTAAAAAATATAAGGTAAAATAAATAAGAAAAAAATCAATAAAAATTTAACGCAACCCATCCCGCCGAGCTCGCGTGCAGAAGCAAACGCATACGTGAGTAGCGCCTGCATATTAAAACGGTGTTCAAACCACACATGTGAGTTATCACCACGATCAGTAGGGCGAGGGCAATAATTCTAGCCCTAGACCTCCTCTGTAACTCAAAACATGCAACCTGCATACCCTCCACACTCCTCTTCTGTACATACTGCCCACTGTCATACCTTCCACACTCCTCTCCTGTACATACTGCTCACTGTCATACCTTCCACACTCCTCTTCTGTACATACTGCTCACTGTCATACCTTCCACACTCCTCTCCTATACATAGTGCCCACTGTCATACCTTCCACACTCCTCTTCTGTACATACTGCTCACTGTCATACCTTCCACACTCCTCTCCTGTACACACTGCTCACTGTCATACCTTCCACACTTCTCTTCTGTACATACTGCCCACTGTCATACCTTCCACACTCCTCTCCTGTACATACTGCTCACTGTCATACCTTCCACACTCCTCTTCTGTACATACTGCTCACTGTCATACCTTCCACACTTCTCTCCTATACATAGTGCCCACTGTCATACCCTCCACACTCCTCTCCTGTACATACTGCCCACTGTCATACCCTCCACACTCCTCTCCTATACATAGTGCCTGCTGTCATACCCTCCACACTCCTCTCCTGTACATACTGCCCACTGTCATACCCTCCACACTCCTCTCCTGTACATACTTCCCACTGTCATACCCTACACACTCCTCTTCTGTACATACTGCCCACTGTCATACCCTCCACACTCCTCTCCTATACATAGTGCCCACTGTCATACCCTTCACACTCCTCTCCCGTACATACTGTCCACTGTCATACCCTCCACACTCCTCTCCTATACATAGTGCCCACTGTCACACCCCCAACATTCCTCCCCTGTACATACTGCCCACTGTCACCCCCTCCACACTTCTCTCCTGTACATACTGCCCACTCTCATACCTTCCACACTTCTCTCCTGTACATTCTGCCCACTGTCATACCCTCCACACTCCTCTCCTGTATATACTGCCCACTGTCATACCCTCCACACTCCTCTCCTATACATAGTGCCCTCTGTCATACCCTCCACACTCCTCTCCCGTACATACTGTCCACTGTCATACCCTCCACACTCCTCTCCTGTATATACTGCCCACTGTCATACCCTCCACACTCCTCTCCCGTACATACTGTCCACTGTCATACCCTCCACACTCCTCTCCCTCACCTGCACATACTTCCCACTTTTATACCATCCATACTCCTCCTCTATGCCTCTTACCCACAAAAACAGTTCTTTAAAATTATATATATTTAAGGAAATCTTCTCGGTCCTCATCTTTGTTCTGCCCATTATTAGTACTCGTTTAATTTTGTGATTACTACTGAGATGTATAGAGGAACATAGGGGAACATATAAAAAATATATTCAGGGACACTTTTTTTCATGTTGGCAACTATGCACTTGGGCACTGCCCAAGGGCCACCGGGTCAGTAGGGGGCCCCATGAGAAGCTCCTGGGATCCTGTGATATTAAAGCAGTAATAAACTTCGCTAACATTACTATCTTTTAGAGGCCCTGAGGTAGGTTATGCCATGATATACTAGTATGCACAGCACATTAGGGTACACTTACCTGTCAGACTGAGCCCTCCAGCTCTGCACTGTAATCAATCCGGCGGGTCTTGGGTGCTTCCATCTTACCTGGTCTTCCTTCAGTCACTTGCCTTGGCTTGGCTGCGTTGCAGTCACTCCCACGCATGCGTATCCTCTCTCTCTCTCTCTCTCTCTCTCGCTCTCTCTCACCCCCCTCTCTCTTTCATCCCCCCTCTCTCTCTCTCATCCTCCCTCCCTTACCCCTCACCCCTCTCTCATCCCCTTTCTCTCTCTCTCTCTATCTCTCTCTCTCTCATCCTCCTTCTCTCTATTTACGGTAATTTAATTTATTATAAGAAAAAATTGCTTGCATTTTTATTTTTTTTATTTTTTTGTAAAAAGCCCACCAAAATCCTCAGCCCCAGTCCCATGATGTTCTTAATCCGGCCCTGGGAATACCATGAATGATTAAATTGCACTCGAACATGGAAAAAACTTAACCCCGGAAGAACAACAAAGATCTTTCCTCCGGAATGTTCCTCCATAAATGGAAGCGCAATAGACATAAAGAGGAAGGAGCAGTGGAAGGGTGTCATTACAGAGTAGATACCACTTGGCATCCAATATATTTTTATACAATAGAATTATGGGGAGAGAATGGGAACCGTATTGTACAAGGCACCTGAGGTCACCGCATGGAGAAACAAGGTGCCGGGAAGACTTTAACCAATACATCGCTGGACTTCAAGTGGTCATACCGGGAGGGTGCCTACAGCTGCAGACATCATCCCGGTACCAGTTTTTAAAGCCAACGGTCGGCTCTCTTGTAAAACGAACTAGTCGCTGGATTGCTTTTACAAGCAACAGGAAGGGAGGTCCCCCCCCCAGTCCCACCGGGACACCTAATCAACAAGGCCAACACTTCTGCCGGCTGATCATAACGGTGAACAAAGTCCGGAGTGGCTCTGATCGCCTCTGACATAGCAACCAGGAAATGATAACCTTACATTACTTCCGGTTTCCCCAGATGTAAACGGCGCCAATTTTAAAAATGTAAAGCATTTAATCACACCGATCTTGATGTGATCAAATATTTGGAGGAGGGATTTGGGTTCTTATAGACCCCCAGATTTCTCCATAAAGAGGACCTGTCACTACCTATTTCTGTCACAAGTGATATTTACATTTCTTATGACAGCAAAAAAAACTGATTAAAAAAAATTAAAGCGACGGCGTAAAATAAAAAAATGAATAGATATTAAAAATTCAAAATGAACGTGCCCTGTCCCACAGGGCTCATGCGCAAAGGCGAATGCACGCATTGGTCCCGCAAGCATGCACACAGAGATCGTCCCCACACATGTGAGGTATCCCTGCAAACGTCAGACCATGGGCAGTAATTCTAGCACCAGACCTCCTCTGTACATCTAAAGTGATAACCTGTAAAGGCTTTAAAAGCGCCGCCTATGGATAGTAAAATTTACGGAGTTTGTTGTTGTTCCACAGGTGAGCGCAATTATAAAGCATCACGTGTTTGGTATCTATTTACCCAGCGTTACATCATCTTTGAAAATTTTACCATACTAATGTTATTATAATATATTTACAGCGAGTGAAAAAAGTATTTGATCTCATGTGGTTTTCTGGATATTTTTGTTGTTATCTCTGTCTCTCATGCTGCGTACACACGATCGTTATTCATGTCATGCAAAAAAACAACGTTTTTCTCGTCGTGATTCCCCTCAAGCCTGCCTTGCCTACACACGTTCATGAAAAAAAACGCTTGAGCAAAGCGCGATGATGTACAACGGCACTATAAAGGGGACGTTCCATTCGAATGGCGCCACCCTTTGGGCTGCATTTGCTGATCCTCGTGTTAATAAAGTTTGGCAAGAGACGATTCGCGCTTTTCAGTCTTTGTGCTTTTCAGGCCGTTACAGCGTGACGAATGTGCTATCTCCATTACGAACGTTTGTTTTATCAGAACGAGCGCTCCCGTCTCATACTTGATTCTGAGCATGCGCTTTTTTTTCCCCCCCTCGTAAAAGCGTACACACGACTGCTTTTTACGACGTTAAAAAGAACGATGTGAAAAACGAGGAGAAAAAAAAGAGCAGGTTCTAAAAAAAATTTGGGGCATACACACGACCATTTTTCACGACCAATCTAAAAAATGGCAGTTTTCTCGTCATGAAAAACGGTCGTGTGTCCGCGGCATCGCTGTTAAAATAAACCCACCATTAAAATTATAGACTGATCATTTCTTTGTCAGTGGGCAAATGTACAAAATCAGCAACGGATCAAATACATTTTTTCCCCCCTCACTGTATATAATATTATAATGTATTTTTTTTACAATATAATTATTATATTGTGTTTTTGCACATTAAAATTTAAGAAAGCGTATTTTTTTCTAAACTAAATCGCATTTGAAAATACCTCCAAGCAAATACCGTGTGAGTTAAAAAAATGACAATATCCACCATTTTATTCTCTGCTTTAAAAAAAAATTATAATAATATATATATGTATATATATATATATATATATATCATCATTTTGTTTAATATATACACACAGAATGTGTGTATACATATATACACACATTTTATATTGGCTCCAGGCCTTTTCTGGCTCTTTATGTTTACATGTAACAATCAGTATTTTGTTGCTAAATTTTTAGAACCCCAAAACCTTTTATATATATATATATATATATATACATATATCATCATTTTTTTAATATATACACACATTTTATTTATATATATATATATATAAGAAATTTGGCAACAAAATACTGATTGTTACATGTAAACATAAAGAGCCAGAAAAGGCCTGGAGCCAATATAAATTTAATTCACTTTAATGCAGAAACCAGAAATGGTGTGAAACAGGAGTGTCTGAAACTAGATTGTGTGGGGCGGATACGGGGGGCCCCTGGGATGGTTTGTACAATAGGGCCCTACACAGATTCAGATATAAGGAGCGTGCATACAAATTGTTTTCCAATGTCTCACCACAGGGGCCCTGCAGACAATACGGACACTTTGGGTTGGATGGGGAACAAGTAATTGGAATGGTAATAAGTTCTCAGAAAGCTAAACACACACACAAAAAAAATAAATAACAGTTTATTAACATAAGGGTCCAGTTTTGTAAAAGCATTTACAAATATACAAAGTAAAACTAAAGTAAGAAACAACGGTTCTTCTTTCATAAAATCTTTATGAAAGAAAAAGAAAAAGAAACAACAGTTCTAAACTTTGGTTAAATTATCAATAATAGTGATGACTGTTCTGTATGTTATGGATTTGCGTGTTCATTATTACAGACCAATTGTTTTTTTATGTCACACAGTATTTGCGCAGCGGTTTCTCAAATGCAATTTTATGGGAAAAATTCACTTTTTTTGTGAAATTTTAAAATCCTTTACAGGTTACCACTTTAGATTGAAAGAGAAGGTCCAGTGCTAGAATTACTGCCCATGATCTGGTGTTTGTGGTGATACCTCACATGTGTGGGGCAAACCCTGTTTACGCACGTGCGAGACTGTCTTGTGCGTTCGCCTACACTGTGACTGGCGTGGTGGTAACGAGGAACGCTGTTGCTGGCATATACTAGTCTGGTGACACTGGGACTGGTGTGGTGACATTAATTCTGGTGTGCTGATACTGGGACTGGTGTGGTGACACTAATTCTGGTGTGCTGATACTGGGACTGGTGTGCTGACACTAATTCTGGTGTGCTGATACTGGGACTGGTGTGGTGACCCTAATTCTGGTGTGCTGACACTGGGATTGGTGTGCTGACACTGGGACTGGTGTGGTGACACTAATTCTGGTGTGCTGATACTGGGACTGGTGTGGTGACACTAATTCTGGTTGGCTGACACTGGGACTGGTGTGCTGACACTGGGACTGGTGTGCTGACACTAATTCTGGTGTGCTGATACTGGGACTGGTGTGGTGACACTAATTCTGGTTGGCTGACACTGGGACTGGTGTGCTGACACTGGGACTGGTGTGCTGACACTAATTCTGGTGTGCTGATACTGGGACTGGTGTGCTGACACTAATTCTGGTGTGCTGATACTGGGACTGGTGTGGTGACACTGGGACTGGTGTGGTGACACTGGGACTGGTGTGCTGACACTGGGACTGGTGTGCTGACACTGGGACTGGTGTGGGGACACTAATACCAGTGTGGTGACACTGGGACTGGTGTGGGGACACTAATACTGGTGTGGTGACACTGGGACTGGTGTGGGCGGCGGTGATAAGGAACACTGTTGCTGGCTAATACTAATTGGGTGACACTGGTACTGGTGAAGTGACACTGGGACTGGTGTGGTGACACTAATTCTGGTGTGCTGATACTGGGACTGGTGTGGTGATACTAATTCTGGTGTGCTGATATGGGTTTGGACACATGCAGGGGTGGTAGTGGGGGGTTAGACACAGGCAGGGGTGGTAGGGGGATAGACATAGGCAGGGGTGGTAAAGAGGGGGTTAGACACAGGCAGGGGTGGTAGGGGGTTAGACACAGGCAGGGGTGGTAGGGGGATAGACACAGGCAGGGGTGGTAGGGGGATAGACACAGACAGGGCTGGTAGGGGGGATAGACACAGGCAGGGGTGGTAGGGGGTTTAGGCACAGGCAGGGGTGGTAGGGGGTTTGGACACATGCAGGGGTGGTAGGGGGATAGACACAGGCAGGGGTGGTAGTGGGGGGTTAGACACAGGCAGGGGTGGTTGGGGAATAGGCATGGGTGGTAGGTGGGTTTAGACACAGGCAGGGGTGGTAGGGGGATAGACACAGACAGGGGTCGTAGGGGGAATAGACACAGGCAGGGGTGGTAGGGGGATAGACACAGACCAGGGGTGGTAGGGGGGTTAGACACAGGCAGGGGTGGTAGGGGGAATAGGCAAAGGCATGGGTGGTAGGGGGTTTAGACACAGGCAGGGGTGGTAGGGGGATAGACCTAGGCAGGGGTGGTAGGGGGTTAGACAAAGGAAAGGGTGGTAGGGGGATAGACACAGACAGGGGTCGTAGGGGGAATAGACACAGGCAGGGGTGGTAGGGGGTTAGACACAGGCAGGGGTGGTAGGGGGATAGACACAGACCAGGGGTGGTAGGGGGGGGGTTTAGACACAGGCAGGGGTGGTAAAGAGGGGGTTAGACACAGGCAGGGGTGGTAGGGGGGTTAGACACAGGCAGGGGTGGTAGGGGGGATAGACACAGTCAGGGGTGGTAGGGGGGATAGACACAGGCAGGGGTGGTAGAGAGGGGTTAGACACAGGCAGGGGTGGTAGGGGGTTAGACACAGGCAGGGGTGGTAGGGGGTTAGACACAGGCAGGGGTGGTAAAGGTTTAGACAAGTCAGGGGTGGTAGGGGGGATAGACACAGTCAGGGGTGGTAGGGGGGATTAGACACAGGCAGGGGTGGTAGAGAGGGGTTAGACACAGGCAGGGGTGGTAGGGGGTTTAAGCACAGGCAGGGGTGGTAGGGGGGTTTGGACACATGCAGGGGTGGTAGGGGAATAGACACAGGCATGGGTGGGCGGGGGTTTAGACACAGGAAGGGGTGGTAGGGGGATAGACATAGGCAAGGGTGGTAAAGAGGGGGTTAGACACAGGCAGGGGTGGTAGGGGGTTAGACACAGGCAGGGGTGGTAGGGGGATAGACACAGACAGGCCTGGTAGGGGAGTTAGACACAGGCAGGGGTGGTAGGGGGATAGACACAGGCAGGCCTGGTAGGGGAGTTAGACACAGGCAGGGGTGGTAGGGGGGATAGACACAGGCAGGGGTGGTAGAGAGGGGTTAGACTCAGGCAGGGGTGGTAGGGGGTTTAGGCACAGGCAGGGGTGGTAGGGGGGTTTGGACACATGCAGGGGTGGTAGGGGGTTAGACAGAGGCAGGGGTGGAAGGGGGTTAGACACAGGCATGGGTGGTAGGGGGGATAGACACAGGCAGGGGTGGTAGAGAGGGGTTAGACACAGGCAGGGGTGGTAGGGGGTTTGGGCACAGGCAGGAGTGGTAGGGAGGTGGTAAGACACAGGCAGAGGTGGTAGGGAGGGGGTTAGACACAGGCAGGGGTGGTAGGGGAGTTAGACAAAGGCAGGGGTGGTAGGGGGGATAGACACAGTCAGGGGTGGTAGGGAGGGGGTTAGACACAGGCAGGGGTGGTAGGGGAGTTAGACAAAGGCAGGGGTGGTAGGGGGGATAGACACAGTCAGGGGTGGTAGGGGGGATTAGACACAGGCAGGGGTGGTAGAGAGGGGTTAGACACAGGCAGGGGTGGTAGGGGGTTTAGGCACAGGCAGAGGTGGTAGGGGGGTTTGGACACATGCAGGGGTGGTAGGGGGTTTAGGCACAGGCAGGGGTGGTAGTGGTGGGTTAGACACAGGCAGGGGTGGTAGGGGGAATAGACACGGGCATGGGTGGTAGGGGGGTTTAGACACAGGCAGGGGTGGTAGGGGGATAGACATAGGCAGGGGTGGTAAAGAGGGGGTTAGACACAGGCAGGGGTGGTAGGGGGTTAGACACAGGCAGGGGTGGTAGGGGTTAGACACAGGCATGGGTGGTAGGGGGGATAGACACAGACAGGGGTGGTAGGGGGGACTGACACAGGTAGGGGGGTTTAGACACGGGCAAGGGTGGTAAAGAGGGGGTTAGACACGGGCAGGGGTGGTAGGGGGGGATAGACACAGGCAGGGGTGGTAGGGGGGTTTAGACACAGGCAGGGGTGGTAAAGAGGGGGTTAGACACAGGCAGAGGTGGTAGGGGGGTTAGACACAGGCATTGGTGGTAGATGGGATAGACACAGGCAGGCCTGGTAGGGGAGTTAGACACAGGCAGGGGTGGTAGGGGGTTTAGACACAGGCAGGGGTGGTAGAGATGGGGTTAGACAAAGACAGGGGTGGTAGGGGGACAGACACAGGCAGGGGTGGTAGGGGGACAGACACAGACAGGGGTGGTAGAGAGTCATTAGACACAGGCATGAGTGGTAGGGGGTTAGACACAGGCAGGGGTGGTAGGGGGTTAGACACAGGCAGGGGTGGTAGGGGGTTAGACACAGGCAGGGGTGGTAGGGGGTTAGACACAGGCAGGGGTGGTAGGGGGTTAGACACAGGCAGGGGTGGCAGGGGGCTAGACACAGGCAGGGGTGGTGGGGGGGTTAGACACAGTTAGGGGGTTAGACACAGGCAGAGGTGGTAGGGGAGGTTTAGACACAGGCAGGGGTAGTAGGGGGGTTTAGAAACAAGCAGGGGTGGTAGGGGGATAGACACAGGCAGAGTTGGTAGGGAGGGGGATAGACACAGGCAGGGGTGGTGGAGAGGATTAGACAGAGGGCAGGGGTGGTAGGAAAGGGCTTAGACCCAGGCAGGGGTGGTAAAAAAGGACTTAGACCCAGGCAGGGGTGGTAGGGGTTTAGACCCAGGCAGGGGTGGTAGGGGGGATAGACACAGGCAGGGGTGGTAGGGGAGTTAGACACAGGCAGGGGTGGTAGGGGGGTTAGACACAGACAGGGGTGGTAGGGGAGTTAGACACAGGCAGGGGTGGTAGGGGGGTTAGACCCAGGCAGGGGTGGTAGGGGAGTTAGACACAGGCAGGGGTGGTAGGGGAGTTAGACACAGGCAGGGGTGGTAGGGGGGTTAGACACAGACAGGGGTGGTAGGAAAGGGCTTAGATACAGGCAAGGGTGGTAGGGGGGTTTAGACACAGGCAGGGGTGGTAGGGGGATATTATATATTGTATACATACAGGATATATTATATATTGTATACATGCAGGATATATTTTGTATACATACAGGATATATTATATTATATATTGTATACATACAGATTATATGATATTATATATTGTATACATACAGGATATATTATATTATATATTGTATACATACAGGATATATTATATTATATATTGTATACATACAGGATATATTATATTATATATTGTATACATACAGGATATATTATATTATATATTGTATACATACAGGATATATTATATATTGTATACATGCAGGATATATTTTGTATACATACAGGATATATTATATTATATATTGTATACATACAGGATATATGATATTATATATTGTATACATACAGGATATATTATATTATATATTGTATACATACAGGATATATGATATTATATATTGTATACATACAGGATATATTATATATTGTATACATGCAGGATATATTTTGTATACATACAGGATATATTATATTATATATTGTATACCTACAGGATTTATTATATTAAACATTGTATCTTTCTCTTTTTGCCAGGGGAGAAAAATGTAAACAAACAAATGTGTAAAAAAATTAATTAAAAAAAATAATAAAATATTTTTAAAAAGTAAAAAAAATAGCTAGATCACATTTTGATCTAGGTCAATGTCAGGGTTAGTGTTAGGGTCAAGGTAAAGGTAACAATGTCAAAGTCAGGGTCAGTATATTTTAGGTAGAATTTAAAGAAAAAAAATTAAATATATATTTTTTCAATTAGTATTATTGTCAGTAGGGGAGATTTCCTAAAATTGGTGCACAGAGAATCTGGTGCAGCTTTGCACAGTAACCAATCAGCTTTGAGGTTTTATTGTCAAAGGCTTAACTGATGAAGCTGAAGGAAGAAGCTGATTGGTTACTATGCACAGCTACACCACATTCCGTGTGCTCCAAATTTAGTAAATTTCAAGTAGGCTAATAAAGCAAACTACACACGTTTTGTTTCTGGGCCGTACTACGGATACAACCAACAACTAAAGCACACGGTTGGACTTTTGGCCAACAAACTTCATTTTGAGCAAGTTGGACCAACAATCCGACCGTGTGTACGCTCCATCGGACAAACTTTTTTGCTTTTTTTGGTGTTTTCATCGGACAAAAGTTGGGTCTGCAAACGGAAAAACTTTTGGCCAACAAAAGTCCGATGGAGCAAAGTCCGACCGTGTGTACAGAAAACCATCGGACTTTTGTCCGATGGACAAAACAACTAATGTTAAAATCAACCAACAATAGCAGAAGTTGACCAAAGGGGTGGCGGTAAAGAGCAGAAAAACCACGTGATGTTGCAAAAAGTTTTGGGAAAGTTTGCAGAAAAGTCCTGTGGTGTGTATGCTATGGGTGTGCCCGGCCAACTCCGTTCGGACAAAAATCCACAGAAAAGTCAGATGGAAGTCCGACCGTGTGTACGAGGCTTTACATACACATATGTGGACTCTCTGTGATCACCAGGAGAATTTAATTTGGGTTGCTTTTTGGTGGTCGGTCATGATAATAGTAACAAATATACAGCTATATGGGTTTTTTTTTAAGGATGGAGGTTCCTCCACAGGACAAGGACTAAGAATGTGGCCAATGAGAGCACAAAGGAAATTTAAAGGTCACAAAACAAAACCTGAAAGACAAAAGAATTCAATGTTCCCACCCAAAAACAAACCAAACAATGGAGACTCAGCCAGGAGTGGTTCTCTTTGACCACCTTCCCCCCCCAGGCCAATTCTAACACATATGTGGAAAAATCCCCCCCCCCCCCCAAAAAAAAAAATTTGCTAGAAAATTACATAAAACGTCTAAACATTATATATTTTTGAAGGCAAAGACCCTGCAGATTAAAATTGCGGGTGTTGCAATTTTTTAATGTCGCACAATATTTGCGAAGCCATTTTAAAAAGCAGATTTTTATTTTTAAAAAAAACAAAAAAAACACATTAATGGATTTTAAAGCACACAAACACGATATAATATCCAATTGTTTGGTAAAATAAAAAAGATGATGTTATGCTGAGTAAATAGATACCTAACATGTCACTCTTTCAAATTGCGCACCCCTGTGGAAGGGCGACAAACGATGGTACCTAAAAATCTCCTTAGGTGGTGCTTTTAAAAGCTTCTACAGGTTACCAGTTTAGAGTTACACAGGAGGCCTGATGATAGAATTATTGTGCTCGCTGTTATGTTCACACATGTGTGGTGCAATTGGCGTACTACTATTTGTGGGACCTACGCGTGCGTTCCCCCTTTGTGCGTAAACACATTTTTCATTTATTTAATATATTAATATTTATTTTATTTACACGTGTGGTGCGATCGTTCTTTACATATGCTTGTGGGACCTACAAAAGCGTTCCCATTTGAGGTTAAGCACAGGGAAGGGGGATTGGGAGTGCTTTTATATTTTTATTATTTATAATTTATTTATGTAATTTTATTTTTATTGAATTTCTTAATATTTAGTTATTTTTAAAATAGTTTATTATTTATTTTATTTAAAATAAATGTTCACTGCCCCTTTCATTGTTTTTCTTTTATCAACTTTATTGCTATCACAAAGGATGAACGACATCCCTTGTGATAGCATGGGCCATGACAGGTCCTCTTTATGGAGAGATTGAGGCTCTATTAGACCCCAGATCTCTCCTCTGGCCTACAAATCATCTGATCTAACCGAGATCGGTGTGATCGGATGCTGTATAAGCCGGAAATGTCTTGTAAACAACAAACAGAAATCGGAAGTGACAATTTCCTCGTTGCTTGCGGTTTCTTACATGACAGAGGGGAGGAAGGTACGGATGTACAGGCCTCACCTCAGCACATTGAACGGCGGTGATCCCTGGCTCTCTGGTCACTCGGGAGACCCCGGTAAGGGCGACAGGAAATGGCCGGAGGGGGGCCCCCGTTCACACTCTGTAGAAATGATTGGGTGGCTGCATAGCCACTGGGATCACTTCTAAAGGTGGCCACAGATGGGTAGAAAAATTGCTCAAAAATTTGTTCGAAATGCTCAATCATTAGACTTTCTAAATGTCCGTGGGCTTTTAAAGATCTATGGGGAAAAAAAACCCGAACAGTCATGTTGATTTTTTTTTTTTGTGCGAACGAACGGTTTTCAAAGTATGAGTAGTGGAATCAATTGGGATTGGTAGGGGGGTTAGACACAGACAGGGGTGGTAGAGAGGGGGTTAGACACAGGCAGGGGTGGGGGGGTTAGACACAGGCAGGGGTGGTAGGGGGGTTTAGACACAGGCAGGGGTGGTGGGGGGGTTTAGACACAGACAGGGGTGGTGGGGGGGTTTAGACACAGACAGGGGTGGTAGGGAGGGGGTCAGACACAGGCAGGGGTGGGGGGGTTAGACACAGGCAGGGGTGGTAGGGGGGCTAGACACAGGCAGGGGTGGTAGGGGTGGTTAGACACAGACAGGGGTGGTAGGGAGGGGTTTAGACACAGGCAGGGGTGGTAGGGGGGATAGACACAGGCAGGGGTGGTAGGCGGGTTTAGACACAGGCAGGGGTGGTAGGGGGGTTTAGACACAGGCAGGGGTGGTAGGGGTGGTTAGACACAGGCAGGGGTGGTAGGGGGGTTTAGACACAGGCAGGGGTGGTAGGGGGGTTAGACACAGGCAGGAGTGGTAGGGGGGTTAGATACAGGCAGGGGTGGTAGGGAGTTTAGTTTAGTTTTGGGGTCAAGGTAAGGGTAAAAAGATCAATGTCAGGGTCAGTATATTTTAGGTAGGATTTAAATAAAAAAGATTAAAAAAAATATAGTTTTTCAATTAGCATCAGTGTCAGTCAGTGGCGTACCGTGGGGGGGCCAGGGGGGCGATTGCCCCGGCGCAAAATTTAGAGGGGCGCAGCGCCAGGTGGCAGGTTACCTGCAGCTCTTCTCCTGGGCTGTGCAGTCTAGGAAACTGTAAACTCTTCCGCTTCGCTATGAGGAAGAAGTTGCGGTGCAGTCCCGGCTTAGGCTCCTGCGGTGATACTGACACAGCAGTGAGTAAATGAACATTGAAGACCACCCATGATGATGCCAGGGATTGTGACCGTGTGGAGACTGGGGGGAAGGAGGAGGGCAGGCGACTCACGAGGCATCCTCTCCATTACACGCCATTCCCCACACACGAGGTCCACGATCCCGTCTCGTGCGACATGCTGTCCGTCCACTTAGCCCGCCCCACAGTCCGGACTTCCGACCCCCGCCGCTTTTCCTGAGTCCTGCCTGTGCCTGTCAGTGTGCTGCTACATGGCCCCGGCACTCTGACCCTGCACTGACCACCCCAGGAATGGAGGAAACCGGGGCCAGGAGGAAGAGGATGAGGCATCATCCACACAGACAGAAGCCCCTCCTTACCGACAGCTGCACTGACATTGTGAGTACTCCTCTACAGAGGAAAGCTCTGTACAGGATGATGGCAGCCGGAGGGCAGGCTGGGGCTGAGCTCTGAACTGGAATCTGTGGGAAAGAGAGCTTTGTATTTGGGGGGGGGAGAGATGTACACAGCGCACCCCCTCAACCCTGTACACAGCGCAGCCCCCTCAACCCTGCACGCCACACACAGCGCACCCCCTCAACCCTGCATGCCACACACAGCGCACCCCTCTCAACCCTGCATGCCACACACAGCGCACCCCTCTCAACCCTGCATGCCACACACAGCGCAACCCCCTCAACCCTGCAAGCCACACACAGCGCACCCCTCTCAACCCTGCATGCCACACACAGCGTACCCCTCTCAACCCTGCAAGCCACACACAGCGCACCCCTCTCAACCCTGCATGCCACACACAGCGTACCCCTCTCAACCCTGCATGCCACACACAGCGCACCCCTCTCAACCCTGCATGCCACACACAGCGCAACCCCCTCAACCCTGCAAGCCACACACAGCGCACCCCTCTCAACCCTGCATGCCACACACAGCGTACCCCTCTCAACCCTGCATGCCACACACAGCGCAACCCCCTCAACCCTGCAAGCCACACACAGCGCACCCCTCTCAACCCTGCATGCCACACACAGCGTACCCCTCTCAACCCTGCATGCCACACACAGCGTACCCCTCTCAACCCTGCATGCCACACACAGCGCACCCCTCTCAACCCTGAACTCCGTACACAGCGCACCTCTGAACCCTGCATTCTGTACAAAGCGCATCCCTCAGCCTTGCACTCCATACACAATTTGGGTTGTTTTTTGGTGGTAGGTTATGATAATAGTAACAAATATACAGCTACATTTTTTTTAAAGTTTTTTTTTTTTTACTACTTTGGGACATTTTTTTTTATAATAATGATAACAACAATAGATATCTGTTACCATTTACCACCAAATAAAAGCCATTGTATTGCATTAAAGAACATTAATAATAATAAAAAAAACACAAAATTTGAACAAAAAAACAACTTTATTTCATTTCTAAAAAACTTTATTCCAGAATAATAATTCTAGCAGTCAAATTCTAAAACTGTGCCTAGCCATTCATTCAGTGAATTCACTCTCTGCTAGAATGAAGTAAAAAAATGAATGGTTACATTTATCTGCCAATTCCGTTTGTATTTCTTAGACTCCTCAGTGCCACCCAGTGGCCATAATGTGGTGTTTTACTACTGCCCATAATAAAAGAACATTCGTACAGAAGAGGAAATAACCTAAGAACATTCATTTTTGCCCAATTCATACAGAATGAATGTACATGCAGATTGGGGAGACAGATTTGATTATTTTTTCTTTTTTTTATAAATAGACCCCCATAGTGTCATATTAAACAAGAGAAATAAATAATTAAGGCCTGGTTCATAATTTTGCATTTTTGATGCTATTTGCAGAAATGCACTACAGTCCATTTAACAGGCTTCCCTATGGGACACGTTCACATCTATGCTTTTTTTCCCCGCTACTGCATTTTTGGAAAGGGTCAGGGACGTTTTTAAATGCAAAATGGTGCCCTCAGACTTCGATGGAGACGCAGCGCAAAAGCATGTGTTACGTATTTTACTCATTACACATTTTTTTTATCTGCCCAACAACAAATTGTCAAAAAAACATAAAAAATGCCAAATACATTTAAAAATAAACATATGTTGTAGTATGTTTTTTATGCATTTTATTGCATTTTGAATTTTTGTTTTGCAAAAAAAAAACTGCCAAGAAAATGCATAAAAAAATCATTTTTGACGCATTTTATTATGCGTTTTTGACTAGTTTCACATTTTTTTAATCTGCCCAACAACAAATTGTCAAAAAGAGCATTAAAAATGCAAAATGCATAAAAAAATATGTTGTAGTATGTTTTTTATGCATTTTATTGCATTTTGCATTTTTTTTGCAAAAAAATTGTCAACAAAATGCATTAAAAAAAATCGTTTTTGATGCATTTTTTATGCGTTTTTGACTTGTTTCACATTTTTTTAATCTGCCCAAAAAAAAAATTGTCAAAAAATCATAAAAAATGCAAAATGCATGAAAAAACATATGTTGTAGTATTTTTTTTATGCATTTTGCATTTTTTTTGCAAAGAAAAATTGTCAAAAACGAGTAAAAAACATACTACAACAACAAATTGACAAAAAAAAAAAAGCATAAAAAAAATGTAAACACAAATCGCATAAAAAAAATGTGAAAAAAGCATCAAAAACGTGTGCGCAAAAAAAGCACTGCAGAAACAGATCAAAAGCAAACTGTGCAGGTGTAAACCAGGAATAAATAAAATGTATGCATGGATTGGTGGACCAGGGTAGGTTTGCAGCCAGTTGCTGTGATCAGGGAGGGAGGAAGATGGAAAAAATATCAGAAAAAAAAAAAAGAATTTGCAATATTCCACCATTCAGAATCCCTCAACCCTATGAGGTCACCAATCTCTAGGCAGATTTCTCACATCTGGCACCCCTCATATCGTTACACAACCCTCTACTACACATAACACAGGATAGAGGGGCTCGGAGAAGTCAGCGGTGAAGGTGTGGAGGTGGCGGATGGGGTCACACATATAGAAGGAGATCTGTCCGGCCTCATAATCCAGTAAAACCCGGACTTTGTTACCAAGAAGATTGTCAGGGAGTTCGGTCTCATCCATGTCATGTATTGCCATATAGTCTTCATCCCAGCAGTGCAAACCCCAGGAAACGTCATTACATCCAATCAAGGAGTCATCCCCGTCCCTGTCTATACCGGCGTAACACATCCCGATTCTCCACTTATTGGATCCTTGGACATCCACTTCCCAGTATTTTCGCCCTGAGGAGAAACTCTGACTACCTAAAACCTGATGATATTTCATAAACCTCCCCTCAGTATCTGGGCGATTGTGGTGGGTACCTGAGATGGATGCAATCTTCTTATCATACGAGATACATACATCGTTATGAGCCGTGTCCTCGTCCAATAATATGTCTAAAGCTTCCTGTATATGGATCCCCGGAACGAATTTGGTCATTATATTTGATATACCTGTGCTGATCATATGTGAGATTCCAAACAGATCCACTCCATCATGGAGGAGGTTCTCCTTCTTCTTTATGAAGGCCTCTTCCAGTGTCTCCAACTGGTGTCCCTGATGTTCTCCAGTTATAATGCAGGAGATACAGATAGCAGTAGAGTCCTCGGTGCAGTAATATTCCAGGATCTTCTTATGGACGGGGCACTTCCTGTTCTCCGGGGTGCTGGTGGGGACACGTAACACGTGTTCTGGTGACTTGCTGTGGACTCTCAGATGGTCCTCACATAGAGAAGCCTCACAATGCAGGCAGGTTTTCACGGCAGGTACAGAAAAAAAAATACAGTAAGTACAGGAGATGCCGGTCTCTGGATCTGGTTCTGGTGGAGCCGAGAGGAAATGCTGAGTGATGTTACGCAGAGTGATATTTCTTTGCAGTGAAGGTCTCTCCCGGAACTTCCTCCTGCACTGAGGGCAGGAATAACATCCAGACCCCTCCTGGGTATCCAACGCACGGTCAATGCAGACCCGACAGAAGTTGTGTCCACATCTCAACATGATGGGATCCGTATAAATGTTCAGGCAGATAGGACAATCCAGCTCCGCTCTCAGGTCTGAGGACGCCATCGCTGATAGAAGAGAGAGAAATGAGCAAAGTTCCTTATACTCTAAAACCAGTTGTCCAGTGAGGGACGTTCCTCCACAGGACAAGGACTAAGAATGTGGCCAATGAGAGCACAAAGGAAATTTAAAGGTCACAAAACAAAACTGAAAGACAAAAAAAATTCAATGTTCCCACCCAAAACAAACAAAACAATGGAGACTCAGCCAGGAGTGGTTCTCTTTGACCACCTTCCCCCCAGGCCAGTTCTAACACATATGTGGAAAAATCCCCCCCAAAAATAGTTTTTTTGCTAGAAAATTACATAAAACGTCTAAACATTATATATTTTTGAAGGCAATGACCCTGCAGATTAAAATTGCGGGTGTTGCAATTTTTTATGTCGCACAATATTTGCGCAGCCATTTTTAAAAAGCAGATTTTTAGGACAAAAAAATAAAATTTTATGGATTTTAATGCACACAAACACGATATAATACCCAATTGTTTGGTAAAATATAAAATATGATGTTATGCTAAGTAAATAGATACCTAACATGTCACTCTTTCAAATTGCGCACCCCTGTGGAAGGGCGACAAACGACGGGACCTAAAAATCTCCATAGGTGGCGCTTTAAAAGCTTCTACAGGTTACCAGTAGGGATGAGCCGAACACCCCCGGGTTCGGTTCGCACCAGAACCTACGAACGGACCGAAAGTTCGCACGAACGTTAGAACCCTATTAAATACAATGGACGCGAACGTTCGAAATCAAAAGTGCTAATTATAAGGGCTAATATGCAAGTTATTGTCCTAAAAAGTGTTTGGGGACCCGGGTCCTGCCCCAGGGGACATGTATCAATGCAAAAATACGTTTTAAAAACGGCCGTTTTTTTGGGAGCAGTGATTTTAATGATGCATAAAGTGAAAAAAAAAGTGAAATATTCCTTTTAAATATCGTACCTGGGGGGTGTCTAAAGTATGCCTGTGAAGTGCCACGTGTTTCCCGTGTTTAGAACTGTCCCTGCACAAAATGTCATTTCTGAAGGAAAAAAAGTCATTTAAAACTCACTTGCGGCTATAATGAATTGTCGGCTCCCGGCAATACAGAGAAAAGTCATTGATAAAAAAAAATTAAAAAAAATGCGTGGGGTTCCCCCTAAATTCAATTACCAGGCCCTTCAGGTCTGGTATGGATATTAAGGGGAATTCCACCCCAATTTTTTTTTAAAAATGGCGTGGAGTCCCCCAAAAATCCATACCAGACCCTTTATCCGAGCACGCAACCTGGCAGGCCGCAGGAAAAGAGGGGGGAGACGAGAGAGCGCCCCCCCCTCCTGAACCGTACCAGGCCACATGCCCTCAACATACCCTTGCCTGGTGGTTGTGAGGGTCTGCGGGCGGGGGGCTTATCGGAATCTGGAAGACCCCTTTAACAAAGGGGACCCCCAGATCCCGGCCCTCCCCTATGTGAATTGGTAATGGGGTACATTGTACCCCTACCATTTCACAAAGAAAGTGTAACAAATTGTAAAAAAAAAGACACCGTTGGGAAAGTCCTTTATTAAAAAAATAAAAAATAAATAAATAAAAAACATTCCAGCGATGAAATCCAGTGTCCCACGGCGATCCGATGTCCGGCGCTGTCCACATGAAATGTCATTCGCTGAGCCTGAGCGGACCTGATGGGGAACTTCCTCCGCAGTGTAATAAATGAATAGACCCGCCCCTTCTAAAGTTCCCCATCAGGTCCGCTCAGCCAATGACGTAGGCGGGGTCGGACCTGATGGGGAACTTCCTCCGCAGTGTAATAAATGAATAGACCCGCCCCTTCTCACTTTCCGCATCTGGTCCGCTTAGCCTTACACCTAGTCATTGGCTGAGAGGACCTGATGGGGAACTTTAGAAGGGGCGGGTCTATACATGTAATAGACTGTGGAGGAAGTTCCCCATCAGGTCCGCTCAGGCTCAGCCAATGACATTTCTTGTGGACAGCGCTGGACATCGGATCACCGCGAGACACTGGATTTCATCGCTGGAATGTTTTTGTTTTTTTTAATAAAGGACTTTTCCAACGGTGTCTGTGTTTTTTTTTTTCAATTTGTTACACTTTCTTCGTGAAATGGTAGGGGTACAATGTACCCCTTACCAATTCACATGGGGGGGGCCGGGATCTGGGGGTCCCCTTTGTTAAAGGGGTCTTCCAGATTCCGCTAAGCCCCCCGCCCGCAGACCCCCACAACCACCGGGCAAGGGTTGTGGGGATGAGGCCCTTGTCCCTATCAACATGGTGACATCCTCCCCATGTTGAGGGCATGTGGCCTGGTACGGTTCAGGAGGGGGGGCGCTCTCTCGTCCCCCCCTCTTTTCCTGCGGCCTGCCAGGTTGCGTGCTCGGATAAAGGGCCTGGTATGGATATTTGGGGGGAACCCCACGCATTTTTTTTTAAATTTGCGGCAGGGTTCCCCTTAATATCCATACCAGACCTGAAGGGCCTGGTAATTGAATTCTGGGGGAACCCCCACGCATTTTTTTTTTTTTTTTTTTTTTTACCAATGACTTTTCTATGTATTGCTGGGAGCCGACAATTCATTAATAGCCGCGAGTGAGTTTTAAATTACTTTTTTTCCTTCAGAAATGATACTTTGTGCAGGGACAGTTCTAAGCACGGGAAACCACCGCGACTTTACACACCCCCCAGGTACGATATTTAAAGGAATATTTCACTTTTATTGTTTCACTTTAAGGATTATTAAAATCACTGCTCCCGAAAAAACGTCAGTTTTTAAATCTTCTTTTTGCATTGATACATGTCCCCTGGGGCAGGACCCGGGTCCCCAAACACTTTTTATGACAATAACTTGCATATTAGCCTTTATAATTAGCACTTTTTATTTCGAACGTTCGAGTCCATTGTATTTAATAGGGTTCTAAAGTTCGTGCGAACGTTCTGTCTGTTCGCAGGTTCTGGTGCGAACCGCACAGGGGGGTGTTCGGCTAATCCCTACACAGGAGGCCTGATGATAGAATTATTGCGCTCGCTCTTATGTTCACACATGTGTGGTGCGATCGTCCTTTACATATGCTTGTGGGACCCACAAAAGCGTTCCCATTTGAGGTTAAGCACAGGGAAGGGGGATTGGGAGCGCTTTACATTTTTATTATTTATAATTTATTTATGTAACTTTATTTTTATTGAATTTCTTAATATTTAGTAATTTTTAAAATAGTTTATTATTTATTTTATTTAAAATAAATGTTTACTGCCCCTTTAATTTTTTTTCTTTTATCAACTTTATTGCTATCAGAATGACTGACATCCCTTGTGATAGCATGGGCCATGACAGGTCCTCTTTATGGAGAGATCGAGGCTCTATTAGACCCCAGATCTCTCCTCTGGCCTATAAATCATCTGATCTTACCAAGATCGGTGTGAATGGATGCTGTATAAGCCGGAAATGTCTTGTAAACAACAAACCGACACCAGAAGTGACAATTTCCTCGTTGCTTGCGGTTTCTTACATGACAGAGGGGAGGAAGGTACGGATGTACAGGCCTCACCTCAGCACACTGAACGGCGGTGATTCCTGGCTCTTTGGTCACTCGGGAGACCCCGGTAAGGGCGGCAGGAAACGGCCGGAGGTGGGCCCTCGTCCACGCTCTGTGGAAATGATTGGGTGGCTGTATAGCCACTGGGATCACTTCTAAAGGTGGCCACAGATGGGTAGAAAAATTGCTCAAAAATTTGTTTGAAATGCTCAATAATTTCTAAATGTTCGTGGGCTTTTAAAGATGCAAAGATCTATGGGGAAAAAAAACCCGAACAGTCATGTTGATTTTTTTTGGTGCGAACGAACGGTTTTCAAAGTATGAGTAGTGGAATCAATTGGGATTGGTAGGGGGGTTAGACACAGGCAGGGGTGGTAGAGAGGGGGTTAGACACAGGTAGGGGGGCTAGACACAGGCAGGGGTGGTAGGGGGGTTAGACACAGGCAGGGGTGGTAGGGGGGCTAGATACAGGCAGGGGTGGTAGGGGGGTTTAGACACAGGCAGGGTTGGTAGGGGTGGTTAGACACAGGCAGGGGTGGTAGAGGGGTTTAAACACAGGCAGGGGTGGTAGGGGGGTTAGATACAGGCAGGGGTGGTGGGTTAGACACAGGCAGGGGTGGTAGGGGGGTTTAGACACAGGCAGGGGTGGTAGAGGGGTTTAAACACAGGCAGGCGTGGTAGGGGTGGTTAGACACAGGCAGGGGTGGTAGGGGGGTTTATACACAGGCAGGGGTGGTAGGGGGGTTAGATACAGGCAGGGGTGGTGGGTTAGACACAGGCAGGGGTGATAGGGGGGTTTAGACACAGGCAGGGGTGGTAAGACACAGGCAGGGGTGGTAGGGGGGTTTAGACACAGGCAGGGGTGGTAGGGGGGTTTAGACACAGGCAGGGGTGGTAGGGGGGTTTAGACACAGGCAGGGGTGGTAGGGGTGGTTAGACACAGACAGGGGTGGTAGTAGGGTTTAGACACAGACAGGGGTGGTAGGGGGGTTTAGACACAGGCAGGGGTGGTAGGGGTGGTTAGACACAGACAGGGGTGGTAGGGGGGTTTATACACAGGCAGGGGTGGTAGGGGGGTTAGATACAGGCAGGGGTGGTAGGGAGTTTAGTTTAGTTTTGGGGTCAAGGTAAGGGTAAAAAGGTCAAAGTCAGGGTCAGTATATTTTAGGTAGGATTTAAAAAATAAATAAAACAATATCGTTTTTCAATTAGTATCAGTGTCAGTCAGTGGCGTAGCGTGGGGGGGCAGGGGGCGGTTGCCCCGGGCACAAAATTTAGAGGGGCGCAGTGGCAGGTGGCAGGTTACCTGCAGCTCTTCTCCTGCGCTGTGCAGTCTAGGAGACTGTGAGCTCTTCCGCTTCACTATGAAAAAGAAGTTGCAGTGCAGTCCCGGTTTAGGCTCCAGCGGTGACACTGACACAGCAGTGAGTAAATTTACACTGAAGACCACCCATTATGATCCCAGGGATTGTGACCGTGCAGAGACTGGGGGGTAGGGAGGAAGGCAGGCGACTCACGAGGCATCCTGCCCATTACACGCCACTCCCCACACACGAGGTCCACGATCCCGTCTCGTGCGACATGCTGTCCGTCCACTTAGCCCGCCCCACAGTCCGGACTTCCGACTTCCGCCGCTTCTCCTGAGTCCTGCCTGTGCCTGTCAGTGTGCTGCTACATGGCCCCGGCACTCTGACCCTGCACTGACCACCCCAGGAATGGAGGAAACCGGGGCCAGGAGGAAGAGGATGAGGCATCATCCACACAGACAGAAGCCCCTCCTTACCGACAGCTGCACTGACATTGTGAGTACTCCTCTACAGAGGAAAGCTCTGTACAGGATGATGGCAGCCGGAGGGCAGGCTGGGGCTGAGCTCTGAACTGGAATCTGTGGGAAAGAGAGCTTTGTATTTGGGGGGGGGGGAGAGATGTACACAGCGCACCCCCTCAACCCTGTACACAGCGCAGCCCCCTCAACCCTGCACGCCACACACAGCGCACCCCCTCAACCCTGCATGCCACACACAGTGCACCCCCCTCAACCCTGCAAGCCACACACAGCGCACCCCCCTCAACCCTGCAAGCCAATCACAGTGCTCCCCCCTCAACCCTGCAAGCCACACAAAGCGCACCCCCTCATCCCTGCACGCCACACACAGCGCACTCCCTCAACCCGTCAAGCCAAACACAGTGCACCCCCCTCAACCCTGCAAGCCATACAAAGCACACCCCCCTCAACCCTGCAAGCCACACACAGCGCACCCCTTTCAACCCTGCAAGCCACACACAGCGCACCCCCCTCAACCCTGCAAGCCTCACACAGTGCACCCTCCTCAACCCTGCAAGCCACACACAGCGCACCCCCTTCAAAACACACAGTGCACCTCCCTTAACCATGCAAGCCACACACAGCACACCCCCCTCAACCCTGCAAGCCACACACAGCGCACCCTCCTCAACCCTGCAAGCCACACACAGCGCACCCTCCTCAACCCTGCAAGCCACACACAGCGCATCCCCTCAACCCTGCAAGCCACACACAGCACACCCCCTTCAACCCTGCAAGCCTCACACAGCGCACCCCCCTCAATCCTACAAGCCACACACAGTGCACCCCCTTAACCCTGCACGCCACACACAGCGCACCCCCTTAACCCTGCACGCCACACATAGCGCACCCCTCTCAACCCTGCATGCCACACACAGCGCAACCCCCTCAACCTGCATTCCGTACACAGCGCACCTCTAAACCCTGCATTCCGTACACAGCGCACCTCTCAACCCTGCACTCCATACACAGCGCACCTCTCAACCCTGCATTCTGTACAAAGCGCATCCCTCAGCCTTGCACTCCATACACAGCGCACCCCTCAACCCCTATTGCTAATAATTAGTTCTAGTTCTTCTTTTCTGTCTATTGGTGGGTCCCGTCACTTCCGCGTCGGGACCCTTCGGGGTAAGACCGCGGTATATTAAGATTCCGTCACTTCCACGTCGGGACCCTTCGGGGGAAGTTCACTATATTAAGATTCATCTCAACTCAACTCAACTCAGCTTCTGCAGTCTGTGGTGTACAGGCAGTGAGATGATGTGCTGTAACCTTAAGCAACAAATCAGTGGGTTGTAATGATCTGCTGTAACCTCTAGCAGCCAATCGGTGAACCGTAATGATGTGCTGCAATGTCTAGCAACCAATTAGGGAGCATTAATAATGTGCAGTAACCTTGAGCAACCAGTGAGTGGTAATGATGTGCAGTAACCAATCAGTGAACAGTAACGATCTGCTGTAATCTCTAGCAAGCAATCAGTGAGCAATAATAATTTGCAGTAACCTCTAGCAACCAATCAGTTTGTAGTAATGATGTGCAGTAATCTCTAGCAAACAATGGGTAAGCGGTAATTATTTGCAGTATCGTCTAGCAACCAATCAGTGAGCAATAATAATGTTTAGTGGACAGTGTAGGAATCAGGTAGGTCAGTGTAGTAGTCAGTATAGGAATCAGGTGGGGCAGTGTAGTGGTCAGTATAGGAATCAGGTGGGTCAGTGTAGTAGTCAGTATAGGAATCAGGTGGGTCAGTGTAGTGGTCAGTATAGGAATCAGGTAGGTCAGTGTAGTGGTCAGTATAGCAATCAGGTAGGTCAGTGTAGTGGTCAGTATAGGAATCAGGTGGGTCAGTGTAGTGGTCAGTATAGGAATCAGGTAGGTCAGTGTAGTGGTCAGTATAGCAATCAGGTAGGTCAGTGTAGTAGTCAGTATAGGAATCAGGTGAGTCAGTGTAGTGGTCAGTATAGGAATCAGGTGGGTCAGTGTAGTGGTCAGTATAGGAATCAGGTGGGTCAGTGTAGTGGTCAGTATAGGAATCAGGTGGGGCAGTGTAGTGGTCAGTATAGGAATCAGGTGGGTCAGTGTAGTGGTCAGTATAGGAATCAGGTAGGTTAGTGTAGTGGTCAGTATAGGAATCAGGTGGGTCAGTGTAGTGGTCAGTATAGGAATCAGGTGGGTCAGTGTAGTGGTCAGTATAGGAATCAGGTAGGTCAGTGTAGTGGTCAGTATAGCAATCAGGTAGGTCAGTATAGGAATCAGGTGGGTCAGTGTAGTGGTCAGTATAGGAATCAGGTAGGTCAGTGTAGTGGTCAGTATAGCAATCAGGTAGGTCAGTGTAGTAGTCAGTATAGGAATCAGGTGGGTCAGTGTAGTGGTCAGTATAGGAATCAGGTAGGTCAGTTTAGTGGTCAGTATAGGAATCAGGTGGGTCAGTGTAGTGGTCAGTATAGGAATCAGGTAGGTCAGTGTAGTGGTCAGTATAGGAATCAGGTGGGTCAGTGTAGTGGTCAGTATAGGAATCAGGTGGGTCAGTGTAGTGGTCAGTATAGGAATCAGGTAGGTCAGTGTAGTGGTCAGTATAGCAATCAGGTAGGTCAGTGTAGTAGTCAGTATAGGAATCAGGTGGGTCAGTGTAGTGGTCAGTATAGGAATCAGGTAGGTCAGTGTAGTGGTCAGTATAGCAATCAGGTAGGTCAGTATAGGAATCAGGTGGGTCAGTGTAGTGGTCAGTATAGGAATCAGGTAGGTCAGTGTAGTGGTCAGTATAGCAATCAGGTAGGTCAGTGTAGTAGTCAGTATAGGAATCAGGTGGGTCAGTGTAGTGGTCAGTATAGGAATCAGGTAGGTCAGTTTAGTGGTCAGTATAGGAATCAGGTGGGTCAGTGTAGTGGTCAGTATAGGAATCAGGTAGGTCAGTGTAGTGGTCAGTATAGGAATCAGGTGGGTCAGTGTAGTGGTCAGTATAGGAATCAGGTAGGTCAGTGTAGTGGTCAGTTTAGTAGTCACTGTAGGAATCAGGTTGGTCAGTATAGGAATCAGGTAGGTTAGTATAGTGGTCAGGTAGGTCGGTGTAGGAATCAGGTTGGTCAGTACTACTGTACTAGCGGAAGGGACTCAGAGAGTGCTAAAAATCCGCGAGTTAGGGGGCGCAAATCTCTTGCCCTGCCCCGGGCGCCACTGGTGTCAGTAGGGGAGATTTCCTAAAATTGGTGCACAGAGAATCTGGTGCAGCTTTGCACAGTAACCAATCGGCTTTGAGGTTTTATTGTCAAAGCCTTAACTGATGAAGCTGAAAGAAGAAGCTGATTGGTTACTGTGCACAGCTACACCACATTCCGTGTGCTCCAATTTTAGTAAATTTTAAGTAGGCTAATAAAGCAAACTACACAGACTTGTTTCTGGGCCGCACTACGGATACAACCAACAACTAACATACACATATGTGGACTCTCTGTGATCACCAGGAGAATTTAATTTCGGTTGTTTTTTTGGTGGTCGGTTATGATAATAGTAACAAATATACAGCTACAATTTTTTTTACGTTTTTTTTTTTTTACTACTTTGGGACAGTTTTTTTTTTATAATAATGATAAAAAAAAAAAAAAAAACAATAGATATCCGTTACCATTTACCACCAAATAAAAGCCATTGTGTTGCATTAAAGAACATTAATAATAAAAAAAAAAACTCAAAATTTGAACAAAAAAAAAAAATTTATTTCATTTCTAAAAAACTTTATTCCAGAACAATAATTCCAGCAGTCAAATTATAAAACTTGTGCCTAGCCATTCATTCAGTGAATTCACTCTCTGCTAGAATGAAGTAGAAAAATGAATGGTTACATTTATCTGCCAATTCCGTTTAGTGTTGTCTAGAATTGTTATAAAGACGTTTCTTAGACTCCTCAGTGCCACCCAGTGGCCATAATGTGGTGTTTTACTACTGCCCATAATAAAAGAACATTCGTACAGAAGAGGAAATAACCTAAGAACATTCATTTTTGCCCAATTCATACAGAATGAATGTACATGCAGATTTGGTAGACAGATTTGATTTTTTTTTTTCATTTTTTTTTTTATATATATAAATAGACCCCCATAGTGTCATATTAAACAAGAGAAATAAATAATTAAGGCCTGGTTCACAACTATGCATTTTTGGTGCTATTTGCAGAAACGCACTACAGTCCATTTAACAGGCTTCCCTATGGGACACGTTCACATCTATGCTTTTTTTTCCCCGCTACTGCATTTTTGGAAAGGGTCAGGGACGTTTTTAAATGCAAAATGGTGCCCTTAGACTTCGATGGAGACGCAGCGCAAAAGCATGTGTTACGTTTTTGACTCATTTCACATTTTTTTTTTAATTTACCCAACAACAAATTGTCAAAAAACATAAAAAATGCAAAATACACTTAAAAAAAAAAAATTGTAGTATGTTTTTTATGAATTTTATTGCATTTTGAATTTTTGTTTTGCACAAAAAAACTGTCAAGAAAATGCATAAAAAATGTGTTTTTGACGCATTTTATTATGCGTTTTTTACTTGTTTCGCATTTTTTTTAACCTGCCCAACAGCAAATTGTCAAGAAAAGCATAAAAAATTCAAAATGCATAAAAAAACATATGTTTTAGTATGTTTTTTATGCATTTTATTGCATTTTGTATTTTTTTCTGCAAAAAGAATTGTCAACAAAATGCATAAAAAAATGAATTTTTGACTATTTCCGCATTTTTTTAATCTGCCCAACAACAAGTTGTCAAAAAAGCATAAAAAAATGCAAAATGCATAAAAAAACATATGTTGTAGTATGTTTTTTATACATTTTATTGCATTTAGCATTTTTTTTTTTTGCAAAAAAAATTGTCAACAAAACGCATTAAAAAAAATAGTTTTTGATGCATTTTTTATGTGTTTTTGACTCGTTTCACATTTTGTTTAATCTGCCCAACAAAAAAATGTAAAAAAAGGCCTAAAAAATGCATAAAAAAACAGATGTTGTGACATGTTTTTTATGCATTTTATTGCATTCTGCATTTTTTTTTTTGCAAAAAGAATTGTCAACAAAATCCATAAAAAATGTGTTTTTGACGCATTTTTTATGCGTTTTTGACTCGTTTCGCATTTTATTTAATCTGCCCAACAACAAATTGCCCAAAAAAAGCATAAAAAAATGCAAAATGCATAAAAAACATATGTTGTAGTATGTTTTTTATGCATTTTATTGCATTTTGCATTTTTTTTTTGCAAAAAAAATTGTCAACAAAATGCATTAAAAAAATCGTTTTTGATGCATTTTTTATGCGCTTTTGACTCGTTACGCATTTTTTTTATCTGCCCAACAACAAGTTGTCAAAAAAATAATAAAAAAATGCAAAATGCATAAAAAACATTTGTTGTAGTATGTTATTTGTGCATTTTATTGCATTTTGCATTTGTTTTTGCAAAAAAAAAAAAATTGTCAACAAAATGCATAAAAAATGCAAAACAAGTCAAAAGTGAGTAAAAAAACGTACTACAACAACAAATTGTAAAAAAAAAGCATAAAAAAATGTAAACGCAAATCGCATAAAAAAACATGTAAAAAAAGCATCAAAAACGTGTGCGCAAAAAAGCACTGCAGAAACAGATCAAAAGCAAACTGTGCAGGTGTGAACCAGACCTAAATAAAAGGTATGTTGGTCAGACCTGTGCCAGATTGGTGGCCCAGGGTAGGTTTGCAGCCAGTTGCTGTGATCAGGGAGGGAGGAAGATTAAAAAAATATGAGAAAAAAAAACAAGAAAATAAATATTCCACCATTCAGAATCCCCCAACCCTATGAGGTCACCAATCTCTAGGCAGATTTCTCACATCTGGCACCCCTCATATCGTTACACAACCCTCTACTACACATAACACAGGATAGAGGGGCTCGGAGAAGTCAGCGGTGAAGGTGTGGAGGTGGCGGATGGGGTCACACATATAGAAGGAGATCTGTCCGGCCTCATAATCCAGTAAAACTCGGACTTTGTTACCAAGAAGATTGTCAGGGAGTTCGGTCTCATCCATGTCATGTATTGCCATATAGTCTTCATCCCAGCAGTGCAAACCCCAGGAAACGTCATTACATCCAATCAAGGAGTCATCCCCGTCCCTGTCTATACCGGCGTAACACATCCCGATTCTCCACTTATTGGATCCTTGGACATCCACTTCCCAGTATTTTCGCCCTGAGGAGAAACTCCGACTACCTAAAACCTGATGATATTTCATAAACCTCCCCTCAGTATCTGGGCGATTGTGGTGGGTACCTGAGATGGATGCAATCTTCTTATCATACGAGATACATACATCGTTATGAGCCGTGTCCTCGTCCAATAATATGTCTAAAGCTTCCTGTATATGGATCCCCGGAACGAATTTGGTCATTATATTTGATATACCTGTGCTGATCATATGTGAGATTCCAAACAGATCCACTCCATCATGGAGGAGGTTCTCCTTCTTCTTTATGAAGGCCTCTTCCAGTGTCTCCAACTGGTGTCCCTGATGTTCTCCAGTTATAATGCAGGAGATACAGATAGCAGCAGAGTCCTCGGTGCAGTAATATTCCAGGATCTTCTTATGGACGGGGCACTTCCTGTTCTCCGGGGTGCTGGTGGGGACACGTAACACGTGTTCTGGTGACTTGCTGTGGACTCTCAGATGGTCCTCACATAGAGAAGCCTCACAATGCAGGCAGGTTTTCACGGCAGGTACAGAAAAAAAAATACAGTAAGTACAGGAGATGCCGGTCTCTGGATCTGGTTCTGGTGGAGCCGAGAGGAAATGCTGAGTGATGTTACGCAGAGTGATATTTCTTTGCAGTGGAGGTCTCTCCCGGAACTTCCTCCTGCACTGAGGGCAGGAATAACATCCGGACCCCTCCTGGGTATCCAACGCACGGTCAATGCAGACCCGACAGAAGTTGTGTCCACATCTCAACATGATGGGATCCGTATAAATGTTCAGGCAGACGGGACAATCCAGCTCCGCTCTCAGGTCTGAGGACGCCATCGCTGATAGAAGAGAGAGAAATGAGCAAAGTTCCTTATACTCTAAAACCAGTTGTCCAGTCAGGGACGTTCCTCCACAGGACAAGGACTAAGAATGTGGCCAATGAGAGCACAAAGGAAATTTAAAGGTCACAAAACAAAACTGAAACACAAAAAAAATTCAATGTTCCCACCCAAAAACAAACCAAACAATGGAGACTCAGCCAGGACTGGTTCTCTTTGACCACCTTCCCCCCAGGCCAATTCTAACACATATGTAGAAAAATCCCCCAAATTTTTTATTTTTTTGCTAGATAATTACATTAAACGTCTAAACATTATATATTTTTGAAAGCAAAGACCCTGCAGAATAAAATTGCGGGTGTTGCAATTTTTTATGACGCACAATATTTGCGCAGCCATTTTTATAAAGCAGGTTTTTAGGGAAAAAAAAATACGCTTTAATGGATTTTAAAGCACACAAACACGATATAATACCCAATTGTTTGGTAAAATATAAAAGACGATGTTATGCTGAGTAAATAGATACCTAACATGTCACTCTTTCAAATTGCGCACGCCTGTGGAAGGGCGACAAACGACGGGACCTAAAAATCTCCATAGGTGACGCTTTAAAAGCTTTTACAGGTTACCAGTTTAGAGTTACACAGGAGACCTGATAGAATTATTGCGCTCGCTGTTATGTTCACACATGTGCGGTGCAATTGGCGTACTAATATTTGTGGGACCTACGCGTGCGTTCCCCCTTATTGCATAAACACAGGGGGGTAGGGGGGGCTTTACATTTTTATAATAAATGTATTTTTTTTTATGTAATTAATAATTTTTCATTTATTTAATATGTTAATATTTATTTCATTTACACGTGTGGTGCGATCGTCCTTTACATATGCTTTATTAGTTATAATTTATTTATGTAATTTTATATTTATTGAATTTCTTAATGTTTAGTCATTTTTAAAATAGTTTATTATTTATTTTATTTAAAAAAAATGTTCACTGCCCCTTTCATTTTTTTTTCTTTTAAAATTGCAAGGGGGGATTGGGAGCGCTTTACATTTGTATTATTTATAATTTATTTATGTATTTTTTTTTAATTGAATTTCTTAATGTTTAGTCATTTTTAAAATAGTTTTATTATTTATTTTATTTAAAAAAAATGTTCACTGCTCCTTTCATTTTTTTTTTCTTTTAAGATTGCAAGGGGGGATTGGGAGCGCTTTACATTTTTATTATTTATCATTTATTTATGTCATTTTTTTTATTGAATTTCTTAATATTTAGTCATTTTAAAAATAGTTTATTATTTATTTTATTTAAAAAAAATGTTCACTGCCCCTTTCATTCATTTTTTTTTCTTTTATCAACTTTATTGCTATCACAAAGGATGAACAACATCCCTTGTGATAGCATGGGCCATGACAGGTCCTCTTTATGGAGAGATCTAGGCTCTAATTAGACCCCAGATCTCTCCTCTGGCCTCCAAAGCAATGTGATCTAACCGTGATCGGTGTGATCGGATGCTGTATAAGCCGATAATGTCTTGTAAACAACAAATCGACGGTAGGGAGAAGGGAGAAACCGCTCCAGGTGAATATGCTTGGTAATTAGTCTCCTCTCAGGAACCATGGGTGCTGGCAATGCATAAAGCAAAAATTGGAAGAAAGTATTTGGACAGCCGCACTCCAAAAAAAAACTCTCGGTTGCCTTTATTTAATAAAAAATAGGATAAAAGCACTACACGCCACAGCAAAAGTAGGACACACAAGCGACGCATTTCGCACTAATGCTTAGTGCTTAGTCATGACTAAGCACTAAGCATTAGTGTGAAACGCGTCGGTTTTTTTTTGGAGTGCGGCTGTCCAAATACTTTCTTCCAATTTAAACAACAAACCGACACCGGTGACAAAATCCTCATTGCTTCCGGTTTCTTACATGACAGAGGGGAGGAAGGTACGGATGTACAGGCCTCACCTCAGCACATTGAACGGCGGTGATTCCTGGCTCTCTGATCGCTCGGGAGACCCCGGTAAGGGCGGCAGGATGCGGCCGGAGGGGGGCCCCCGTTCACATTCTGTAGAAATGATTGGGTGGCTGTATAGCCGCTAGGATCACTTCTAAAGGTGGCCATAGATGGGTAGAAAAATTGCTAAAAAATTAGTTCGAAAGGCTCGATCATTTGACTTTCTAAATGTTCTTGGGCTTCAAAGATGCAAAGATCTATGGCAAAAAAAAAAAACCCCCGAACAGTCATGTTGAATTTATTTTGTGCCAACTAACAATTTTCGAAGTGTGAGTAGTGGAATCGATTGGGAATAACATGAAGGATGGAACCGCTCATGAGCACGTGGAAACGTAACCCCAGAAGAACAACAAAGATCTTTCCTCTCGAACGTTCCTCCATAAATGGAAGCCCAATAGACTTCATAAAGAGGAATGCCGGGAAGGAGCAGTGGAAGGGTGTCATGGCAGAGTAGATACCACTTGGCATCCAATATACTTTTATATAATAGAATTATGGGGAAAGAATGGGAACCGTATTGTAGAAGACACCTGTATTGTAGAAGACACCTGAGGTCACCCAAATGGAGAGACAAGGTGCCGGGAAGACTTTACCCACTTGCCACCCGGCAACGTATCGATATGTCTCTGGTCTTCAAGAGGTCATACCGGGATGGTGCCTACAGCTGCAGACATCATCCCGGTACCAGTTTTTAGAGCCAACGGTCGGCTCTCTTGTAAAACTAACTAGTCGCTGGATTGCTTTTACAAGCAACAGGAAGGGATGTCCCCGTCCCGTCCCACCGGGACACCCAATCTGGTGTATAAAGGATTATTTGGTCCCCAACCAAAAATTCCGAAAGGTAGACTATCTCGGTACAAATACCGAGATAGTCCAGTAGCCCCTACCTTTCGGAATTTTTGGTTGGGGACCAAATAATCCGACCTCCTTTTCTCCAATTTTTTTGGATGAAGGTACTATAGATCTATCAATACATTGCCTATGTTTATTAGAGGCTATATCGTGGTTTCATTCTGGTGTATAATCTGGAATATCATGGTGAACAAAGTCCGGAGGGGCTTTAAACACCTCTATGATAAAGCAACTAGGCAGCAATGTCCTTACATGACTTCTGGTTTCCCCGGAAGTAAACGGCACCAATTTTAAAAATGAATCTTGGTGTGATCAAATAATTTTAAGGGCAGAGGAGAGATTTGGGGTCTGATAGATCCCCCCAGATTTCTCCATAAAGAGGACCTGTCATTGCCTATTTCTGTCAGAAGGGATGTTTACATTTTTTGGGACAGCAAAAAAAGTGATTCAAAAAAATGAAAGCGACAGTGTAAAAAAATATATAAAAAAAAATTAACGTGCCCCCCGTGCTCGTGCGCAAAGGCGAATGCACATATTGGTCCCACAAGCACGCAAACAGCGATCACCCTACACATGTGAGGTGTCACTGTAAACATCAGATCATGGGTAGGAATTCTAGAACCAGACCTCCTCTGTACATCTAAAGTGGTAACCTGTAAAGGCTTTTAAAGCGCCGCCTATGGGTAGTAAAATTCACGTAGTTTGTCGCCGTTCCACAGGCGTGCGCAATTTTAAAGCGGAACATGTTTGGTATCTATTTACCCAGCGTAACATCTTTTAAATTTTAACAAATTTTATTATTATTATTATTATACAGGATTTATATAGCGCCGACAGTTTGCGCAGCGCTTAACAAAAAGAAGGGAGACATTACAATTGCATTACAATTTGGTCCAAGAGGAATCAGAAGGCCCTGCTCCTTTATAATACATCTACAGAGAGGAAAAAAAAGTATTTGATCTCATGTGGTTTTCTGGATATTTTTGTTGTTATTCTGTCTCTCACCGTTAAAATAAACCCACTATTAAAATTACAGACTGATCATTTCTTGGTCAGTGGGCAAACGTACAAAATCAGCAGGGGATCAAATACTTTTTTCTCTCATGCCCTGTACACACGATCGGTTTTACAGTCCAATGGACTTTTCTCATCATCGGACAAACCAATCATGTATGGGCCCCATCAGTCTTTTTTCCCATGGGTGAGAAAAAATAGAACATGTTTTAAATTTATCCGATGGAAAAAAAAAACGATAGCAAATTCCGATCGTCTGTGTGGAACTCCATCGGAGAAAAAACCCACGCATGCTCAGAATCAAGTCGACGCATGCTCAGAAGCATAGAACTTCATTTTTCTCGGCTCGTCTGAGTGTTTTACTTCACTGCGTTTGGGACGGTCGGATTTTTGACTGATGGTGTGTAGGCAAGACTGATGGAAGTCAGCGGAATTCCGATGGAAAAATCCATCGGATTAGAATCCAATTGTGTGTACAGGGCTTTACTGTATTATATATATATATATATATATATATATATATATATATATTTTTAAGCAGAGGCCCTAGAGAATAAAATGGTGGATGTTGTAATTATAGATTATATATAGATATTATTCTCTAGGGCCTCTGCTTTAAAAAAAATATCTATCTATCTATCTATCTATCTATATATATATATATATATATATATATATATATATATATATATATATATAGATCTGTATATATTTTTTTATTTTATTTTTTTAAGCAGAGGCCCTACAGAATAAAATGGTGGATGTTGTAATTATAGATATATTATATATATATATATATATATATATATATATATATATATATATATATATATATATAAAAACATAGATAGATATATATCTATAGATATACCTATATATATATATATATATATATATATATATATATATATATATATATATATATGTATATATATAATTAAAACATCCATCATTTTATTCTCTAGGGCCTCTGCTTTAAAAAAAAAATATATATGAGAGAGATCTATATATTTTTTTTTTTTAAGCAGAGGCCATAGAGAATAAAATGGTGGATGTTGTAATTATATATATATATATATATCTAACATACACCATTTTATTCTCTAGGGCCTCTGCTTAAAAAAAATGTTTTATATAGATATATATAATATTTGGGGGTTCTAAGAAATTTTGCAAAAAAAAAATACTGATTGTTACATGTAAACAAAAAATGGCAGAAAAGGCCTGGAGCTAATATAAAATTGAATTGACTTTAATGCAGAAGCCAGGAATGAAAACAGGCAATTCTGAAACTAGATTGTGTGGGGCGGATACGGGGGGCCCCTGGGATGGTTTGTACAATAGGGCCCTACACAGATTCAGATATAAGGAGCGTGCATACAAATTGTTTTCCAATGTCTCACCACAGGGGCCCTGCAGACAATACGGACACTTTGGGTTGGATGGGGAACAAGTAATTGGAATGGTAATAAGTTCTCAGAAAGCTAAACACACACACAAAATAAAATAAATAAATAACAGATCATTAACATAAAGGTGTGGTTTTCGAAAAGCATTTCCAAATATACAAAGTAAAAGACAATGGTTCTAAACTTTGGCTAAAATATCATTATAGTGGTGACTCTGTTGTGTATGTTATGGATTTGCTCTTTCATTATATACAGACCATTAGATCTCTGATGGACATCTATACACTTCTTGTTCTGCTGAAACCTGCCCTAGGCTTGTCCATGATGAGCTCAAGATCACCTAAGAAATATAAAAATAGGAAAAAATATATAAAAATAATCGATATGTCAGAACAAATGCATGCATAAGTGAAGGAAATTTGTGTTGTTACAAACTTACACCAATGGTTCTCAACCCTGTCCTCAAGTACCCCCAACAGGCCATGTTTGCAGGTTTTCCTTTATCTTGCACAGATACTTTAAATCAGAGTCAATGGCTTGGTATTTGGGACAGCTATTTTATCGAAGAGAAATTCCCAAAACATGGCCTGTTGGGGGGTACTGACTTACACGACCCTGGGTAGCTGAAGTTCTAGGACTTTTCTCATATACTGCAGGGTCCAAGTACTAGTTCCACACTACCTTTTGGTGAACTGGTGAGCACCAGCAGTAGGGTTGCCACCTGTCCAGGATTCACCCGGACAGTTCGGGTTTGGAATCATGCGTCCGGATTTCAGACTGCCATTATGTAGACAGGACTTTGGCTTCCCAGCAGCGTTGCTGGCTGCAGTTGTCTAAGCTGAGAGTGTCTGCTACATTCTCTTTCACACTGACCAAAGCCATCACTAACAATCCTCCCCCAAACACACACAGACGGGAGAGGCGAGAGGGCTCGATCTGCTCCTCTTCCCCCCACCCCTACCCCTCTGTGTCTGCCCACACTACAATCCCCGGCGCTGTGCCTCAGAAAAGGAAAGTTGGGGGCCATAAATTTGAAATCCAGCAGCCTCAGATACATCTGGATGAGAGGTGCTGACTGCCAAGGGGTGAGTGAGCTCACCATCCATCCCTGTCTGTGACTGAAGTCTCCCCCCTTCTCTCTCCTGCCTCTGAGTGAGTACACTAAGGTAAATCAGGGTTCTCAGAGCACCCCTTACATCAGAGCTACCCTTTACACCAGAGGCCACAGTGTTCCCCCTTACATCAGAGTCCTCTCCGTACATCAGGATTCTCAGAGCACCCCTTACATAAGTTCCCCTGTACACCAGAGGCCACAATGTTCCCCCTTACATCAGAGTTTTCTCCGTACATCAGGGTTCTCAGAGCACCCCTTACATCAGAGTTCCCCTTTACACCAGAGGCCACAGTGTTCCCCCTTACATCAGAGTCCTCTTCGTACATCAGAGTTCTCAGAGCACCCCTTATATCACAGCTCCCCTATACAACAGAGGCCACAGTGTTCCCCCTTACATCAGAGTCCTCTCCATACATCAGGGTTCTTAGAGCACCCCTTACATCAGAGTTCCCCTGTACACCAGAGACCACAGTGTTCCCCCTTACATCAGAGTCCTCTCCGTACATCAGGATTCTCAGACCACCCCTTACATCAGAGTTCCCCTTTACACCAGAGGCCACAGTGTTCCCCCTTACATCAGAGTCCTCTTCATACATCAGGGCTCTCAGAGCACCCCTTACATCAGATTTCCCCTTTACACCAGAGGCCACAGTGTTTCCCCTTACATCAGAGAACTCTCCGTACATCAGAGTTCTCAGTGTTCCCCCTTAAATCAGGGTTCCCAGAGCATCCCTTATGTTAGCGTCCCCAGAGTTCTCCCTTACATCAGAGTCTGCAGAGTCCCCCCTTACAGTGAAAGGGAACTCTTCAAGTTCAGATGTAAAGGGGGACTCTGTGGACTCAGATGTAAAAGGGGACTCTTGTTATTAACTTCAACACAAGGGGTTAATCAAGCGCACTCGGGATAAGGGTGTATAAACAAAACTAATATAGGAGCAGCGGTAAAATGATTAGGAGGATAAACTCATTAAGTCAATGTCATATTAGTCCATACTTATAAAAATGACTAGTCCACAAAGAAGGCTGCCGGCTGACAGAAGGGATCTGAAATAGTACAAGAAAAATAAAAACAAAAAAGCAGCGCCTTCTAAGCGTAGCAATCAGTTAAAATGTATTGAAATATAAAATCAATAGCAGGTAATCCACTCACAAGAGGAGAATATAAAAGAGCTTATCTGAATAAAGACTTGGATAGTTAGGTTCATCCGCTCATCCCGGGCATGTGAAGCTGTGTATCCAGAGGTGGAGGGAAGATGGTGTCTCCGGACCTCCTCTCAAAAGTCGCCGATGTATGCCGTAGAGTGGAACTACTCACTCGCAATGGAGGAACGGAGGACGACTTTGCTGGAACACAACGACAGAGTACCTCCGGGTCGTGGGGTCAGCGGGGAGGATGCGCGCGTTCGAAGCATCCATGCTTCTTCATCAGGCTTCTGTCGTTGTGTTCCAGCAAAGTCGTCCTCCGCTCCTCCATTGCGAGTGAGTAGTTCCACTCTACGGCATACATCGGCGACTTTTGAGAGGAGGTCCGGAGACTGCTTTTTTGTTTTTGTTTTTCTTGTTATTAACTTCAAATGATTAGAAATGTTATTTAATAGCAAAATATATGTATAGTTTATACTATAAATAAAAATTGTTGTGCGCCGCTAAAATGTTCGGGTTTGACTTGAAGAAAAAGTGGCAACCCTAACCAGCGGCCTAGTACATCCTGGCATTTTACACAGAAGTGCAGTCCAAGCTGGTGAGGTGGCTGGCGCTAGTAGAATCCCACATCCACCAAGAATTCATGCACAGGCCTGTAGAACCAACAGTGTCCTGGATTTGCTTGCAAGTCCTGATTGACAGCCGACAGATTCAGTAGCACTCGTACTTCCCCCATTCACTGCCCAACCTGGAATTCAGGTGGAAACAGCAAATAGAACTCGCCTTGACTTTTTTAAGCTGTTTTTCCATGGAAGATCTATATCAATTGATTGTAGACCAAACCAGTCTATACGCACAATACATCGCTCCCAAATTCAACTCTTCCCAGACCATTCGCATGGAAATCTGTCACAGTTTTTCCAAATTTAAATTGTTGTTGGGCCTAACTCTTAACATGGGCATTACAAAAAAGAATGAATTGCGGTCATATTGGTCCATAGACCCGATTCATCCATGTTCTCTGCTGCAATGGCTAGGCATAGATATGAGACGATAATGCATTTCATGCGTTTTAGTGATAATACACTCCGTCGTCCTTGGGGTGACCCTGAATATGATCGGCTTCAGAAAATTCAGCCCCTCGAAAAACCTACCTTGTCCCAACAAAACATCTGTGTGGACGAGTCCATTTCCCTGGCCACCTTCGAATCAAGCAGTATCTTCCTAGCAAGCATTCCAGATATGGGGCCAAACTGTATAACCCCCAACTTTTTCCTGTTAAGTGGGCATTGGCGAAATAGCATTACTTGCTGGTGGGCACTCAAAAATAATTTGTGGTCTACACCGATCACAAGATTCTCAAATACATTAGGTTAGCAAAACACCTCAACTTGCAACAGGCCTGCTGATTCCTCCTTATTACCTGCTTCAAATTTACCATCACCTTCACCCCAAGCTCCAAAATTCCAAAGCAAATGCACTTTCCCCAGCTTCAGATTTAATTCCAAGGATTCCTTGGAGACAGGCATTTTATTCTGCTCCGATCCTGACCATTCTTTCCTCTGATCTGTCTGCTTCGATAGATGAGGCACGGTCCGATGCACCATTCAGTGGGCAAGTTATTAGTTCCACTAAACATCAGGCTCAAGATCAGAAGCACATGATGTCTGGACATCCAGATATGACTAATGCCGCGTACACACGATCGGATATTCCGCAACAAATGTCCGATGTGAGCTTTTTCTCGGAAATTCTGACCGTGTGTAGGCTCCATCGGACATTTGCTGTTGGAATTACCGAGCAAAAAAAATTTGAGAGCTGTTTCTCAAAGTTTTCCGTCAAGAAAAGTTCTTGTCGGAAATTCCGTTCGTCTGTATGCAATTCCGACGCACAAAAAAAACACGTATGCTGAGAATCAAGCAGAAGAGCTGAACTGCCTATTGAACTTCATTGATCTCGGCTCGTCGTACGTCTTGTACGTCACCGCGTTCTTGGCGGTCGGAATTTCCGACAAGATTTGTGTGACCGAGTGTATGTAACACAAGTTTGAGCCAACATTCCGTCTGGAAAAAATTCACGGTTTTGTTGGCCGAATTTCCGATCGTGTGTACGCGGCATTAGACACTTTCCCTGATCTCTCATAACCACTGGTGGCTTACCCTCTGCAAGGATATAATTTCCTTTGTTAATGCCTGTAAGACTTGTGCCCATTCCAAGTCCTCTAGGTCTAAGTCCTCTGGTTTACTAATTTTCCTGCTAGTCTGAATGCCTCTGCACATATCTGGCTATGTACTTCATTGAAGACCTTCCTCCCTCAAATGAGGACATGGTTTCCTGGGTCACATGGATCACCTTAGTAAAATGGCCCCCTTCATTCTATTGCCTTCTCGTCTGCCTAACACCCCCAAACGAATGGGCAATCTGAGCGACCCCAGAAACGTATCTCCACTCTTTCCTTTCTGTCAATCAACTGGAATGGTCTCCTGTCTTACCTAAGGCCCCTTTCACACTGGGGCGTTTTTCATGCGGTTTAGCGCTAATAATAGCACTGTTATACCGCATGAAAAAATCCTGCCCTGTGCCTTCAATGTGAAAGCCCGAAGGCTTTCACACTGAAGCGGTGCGCTAGCAGGACCGCTCCAAAAGTCCTGCTAGCCGCTTCTTTACAGCGGTAAAGGAGCGGTGTGTTCACCGCTCCTTTACCGCGGTCTCCCATTGAAATCAATGGGACAGCGCGGTAATACCGCCCGCAAACCGCGGTGATAGCCGCGGTTTGCGGCCGGTATTAACCCTTTTTCGGCCGCTAGCGGGGGTTAAATTAACCCCCCTAGCGACCGCATACCGCGGTAAGAACGACAGTATAGCAGCGCTGAAAATCGCGCTGCTATACCGCCACCGCACCTGCCCGCCCCAGTGTGAAAGGGGCCTTAGGCTGAGTTTGCCAATATTGATTGACCCCGTTCTTCCACAGAAATAGCTCCTTCCCACACACATCCTGTTCTTTTTCTCACATTTCCTCAGATATCCCTGTTATCAAAAATTCTGTTCAAGCATTTTCTCAAATTTAAAGTTTAGCGTATCACCCAGTTCCATTTTCCAGGAGCACTTTGCAGGTTGCCTTCAATCCCAAAATAAGGTCAAGGATCAGGTCTGTGTCAGGAAAGGGTTCCCCCGTTGGTGGCGCTGTCGGTTCTATGGATCATAGTACCGGTGTCCACCAGCGGGTGTCTTATAACAGCCAGGACCTGTAGTAAAGGGTTTCACCTGCTGGTGGTACTGTTGGATCCGTGGGTCGTAGTGCCGGTGTCCACCAGCGGGTGCTTTCCGGCAGTGTGGAGCCGACTTTATCTCCTGCGGTCAGGCGTCACCTGAGCCTGATTGCAGGAGATATGTATAAATACCCGGCAACTCACACACACAAGTTGACTTGGTATCGTCCTTGCGCCCTGACCTGCTAGCCTGTTACCTGATCCCGAGCCTGTATCCGTTCCTGATCCCGAGCCTATTCCTGATCCTGTCTCTCCTGTGTTCCTGTTCCCTTTCATCCTTGCCCTGTAGCCTGATCCCATTCACCTCTCCCCATTTGCTGATTCCCTGTGTATGACCCTGGCCTGGCTTATGTTTGTGATTCTGGAACTGCCCTTGTTTATCTGCTGATCCTCTGTGTATGACCCTGGCCTGGCTTATGTTCTTGATTACAGTATTCCCCATCTATTGTATATAGTGATTTGTTATTTGTGGGTCACTGTTTGGTTTATTGTCACTGTTTGGTATTGGAGGTGTTTGTGTATCTATATATCACTAATCTTAATAAACATTTATATTTACTTTACATGCGTTTTGGTTCTCTCTGTGCAGGCCACACAGTCTGGTCTTACCAATTCATGGCAGTCTGGCTCTCAACGAGAAACGTAACCCTCACGGTTCCTATTCAAAAACTGGCCTTTAGCAGTCCTTATAGGGTTGTTCAACTGACGAAACCCAGTTCTCTTCAGGTTACTTTCTGCTTCCATGAAAATTCATTGGGATACTATTGGTTTTTCTGGTTGCCATTAATTGTTAATAGTCAAGAAGAATATAAAATGACCGCATCTTGGACTCCAGAAAAATCAGGAGTTCTATCCAGTGCCTTGTCCAATGGAAGGGCTTTGGCCTTGAGGAAAATTCCTTGGTTCCTTTCTGCTCTGTCCATGCATGCATCCTGGAAAGCCAGCCCCATAGCATCCTAGGGCCCCTCCTTATGGAGGGGGTAATGTTAGGAGACAGGTTAATACTCCTACTTATCTCCCTATTGCCCAGCCCCAGCCTGCCTAGCCAGCAATGGAGATTACACCTCCTTCATTTCTACAGACCATGGCCAGCACCTCTATTGCTGGGTGACTGGCCATACTACCAGTCACCAATTGGCTGCAGCTGCTTGTAGTGGAGTGCAGCATGGTGTGGCGACAATAATTCGCAGTCAGGTGCAATGATAAACTTGTATTGAAGCAATGCAGCAACAGTTCACAACAATCCCAGTGGGAAGATTGTCCAACTGGGTGCACTCAGGTTATAGCAACATGAGTGGGTTCAAGCCTGAATGACAGCGTCTGTCCATTTTGTGCCCAATCAGAAAATATATTTTGAATTTCCGAATTTCCGAATTTCCGAATTTTCGAATTTTCGAAAAAAGCAAAAAAACGAATGAAACAAAAAATAAAAAAGCGCCTCCACGCTCCAGCACCAATACCCGGGTCTCTCTCCATCCAAACCGGCCTCAAGCCCAGGCGTCTGCCCAGCTCAGGACCAAGAATCGGAGACCCAGGAACCAACAACCAGGAGCCAGGAACGGAGCAAGGACGTTCTTCCCAGGTATTTAGTGAGAGACAGCTGGATCAAATTTCTTTACTTTCTACGGTAGAGTAGATCGGCTTTTAGTTTTCACCTGTTAATGCCTCAAAACCACAGCCGTAAATGTCTTAGGTGCTGTATCCGCATAGCATAGCTTAGCTTATTTGCCTCAGCTTATCTGCCCATTCTCTGCTCTGTGTATGCTTACAGGCAGCGCGTTCCTCTCACGGCGCCGCCATCTTGGCTAGCAGCTCCGCCTCCTCCTCCCTGGGAGATGCTTCTTTTTGAAGTGCTGCCGTTAGTCTGACGACCATTAAATATCTTCTTTCTTCTTATAGGTTCTTCTAGTCACATGACCTTCTTAGAAACTTCCAGAATTTTAAATAAAGTTTATTGTTAACAGGTAAGTGATCAATTATATTAATTTATATTAACTGCTTTTTCTTTTTGTTTCAGTCCCTGTTCCCATAGGCAGGGGTCGCTATTGAGCTTCTCCTGCCTTTCATGGGACCAGAGGCTGAAAACTCATATTAAACTGTAATAATAAATAAATACAAACAAACTGTAGACATGGATAAAAATGTCAGTGGTCCTTTATTATTGGCATAATAATTTATCAATGACATTTTTTCTTATAACCATTTTATTAAAATTACACCAATGTAACAATAGTTCAGCCCTCATAGCTCGAACTATATTTAAACCATTAACATACCAATAGTTCAGCCATTAAAGCTCAAACTATATATAACATTAATATACCAACAAACCCCAAACGCCAGGCTAAACTTACATAGCCTGGCACCCCACCTGGGCCAGGGTCAATTCTACACAAGTTTGTAATTCCAAGTTTAGGATATCAAGCCCAATATCAAAAAGATGGACCATATCAGGGCGATAAAAACCATACAATCCACCTTCTAAATCAACATGTCTATATGAAAACTAATAATCCTGTTCACCCTCTTTCTGATCTTCTCAATATAGAAGAGACAAGGATCAAGTAACCACTTCACTTTAATTGTGGAACAATCTCAGAAAAAATCAGAACAGAGGCAGGAAGGATAGAACATAAATGCAAAAAATCTATTTTAATTTGTGAAACCAAGTTTAACGTCTTATGAACCCCTAAATCATTACCCCCCCAAGTGAACAGTAATAACATCAGGGTGTGACAAGAAGAAAGTAATGTAGTCATCAGAGTCCTGAGTAAATGAACGAATGTCCAATAAGCCATATAAAACGTGAAGAACCTAAAATCATAAAAAAACATTAATTAGGCCTAACATAAACAATTGTATTTCCAACCTCCCAATTTTTTAATATCAGACTCAGAGAAACCCAGCTTGGCCGCCTCAGTCGCTGCACCAATACGAAAAGAGTGACTAGTAACATGTAAATGGCTTAAATCGAAACAATTAAGACATTTTTTTAACCACTTGCCGCCCGCCCTATAGCTGATTGACGGCGACAAAGTGGTTTCAAAATCCTGACTGGACGTCATATGACGTCCTCAGGATTTTGAGCCGCTGCGCACCCCCGGGGGCGCGCATCGCGGCGATCGTTGCTGCGGGGTGTCCGTCTGACACCCCGCAACACCGATCTAGGTAAAGAGTCTCCGACGGAGACTCTTTACCACGTGATCATCCGTATCCAATCACGGCTGATCACAGTGTAAACAGGAAAAGCCGGTCATCGGCTTTTCCTCACTCGCGTCTGTCAGACGCGAGTAGAGGAGAGCCGATCAGCTGCTCCTCTGACAGGGGGGGTTTGTGCTGATCGATTATCAGCACAGCCCCCCCCCCGAGGATGCCCACTGGACCACCAGGGATGCCACCAGACCACCAGGGATGCCAGCACCAGGTATGCCACCCTAGACCACCAGGGATGCCAGTTAGTGCCCCCTAATGGATGCCAATCAGTGCCCACAATGGATGCCAATCAGTGCCCACAATGGGCATCACTGATTGGCAGGCATTATTGTTTGGCACTGATAGGCAGCACTGATGTACTGTAATGGATGCCAATCAGTGCCCACCCGTGCCACCTATCAGTGCACATCCATGCCACCTATCAGTGCCCATCCATGCCCATCTGTGCCGCCTATCAGTTCCCATCCGTGCCGCCTATCAGTGCCCATCTGTGCCGCCTATCAGTGCCCATTCGTGCCGCCTATCAGTGCCCATCCGTGCCACCTATCAGTGCCCATCCGTGCCGCCTATCCGTGCCCATCCGTGCTGCCTATCCATGCCCATCCATGCCGCCTATCCGTGCCACCTATCAGTGCCGCATATTAGTGCCCATCATCAGTGCCCATCAATGGCACCTCATCAGTGCCACCTCATCGGTGCCCATCAGTGCAGCCCCATCAGTGAAGGAGAAAACTTACTTATTTAAAAAGTTTTGTAACTGAAACCAAAAAAATAATTTTTTTTTCAAAATTTTCGGTCATATTTTTAATTTTTTTTTAGCAGAAAATAAAAATCCCAGAGGTGATCAAATACCACCAAAAGAAAGCTTTATTTGTGGGGAAAAAAATGATAAAAATGTTGTTTGGGTACAGTGTAGCATGACCGCGCAATTGTCATTCAAAGTGCAACAGCGCAGAAAGCTGAAAATTGGTCTGGGCAGGAAGGTGTATAAGTGCCCAGTATGGAAGTGGTTAAGCACAGCCGAAAACTGGCGTTGGGTAAGTGGAACACCAGAGCTGTGAAGCAACAATTGTGACGAACCAAAGGGTTGTGACAGTAAATATTTGGACAACCAGAAAAAGGCACATATTGATGAGCTAGGCAATTGATTTATAACAATCCACCGGCCCTTACCCAATTGATCAGTCTTGCTGAACCTTAAAAATATCCTAATAAAATCAGGACCCATCGAAACGTCAGAAAATAACAAACCATCTAATGAAGCTGAAGACCTAGGCAGCAATTCAGAAATGCGGAAGGCCCCAAAAAAGAGTAAACTAAAAGAAACCTTAAAGAGTAAATCTTTAGAAGGGGTATAACAAACAAAGGAAGAAGCCAACATTAAATGTTGCAAAAGATGGAAAGTAACAGGAACACGAGTATCACTGCAGAAACAACCCTTTACGGTAACCCTTGAGGGCCTGTTTAACTAAGAAAAAGGAAGAACAGGGAGGAAAACCTCGACATTTGAAAAAGAAGGAAATCCCGGCTAAAATTTTCACGAGGCGCGAATAGGAATAAGAGCGTTGCATAAAATCGTCTAAAAAAACTAAGGACCAAAGTTTCAGAGAAATAATCAGAAGGAATACCGAAAAAGCTTAGAAAGACACACCACAAGGACCACCAGTGTTGCGATCGCTTGCTTGATTTCCTCTGATATTTATTTTTCTAACTCCTCTATTATTTCTTCCGTAAATATGGATAGTGCTGTTTCCCTAATATATTGGCTTAATTCTTCCTCCTCTTTTTTATTATTTTCTTGTTGTGTTTTTATGTTATATCATTTAGAATAGTATTTATAGAAGGTTTCGGTTATTTCTATGGGGTCATATGTCAATTCCCCACTAGTTTTAAGAATCTTTACAATAGAAGTCTGGGGTTGTTGTTGTTGTTTTATTCTAGCTAAAAAATTTCCTGTTTTATTTCCATGTTGATATAATTGTGCTCTATTTTTGTCTCTCCACCGTAGGGACTGTTCATCAAGTAGTTTTTGTAGTACCATGCGTTTTTCTTTTAGATTTATTATATCTAATGAATTCAGAGTTTGCTCATGTATCTTTTCTAATATTGATATTTCTTCCGTTAATTGAGATATTTTCTGGATTTTTTCCCTTTTTAGTCTAGCTCCATGCTTGATGAACAGACCCCGCAAGACGCATTTTAGTGTTTCCCATTGCATTGGATTTTAAGTATTATCTTTTTCATGGATCTGTAAAAATTCCTGGATCGCTGTCGAATTTCCTTTTCACATATTTTGTCTTTAATTAAATTATCATTTAGTTTCCATGTTCCCGGGAGTTTCCTACATTCGTTCAGACCCAGCTCCAAAAATATGGGGGTGTGGTCTGACCAAAAAATATTCCCTATGTCCGTAAAAGGTTTCATCATCTGGCCTAACTGATTAATGAAAAAATAATCTATTTTATCATATGAATTATGTATGTAGCGGCCACCCCCCCCCACACCCCGTCTTCTTCTCCTGGCTCAGGGGTACGTCACGCGACAGGGGTGAGGGTGTGCTACGGCCCATGTCCTCCCCACTACTTGCAGGCGAGGTGAAGGCCAATACCTAATGTTTCCTCGGGCCGGTGTCCTGAACATGTACTGAGTCTGTCGTGCAGGAAACTTCCCTCTGCTCCCATTAACAGAGTCCATACACCGATCACAATCCAACGGTTAGATTTATTTCGTATCTTCAGTTACAAGGCAATGCGATGGCATGATACGGTGAAATGAGCAGGTCGAGGCACTATACTGATCTGGGTCCCTACACCCCCCATACTATGACCAAGGGTTGTAGGAGTCTCGACATAAATACCTCCGTTGCGCTGCAGGCCTCTATCAGGGGAAGATGTCCTCCAAGAGAGTTACTGAAGACCCATCCGTCACCGGGTTGACACTACACCGGGTCTTCGAACGAGTGACCTCCCCAGCCTCCTCACCTCAGATGCGGGTCCCCTCGCAAGGGGCGCCCTGGAGCAACTTCACCCTCGCGGGACCCAATCGGAGCTACCGGGTCCCAGGCCTCCTCAATAGTACCTCATCCCAGGCTGAAGGTGCCTGGGATGGACTCCATCTTCATCCCGGCCAGGCCTAGGGAGCCTAGGCCGGAACCTTGAACCGCCCGCACCCAGGCTAAAGGTGCCTGGGAGCGTGAAGAGATCCTCCGGAAAAGACCTCCTGGCGAGGGCGTCTCCCCCTTTTTATCCCCACCCGTCGACACCACGGCGGGTTCCCCGCCCCGGCCGTACCATCTCCAGGAAGGGACAAAGAAGGGTAGCACTCTGGTAGTGATTCTACCCCGAGCCAGTAGGTACACTGACACCCACTGGTCGAAGAGAATATTACACCACCCAATCCTCCACGAATAAGAAAAAGGGGTCTGAACCCTAACATAATTACACACTTGGGTCACACTACTCCCCAAGTGTACCCCACTAAATTGAAGACCCCGCTACATGTATATTTGAGTAATTCCTTTCCTTCTGATGTTGGGCCCTCCATATATCTACCGTATGATATTTTTCCAGTAAATGTTTAAATTCTTTTAGTTGACTATTCTTTCTGTATGAGTGAGTTGTGGTTATGTCTATTTTTGTGTCCATTACATTAAAGTCTCCTCCCATTATTATTGTTCCCTCCGTTTTATCCATTGCATCCAAAAAGAGTTTTATCCCTGTCTTAATTTGTTCATAACTTGGTAGATAGAGGTTGATTATGGTAAAGACGGTTCCAAATATCACTATTTTTTAATTGGGGATCTACCGTCTCCACCCGACCAATTCTCCATTATCTGATAGGGTATATATTTATGGATCGCAATGGAGACTCCTCATGATTTTGAAATTAGAAATGTGTCATAAATCCATGTTGTATAGTTCCTATTATTTAACTTCCCGTATATACTCGAGTATAAGCCGACCCGAATATAAGCCGAGGGCACCTTATTTTACCACAAAAAACTAGGAAACGTATTGACTCGAGCATAAGCCTAGGGTGTCCATCTGCATGCCTCTCTATGTCCACGTGCATGCCTCACTGTGCCCATGCCTTACTGTGCCCATACCTCACTGTGCCCATACCTCACTGTGCCCATGCCTCACTGTGCCCATGCTTCACTGTGTCCATGACTAGACTGACGTTTAACATGGGAGTCTATGGAAAGGGTGCCCGGATTTGAAAAATCGGTGCTCCCCGGTCGTAGGTCCCCCGGACAACAAACTTTGCACACTTGTAGAGAAAGAGTTGGGCTACACGTGTGCCAATTTTGGGGTCCAGGGGACCTACGCTCGGCCAGTACCAGGTCCCCAAATTCCGGAGATCAGGCGCAAAAAGGTGACTCGAGTATAAGCCGAGGAGGGCATTTTCAGCACAAAAGAATGTGCTGAAAATCTCGGCTTATACTCAAGTATATACGGTAGGTATGTGATCTGTACGAAAATGTGTTTCTTGAAACAAAATAATGCCAATTTTTTGTTTATGAAATGCATATAAAATTTTAGATCTTTTAGAAGGAGAGTTAAGGCCTATTGCGTTAAAACATTTTACTCCACCCATAGGTGATTAGGAGGGAAGGGAAGAGAAGAGGGAATACAAAAAAAAAAAAAAAAATCAAGAAAAAAATATATTTATATATATCACTCACACTCTACACACGTCACTTGATTCTCTCTCTTTTACTCTCACTCTATAAATCTAAGTTTGACTTTCTTCAAGTCTGTCTTACTAATTAGTAAGGTCCCTAATGAGGGAGGATTTTGGAGCTGCTTTACCAGATCTGCGACCATTCCGAGTACATCCTGCCGTGTTCTATTTTACTTCAATGAGTTTAAGCAGTATTTTATTCCCGTGTTTGCTATTATTTTTCCTTTTTTATCTTTTTTTTTTTCCTTTTTCCTTTCTATTTTTCTCTGCTACTTTAATAATTAATTTGTTATGCATTTCTGAACATATTTTACATTTTAAGAGATATACAATATTATTATTAAAAATTCTTGAAAAGGGGGGGGGGGGGCGAAGATTGTTGAGGGGGGAGGGAGAAAGAGAAAAAAAAGTAGTTGCATCAGTGGTGCTTAAAAAAATAAATAATTAAGGTTTAAATAAGATTAAAGCTGAAAAAAGTGTATTTACTTTGATTGTGTTGAGGCAAAAAGAGGAAGAATAAAATAATAATAATAATAAAAAAAAAAGAGAAAAAATAAATAAATAAATGTGCTTGTTAAGATTGATCCAATATCAGATACCATATTATATAAATTATTACAGTGTCCATGTGTTATCATAGTATCCCCAAGTGTAACTCCCTCTTACCCCCCCCCCCACTCCCATCGACCCTACCCCAATAAACCTATCCCATGACCCCTCTTTATACCTTTTTCCGGGGCCTATATGTTTCAAAATATGCCTTCAGCCAGTCAGGTAATTTTACATCCGGGAGCCAGAGAGTCCCTAAAAATTTTGGGAGATCCTCCAAGTCCCTAATCGCGACTATTTGGTCTCCGTGTTGAGCTTGAATTTGGAATGGAAATTTCCATCTATACTGTATATTGTTTTTTATAAGTTGCTCCAGGAGGGGTTTCAGTGCTCTTCTCAAGTACAAAGTATGTTTTGACAAATCTTGAAAAATATTATTTGGGTTCCTTTACATTGCATATTTTTGTTTTGTCGAGCCGCCGCCATAATTTTGTTCTTTATTTGAGAGTAGTGTATCCTGCATATGACATCTCTAGGCTTAGTAGGATCCAGTTTTCTTGGTCCACTGATTCTGTGTACTAGTACTAATTTCGTCCTCAGACGAGCTTTGAATTAACCCCTTAAAGATATCTTGCAGTGTGGATGCCAGATCGTTTACATTCACATTGTCAGGGTTGAGTTCACCTGCTGGTGGCACTGAGGTTCACTTTGCCGGTGGCTGCAGTTCCAGTGTCCACCAGCAGGTTTCTCCCAGAAGCCAGCAGGTTCTGATCAGCCACACCTGGCTCTAGCTGCCAGGTGGATACTTAAGGCTGCTCCTCCCTTCCCCCAGCACGTTACTATACTGTCTGATCGTCTCCTTGCTACCAGATTCTGCCTGATAACTTTCCTGAACCTTTTCTTGTCCTGATCCGTCCTGCACCCTTCTTCCTTGTTCCATGCTCTTGTTCCCAGTCGTGTTTCCCCTCCTTGCATCCCTGTTACCTTTATCCCATGTGTTGTAGATATTGTATATAGATAGCAGTTAGGTCCATTAGTTATTCTTGTTCTTGTTTGCTGGAGTAGTTTATGCTTTCACTGGTTGCTGTGTATGTTTATTTGTGTGTGTTCACTGTAAATAAATATCACTTTAATGATAAATACTTTGATCTCAGTTCCTTGGTGTAGCTACGTGTCTGGTGGTCTAAGCCGCTGACCCTAACACACCTCTTCCGGCAGTCCTCTATTTCTTATGTTGTTTCTTCTATTTCAATTTTTCTGATCGTCTATGGCATTTATAGCTCTTTTTAACTGTTGTTCCTGTTCTTGTATTTTTTCTTCAACTTATTATTGTTCTATTGTTGTTACCCTCTTATCTTCCATATTTATTTTTTCTTGATTATTTTGCACTGATGTTTTAAGTTCTTTTAGTTCTGCCTTGTATGAAGTTTCTAATCTGTGCACATAGTGATCCATGTCTGCCCTAGTGGGTAAAGAGCATATATAGGATTTCATATCCCAATTTTTCTCAGTTTCCTCCATTCTTACTAAACGACTTTACGTATCAATTGGTGAGCTGTTTCTAATATGTCCATTTTCCTCTTCCTCTGATGTTCCTAGAGTTGTGGATGACTCGATTATATTCAACAACCCCTGTGATGTCTGTAGTGTTTGTGATGATTGTAGTTGTTGAAAACCGTCTTTAATATCTGTTGTTTGTGTTGATTGTGTTCCTATAGTATTTTTATTGTCTGTTTTATTATCTGTTTTAGCTTTCTTCTTCTTCTGTGATTGTGTGGTCTTATTCTTTTTGGGTGCCATAATAGAAAAAAAAAATGTCCTTCTCTTTTATCCCTCTTTCTAATCTCTCAGTTTCTTACTTCTGTTCCTTCTACAGTCCTTTCAAGATCCCACAGTAACATCAACAAAAAAAAATACCCCTCCGAGTGTCAAAGTGCTATAGTGCAAAAAATTCAGTTATAAGAGGTGGCACAAAAAAGAGTTGCCTCTTTCTTATGTAGAGTTTATATCAGGTTTCAAGCAGTTTTTATATTTAAGAAACTTCAAGTTTTATTACGAGGAAAAATATTACAGTTCATTGAGAAAAAAAATGTAGTAATGCAATCTTATTGATTACCTTTTCCTTACTGCGCTGTTCGACTGTGAATTACAGCGTGTGGTTACTGACCCGGAGACCCAGCGACACGGAGACCGTCCACCTCTTTTTTTCTCTTGTTGCTCGTATGGCTCTTATTGCTGAAGCTTTTTTTTGTGTGTTTTAATTTCAGATTTCATCTCTGTTGGGAACGCCCATAAAGCCCCATACTCAGCAATTCGCCTTGATACTTTGTGTAAAACAGTCTTTGTGGGCTTTTGTTGGCTATATGGGGTTCTTATATTTATTTATTTTTTCTTCCGAGCCCCCGAGCCTCTATGCCGCAATCTCGTGCACACATGCACACGCCGGTCTCCGAATCGCCCACGAGCTCCTTCGGTTCCTTGGTCCTCCTCTCCCGAGCCCGGATTACCGATGATTGCAGAGGATTGCCGACTACTGCCGGTTATGCACGATCCGCTTGGAGCCGAAGCCGCGCGTTCCTCGAGCGCCCCCGATCCTCCGCAACTCTCAGTCAGTGTCTCATACAGGCGCGTGGGAAAGCGGGGGGGCTCGCCGACTCTCGGTCCTCCAGCTTTCCACCAGATCTCTCTGGCCCTTCTCTGCCTGTCCGCCTCCACGCTCCAGCACCAATACCCGGGTCTCTCTCCGTCCAAACTGGCCTCAAGCCCAGGCGTCTGCCCAGCTCAGGACCAGGAATCGGAGACCCAGGAACCAAGAACCAGGAGCCAGGAATGGAGCAAGGACATTCTTCCCAGGTATTTAGTGAGAGACAGCTGGATCAAATTTCTTTACTTTCTACGGTAGAGTAGATCGGCTTTAGTTTTCACCTGTTAATGCCTCAAAACCACAGCCGTAAATGTCTTAGGTGCTGTATCCGCATAGCTTAGCTTATTTGCCTCAGCTTATCTGCCCATTCTCTGCTCTGTGTATGCTTACAGGCAGCGTGTTCCTCTCACTGCGCCGCCATCTTGGCTAGCAGCTCCGCCTACTCCTCCCTGGGAGATGCTTCTTCTTGAAGTGCTGCCGTTAGTCTGACGACCGTTAAATATCTTCTTTCTTCTTATAGGTTCTTCTAGTCACATGACCTTCTTAGAAGCTTCCAGATTTTTAAATAAAGTTTATTGTTAACAGGTAAGTGATCAATTATATTAATTTAAATTAACTGCTTTTTCTTTTTGTTTCAGTCCCTGTTCCCATAGGCTGGGGTCGTTATTGAGCTTCTCCTGCCTTTCATTCTCTGCCTCGCTCTATATAGGAACTTGCCTAACTGGATAGACTAGTTTATGAATTACAGAAACTTTCATTTCTCTCTTCTGCTGTCAGCTGTCATGGATATGCAGTAGTGTTTGTCTGTCAGCTTACCTTCCTTCCCATGTGTTCATCTTAGAGGCCTGAGCCCTTTCACCTGGCTTCCTTTATAATCTCCTCCCAGCCTGACTCCACCCCAGGCCCTATCACAGAACACTATATTAACCTGTGCACTGCAAGCATAGGCGTGCCCACGGGGTGTGCCGGATGTGCCCAGGCACACCCTAATCATCCCTGCTGTGCCTGCAATGTATGTCCTCCTTGCTGTGTGTTACAGTCACTGGCACTGCCTGGGGTAATGTCCGGCCGCCGGCTGGCAAATACAGCCTATTGCTGCTAAATGCTGCGAGTGGGAGAAGGGAGCAGGTGGGGAACTAGCGCGGAGTAACACCGCCGGGAGCCGCATAAGCCGATGCAGCTTCTATAGTTCCGGCTCTGCAGGTTCCGCAGTCGCCGGTGGAGTGATCTAAATCTGCACTCCGCCCCCCCCCCCCTCCGGCCCGTGGCGTACTAAGTAGGGGGCGGGCCGTACCAGGTGCCACACACTGGGGTTGTCAGACCGGCGCCCCCCCCCTCCACCACTGAAGAGGACCGCGCAGAGACAGCGGGTGGCATGGCGCGGTGACAGGCAGCCAGCGCTAGTTATTCTACTCCTGCTGCACTGTCCACACTGCATAGAGCTTGCAACTAGCACCAGGCAACTGACTGTCATGTGTCAAGCAGCGACACCCCCCCCTCCCCCCACGCGTGGCTCTCATCTCTGACACCCGGCCCCCCCCCCCCCCCCAGCAGGAAGCTCTCCAGTCTCCACTCTGATGTGTGTAGTGTCCAGCAATCCCTCCTCCTCTCCGCTCTGAGATCGTAAACTGCACACTTCTCCAGAGTCCCGCCCCTCCTGTGTGCTCGTCTGTGAATGGGAGGTTGGCGGGAAGATTAAAAACAAGCAGCCACACTGACAAACTGCTGAATAAACCAGTGAGCCAGCCCCTGGGGACCATTCCAAGTGAGTGAGCATGTTCACTGACCAGACCCTGCTCTCTCTCTCTCCCCCCTCTCTCTGACCCCCCCTTCTCTCTCTCTCTCCCCCCCTCCCTCTCTCTGACCCCTTCCTGACCTCTTTCTCTGACCCCCCTCTCTCTCTCTGACCTCTCTCTGACACCCCCCTCTCTCCCTGATTTCTCTCCCCCTGATCTATCTCTCTCTCTCTCTCTCTGACACCCGCCTCTCTCTGACACCCCCTCTCTCCCTGACCTCTCTCTCTCTCTCTCTCTCTCTCTGACACCCCCCTCTCTCTGACACCCCCTCTCTCTGACACCCCCCTCTCTCCCTGATTTCTCTCCCCCTGATCTATCTCTCTCTCTCTCTCTCTGACACCCGCCTCTCTCTGACACCCCCTCTCTCCCTGACCTCTCTCTCTCTCTCTCTCTCTCTCTCTCTGACACCCCCCTCTCTCTGACACCCCCCTCTCTCTGACACCCCCCTCTCTCCTAACATAACGCTGAGTAAACTGCGAGCGCCCAGCATGGCGCCCGCTGTTCACCTTTTTGGATGCCTATTAGAGCCTACGCCTCTAATCAGGTGCTTCCAAAAAATACCCCACCACTGTAATTCAGGCTCCCGAAAAAGGGCCAGGCACCTGAATAGTCAGAAAAGGGGTAAGCACACTACAGATTATTATGGCTTCCTTAACACCTTCTGTGCGACGTCTTCTTCTCTAAAACATGTTGAGGAAGCCATAATAATCTGTAGTGTGCTAACCACTTTTCTGATGCCAATTTGATGTCTAAATACATATTTCGGGGGCTTTTTTTCAGCAGGAATGCGGGAAAACCCAGTTTCGGCACCTCAGCACTGAATGTATATGCCAAGTGGTGGCGGGATTTGATGGAGTGTCTATTGATGTTGGCTGATGGGGTCTCTATTATCACTGGGTGATCTATTGATGCTGGGGAAGTCTGTTACTGCTGGTGGGATCTATTGTTTCTGTGGGGTCATTTGTTGATGGGAGTATACTACTGTTGAGGGAGGGGACTTATGTTGTTGGCTGCTGGAGAATATATTGATACTGTATGCTGGGAGATCTATTGTTGCTGGGGGTATTTACTTGTGGGGTGATCTATTGTTGCTGGGGGTGATCTATTGTTAATGGGAGCGATCTATTGTTGCTGGGGGTGTCTATTGTTGCTGGGAGGGATCTATTGTTGCTTGTGAAGCTATAGTTGCCGTGAGGGATCTATTGTTGCTGGGGAGATGTCTTGTTCTTGGGGGATCTATTGTTGCTGAGGGAATCTATTGTTGCTGGGGGGAAACTAACAAATTTATTTAAAGCAGTAAATACAATTCAGGATATTAAAAAATCCTACTTACCGTTCAGTTTTTTAAATTGCTTATTTGATTTAGAGATTTATTTAAAAGCTTTGTTTATGTTAAAAAATTATTAAACATTGATAAATGTTTTTTTAATAAAAATGTTTTAATACATTTTAAAATGTTTGTTAACATTTATTTATAAGCGTGTATGTGTGTGTATGTATGTGTGTGTGTGTGTATGTATATATATATATATATATATATATATATATATATATACACACACACACACACAGATGCACGTGTTTTTGAGCTTTGATTTGAGGTGCACACCCTAATGCAATAGGCTGCGCACGCCTATGACTGCAAGCCTGCTTTGCTGATCAACGTGTTTGTTAGGCATTGTGTGTTTGGGTTCCTGCCTGCCGTGTGCTACGTCTGTCTCTCTGTTACATATTTGGCTTGTCCCCGACTATCCCTGTCTGCTCGTGACCCTTGACCTTCGGCTTGTCTTTCGTTATCCTTGTCTGCTTGTGGCCCTTGACTTTCAGCTTGTTATTCGTTCCTCTTATATCTCGTGCTGCTGCTTCCCCTCTTGTCCCCTTATCCTACGGGGCGCGAGCTAGGAGACTCTAGGGGCCGCGACCTGGACCCAGCCTTCAGCATAACATCCTCACCACTAGAGGCTCTGGAGAAGACCTGCTGGGTCTTAGACTCCGCGCCCTGGGGAATCTTGGCTCTAGCTTCCCATAGGATCCTGGTTGTGCTCCTCTGGTCCCGCTTTCCACAACCACCCAGTTTCCTATCCGCAGCAGTCAGCCATAGGGTTCACTACCTTGCGGTGCACTCCTGTCCCCCTACGGTGTGCATCTGTCACCTGGCCACAGGTGACCTGACATCAGCGATGGCGTCTGCAGATTCGGAATTTCGGAAATTCGGAAATTTCGGAAATAACGAATTTCTCAAAATTCATTAAAAACGACATAGAAACTAAACGAATTGCACATATCTAATATTTGTGACCTTTAATTTCCTTTGTGCCAGTACTGGTCACATTCTTAGCCTCGCCCTGGGACGGAAATTGATTAACTTGATCTGCGAGCTGAGTTGGATCTTTCAGTCTGTAAACACTAAATATGTACATGGCTACTTTCTCAGCCTCGCCCTATGTACGAAATTGCTAACCGGTTAGACTAGTTAATGAGCTAAAAAAAACTTTCATTTCTCTCTTCCGCTGTCAGCGATGGCGTCCTCAGACCTGAGAGCCAAGCTGGATTGTTCTGTCTGTCTGAACATTTATACGGATCCTGTCATGTTGAAATGTGGACACAACTTCTGTCGGGTCTGCATTGACCATGCGTTGGATACACAGGAGGTGTCTGAAGATTTTTCCTGTCCTCAGTGCAGGGAAGAGTTCCAGGAGCGACCTTCACTACACAGCAATTTATTTCTACGTAACATTATACAGGGTTTCCTGTCTTCTCCACCAGATCCAGAGAAGTCCGGCATCTTCTGTACTTACTGTATTCACTCCTCTGTACCTGCTGTGAAATCCTGCCTGCTTTGTGAGGCTTCTCTATGTGATGACCATCTGAGAGTCCACAGCAAGTCACCAGAACACATCTTATGTGACCCCACCAGCACCCCAGAGAACAGGAAGTGCTCCGTCCATAAGAAGATCCTGGAATATTACTGCACCGAGGACTCTTCTTGTATCTGCATCTCCTGCAGTTTAACTGGAGAACATCGAGGACACCAGGTGGAGACTCTACAACAGGCTTCTATGAAGAATAAGAAGAAACTGATAAATAATCTTCAGAAACTGATTACTAAGAGAGAGAAGACAAAAGAAAGAGTCCTGGGTCTGCAGGAACACAGGGGAAAAGTACAAGGCAAAGTAGATGGTGAAGAGAAGAGAGTCCTTGACTTGTTCAGAGACCTCAGGAGGCGTCTGGAAGACCTGGAGAAGAGGGTCCTAAGTGAAATCTCCAGGCAGGCAAAGGGGGTTTTAAGCCCAGTCAATGACCTGATCCAGCAGATGGAATTAAAGATGGAGGATCTGTCCAGGAAGATGAGTCGCATTGAGGAGCTGTGCGCCATGACGGATCCATTGACTGTCCTACAGGAACCAGACACAGGTGACTTGTGTGATACTGAGGATGGATATGATGAGTACAGAAAGAGACATGATAAACTCCTCCATGATGGGGGGGATCTGGATGTGAATGCAGTCTCGCACACATTGGGACAAGGTTTATCTGGTGTAATAACTGGTGCAATTGGGGGGATCTATATTCAGAAAGCTGACATATTATTGGATGAGGACACCGCTAATAAATATGTATGTATCTCATCTGACAAGAAGACTGTATCCGAGACAGGTAAAAAACAGAATCGCCCAAATAGTTCACAGAGATTTGCAAAATATCCTCAAGTTTTAGGAAGTCAGAGTTTCTCCTCAGGACGACATTACTGGGAAGTAGATGTCCAGAGATCCAATAACTGGAGAATCGGGATGTGTTACGACCGTATAGACAGGGATGGGGGTGACTCCTTAATTGGGGAAAATCATGTGTCCTGGGGTTTGGGCAGGATTGGTAAACAGTATAGCTTAATACATGACAATAATGATATTGAGCTCCCTGACAATATTCCTGTTAAGCGAGTCCGGGTATATCTGGATTACGGGGCCGGACAGATCTCCCTCTATATGTGTGCCCCCCTCCGCCACCTCCACACCTTCACCGCCACCTTCACTGAGCCCCTCTATGCTGTGTTGGCTGTATGGCATTCATATATATCATTGTCTTGAAGGGAGATGTGAAAAATCTGCTTAGATACCGGTAGCATCATTCTGAATGGGAGAATAATGTAAATTATTTTCTGCTATTTTTCCATCTTCCTCCCTCCCTGATCACAGTGATGAGGTGTAACCACAGTCCTATACTTTGGGGTCACCAATCCATAAAGCTCTTCCCAATAGGAATTGCTTTAGCCACTGACACCATGCTTAGCAAGCTTTGGTATTTTGTTCCCAGCAACACCATAAGCAATACAGGTAATAATCAATGTCCTTAACCAGTCCAACTCTTCCCACCCAATGCCCCCTTCCCCACGGAGTAGAGCAGTTTTTACTTTTTTTTGCTATGGGCTGGTTTATTTGTCAATGTTTAACCGCTTCAGCTTCCTGACCAGAGCACTTTTTACAATTCGGCACTGCGTTGCTTTAACTGACAATTGCGCGGTCGTGCGATGCTGTACCCAAATAAAATTTGCGTCCTTTTTTTCCCACAAATAGAGCTTTCTTTTGGTGGTATCTGATCACCTCTACAGTTTTTATTTTTTGCGCTATAAACAAAAGAACAGCGACAATTTGGAAAAAAAACACAATATTTATTACTTTTTGCTATAATAAATATCCCCCAAAAATGTTTTTAAAAATCAAATTTCTTCATCAGTTTTGGTCAATATGTATTTTTCTACATATTTTTGGTAATAAAAATCGCAATAAGTGTATATTGATTGGTTTGTGCAAAAGTTATAGCGTCTACAAAATAGGGGATACATTTATGGCATTTTTTTAATTTTTTAATTTTTTTACTAGTATGACGGTGAGCTGCGATTTTTATCGGGACTTCGACATTGTGGCGGGCAGATCGGACATAAATATCGTACATTTTTTTTTAAAATAATTTTTTCCTCAGTTTAGGCCGATATTTATTCTTCTACATATTTTTGGTAAAAAAAAAAAACGCAATAAGCGTATATTGATTGGTTTGCGCAAAAGTTATAGCGTCTACAATATAGTTATTTTATTATTATTAATAATTATTATTTTTTTTTACTAGTAATGGCGGCGATCTGCAATTTTTATCGGGACTGCGACATTGCGGCGGACACATCGGACACTTTTGACACATTTTTCGGACCAGTGACAATTATACAGCGATCAGTGCTATAAAAATGCACTGATTACTGCAAAAATGTCACTGGCAGTGAAGGGGTAACACTAGGGGGTGATCAAGGGGTTAACTCTGTTCCAACTGTGGGGGGGGGGGGTGGGACTTACTAGGGGAAATGACAGATCACTGTTCATACTTTGTATGAACACTGATCTGTCATTTCTCCCCTGAAAGAATCAGGATCTGTGTGTTTACACACACAGATCCCGGTTCTCGCTGTGTCACGAGCGATCGCGGGTGCCCGGCGGTCATGGCGGCCGCCGGGCACTCGCATCGGCTCCGGGGGGGGCGAGCAGCAGGCGCGCGCGCCCCCCTAGTGGCCACAGGGCGAAGCGACGGAACATAACGCCGTTTCGCCTAGCCGAGGCATGCTGCCGCAGTAAAACTGCCGTCGGCTGGTTGGCAAGTGGTTAGGATAACAAATACTTATAAAATTTTAGGCCAAAGAGGATGATTAGGATATTTGCTTGCAATCATTTTATTTTTAATGCAATTCATAGATAATGCAACAAAACACACTTTTTCATTTTAATTACGAAGTTCACTTTAAAACATTATTGGTACTGCAGATTAAAGATATCCATTTTTTTCTATAATATATAACTTTTTTTTTATATAAATTGCCTGTTTAAAATGACACTGAGGGGTCTATTTATGCAAAAAAATAAATAAAAAATTTGACCATTAAATATGCATGTGAATTGTGCAAAAACAAATGTTCTTTCGACTATTTTCTCTTCTGAGTGAATGTTTTTTTTTTTCTTCTTATGGACAGTAGTAAAATGCCACATTATGACCACTGGGTGGCGCTGAGGAGCATTGGAAATACATTGGAAAATCTTTTTAACAATCTTTCTGTTCTAGAGAATGCTAGAGGAAATATGCAACTAAATGAAAGAATGTACATGTATATAAATAGACTACCAAAATGATGATTCTGGTATAAAGCATTGGAAAGTTGTTTACAAATTAAATTTAAAAAATATATTTTTTTCAATTTAATGCAACAAAAATAACAAAATAAACAAATAAAAACAAACAGAGTTTAAATTTTAATGGTTAGAAAAATAGAAATACAAAAATCAGCAGGAAAATAATAGTGCAGGCGTTAAGGGAAAGAAGAGTTAGAATTAGGGCTTCTTAAGGTAAACAAAGGGCTAGTACTGGGTTTAATAGGAACCAATTTTATGTAAAAAATAATAATGAAAAAAAATGTGGTTTTACTTGTCAGGGAGCTTTTACTGGTATCCGATGACTAAAACAGAATACATACACAATTCATAATGTCACTTTGTATCTTTCTATCGCCAGTCTGATCAATGTTTATAAACAATGTTACTTTGTATCTCTCTATCTTCCATCTGATCAATGTTTATAAACAATGTTACTTTGTATTTCTCTATCTCCTGTCTGATCAATATTTATAAACAATGTTACTTAGTATCTCTCTGTCTCGCATCTGATCAATGTTTATAAACAATGTTACTTTGTATCTTTCCATCTCCTGTCTAATCAATGTTTATAAACAATGTTACATTGTATCTCTCTCTCTCCTGTCTGATCAATGTTTATAAACAATGTTACTTTGTATCTCTCTATCTCCCATCTGATTAACCCTTTCATGCCTAATGCCGCGTACACGCGATCGGAAATTCCCCCAGCAAAAGTCCGATGTGAGCTTTTGGTCAGAAATTCCGACCGCGTGTAGGCTCCATCGGAATTGAGAGCAGGTTCTCTATTTTTCCGACGGAAAAAGTTCCTATCGGAAATTCCGTTTCGTCTGTATGCAATTCCGACGCGCAAAAAAAACACTCATGCTCGGAAACAATTGGACGCATGCTCGGAAGCATTGAACTTAATTTTCTCGCCTCGTCGTAGTGTTGTACGTCTCCGCGTTCTTGGCGGTTGAAAGTTCAGAGAATTTTGTGTGACCGTGTGTATGCAAGCCAAGCTTGAGCGGAATTCCGTCGGAAAAACCATCCAAGTTTTTTTTCCCCGACGGAAATTCCGATCGTGTGTACGCGGCATAAGCCTATTTCTGACATTTGTTGCTTACAAGTTAAAATCCATATTTTTTGCTAGAAAATTACTTAGAACCCCCAAACATTATATATATATTTTAGCAGAGACTCTAGAGAATAAATTGGCGATCGTTGCAATATTTTATGTTACACGGTATTTGTGCAGCGGTCTTTCAAATGCAATTTTTTGGGAAAATCGACACTTTCATGAATAAAAAAAAAAACTAAAAACAGTAAAGTTAGCACAATTTTTTTTGTATAATGTGAAAGATGATGTTATGCTGAGTAAATAGATACCTAACATGTCACGCTTTGAAATTGTGCACGCTCGTGGAATGGCGACAAACTACGGTACCTCAAAATCTCCATAGGCGACGCTTTAAAAAAATTTAATGGTTACCAGGTTAGAGTTACATAGGAGGTCTAGTGCTAGAATTATTGCTCTTATTCTTACAATCGCGGCGATACCTCACATGTGTGATTTGAACACCATTTACATATGCGGGCGCGACTTACGTATGCGTTTTCTTTGCTGCGCGAGCTCGCGGGGACGGGGGCGCTTTAAAACATTTTAATTTTGTTCTTATTTAATTTAATTTTTTTACATTGTTTTTTTAAAAAACAAAAATTGATCACTTTTATTGCTGTCACAAGGAATGTAAACATCCCTTGTGACAGTAATAGGTGGTGACAGGTACTCTTTATGGAGAGATCGGGGGTCTAAAAGATCCCAAATCCCTCCTTTGCACTTCAAAGTATTCAGATCGTCAAAAACAGCGATTCTGAATACTGTATACTTTTTCTTATATCGGCGCCATTGGCAGCTGAGTAAACCGGAAGTGACGTTGTGACGTCGCTTCCGTGTTTATATTCAGGAGACTGGAAGGACGCCATTTCCGGCGTCCTTACAGTCTTACTCTAGCCGGCAGAAGTGCCGGATCCTGGATCGGGTCTCCCGGTGGGACGGGAGGCCTGGGAAGAGCGTCGGAAGAAGGCGGAAGGGGGGGGACGTCCCCTCCCGCTCCTCCGCGATAACAGTCGAGCATCTTTTAGCCGCATTGGTTGTTATCCCTGAAGAGCCAACCGCCCGATATAAAAAAACGGGAGCGCGATGATGCCTGTAGCTGCAAGCATCATCCCGGTATAACCCCTGAAAGCTGTGGCTGCATATGTGCGTACGGTCAGCGCTAAGGGGTTTTAATGTTTATAAACAATGTTACTTTGTATCTCTCTATCTCCTGTCTAATCAATGTTTATAAACAATGTTACTTTGTATCTCTCTATCTCTCGTTGGTAAATGTTTATAAACAATTTAAATTTGTATCTCTCTATTTTCTGTCTCATCTATGTTTATAAAAAATGTTACCTTGTATCTCCTGTCTGAGCAATGTTTATAAACAATGTAACTTTGTATCTCTTGTTGATCAATGTTTATAAACAATTTGAATTTGTATCTCTCTATTTGCTGTCTGATCAATGTTAATAAACAATGTTGCATTGTATCTCTCATTTATCCATCTGAACAATGTTTATAAACAATGTTAATTTGTATCTCTCTATCTCATGTCTGATCAATGTTTATAAACTATGTTACTGTGTATGTTTCGATCTCCCATTTGAGCAATGTTTATAAACAATGTTACTTTGTATCGTTCTATCTCACATTTGAGCAATGTTTATAAACAATGTTACTTTCTATCTTTCTATCTCTGCTGATCAATGTTTATAACAGGGTTCGACAAATTCCGGGCGCCAGGTCGCATTTGCGCCTAGAATTAGCGACCTGGCGCCTCAGGCAGCACAGCTGAGGTATCCTGTGTCTCCGTGCGCCCCCCCCCCGCACGCGCGATCTCGTCCGCCGCGCTGGCCGGTAATTGAGGCTGCAGCTTTGCGGCCTGCTGGAGCGAGATGCACTGGCGCCCTCTTGCGGTGGCCGGGGCTGCGACAAGCCCCTAGCTATTTCCCACTGATACGTGATGCTACGGTGACGTCCGTGTCCACAGCGAGCTGTAACAGGAATGGGAGACTTGTTACCTGCAGCGCACAGCCCTCCCCGGTATTATCTGACCGCCACACTGTACGGGGCTCTTGTTCAGCGGAACCAGATAAACGTTACCCGGGAACAGCGGGGTTAAGCCTGCACAGGTAGGAACCGAGTTTCTTGTGTATACCAGCTGTCAGGTGACGTATTGGTTGCCATGCTGGCGCAGACCATGCCTTTACGTCTGACTGATGAGGGAGGTGTGATTGTCGCGTGTTAGTAAAGCTAGCTTTGTTTTGAACGGATGGTAAGGAACTGTGCAGGAGTTCTGCCATGTCCAGACATAGCCAGCTGTATAGTGAGCTCTGTATACAATTATAACACAACCGGCTGTATACTGAGCTCTGTATACAATTATAACACAACCGGCTGTATAGTGAGCTCTGTATACAATTATAACACAACCGGCTGTATACTGAGCTCTGTATACAATTATAACACAACCGGCTGTATACTGAACTCTGTATACAATTATAACACAACCGGCTGTATACTGAGCTCTGTATACAATTATAACACAACCGGCTGTATACTGAGCTCTGTATACAATTATAACACAACCAGCTATATAGTGAGCTCTGTATACAATTATAACACAACCGGCTGTATACTGAGCTCTGTATACAATTATAACACAACCGGCTGTATACTGAGCTCTGTATACAATTATAACACAACCGGCTGTATACTGAGCTCTGTATACAATTATAACACAACCGGCTGTATACTGAGCTCTGTATACAATTATAACACAACCGGCTGTATACTGAGCTCTGTATACAATTATAACACAACCGGCTGTATACGGAGCTCTGTACACAATTATAACACAACCGGCTGTATACTGAGCTCTGTACACAATTATAACACAACCGGCTGTATACTGAGCTCTGTATACAATTATAACACAACCGGCTGTATACTGAGCTCTGTACACAATTATAACACAACCGGCTGTATACTGAGCTCTGTATACAATTATAACACAACCGGCTGTATACTGAGCTCTGTATACAATTATAACACAACCGGCTGTATACTGAGCTCTGTATACAATTATAACACAACCGGCTACGGAGCTCTGTATACAATTATAACACAACCGGCTGTATACGGAGCTCTGTATACAATTATAACACAAGCGGCTGTATACTGAGCTCTGTACACAATTATAACACAACCGGCTGTATACTGAGTTCTGTACACAATTATAACACAACCGGCTGTATACTGAGCTCTGTACACAATTATAACACAACCGGCTGTATCCTGAGCTCTGTATACAATTATAACACAACCGGCTGTATACTGAGCTCTGTATACAATTATAACACAACCGGCTGTATACTGAGCTCTGTATACAATTATAACACAACCGGCTGTATACTGAGCTCTGTATACAATTATAACACAACCGGCTGTATACTGAGCTCTCTATACAATTATAACACAACCGGCTGTATATGGAGCTCTGTATACAATTATAACACAACCGGCTGTATACTGAGCTCTCTATACAATTATAACACAACCGGCTGTATACTGAGCTCTCTATACAATTATAACACAACCAGCTGTATACTGAGGACCTGTCATCCACCTGCTCAGCGGGGATTAGCGGAGAAATCTCCGCTGAGAAAGCGGATTCCGCTTAGCAGAGGCGCCCGTATGCAAGGGGCCTAGGGTGGCATGAGTTACTGAAGTTACTGGATCTCCTATCATCCCCACCTTGCTGCACTGTGAGCCGCTGCCCATCACACCATCAAGCCTTGTACACAAGGGCCGAATGCCGGGCGACATTGGTCAGTTCAATAAAAACTGGCGGCCGTTCGGCCCGTGTGTATGCCAGCCAGTCCGACAGAAGCCAGCCATTCGGCATGCTGGAAAAAAAACCTGGCTCCTAACTTTTCTAGCTGGCTCCTAGATTTCAAGCAAATTTGTCAAACCCTTGTTTTTTAAACAATGTTACTTTGTATCTCTCTATCTCCCATCTGTTCAATGTTTATAAACAATGTTACTTTGTATAAAAATATGTGAAAGAACCCCTGTGCTGCTCTGACCTCTTACCCACTATGTAACTTCCACCTCACTCCCCATATGACTGTCCAATTGCTCTCCAGTCAGGTAACTTTCCTCCCAGAGGATGAATATACTATTTGTTTGAACCTCACATTTAAGCCATGAAATCTCTCATTCATAAGCGTCTAGAGAAAGGTTTAATTCTACCATCCCCTTCCTAATTTCTTTTTTGATAAAACCTTACAGACCTATATAGACCATAGTGGCCTGAATAAGATCACCAGTCCCAACAGATATCCACCACTTCTTATTACAGAGCTCCTCTGCCTGATCCAGGGGGCGTGGATATAGACCAAGGTAGATTTGCAGGTGGCCTACAACCTGATACATATTTATGAAGGCGATAAGAGGAAGTCAGCCTTCAACACACGTGAGGGACATCCTGAGTACCTGGTTATGTAGTTTGTGTTTATGTAATGCGTGAGCCACCATCCAGCAATTTATCGATGACATTTTTCATTAGTTTGTGTTATGTCCCTTATGCCCTGTACACACGGTCGTTTTTTTCCGATGAAAAAAGTCAGATGGACTTTTTTCATCGGAAAAAACAATCGTGTATGGGCCCCATTGGACTTTTATCCATCAGTGTTAAAAAATAGAACATGTTTTAAATTTTTTCGATGAAAAAAAAAAACGATAGGAAATTACGATCGTCTGTGTGGAACTCCAACGGAGAAAAAACCCATGCATGCTCAGAATCAAGTCGACGCATGCTCAGAAGCATTGAACTTCATTTTTCTCGGCTCGTCTGAGTGTTTTACGTCACAGCGTTTTGGACGGTCGGAATTTTGTCTGATGGTGTGTTGGCAAGACTGATGAAAGTCAGCTTCATCAGAATTCCGACGGAAAATTACATCGGATTTTATTCCATCGGAAATCCGATCGTGTGTACAGGGCTTTAGACATGGGGTCTCTCAGGGTGCTGCTAGCAATGCTGCCAGTATCTGCTCAGCAAGTTACACACAGGCCGGATGAACTTCTTAACCATGGAGAGGGTTTATTACTCACTCAGAACATGATGACTTTGTTACATGGAGGAGTCTTAATACAACAGGCTTCTGTCATTACCAGATCTATGTATCATGCTGCTGCTTCCAGTCTCACACACACACTGACTTACTTCCTGGTACAGCCCCTCCCCCAGCATGCATCAGGAGAAAAGGGTGAAGGGTCACAGTGATCCAGCACAAACATAACAGTTTGTTCTAATCTACCTGGATGATATCTTGATTAGGGATGAGCTTTATGTTCGGGTCGAACATGAGTTGGACTCGAACATCGGCTGTTCGCCCGTTCATCGAAAAACAAACATTATGGGGCATTCGCGGCAAGTTCGAGCGCCGTGTAACGCCCCATAATGCACTGCGAGATCGCAGTGCATTGCTGTATCATGATTGGCCAAAGCATGCACCATGACCTGCATGCTTTGGCCAATCCCAGCGCCCTCAGCAAAGAGAGCCATAATTGGCCAAAGGCAGAGTGCCTTTAACCAAATATGGCTCAGAGGGACTAAGTCTATGCCCACACTATATAAGGCTGCCTGCACGGCGGCCCTGTGTAGTGTGTTGTTGGCGTGGACGGTGAGAGAGTGTCATTTAGATTGAGAAGGCAGGCAGATTATTCAGTTAGCTGCAGTGTATTTAATATATATATACAGTCTTGTGTGTGTGTGTGTGTATATATATATATATATATATATATATATATATATATATATATTGTGACAGCAGGAAGGTAAAGTCACCTGGTTGCATCCAGGGGGGTAGATATATTTCGCCCAGATTCAGGCTTTACGCCGACTTATACAACTAGGTGGAGAGTTGTATAAGCCCAGCTGAGGCTAGTGGGCTCATGGATGACTCATACCTCTAGGGAGAGTGTGGGGCGTCGTGCAGACAGGGAGTTGATGAGACCAGCTGAAGCTTGTCAGCTCATTTAGGCCTCTATAAGAACTCCCAGATTCATTAGGTGTTTGCTCATGCCTGGAACCAGACCTGTGTGGACTGTCTAGGGAGAGTGAACCCCTGTGCGGTGAGACAAAGCCTGTGTGGCTATTTGCTTGGACATTTAAAACCAGGGACTTAGGGACTAGGACAGCACTAGGCTGATCCCAGTTGTTAGTTAGGAAACCTGTATGTTTAGTCAGAGGTCAAGTTGACCAGGATTTATTTTATTTATGTTTCTTTTGCTTTGCTGTGTTTTGTCACTGTAAATAGAAAATAAACCGCACCTTTTTGATTTTGAAAACCACAACCTCCGTTTGCTGGGCCTGTTTTTGTGTGGGGAGCCCATCCCGGGGGTCACACACACCCGCTGCCGAGCTAACTCCCTCACAGTTGGTGGAGAACCAGTGGCAGTTTTTTTTTAAGCCAGCATGGAGGAGATACTGAAACAGCTGGCTCTAGCAAATGCCAATCAACAGCAGACAAATGCAGGTTTGCAAAGGAGCCTTGCAGCCCAGCAGCAAGCTCATCAACAGAGCCTTGCAGCTCAGCAACAAGCCCAGCAGCAATCTGAGGCCCGCTTCATAGACCTGTTACAGAAGCAAGAGCAGAGACTACAACAAATGGAAGCAGTAATGCAGCAACGTCCGCAGACCAGTGAGGAAAGCCGTCCCACTAATACCGCGTCCTTTGGGGTGAGTCGTTTATTGACAAAAATGACTGGAGAGGATGATCCAGAGGTATTTTTGACCACATTTGAAAGGACCGCTGAAAGAGAAAAGTGGCCTGAGGAGCAGTGGGCTGGACTGGTGGCTCCTCTGTTAACTGGTGAATCGCAGAAAGCTTACTATGACCTAGAGCCTAACCAAGCAAAAGACTATGTGATGCTAAAAGCTGAAATTTTGGCAAGGCTGGGTGTCACCCAGGCTGTCCGGGCTCAGCGTGTGCATAACTGGACTTTCCAGCTTGGAAAACCCCCCAGGTCTCAAATGTATGATCTCATTCACCTGAGCAGAAAGTGGCTACAGCCAGAGACTTTGTCCGCACCAAAGATTGTGGAACGTGTTGTAATGGATCGGTTTTTGAGAGCTCTTCCTACTGCCATCCAAAAGTGGGTAAGCCATGGAGACCCAGAGACGGCCGATGGTCTTGTGGATCGTGTGGAGAAATACTTGGCTACAGAGAACCTGACGGCCTCTTCCAGAGACACTCGGACTTTCCACCCTAAGACCAGACCATCCCCAGGGGCGGATAAGAGGATTCCAAGGGGTGAGGGTGGAGAGAGTGAGAGGGTGGGAGCTCTACCCCAAGTTTGGCGAGAACAGCCTGGGAAATCAGCGGCTCAAGAGGCGGCAAGAAGGATCGTTTGCTACCGCTGCCGGCAAGCGGGACATATTGCAGCCAATTGCCCGGTTGTGGAGGAACCCATGCAGTGTGACTTTCTGACGGGCAGACGTCAGTCGCTGTGTGCGACAGTCGCATGCACTGCCATTCGAGGAACTGAGAAACATTTATGCAAAATGTGTGTTAATGGTAGAAATGTTGTGGTATTGCTGGATTCAGGTAGCCTTGTGACCCTGATAAAGGCTGAGTTAGTTAAAACAGAGGTCTTTGGGAATAGCAAGGTAGCTGTTATTTGTGTGCATGGGGACACCCGAGAGTATCCAGTGACTACAGTGTGTTTCGAGACCCCCAAAGGTACCCTCTCTCATCCAGTGGGCTTAGTATCTCAGTTACCGCATGACGCCATTGTGGGAAGGGATTTTCCGAAGTTCTGGGAACTGTGGGATGATCCTGAGCCCCCCACTGGTGCCCCTATGTACCAGGAATGTGATAGCCAGAACTCCCCTGAGAGTGGTGAGGACTCTCCGGAATTTCCCTTATCAGTATTGGCAGGGGAGACTCAAGAAACTGGAGAGGAGCCCACCTCCTCAGACGAAAACCTACCGTCTGTGGAGTTTTCTGATCTTGAAGTTCACAGGGAAAACTTTGCCACAGAACAGTTGAAAGACCCCGCCCTAATAAAGGCACGGGAAAACGTAGTGAAAATAGATGGCGAGTTAGTGAACCCAGATAATACCTGCACTTACCCATACTTCAGCGTAGAGAAGGACCTACTGTATCGGGTGGCAAAAAGGGCAGAAGAAACCGTTGAGCAGCTTGTGGTGCCCAAACCTTACAGGAAGTTGGTGTTGGAGTTGGCCCATGGGCACATTCTTGGAGGTCATCTGGGGACAGAGAAAACCCGAGAGAGGGTATTACAGAGATTCTATTGGCCGGGGGTGATGAAGGACATAGAAAATTATTGTTCCTCCTGCCCTGTGTGTCAGAGGTTGGCCCCGATGCCACATTTCCGTAGCCCGCTGGTCCCTCTACCCATCATTGAGGTCCCGTTTGAGAGGATCGCCATGGATTTGGTAGGGCCTATAATCAAGTCCGCTAGGGGGCACCAGTACATATTAGTTATAATGGACTATGCCACCCGTTATCCAGAAGCGATCCCTCTCCGAAATACCTTGGCCAAAACCATAGCCAAAGAGCTATCTCTTGTGTTTAGCCGGGTGGGTATTTGTAAAGAACTGCTTACGGACCAAGGTACACCCTTTATGTCCCGGGTTATGAAGGAGCTGTGTAAATTGTTCAAAGTGACGCAATTACGTACATCTGTGTATCACCCCCAAACCGATGGGCCCTAAAACAAATGTTGAAGAAAGTGGTGGATAGAGATGGAAAGGATTGGGACTGTCTACTTCCTTATCTGATGTTTGCTATTAGGGAGGTGCCCCAATCCTCTACGGGATTCTCCCCCTTTGAGTTACTGTATGGGAGACACCCAAGAGGGCTGTTGGATATTGCCAAGGAAACTTGGGAAAGTGAGAGTTCTCCCCACAGGAGTGTGATTGAGCATGTCGCCCTGTTGCAAGACCGAATTGCACAGGTAATGCCCATCGTGAAGGAACATTTGGCCCAAGCGCAGTTAGCACAGCAGAGAGTGTACAACCGTGGAGCCAAGACCCGTACCTTTTCCCCGGGGGATAGGATACTGGTACTTGTCCCTACGGTTGAAAGTAAATTCCTTGCCAAATGGCAAGGCCCCTATGAGATAATGGAAAAAGTGAGCGAAGTGAATTACAAGGTCAGACAACCAGAAAGGCGAAAGCCCGAACAGATCTATCACGTTAATCTGTTGAAAGCCTGGAGGGATAGAGAGTCCCTAGTCGCAGACACTTGGTCACCAGCTCAAACTGGTTGCGTGATTCCTGAGGTTGGAATAGCAGCCACCTTGTCACAACCCCAACAACAGGAGGTTAAGGAGTTTGTGCTTCGCAACAAGGAGGTATTCTCTGAGCTGCCGGGACAAACATCTGGGGTAGAGCATGACATCATTACCCCGCCCGGTGAAAGGGTGAAGTTAAAACCCTATCGGATCCCAGAGGCCCGACGGGAGGCAATACGGGAGGAAGTACAGAAAATGCTGAACTTAGGGGTGATAGAGGAGTCCCAAAGTGATTGGTCTAGTCCCATTGTGTTGGTGCCTAAACCGGATGGGAGCTGGCGATTTTGTAACGATTTTCGTCAGTTGAACAAAGTTACAAAATTTGACACCTACCCCATGCCACGTATAGATGAGTTGATCGACCGGCTGGGAACAGCCCGATACATGACGACTCTTGACCTCACAAAAGGGTATTGGCAAATCCCCCTGGCCAAGTCGGCCAAAGAGAAAACCGCATTTGTAACCCCAGACGGGGCGTTCCAATATAAAAGAATGCCGTTCGGGTTACAGAATGCGCCGGCCACATTCCAGCGGAAAATGGACCAGATGCTGAGGCCCCATCGGAAGTATGCTGCGGCTTACCTGGATGACGTAATTGTCCATAGCACAGATTGGGCCTCACATCTGCCAAAAGTGCAAGCAGTCCTGGACTCTGTTCGGGAAGCGGGGTTTACGGCTAACCCCAAGAAGTGTACCATTGGGCAGGAGGAGGCCAAATATCTTGGGTACACCATTGGGAGGGGAGTAATAAAACCCCAACTCAACAAAGTCGAGGCCATCCAGAGTTGGCCACGTCCCAACAGCAAGAAGCAGGTACGAGCCTTTCTGGGAATCGCTGGGTATTATCGGCGATTCATTCCCCACTTTGCTTCTAAGGCTGTGCCCCTAACCAACCTGACGAAGGGGAAAGGGTCGGTCATGATTAAATGGACCCCCGAGGCTGAGGCAGCATTCCAATTCTTGAAACAAGCCTTATGTAGCCAGCCAGTGTTGTACTCACCCGACTTCTCTAAAGACTTTGTCGTACAAAGTGATGCGTCAGATGTGGGGTTAGGAGCAGTATTGTCCCAGGTCTGGAACGGGGAAGAGCACCCAGTCATTTACCTCAGCAGGAAGTTGAAGTCCCATGAGGTAAATTACGCTACCGTTGAAAAGGAGTGTTTAGCGGTGAAGTGGGCTCTAGATTCCCTTCGGTACTACCTGCTAGGTAGGCACTTTGACATGGTTACGGATCACGCTCCGTTAAAGTGGATGGCTCAAAACAAGGAAACAAATAGAAGAGTGAATAGGTGGTTCCTGGCCCTCCAGGAATTCAACTTCACAGTAAAGCATCGCCCTGGCGTTCAAATGGGGAATGTGGATGCTTTGTCTCGAGTACATGAATGCCTGATTGCTGGTGTTCCAACCCCGAGGTTAAAACAAGAGGGGGGGGTATGTGACAGCAGGAAGGTAAAGTCACCTGGTTGCATCCAGGGGGGTAGATATATTTCGCCCAGATTCAGGCTTTACGCCGACTTATACAACTAGGTGGAGAGTTGTATAAGCCCAGCTGAGGCTAGTGGGCTCATGGATGACTCATACCTCTAGGGAGAGTGTGGGGCGTCGTGCAGACAGGGAGTTGATGAGACCAGCTGAAGCTTGTCAGCTCATTTAGGCCTCTATAAGAACTCCCAGATTCATTAGGTGTTTGCTCATGCCTGGAACCAGACCTGTGTGGACTGTCTAGGGAGAGTGAACCCCTGTGCGGTGAGACAAAGCCTGTGTGGCTATTTGCTTGGACATTTAAAACCAGGGACTTAGGGACTAGGACAGCACTAGGCTGATCCCAGTTGTTAGTTAGGAAACCTGTATGTTTAGTCAGAGGTCAAGTTGACCAGGATTTATTTTATTTATGTTTCTTTTGCTTTGCTGTGTTTTGTCACTGTAAATAGAAAATAAACCGCACCTTTTTGATTTTGAAAACCACAACCTCCGTTTGCTGGGCCTGTTTTTGTGTGGGGAGCCCATCCCGGGGGTCACACACACCCGCTGCCGAGCTAACTCCCTCACAATATATATATATATGTGTATATATATATATATATATATATATATATATATATATATACTCTGCATCCAGTGTAGCCAAGCCTATATCTGACTGCAGGCCATTCCAGGTGTACTTTTTCTAATATACTTCAGGCGGTGTACACAGTACCGTGCACCCATAGTGCAGTTGCTACTACTTTTCTGGTGGTGTGCACAGTACACTATACATACAGTGCATCCATAGTTGCTATTACACTTCTGTTGGTGTACACAATACCGTGCACCCATAGTGCAGTTGCTACTACTTTTCTGGTGGTGTACACAGTACCCAATACATACAGTGCACACCCATAGTTGCTATTAGACTTCTGGTGATGTACACAGTACCGTGCACCCCTAGTGCAGTTGCTACTACTTTTCTGGTGGTGTACACAGTACACAATACATACAGTGCACACCCATAGTTGCTATTAGACTTCTGGTGATGTACACAGTACCGTGCACCCCTAGTGCAGTTGCTACTACTTTTCTGGTGGTGTACACAGTACACAATACATACAGTGCACCCATAGTTGCTATTAGACTTCTGGTGATACCTCCGATCTGGAGTCCATCAGTGATGCGGGTGATGATACCGCGATTGATGAACTGTTCGAAAGGAAGAGTTGGGACAAGATGCCCCTGTCCTTGTCCCGTAGGTCCAGGGACCCACCCATGTCTACTGGGGAAAGTACACCCCGGGTAGTGGCTTCTGAGCCTGAGAAGGGATCCGTCCCCTTACCTGCCCTTCCACCTTCGGAGGCACCTGCTTCCACCACTGCGAGGAGACGGGAGTCATTGCGGGCCCCTGCAACTGGCCCGGAGGCAATTAAAGTGCCTCGGCATCCCGATGCCATTGTTCTGCCTGGCGAGGGAGACCGCGCCACCATGCCACCTCTGTCCCGCTTGCAAAGACTTTTTAATCAGAGAGTTGCTGGAGAATATGGGTGGGAATACCCCTACTTGCCGAAGGAGCTCTTCTTTGAAGTGGAGGCCTACAGACATTGGTGGTACGATGACTTCATATGGACACATAGCAAGGTACCCCAGGCCCGTAGATATCTTTCCTGTTCCCCTGTGGCCACTAAACGGTTCAAAGACTGCAAGGCTGAATGGATGTTGGGTCGGCATATTTATGCGGACAGGGTGCTTATTTGCCGGAGGGAAGGAGGGAAGGAGATGATGTTGAGTACCATGTGGATACTTTTGACAAGCACTTAAAGCCCCTGGTACTGCCTCACCCGAGGTTTTACCTCTAGGAGAATAGACTCCTCTGTTTTGTTGCTTTCTTCTGGAGTGCCTTTTCCAGAACTCAGGCACTCTGCCCTAATTTAAAGGGTGTTCTGCTCATTGGAGGAGCGGGAGCTGTTGCTGTTTGTTGTTCTCCCCTTCTCTTCCCACCGCAAAGATTACGAGGACTTTGGGGTTGTAGTCAGTTGAGGGCCACAGTTCAAGGAGAAGAGGATTTCCTTGCCATGTACAAGTATTCTAACCGCAGCACTACCACTAGGTGGCGGTGTTGCGCAACTATTATACCGAAAGCCTTACACTGCACTTATTTTAGAACAAAGAGGTTTTTCTTCAGGGAGGAACCTGTTCATTCTAATTACACATTGTATTAGATTATATGTGTTTTTTATTTCCCTCTGCAGGAGAACGTCAAGCAAGACTACTGAGTATGGGGTGGGTCTTAGCTAGTGTTGTGGGAGGGAAATGTAAATTTATTGTGAGTTTTTTTTTGTGTGATCTCAAGATGTTTATACCCCTATGTGTTCTATTTTATTTTCCTTTCTGTGTTTCTTCTCCCTCCCTCATGTTAGGTTCCGTCACAAACTCACATTTATAAATTGTCATTTTTTTTTGGTAGTTTGTTTCTGGATCGGGCTTATGCTGACTCTGATTGACAGGCATGGGTTGGTTTCAGACACTGGGGACCAGTGTCCATTAAGAGAGGGGGATGTGTAGCGGGTGGTTATATTTAGGGGAAGTATCTGAGTCAGTGGCGGTGCGTCCATAGAGGGCGCCGGAGCGCCGCCCCCTCTCGCTCCCGCACCGCCACTGAAAGACAATACACAAATTCATGCATTGCATGAATCTGTGTATTTTCGCCGCTGCCGCGCTGCCCACTATTCATATGGCCGGCCTCCTGGTGAGCGCCGGCAATATGAATTAGAGCGGTGGCCGGCGGTGGCTGTGACTTGGAAGTGTCTATCAGAGCCAGCGGCTCTGATAGGCTTTCCGAATACAGCTCTCACGCTGTAATCGGCTTCCAAAAACTCCTCCAAGGTACGCACGGGGGTGCGTTCCTTGGAGAACAGTCACAGGCGGTTCAGCCAATCAGGTTCGCCGGATCTGGTTACCGGTAACCTGATTGGCTGAAGCGTCATCAAGGGCGGGAGAACACATCAAGGTCGGTGCGGACCGAGGAAGGTAAGTGCAGGGCTGGGCTGGGGGGGGGGGGAACTGGCTATATATATATGGGGACAAACTGGTTGTATATGGGGGCACACTGGCTGTATATGGGGACAAACTGGTTGTATATGGGGACAAACTGGTTGTATATGGGGACAAACTGGCTGTATATGGGGCACACTGGCTGTATATGGGGGCACACTGGCTGTATATGGGGACACACTGGCTGTATATGGGGACACACTGGCTGTATATGGGGACACACTGGCTGTATATGGGGGCAAACTGGCTGTATATGGGGGCAAACTGGCTATATATATGGGGGAAAACTGGCTATATATATGGGGGCACACTGGCTATATATATGGGGACAAACTGGTTGTATATGGGAGCACACTGGCTGTATATGGGGGCACACTGGCTATATATATTGGGGCACACTGGCTGTATATGGGGGCACACTGGCTATATATATATGGGGGCACACTGGCTGTATATGGGGGCACACTGGCTATATATGGGGACAAACTGGTTGTATATGGGAGCACACTGGCTGTATATGGGGGCACACTGGCTGTATATGGGGGTACACTGGCTGTATATATGGGGGCACACTGGTTATATATATATGGGGGCACACTGGCTGTATATGGAAACAAACTGGCTGTATTTGAGGGGGCAAACTGGTGGCGTTTGGGCACAGTGGCTGCGTTTAATGGGCACAGTGGCGGCAATTGATTTTTTTTTTTCAGTTTGTTTGCGCCCCCCCAAAAATTTTGAGCACCAGCCGCCACTGATCTGAGTGGTAAAAAGAATCAGGTACGCTAATTGTTAGGGTTTGTTGACCATTTTGGCTCGTGGAGGATATCAATGGTGTCCAGTTCCCTGCGGCCTATAGGTGGCGCTGTCGCCATAGGCCGGGGTTGAACCACCTTTGGAGGGCTGTGCCTTTATGTGTCCCCTCGCGGCAGTAGTACGGCGGGGCGGGGAACCTGCCGTGCCTGCCGGGAGAGGGTATAAAAGGGGCAAACATCTTCTGGTCGAGGTCCGAGCCCCAGGCACCTTCAGCCTGGGGGCTGCTGTTCGTGACACCCAGGTGCCCTTGGCCTGGGTGTGTGTGAGGATGGTCTCCGGGTGCTCCTAGGCCCAGAGACTGAACTGCTGTTCCATCCCCAGACACCTTAGGTCTGGGGGTGAGGTACTTATGAGAAGGCCAGGGACCCAGCAACCTTCGGCTGGGTTCTGCGAGGGATAGAGGGCTCCCAGGGATACGCCTTGCGAGGGGACCCGTATCCAGGATCGAGGAGGCCAGGGAGGTGACCCTTTCTGAAGACCCAGCGCAGAGTCGTGGTGAAAGAAGGGGCCTCTGGTAACTCTCCGGAGGGATGTTTTCTCCCTACAGAGGCCTAACTATTCAAGGAAGGAAAAGTGCATGTTCTGTAGGTCATAGTGGCAGCGACTCTACGCACACCAGGTCAGTGGCAGTGACTACAACTATTCACCAAATCAGTGGCAGTGACTGTGCATCAAGCTGTTCCTGCTAATCATAACAGTTCTCCCCTAATCAATGCTAAGTTTGTGCCTGGACCTCTTCCCACCTTATCTGATCTGTTCTTGTCCCAACCTGTCTGCTCTCACAGAGACTATTTATTGTTCTCATAAATAAATATTGAGTTGGACTTTCAGTTGGTGTGGACAGTCGTATTACTGGGGAGAACTAAAGGACTTGTTTCTGGTTACCGCAGAAGCGAGATCAGCTCGGGAGGAGTCTAACACCAACTGCAGGCAGGCCCGAGAAACTAACACCGCTCAACCGCCCCATCCAGGAGGGTACGGGCTTGTGGTGCAGTGTGCCTCAGTCTTTCCTGCGGAGGAGCCAAGAAGAGAAAAGCAGGTAAAGTCTGGGGTTGGTGCGCTACACTTTATTACTTACATAATAGCCCATAGATGGAAATCAGCTCCAGGGGTGGGATTGAACAAGGGTCTGGTGAGAGTAGTCTCACCCGAGACTGAGGCGGGGAATAGCCAGATGATATCCAGGGAAGACACACAGTCGCAGGAGCCGGTTGCTGCTCACTGAGTATGTATATATGATGCATGCTAGATGCAGGGCTCGCATTGAATGAAATCTGTGTGACATAGGGGTGAAAAAAAAGGATTAAAAAAGGGGGGATGCGAAAAGGAGATGAAGAGAAGAGGGGGAAGGATGTACTACTACTCTCACCAGACCCTTGTTCAATCCCACCCCTGGAGCTGATCTCCATCTATGGGCTATTATGTAAGTAATAAAGTAACCATCCTTATCTTTCATCCTCAGGGCTAGACATCTAGATAACCATTAAAATGACCTCATATTCAGTGGCGGTGCGTCCATAGTGGGCGCAGGAGCGCCGCCCCCTCTCGCTCCTGCGCCCGGCCGTCACTCACAACAATACATAGGTTCATGCATTGCATGAACCTATGTATTGTCACCGCTGCTGCCGCCCACTATTCAGATGGCCGGCCCCCTGTTGAGCGCCGGCCATCTGAATAACAGCGTCTGGTTGGTCTTTAGAAGTGCCTATCAGAGCCAGCGGCTCTGATAGGCTTCCCGACTACAGCCTGAGGGCTGTAATCAGCTTCTAAATAGCTAACGAGAGGACGCACGGGGGTTGCGTTCCCTGGTTGCGTTTCAGCCAATCAGGTTCACCGGGTCTGGGGACCGGTAACCTGATTGGCTGAAGCGACATTGAGGGCGGGAGAAGACATCGAAGGACGGCGCTGACCCGAGGAAGGTAAGTGCAGGGCTGGGGGGGACAAAGTGGCTGTATTTGGGGGACAAACTGGCTGTATATGGGGGACAAACTGGCTGTATATGGGGGACAAATTGGCTGTATTATGGGGGACAAACTGGCTGTATATGGGGGACAAACTGGCTGTATATGGGGGAAACTGGCTGTATTATGGGGGACAAACTGGCTGTATTATGGGGGACAAACTGGCTGTATTTGGGGGACAAACTGGCTGTATATGGGGGACAAACTGGCTGTATATGGGGGACAAACTGGCTGTATATGGGGGACAAATTGGCTGTATATGGGGGAAACTGGCTGTATTATGGGGGACAAACTGGCTGTATTATGGGGGACAAACTGGCTGTATATGGGGGAAACTGGCTGTATTATGGGGGACAAACTGGCTGTATTATGGGGGACAAACTGGCTGTATTTGGGGGACAAACTGGCTGTATATGGGGGAAACTGGCTGTATATAGGGGAAACTGGCTGTATTATGGGGGACAAATTGGCTGCATTTGGGGGACAAACTGGCTGCATTTGGGGGACAAACTGGCTGTATTATGGGGGACAAACTGGCTGTATATGGGGGAAACTGGCTGTATATAGGGGAAACTGGCTGTATTATGGGGGACAAACTGGCTGCATTTGGGGAACAAACTGGCTGTATTATGGGGGACAAACTGGCTGTATTATGGGGGACAAACTGGCTGTATTATGGGGGACAAACTGGCTGTATATGGGGGACAAACTGGCTGTATTATGGAGGACAAACTGGCTGTATTATGGGGACAAACTGGCTGTATATGGGGGACAAACTGGCTGCATTTGGGGGACAAACTGGCTGTATATGGGGGACAAACTGGCTGTATATGGGGGAAACTGGCTGTATTTTGGGGACAAACTGGCTGTATATAGGGGAACTGGCTGTATTATGGGGGACAAACTGGCTGCATTTGGGGGACAAACTGGCTGTATTATGGGGGACAAACTGGCTGTATTATGGGGGACAAACTGGCTGTATATGGGGGACAAACTGGCTGTATTATGGGGGACAAACTGGCTGTATTATGGGGACAAACTGGCTGTATTATGGGGGACAAACTGGCTGTATTATGGGGGACAAACTGGCTGTATTATGGGGGACAAACTGGCTGTATTATGGGGACAAACTGGCTGTATATGGGGGAAACTGGCTGCATTTGGGGACAAACTGGCTGTATTTGGGGACAAACTAGTGGCGTTTGGGCACAGTGGCTGCGTTTAATGGGCACAGTGGCGGCAATTGATGGGTTTTTTTTCAGTTTGTTTGCCCCCCCCAAAAAAAATTTTGAGCACCAGCCGCCACTGCTCATATTTCATTATTCCATAGTAATACACAAGCATCCAACTCCTGACGATTGGTAAAAGGCCATGAAATGCATAGAGTGTCCATCCAGGGATGCCAAACCACGCTTGCTCCAATAACCTCAACTAATTATGTTCTCTGTATTTATCATGTGAATTATGTATACATCATATATGTTTAAATTATATATACTTATTGTCTGCTATGAATTTTACTGTTTGTCACACATCATGTTTTAGTGATCAATTCCCTTATCAATAAATGTATTATGATTATATCAACTTTTGTTGAATTTTATGACTGTATTTTTACATCATAAATGCCTGATTATATTGCTCAATTATGTTTACTTCTATCACTACCATGAATCACCCCTAGGGGCTTGTGACACTCAGGTTAACTTCATGCTACAAACCTATTATTACAAACACCCACAGGCTTCACTCAAAGTCCCAATCCAACCCCTTTTTGGTTTTCCATATACATTGACCATTTTCAGTTCTATTTTAGCCATATTTGTTAGACATGTGCACTGCCGAAAAATTAATTTTTTTTGTTTTCGTTTCATTCATTTTTTTGCTTTTTTCGGAAATTCGAAAAATTAGTTGTTTTCGTTTTATTCGTTTTTTTGCTTTTTTCAGAAATTCGGAAATTCGAAAAATTTGTTTTTCGTTTTCGTTTTATAATTTTTTTTTGTTTTATTTTGGAAATTCGGGAAATTCGAAAAATTTGTTTTATTCCTTTTCGTTTTATTCGTTTTTTTGCTTTTCTCGTAAATTCGGGAAATTCGGAATTCTGAAATTCTGAAATTCGGAATTCCCAATTTCCGAAAAAAGCAAAAAAACAAATAAAACGAAAAAAAAAGAATTTTTCGAATTTCCCGAATTTCCGAAAAAAAAGCAAAAAAACTAAGTTCCGAACTTCGGAAATTCGAAAAATTCGGAATTCGAAAATTCAACTTTCCAAATTTGCCATTTTTCGAATTTTAGATCTTAGAATTTTAGATTTTCGAATTTTGCAATTTCCAATTTCTCGAATCTCGAATTTTGTTTGCAATATTGAATCTTGAAATTCCGAAATTTCGAATCTTCAAAAATCCGAATCTCCGAAATTCAGAATTTCGGAAATTCAGAATTTCCAAAATTCTGAATTTCCGAAATTTGACATTTCGGGAATTTGACATTTCGGAAATTTGACATTTCGGAAATTTGACATTTCGGAAATTTGACATTTCGGGAATTTGACATTTCGGGAATTTGACATTTCGGGAATTCGGAAATTCGGAAATCCGAAAATTGAAAAATTCGGAAATTTCCGAAATAACGAATTTCTCAAAATTTGTTAAAAACTAATTCGAGGGGGGCGTGGCCAGCATGGCAGACTGAGTGGACGTGCTTGCTGAGCTCTGCTGGGACATAATCCGATACTGACTCCGTTCCTGGGTGGATTTCTTCACAAATCGGTCCCATCGCACCTGTATGCCGTCCAGAACATCCGGGGGCCCGAAAAAGGGCAAAAAGCTGAAGTTTCCTGCAGATATTCCTGCCTTGGTGAGTCCGGCCTGTTCACCGCGCGTGGAGCCTGCGCGCCAACACAGTATGGCGTCACAGACTGACCAGGAGGAGAGCGTGGCGGTCTCCCCGCCTGGAATCCAGGAGGTGATGGCGGCTATTACGACCTGCCAAGCAGCTATTACTACTTGCCAGACAACGCTCACCAACAAGATTGAAGCTGTGCAGCTGGACGTGGGCTTGCTGCGCCAGGATCTGGACAAGATTCGCTCCAGACTCACGGAGGCGGAACACCCGGTAGGAGATGTGGAGGATGCGGTGACAACACACGATGCCTCCATCCGGACCTTGCTGACCAAGGTAAAGGCCCTTGAATACCGGGCAGAAGATGCTGAGAATCGTAGTAGGCGCAACAACATACGCATTGTTGGCATCCCGGAGGGGGTGGAGGGGGGTAATCCTACAGCTTTCATAGAAGACCTTCTCAAGACCCTACTTCCTGCGGCCCAACTATCCCCCTACTTCATGGTGGAAAGGGCGCACCGCGTGCCGCCGAGGCCTGGTCCGGAGGGGGCCCCCCCCCCCCCCCCCGCACCATCATTCTTCGCCTGCTAAATTTTCGGGATAGAGATGAGCTGCTGCGTGCCGCCCGCCTGGCAGGCAATCCCCCCTATCGAAACACCAGACTGATGTTCTTCCCGGATTACACTATGGAGACACAGAGGCAGCGGCGCTCCTTTGATGGAGTGAAAATGGCCCTCCGAAAGAAGGGAATTAGCTACAGCATTATGTTTCCGGCGAAACTGCGGGTGGTCGATGGTGAGACTGTGAGAATCTTTACTAATCCTAAGGATGCGGGTGCGTGGCTGGAGACTCTGCCTCCATAAGGAATTTACTTCCCTGGTTATCTAAGGCGGGGATGGGGGTTCGGGTTTTTTTTTTTCTCCTTCCTGTTCTTATGGGAGTCTGTTATCATTTTCTTTTTGCTGTGTCACTCTCTGGAGGTCGGTGACTTTTCTATTTGCAATGTGGGCTGTTATATCTGACTGGACTGCTGTTACCCTTCTGTGCTCACACTGAGACTCCAACCCTGCCACACCGGTGGAGTGACCACTCAGCAGCTGCTTTCTGCTCTACCCAGGAGTTCATTTTGACTGCGGTGGCAGGTTATATTTTTTCTCCCAACAACTCAGGCCAGGAGACACGATCTTAAGTACTCTTCTTTCTTTAACTTTTTGTTATATGCAGATCATTAGCATTGACTAAATGAGCCGATCTGCTGCGGCTCACACCTCCCAATCTATTTAGATTTAGTCATTTGACTTTTTTTTTTGTTAGGGGAAATATGTGCTCCTCCATGTTAGGGGGACACGGGGTGGGGGGTAGGGGTTGGACGACTGTTGTTGTCTGGGCTTCTATGGGTTTATGGGTTACTCTGTTCTTTGTTCGTTTGCACAGTTGGTTGGTCTTGACTATATCTAATCCGTTTTATGAGTATTTGTTATGTTGTATGGATTCCTCTGGGGGGGGCAGCGCTCTATAGCCCTGTTTTTCTTGGCGACTGCACTGTTCGGTGCGGGGGCGCTGCACTCTCTCAGGGGACCATGGCTAGGAGATGCGAGATGTACTCCTTTGATCATACTTCAATTACCTGATGGCTAGTTTTAAGGTACTATCGTGGAATGTCAGGGGCCTCAACTCTGCTATTAAGCGGTCACTGGTGTTTAAATTTATACGACAACATAATCCCCAAATCTGTATATTACAGGAGACACATTTGGTGGGCTCCAGGGTCTTGGGGCTGAGGCGGGCCTGGGTGGGTGCACATTACCACGCCTCCTACTCTAACTATGCTAGGGGGGTAGGCATCCTTGTGCACCGATCTTTGCCTTTCAGGCTGCAGGAGGTCCGGACTGACCCTGGTGGTAGGTTTGTTCTCCTGCATGCCTCAATAGCGGATGTCCCCTATGTCATTGTTGGACTCTATCTGCCTCCCCCTGCGGATCCAACCTTACTCCACTCGGTGATGCAGATGGCGGTTCAGTATGGGGTGGATAGGGTGCTGATAGTAGGGGACTTCAACATGGTTATGTCGGATGTCCGGGATAGGCTCCGGCCCTCATCTACACCTAATTCAGGGTTGTCCCTATGGGCATCCACCTTTAATATGACGGATCTCTGGCGCCAATTTCCACCCCTCTGACTCTCAGTATACATGTCTCTCCACTACTTACCGTACGTTATCTCGTATAGACCTGGCATTTGCCTCCGCCGGCCTCCTTGGGGGGGTGGCCTCGGCTGAGATCCTCTCTCGCGGCGTGTCTGATCATGCTCCGTTGTTGGTCTCGGTCGGTATCGCTCCCTCCCGGGACCGAGGGGTCTGGAGACTTTCTAGATACTGGGTGTCAGATCCAGAGATTCAAGAGGAACTACCCGATGAGATCTGTAGCTTTTGGTTGCAAAATGTTGAGTCCACAGGTCCATTAACACTCTGGGACACATTTAAGGCCTGGTTGCGGGGAACGTATATTAAGAAGATTGCTGCTAGACAGAAGGGATCTGTGCAGGCTCTGCGGCAGTTAGAGACAGAGGCCCTCTCGCGTGAGAGGGTATATACTCAGTCGCCTAATGCGGACACTTACCATGCCTGGCAACACACCCTGAGGGAGTTATCCTTGATGAGAATAGACAATACAAAGAAGTCCATGCTGGAGGGTGCTCAGAGAGTGTTTGAGTTTGGGGATAAAAATGGCAAGCTCCTGGCCTGGCTGGCCAGGGGACAGCACGCTACTACTCACATGGGCAGACTCAGAGATGCAGACGGCACGCTACTGACGACCCCTGACTCCATTTGCTCTAGGTTCTTCCGTTTCTATCAGGATCTATATTCAACTAGGGTGACGTACACTAGTACTGACCTGTCTGACTTTTTAGATAGGATCCCCCTCCCCACGCTTGACCCGATCAGGAGTAGGGATTTGGATAAGGACATTACCCTAGAGGAGGTGCAGGCAGCTATGGGTAGTATGCAGTCGGGAAGGCCCCTGGGCTGGATGGTATACCCATTGAATTTTATTCAGAGAATCAGGAATTGTTGGCACCTAGGCTAACTACTCTCTTTAAGGAATTCTTGACGATAGGTTCCCTTCCCGAGTCGATGGCTGATGCCATGGTGGTGCTGGTGCCCAAGCCTGGTAAGGATCCAGAGGAATGTGGTTCGTACAGACCCATCTCTCTTATTAACGCTGATGCCAAGTTGCTGGCCAAAATTCTTGCCTTACGTTTGATCACGGTGTTGGAAGATCTGATCCACCCGGATCAGACAGTATTCATGCCAGGTAAAGGCACGGACATCAACATCCGCAGGCTATTTCTTAACATGGACCACTCTCATGATAATGGAGGCACTCGAGCCATAGCCTCTCTAGATGCAGAGAATGCTTTTGACTCGGTGGAATGGGGGTACCTGTGGGAAGTGTTGAGGCGCTATGGGTTTGGGCCACAGTTCCTTAAGTGGTTGGGAATGCTATATGGGTCCCCTAGAGCCAGAGTCCGGGCGAATGGGACACTGTCTGAGTTTTTCCTCCTCCAGAGGGGCACCCGGCAGGGTTGCCCCTTGTCGCCCAGCTTGTTTGCCTTGGCCCTTGAGCCGCTGGCGATCATGATTAGGGAGTCGTCCGCGGTTGGGGGCCTCCGGGTGGGCCAGCTGGAGGAGAAAATTTCCCTTTACGCTGACGACACCTTGCTATACCTACAGGACGCAGATGCTTCTCTGCAGGCAGCTCTGCAGATCTTTGAAGAATTTGGCTGCTTCTCGGGGGTCAGGATTAGGGATGAGCTTCGTGTTCGAGTCGAACATACGTTCGACTCGAACATCGGCTGTTCGATCGTTCGACGAAGATCGAACGATTTGGGCCGTTCGCGCCAAATTCGAGTGACGCGAACGGCCCACAATGCACTACGCCATCGCAGTGTCATCCAGGCGCTGTGATTGGCCAAGCATGCACTGTGACCCCGCATGCTTGGCCAATCACAGCGCCGGCAGCGAGGAGAGCAATGATTGGCCACAGGCAGGATGCCTGTGGCCAATTATTGCTGAGGGTGTTTAGTACACGCCCCACACTATAAAAGGCCGCCAGCACGGCGGCCTAGTGTAGTGTGTTCCGGAGCAGGGATAGAGCAGCATAGGCAGGGACAGTGACTGTTATTTCTTTCTTGCTTAACCTGGATTCCTTTAGTTTAGGGAAAGAGAAGGATAGGTAGGGAGAGTGTCAGTGTGTTTTGTGCTTGTGCTATAGTGTGCTTAAAAAAAACATTTATTCTAGGGACAGAAAACTGTAGGTAGGGACAGTGTCAGTTTCTTTCACTCTGCAAGTCCTTGTTTCCAGGGACCTGGAAGGACAGTGAGTGAATTGTCCTTGTGCTATATTGTGCTTAAAAAAACATTTATTCTAGGGACAGAAAACTGTAGGTAGGGAGAGTGTCAGTTTCTTTCACTCTGCAAGTCCTTGTTTCCAGGGACCTGTAAGGACAGTGAGTGAATTGTCCTTGTGCTATATTGTGCTTAAAAAAAACATTTATTCTAGGGACAGAAAACTGTAGGTAGGGAGAGTGTCAGTTTATTTCACTCTGCAAGTCCTTGTTTCCAGGGACCTGTAAGGACAGTGAGTGAATTGTCCTTGTGCTATATTGTGATTAAAAAAAACATTTTTTCTAGGGACAGAAAACTGTAGGTAGGGAGAGTGTTTTTTTTCTTTCACTCTGCAAGTCCTTGTTTCCAGGGACCTGTAAGGACAGTGAGTGAATTGTCCTTGTGCTATAGTGTGCTTAAAAAAAACATTTATTCTAGGGACAGAAAACTGTAGGTAGGGACAGTGTCAGTTTCTTTCACTCTGCAAGTCCTTGTTTCCAGGGACCTGGAAGGACAGTGAGTGAATTGTCCTTGTGCTATATTGTGATTAAAAAAAACATTTTTTCTAGGGACAGAAAACTGTAGGTAGGGAGAGTGTTTTTTTTCTTTCACTCTGCAAGTCCTTGTTTCCAGGGACCTGTAAGGACAGTGAGTGAATTGTCCTTGTGCTATAGTGTGCTTAAAAAAAACATTTATTCTAGGGACAGAAAACTGTAGGTAGGGACAGTGTCAGTTTCTTTCACTCTGCAAGTCCTTGTTTCCAGGGACCTGGAAGGACAGTGAGTGAATTGTCCTTGTGCTATATTGTGATTAAAAAAAACATTTTTTCTAGGGACAGAAAACTGTAGGTAGGGAGAGTGTTTTTTTTCTTTCACTCTGCAAGTCCTTGTTTCCAGGGACCTGTAAGGACAGTGAGTGAATTGTCCTTGTGCTATATTGTGATTAAAAAAAACATTTTTTCTAGGGACAGAAAACTGTAGGTAGGGAGAGTGTTTTTTTTCTTTCACTCTGCAAGTCCTTGTTTCCAGGGACCTGTAAGGACAGTGAGTGAATTGTCCTTGTGCTATATTGTGCTTAAAAAAAACATTTATTCTAGGGACAGAAAACTGTAGGTAGGGAGAGTGTCAGTTTATTTCACTCTGCAAGTCCTTGTTTCCAGGGACCTGGAAGGACAGTGAGTGAATTGTCCTTGTGCTATATTGTGATTAAAAAAAACATTTTTTCTAGGGACAGAAAACTGTAGGTAGGGAGAGTGTTTTTTTTCTTTCACTCTGCAAGTCCTTGTTTCCAGGGACCTGTAAGGACAGTGAGTGAATTGTTCTTGTGCTATATTGTGCTTAAAAAAAATATTTTTTCTAGGGACAGAAAACTGTAGGTAGGGAGAGTGTCAGTTTCTTTCACTGTGAAAGTCCTTGTTTCAAGGGACAGAGAAGGACACCTGAAGGTAGCCCTTATTGCTTTTTTCCCATCTCCCTGCAGGCCATCTATTAGAATGTCTGGAAGGCAAACAAGGAGAGGCAGACAGTCAGGAGGCAATAAAAGAGGGCAAGCAGGCTCTGTGTCTGGGGGCAACAGTGCTGGTCGTGGACGCGGTGCATTGTCATCAGCACATGGCCATGGGACACGCTTGTCCTTCTTTTCGGCAGCTGGACATGTTGAGCCACATCATGCCGAAGACTTGGTAGAGTGGATGACCAAGCCCTCCTCCTCCTCCTCATCCTCTCTCACCCAGGCTCAGGGTACTGGAAAAGCAGCTGCCAAAGCGTCGTCTTCCCTGGTATCAATGTCAGACAAATCATCAGTCACTCCTTCCCTAGACCCACCATGTCCTCCTCCTGAGGAGTCCCCCGAACTGTTTCAGCACAGTGTTGGGTACATGCTCCAGGAGGATGCCCAGCGTTTCGAAGGGTCTGATGATGAAACCCAGCTAGAGGAAGGCAGTAGCGTGAGAGCAGACAGAGGGGATGCTCAAGAAGGACACCAATCTGGCAGTCATGTTCCAGCAGCTGCAGCATACTGCCAGATTGGCTCCAGTGATGAGGAGGGAGGGGATGATGAGGTCACTGACTCCACGTGGGTGCCTAATAGGAGAGAGGAGGAGGAGGAGGATGAGGAGGAGGCACATCTCCAACGAGGCAGGATGCCCTTTGGTGGCCAGCGTAAGGGCAGTACACCGACGGAATCACACCGCAGAGCTCCGCCTGTGCAGGGCGCTGCCTCTGCCCGTCATTCAAAAAGTTCTTTGGTGTGGGCCTTTTTTGAGGCTAGTGCATCAGATCGCACAGCTGCTGTTTGCAACATATGTCTCAAGCGTATATCGCGTGGCCAAAACATCAGCCGCTTGGGTACCACATGCCTGACCAGACATATGTTGACCTGCCATGCAGCTCGTTGGCAAGCCTACCTCAAAGACCCACACCAAAGAACAAAGCGGACCTCTCCTTGCACCGCATCAGCTGGGATCTCCAACCCCACTATAACTTCAGTCCTCTCTGAAACATGCACTGAGAGGAATGAAGGTGTAGAATTAGGTGTGTCACAGCCAAGTACTTGCGCCCACTCTGCTAGCAGTACACCGACGTCCGATTCTAGCAGGCAAATTTCCCTGCCCCAGCTGCTGGACCGTCGAAAGAAGTTCACTCCCAGCCATCCACATGCCCAGCGGTTGAATGCTAGCTTGGCTAAATTGCTAGCGCTTCAACTGCTGCCTTTTCAGTTGGTAGACTCGGCCCCCTTCCGTGAGTTTGTGCAATGTGCAGTTCCTCAGTGGCAGGTTCCCAAACGCCACTTTTTCTCACGGAAGGCTATTCCGGCTCTCTACCGGCATGTGGAAGGCAATGTCTTGGCCTCGCTGGACAGGGCGGTCAGCGGTAAGGTGCATATTACCGCTGACTCATGGTCCAGCAGGCATGGACAGGGACGTTACCTTTCTTTCACGGCCCATTGGGTCACTCTTTTGGCAGCTGGGAAGGATTCAGGACAAGGTGCAGTAGTGTTGGAGGTTGTCCCACCGCCACGCCTCCAAAATGCTACTACTGGTTGTGACACACCTCTCTCCTCCACCCCCTCCTCTTCTTCTTCCTCCATGGCCTCTTCCTGTGGTTTGTCCTATGAACCAGCGGTGCTCCGTAGCCGTTCACGGGGCTACGCAAGTACGCAGGCAAAAAGATGCCATGCCGTGCTTGCGCTGGTGTGTTTGGGGGACAGAAGCCACACTGGGGCAGAGGTCCTGTCTGCTCTGCAGGGCCAGGCCGAGAGGTGGTTGACGCCACGCCAGCTTAAGCCAGGAATGGTGGTTTGCGACAATGGCACCAACCTCCTCTCCGCCCTCCGACAGGGACAACTGACCCATGTGCCCTGTGTGGCTCACGTCCTTAACCTGGTGGTGCAGCGCTTCTTGGGCAGGTACCCGGGCTTACAGGATGTCCTGAGGCAGGCCAGGAAAGTCTGTGTGCATTTCCGCAGATCTTATAATGCCAGTGCTCGCCTGGCTGAGCTGCAAAAGGAGTTGAACCTGCCCAAGAACCGCCTTATATGTGACATGCCCACCAGGTGGAACTCAACGTTGGCCATGCTGCAGCGGCTGCACACGCAGCAGAGGGCCATCAATGAGTACCTGTGCGACTACGGCACCAGGACAGGGTCAGGGGAGCTTGGTTTTTTTTCTCCACGCCAGTGGGGCATGATCAGGGATGCATGCACTGTCCTGGCACCATTTGAGGAGGCCACGAGGATGGTGAGCAGTGACAGTGCATGCATCAGTGACACTGTACCTCTTGTCCACCTGTTGGAGCACACGCTGCGTGGAATAATGGACAGGGCACTTGAGGCAGAACAGAGGCAGGAAGAGGAGGACTTCCTTGCCTCTCAAGGCCCCCTTTACCCAGACAGTGTTCCTTCTGTCCCACCCATCGCACAGGAAGAGGAGGAGGAGGAGGAGGAGGAGGAGGAGGAGGAGGAGGATTGTGTCAGCATGGAGGTGGAGGCTGGCACTCAGCATCATCAGCAGCAGTCTTTTAGGGATGATTTACAGTCCCAAGAAACCAGTGGACTTGTACGTGGCTGGGAGGAGGTGGCTGCGGATCATGTCGTCCTTAGTGACCCAGAGGACTCCGGAGCGAATGCCTCAGCAAACCTACGCTGCATGGCCTCCCTGATCCTGCAAAGTCTGCGGAAGGATCCTCGTATTCTTCGGATCAAGGAGAGGGACCATTACTGGCTGGCCACTCTCCTTGATCCACGGTACAAGGGTAAGGTTGCGGACCTTATGTTACCGTCGCAGAGGGAGCAGAGGATGAGACAACTCCGGGAGGCCTTGCAGAAAGGTCTGTGCAACGCGTTCCCAGAGACTGGGAGGTTGCAAACTCCTGGTCCTGGACAACGAGTTGCTGAGGCTTCGGCCAGTCAAAGAAGGAGCGGTGGGGAAGGTGGCCGTCTGACCGATGCGTTCAGACAATTCTTTAGTCCGCAGCCCCAAAGTATGATCGGTTCCAGCAACCATCGCCAGCGTCTGATAAACATGGTGCAGGAATATCTAGGGGCAAGGTCAGACTTGGACACCTTCCCCACCGAAAATCCTCTGGCTTACTGGGTCTTGAGGATGGATCACTGGCCAGAGCTTGCACAGTATGCAATTGAGCTACTGGCCTGTCCTGCATCCAGCGTTCTTTCGGAACGCACATTCAGTGCTGCTGGAGGATTTGTCACGGATCACAGGGTGCGCCTGTCCACCGACTCGGTTGATCGACTGACTTTCATCAAGATGAACCAGTCTTGGATCACCACCAGCTACCACACACCTGATGCTGATATAACAGACTAATTGATTTTAACATGTCACATCCCTTCAAGACTGATGCTGATGCTGAGTGCCTGTGCTGTTATGTTGACTGGCTATCCTCCTCCTCCGAGTCCTCAATGATACGATTGATGATGATAGCTTGTAAGATCATTTTTGTTTATGGGTGCCGCCACCAGTGCCTAACGCCCAATTTTTCAGCCCCTGTTTAACAGGGGCGTGTAATTACAATTTTTGAAGCAATACTTTGCAACAGGGCTCATTGGTGTGCTCCAAGTACAGTATCTGTGAGGAGTTGCAGTGTTGTGCCACCAGTGCCTAAGGCCCAATTTTTCAGCCCCTGTTTAACAGGGGCGTGTCATTACAATTTTTGAAGCAATACTTTGCAACAGGGCTCATTGCTGTGCTCCAAGTACAGTATCTGTGAGGGGTTGCAGTGTTGTGCCACCAGTGCCTAAGGCCCAATTTTTCAGCCCCTGTTCAACAGGGGCATGTAATTACAATTCTTGATCTAATAATTCACAGCAGGGCCCATTGCTGCACCCACCAAGAGTAACTGTCAGGGCTTACAGTGTTGTGGCACCAGCACCACAATCAAAGGCCCAATTTTTACTACCACTGTTCAACAATTATATGTAATTAAAATTCCTGATATAATAGTTGACAGCAGGGCGTTCCAGCACCAACCAAGAGTAACTGTGAGTGCTTACAGTGTTGTGCCAACACCAACAACTAAGGGGCCTATTTCTGCAGAGTATATACGGCAGGTCCCTACTTTCAAACATCCAACTTACAAACGACTCCTACTTGCAAACGCAAGAAGACAACAGGAAGTGAGAGGAAATCTACCACTAGGAAGGAAAATTCTCTCCTGTAAGAATAAATATGGGAGAAAGGTGTCTCCTCTGTACTGATGCTTTATCAGCAATCCTTGTTTCAAGAAAAACACCACATTTCAAAAACAGTTGTCATTGGGACGGAAAGTGAGGTGAAATGTTCTGATTACAGGGGCACAGACAGCAAAACAAATGTTACAGGGGTGATAACCCTTACCTATGTTTTCCAAAAAGTTTAAAAATAGATTTTTGGTCTGGAGCTACACTTCAACAATGTACCTGTTCAAAATTACAAACAGACTCTACATAAGAACAAACCTACAGTCCCTGTCTTGTATGCACCGCCTGTATAGGGCTGTTCAGAGTATATAGGGCCTTTTTTATTTTATGTGCGGGGTTCCCCTTAATATCCATACAAGACCCAAAGGGGCTGGTAATGGGCTGGGGTAGGGGGGGGGTCATGGGGTAGCTATGCCATTTTTCTTAAAGAATTTCATCCATATTACCGGGACCAGACATTACATTAAAGCCGCAAGCAGTTTTAAATGGCTTTTTTTTCCTTTAGAAGTGTCATTTTGTGCAGGGACAGTTCTAAACACGGGAAACACGTGGCACTTCACAGGCATACTTTAGACACCCCCCAGGTACGATATTTAAAGGAATATTTGACTTTTTTTTTTTCACTTTATGCATCATTAAAATGACTGCTCCCGAAAAACGACCGTTTTTAAAACTTCTTTTTGCATTGATACATGTCCCCTGGTGCAGAACCCGGGTTCCCAAACCCTTTTTAGGACAATAACATGCATAATAGTTGTTATAATTAGCACTTTAGAATTCGAACGTTCGCATCCATTGTATTTAATAGGGTTCTAATGTTCGTTCGAACTTTCGGTCCGTTCGCGGGTTCTGGTGCGAACCGAACCCGGGGGTGTTCGGCTCATCACTAGTCAGGATTAACTGGTCGAAATCAGTCCTGTTCCCGCTAGACCCTATGTCCCGGAGAGAGGCCGCTCATACCCCGCTGCTATGGGTCGAGGAGTTCAAATACCTCGGAATTGTGGTGTTGAGGGACTTACGGGACTTTCGCCGCCTCAATTTGGTGCCCCTTGTCGGGAGACTCAAGGAACATTGTAGCAGATGGAGGGATTTGCCCCTCAACCTGCTTGGTCGCATAAATATATTAAAAATGCTGTTCCTACCCAGATTTACGTATATGTTTCGGAACTGCCCGATTTGGCTCCCTGGCTCATTTTTCAAGGGAATAGACGTCTGTATGGGCTCCTTTATCTGGAGGGGATCTTCGCCTAGGTTGGCGAGGTCCACCTTACAGCTTCCAGTCCACTGTGGGGGGCTCGTGCTCCCCAGCCTACTGGTATATTATTGGGCAGCAATTCTGGTCACAGTTCATTGGTGGTTTATGCAATCCAGGTCAAACGCGGCCACGTGTTTGGAGGCCGCTATCTTGGGTTCGCTTCGGTAGTTAGGGAACCTAGTATATCGAGGTGTGGCTGCATACCCGTCTCTTCCAGGGCCCACAAAGACTACCCTCAAAATATGGACCATTGCTCGTAAGAGATTTATGCGTCCAAATTATTATTCTCCGCTTTGTCCCTTGTGGGGTAACCCCTCCCTCCCCCAGTTCCGGACGATCCCTGACCCGCCCCTTTGGGCTGGATATGGCATTAGGACCCTCCAAGATGTCTTCCGCTCTGGAAGGCTGCTGACTTTCCAGGAGCTGGTTGTTCAGTATGGGTTACCGGAGCGGATGTTGTTCAGGTATTATCAACTGAGGCATGCAGCTAGGGCCCAGTTTTCCTTGACTGTTAGCCTGGCGCCAGACCCTATTGAGCGGTTGTTAGCTCAGGAGGGCCTTCGGAAAGCGCTCTCTGCTCTCTACCTTGCCCTATTAGTAGTTGAATCACCTAGGATTGACGCTCTCTGGAGAAAATGGCTGACTGATATACCTAGCCTAGACAGGGCTACTTGGGAGGAGTGTTTTGAGGATGGGTCAAAGCTGATGATATCCTCCAGAGATAAATTACTGCAGACCAAATTTATACACCGTATTTACTATACGCCTCAGAGACTGCACGGGATATACCCGGAGAGATCCCCTGATTGCCCGAAATGTCACTCTTCTGTTGGTACGTTCATTCACATGTTCTGGACCTGTCCCTTGGTGGCGGAGTTCTGGGCTAAGGTCTTTGAATGTATCAATCTCCGTCTGGCGTTGTCTGTGACGATGACGCCTGAACTGGCCCTACTTGGGATACATGATGATGACCAGAGGCCCAGATACACAAAGTTATTGGTATCTATGTTATTATTTTATGCTAAAAAAGAAATTCTTAAGCAGTGGTCCTCCCCTGCCCCCCCCCAAAGTGGACTCTTGGGACTCCTCTGTCAATGCGATCCTGCCAATGTATAAGCTCACATATATTAGCAGAGGTTGTCCCAGGAAATTTGACCGGGTCTGGCTTCCCTGGGTTCAGTAGGTTTAGAATGTTATCTTTATTGCTTAGGAGAAAAGTCCTTACTGGATTATGCTTTTCTTGACTATTTTGGCATTGATTTTTGTATTGCTGGAGACTATTACTTCTCGCCATGTATTTTGTATGAGAATTGTCTGTATATCTCTTGTTATTTGATATCTTCTAAATAAAGACCAACCTTTCTTGTAAAAAAACTAATTCGAAACTAAACAAATTGCACATGTCTAATATTCGTGACCTTTAATTTCCTTTGTGCTAGTACTGGTCACATTCTTAGCCTCACCCTGTGAAGGAAAATGATTACGGTAACTTGATCTGCGAGCTGAGTTGGATCGTTCAGTCTGTAAACACTAAATATTTACATGGCTACTTTCTCAGCCTCGCCCAGTGCATGAAATTGCTAACTGGTTAGAGTAGTTAATGAGCTACAGAAACTTTCATTTCTCTCTTCTGCTGTCAGCAATGGCGTCTGCAGATCTGAGAGCGGAGCTGGATTGTTCCATCTGTCTGAACATTTATACGGATCCTGTATTGTTGAAATGTGGACACAACTTCTGCCGGGTCTGCATTAACCTTGTGTTGGATACACAGAAGGGGTCCGGAGGTTATTCCTGTCCGCAGTGCAGAGAGAAGTTCCAGGAGAGACCTTCACTGCAAAGAAATATCACTCTGTGTAACATCACACAACGTTTCCTGTCTGCTCAGCCAGATGAGAAAAAGACTGGAATCTTCTGTACTTACTGTATTCACTCCTCCGTACCTGCTGTGAAATCCTGTCTGCATTGTGAAGCTTCTCTATGTGAGGACCATCTGAGAGTCCACAGCAGGTCACCAGAACACGTTATATGTGTCCCCACCAGCACCCCGGAGAACAGGAAGTGCCCCGTCCATAAGAAGATCCTGGAGTATTACTGCACCGAGGACTCTACTTGTATCTGCATCTCCTGCAGTTTAACTGGAGAACATCGGGGACACCAGGTGGAGACTCTACAAGAGGTTTCTATGAAGAAGAAGAAGATACTGATAAATAATCTGCAGAAACTGATTACTACAAGAGAGAAGATAAAAAAGAGAGTTCAGAGTCTGCAGGAACACAGAGGAAAAGTACAAGGCAAAGCAAATGGTGAAGAAAAGAGTGTCACTGCCATGTTCAAATCTCTCAGGAGACATCTGGAAGGCCTGGAGAAGAGGGTCCTGAGTGAGATCTCCGAGCAGGCAGAGCAGATCTTAAGCCCAGTCAATGATCAGATCCAGGAGTTGGAATTAAAGATGGAGGATCTGTCCCAGAAGATGAGTCGCATTGAGGAGCTGTGCGCCATGACGGATCCATTGAACATCCTACAGGAACCAGACACAGGTGACTTGTGTGATACTGAGGATGGATATGATGAGGACAGAAAGAGACAAGAGAAACTCCTCCATGATGGAGGGGATCTGGATGTGTCTGGGGCCAAACATATGATCAACACAGGTTTATATAATATCATAAGTGGTGTAATTGGAGGGATCTATATACAGAAAGCTGTAGACATATTATTGGATGAGGACACAGCTAATAATGATGTATCTATCTCACGTGATAAGAAGACTGTATCCAGGTCGGGTAGAAACCAGAATCGCCCAGATACTAAGGAGAGATTTGAAAATTACTATCAAGTTTTAGGCAGTGGAAGTTTCTCCTCAGGGCAACATTACTGGGAAGTAGATGTCCAGAGATCCAATAACTGGAGAATCGGGATGTGTTATGACAGTATAGACAGGGAGGGGGATGACTCCTTGATTGGATGTAATGACGTGTCCTGGGGTTTGGACAGGAGGGGTAAAGACTATATGGCAATACATGACAGGGATGAGACCGAACTCCCTGACAATCTTCCTGGAAACGGAGTCCGGGTATATCTGGATTATGAAGCCGGACAGATCTCCTTCTATATGTGTGACCCCATCCGCCACCTCCACACCTTCACCGCTGACTTCTCCGAGCCCCTCTATGCTGTGTTGGCTGTATGGCATTCATGTATATCTTTATCTTGAAGGGAGGTGTGAAAAATCTGCGTAAACACCGGTGACATCATTCTGAATGGGAGAATATTGTCTTTTTTTTTCTGATATTTTTTAATCTCCCCCCCCCCCTGATCACAGTGATTGGCTGTAGCCACTCTACCATACCCGGGGGTCGCTAATCCATATAGATCTACCCAGGGCCGTAGATAAAAAAAATTCCTGGGGGGGGGGTTCAGGTCTTTCAAACTCAAAGGCATCATTTACACTTTTTTATGTTGGGGGATGTACAGTAAAAACATGTGACAGCAGAGTGGGGCTTTGCAATGAGACCTTGCAGTAATTTCATGCTTTTCAGGGGGACCCCTTATTAAACTGAAGGGAATGGGAACAAAGAAGGGGGGCTGCAGTCCGCAACTCTGATTGCTTCTACTGTGCTGATGCTAAGGCTAAACAGCAGGGACACTGTCTGGGCATTTTCCCAGGATGCTCTGTGGGGGTTTGAACACCCCTGACCCTCCCCTTATCTACGCCCCTGATCTACCCAATAGAAGTTCCTGTTGCCATTGACATTGTGTTTAGCAGCTTTGGAGGTTTGCTCCCAGCAAACCTGTAAGCATTACATGTAATTCAATTTTGTGTGGATCCTGCTTGGCTAAATCCCTCTCTGGCAGGTTTGCCATTGACTCCAGCAGTGAATTCTCTGTACCTGAGTTCTCAGCTCCGCCCACCCCCTGCAGATATAATTAGGAAGATCCATTCTCTCTTTTATTTAGTATTTTATATTAAGGAGCTTACGATAGGAGGAGTGTAAGGTGTCTCCGTTATAATGTATCTTTATTAAGGATCTCTACGCTCACAGTCTGCCTATCGCTTTGAACCCGTACCCACCGTAAAACCAAAAACTGGTACCCAAATTGCAGTACCCATTTGATGTGTATTCCAAATAGAGTGAAATCTCCACCATGAATAAAAGTGCCTTTTAAACTTGTAGCAACCGAGTCAAAATCAAGCGTGGGGGCGCTAACCCAGGGGTCTCCAGCCAGGGCTGCCATATGGAATAAAATTTCCGGGCAGCATTTCTATGCTGATATGTAAGGTGCTCCCGTATAAGGATGAGATTAACCTGCTCAATCCATTGTTTTCTGGTCGGGACATGTGGAGAAATTCAAAACCTAGCCACCAACTTACGTGCTAAATATAATAGTCTGATCACTGCAATGTTAGTTGGATGGGGGTATATTTCTTCATCGACTGCACCCAGTATGCAGATTAGGGGGTCCAAAGGGACCCCAACCTGATAAACTGAGGAAATAACTTCCGAAACCTCACCCCAATACCGGTGTAACTTGGGACAGCGCCACATCAGATGAATGAGCGATCCCCCCCCCCCCCCGCATTGTTTAGGGCATAGAGTTGAATATATATTTATTAGCAAAATATACATATATATATAAATTCAATAACTTCCCTTTTGTATAACAAAGTCTACATCGAAGTTTACATAACATAAACAGTAAAGCATTAGATTGGGGGGTTGGGGGGGAAACATAGGGAAAGAAGGGAGGGTAAGGGGTAATAGGATCGTAGCTTAAAACAGGTTATTGGTCACTCTCGTGAGGGTGCGTATGTAGCATAGTGCCATGCTAATTCGTCTGTTTAGTTAAGGGCTAGGTTTGTCGTTTGACTAGCTGGGGTGGCCCTGCGCAATGTCATCTCTCTTCGGACACCGCCCAGGGCTTGTTCACTGTCATATTTCAAACCCTTCTGTAAGGTACCGACTATGCTGGTAAAGGGTATTATTCAAAAGCAAGAATGGTGATACAAGGGTATGAAAGGGAGGGGGGGGGCAGCTCAGGTTGTGGTCGTTCTGATTCGGCAGGTATGGTACATCTGGGGCTCTCCTTCTTTATCTGAAGCACTCTGTCATACTAAACGCTGTCTAGGAATCCGACTGTAGCGGAGTGGTGCCGCCATATTGACCATAAAGTGTTAAATTGCTCATATCTATCATCTAATTTTGCTTGCATTTCCTCCATTAGCATGGTATCATTAAGGATGTTCACCCACCCTGATAGGGGGGGGGTGGAGTCCGTCTTCCAATATAGAGTTATATTATGTCTTGCTGCTGATAGCATAAACCTTAAGAGGCATTGTTTTTGTGATTTAATGGACCCCGGAACAATAGATAGGAGAGCAATCATGGGAGAGGGGGTCAGTGTGGTTTGGTACATGTCATTGTAACTCTTAAATACATTATCCCAAAATGGGCGTACCTTGATGCAGTCCCACCAGACATGTACGTACGATCCCTGTCCTCCGTGACATCTCCAGCAGGTGTCCGCCGTGGCGGGGAACATTCTGTGCACCGAGGATGGGACCCTGTACCACCTTGATAATAATTTAAAGTTCTTCTCTTGAGTGAAACCTGATCTAGATGCTTGATGTGTGTGGATAAAAGACGTGTTCCATTGGGCAGGGGTTAATGCCACCCCCAGATCACGGGCCCATTTGTGAGTGTATGTAGGGAGGGTTTCACATTGATGAGATTGTATGTCTTTATATATGAGGGAGAGAGTGTGTCTAGGGGTCAGAGAGAGACCACACATTGATTCAAAATTAGTGAGTTGTCTATGTACCTGTCCTGAGAGGTGCAGAGATCTGCTAATGTGATTCAATGAGAGTGTAGATAACCAGTCTAATCTAGTGTCATTTTGGGGTTCCGACGTGGGTCGGAAGTGACCTGTAGAGGGGTGGACGAATTGTTTGGCCGTGGGCCATTGTTCCCGGTGGTACGTTCCGAACTTCCCCCTGTCTAGGGAGGTATGAAGGGCTGCGCTATCGAATAGGGGGGACAGGGGGCCTGGGTCTGTGGTGAGTCCAAGTTTACTGGCTTTATCGTACCACAGGGTCAGGACCGCAGATGTCAGTGGGGATAATCCTGGGAGCGAGCGAAAGGTAGCACCATACTCCCACAGCAAGGCTCTAAGGTCAATGCGCGCCATGTCTTGTTCTACACTGATTGATGGTTTAAGTAGGGGTCTCGGGAACCATTCAAGGAGTCTAGAGAAGAGTGTGGAGTTGTGGTATGTTTGGAATTCGGGGAGTCCTAGTCCTCCCCTAGTTTTGGGGGAGCATAACACTTTATGTTGAAGTCTGGGTGGGTGGTTTTGCCAGATAAATTTGCTTACTAAGGTTCGGAGGGTGAGAAAGAACGCTCTAGGAAGAAGGATTGGCAGTGTCTGAAATAGATATAGTGTTTTAGGTAGGATATCCATTTTAATTACGTTCACTCTCCCCCACCAAGTCAGCATGAGGTTATGCCAGGACTCTAGAGAACGTCTGATCTCGGTTATAAGCGGACTGTAATTCAGGGGGTAGATGTCTTGTGGGTCAGAGGGGATTTCAGTGCCTAGGTATGTAACTGATTTTGTTTGCCATCTAAAGGGAAATCGTTGTTTGAGAAATTGCAGTTCCGGGGGGGGGGGGGGGGGTAGAGATATATTCAGGGCTTCCGTTTTAGTGACATTCAATTTGAAGTTACTATGTGTCCCGAATCTGTCGAGTTCCGTTAAGATGGCCTGTATGCTCTGGCGGGGTTGTGTGACATATAATAGTAAGTCGTCAGCATATAATGATAATTTATGTTCCGCGGAGGGGGCAGGTATCCCATGAATATTTTTATTTTTGCGGATAGCTTGAGCCAAATGTTCCACAGTAATGGCAAATAACAATGGCGAAAGGGGGCAGCCCTGTCGCGTGCCATTTGAGATGTTAAACGAGTCTGATGATTCCCCGTTAGCCGCCACCTTCGCTGATGGGTGTGAATATAGGGCCATGATTTTGGAGATCATCTGTGGTCCTATGCCTATTTGTCGTAACGACGCATGCAAAAAAGGCCAGCTGACCCTATCGATCGCTTTTTCTGCATCACAAGCCAGCAGGCAGGTCGGAATGTTGTGCGATTTCGCGTGTGTGATGAGGTGGAGAGTTTTTGTTGCATTGTCCCTGGCTTCACGTCCTGGCATAAACCCAACCTGATCCCCGTGAATCAACTCAGGTAGTAGCGGGGTTATACGAGTGGCTAGTATTTTGGAGTAAAGTTTCAGGTCAACGTTCAGTAGAGATATGGGGCGATAGTTACTGCATAATGAGGGGTCTTTTCTGGGTTTGGGGATCACGACTATTTGGGCTAGTAGGAGTTGGTGGGATGGGCAATGTGTGTCATCTATCTCATTGAAGGCTTTCTGCATGAATGGAGCCAGTTGTTGAGCAAATTTTTTGTAAAATTGGGGGGTGTATCCGTCGGGGCCGGGGCTCTTACCATTTTTAAGGCCTTTTATTGCAGTTAGAAATTCAGATGTAGTGATTGGTAATTCTAGATCTTCCATGTCTGATTGTGATATCGTGGGTAAGGCTGTGTCTTGTACATATTGTTGTAAGGTCATTGTGGTTGGGGAGGGAGGGTCATGAGCTGCGGGAAGATTATAAAGTGTGGAATAGTAGTCTCTGAATTCCGAAATAATTTCTGAGTTTTTTGATTTTTTCTGTTGTGATGGGGATATGATATGGTTGATGTTCTGCCTTTTTTGTTTTGGATGTAAGATTCGTGCTAGATGTTTCCCGCATTTGTTTGCCTGAGTGTAATGGACATGACGTCCTTTGTTACAAGCGATTAGTGCTCTATCTGTGAAGATCTGTAAAAGGTCTCTACGGGCATTGGATAGTTCCGTCAGGGTCTTTGAGTCTAGTGTGCGTTTGTGTCGAGCTTCAAGAGTTGTTATTAGAGAAAAGAGGCGTGTTGTATCTGCTATTCGTGCTTTTTTCAGCCTGGATCCGTGTTTTATGAAGATCCCGCGTAGGACACATTTAAGGGTTTCCCACTTATTTAAGTTAGAGGTTTCATCATGCCTATGTGTTTGTGTGAAATCTGTAATAGTCTTAGTCACCTCTGCACAGCATATTGTGTCATTCAGTAGGTTGTCGTTGAGTCTCCAAGAGGAGCGACGGTTGGTGTATGGTAGTTTCCCTAATGTTAGATGTATCGGTGCGTGGTCCGACCACAGTCCCAGGCCAATGTCGCAGTTAAGATCAAAGTCCAAGAGTGTTTGTGAGAGAAGAAAATAGTCAATTCTGCTGTATGATTTATGGGCTGGGGAGTAATATGTGTAATCTCTCTCCGTGGGATGTATAAAACGCCATACATCCACCAAGGACATGTCCTTTAGGGTGGCACGCATGGCGCTTAGTGTGGATGGCGGCATGTGCGACTTACCAGTGGACGAGTCCATCCTCGGCACAAGTGGAGCGTTCAGGTCACCCGCCATAATCAGGTTGGCTGTCCCAAAGTTTTGTAGGCGGGTCGTCACGGAGGACAGGAACCGCTGCTGGTTCTGGTTAGGGAGATAAACATTAGCAAGGGTTAATACTGCCTGGGAGCACCGCAATTTCAAAAATACATATCTACCATTCGGGTCAATGCAAGTGTCTAGTATTTCTGGTGTGAAGGAGCTGTGAAATGCTATAGATACTCCTTTTGTTTTGGCTAAGGGGTTGGTGCTATGGAACCACGTGGTAAAGTGCTTATCTGGTAGAGTTGGAACCTTGTCAGTTTTAAAGTGGGTTTCTTGAAGCATTAGAACGTGAGATTTGGTTTTGTGAAAGTGGTGGAGAATCCGTCTGCGTTTTTCAGGGATATTGAGTCCTCTACAGTTGAGAGAGGATATCTTGATGCTTAGAGGGTCTGACATGATGTCCGTGTTACCTGTAAGTTTTGGGTGTTCCTAATGCTTCAGATCACCTGCAGTTAGAATGTCTGTCTTGTGGTGAGCTACGCCCCCTAGATATGTAAATGGAGGCGGGTAGGAATGTGGGGTGGGGTTGGGAAGGAGAAGGAGAGATAGAGACAAAAAGTAAAAAAAAATTATTTGGGGAAAAGACACTGAGGAAGGAGGGGGGGGGGGGTATAGGTAGGGAGAAAAAGAGAGAACGAGGAAGGAAAAAATAAAAAATAAAAAAAATAAAAATAAGAACAAACAAAACACAGAAGCGTACAGGTACTGACACGAGGAGGTAGTGCTTTCGTGTGCGATGACAGACACCGGATAAAAAAAAAAAAAAAAAAAAAAAATAATTGTTTAGGGCATAGAGAAGAGTCTCTCCTTCCCCAGCGAAACAATTGTATGGGCGTGCGGTAGGCCCTATGCAGTAAAAACAAGTGAGACAGTCTGTGCGACTGTGAAACCGACGTGAGCGGACCTGCTTGTAAGCACGTGTCCCAAGTTTCACTATCGATGATCCCCAGGTCTTCTGTCCAGCCCCTTCTACACGGTAAAGTCGCTGAGTCTTGTACGGTCGACAGTAGACTTGAATAAATATGGGATATTAGGCCTTTTTTTTCCTGACCAAAAAAGACGTCATCAATCAGGGAGTGACTGGAAAGTAGGAGGACAGAAATCTGACCCTGGGCCTGCAAAGCATGGCAGACCTGGAGGTATCTATAAAATTGGTGTCTAGGGAGGTTAAATTCAATCTGTAAGTCCTGAAATGATTTAAGAACGTTTAAAGAGTACAGTTGAGCAATATTGCAAATACCAGCCTGTCTCCAAGATTGGAAGCCGTCCAGTTTGAATACTTCCGCCAAATTGGGATTATCCCAAATTGGCGTGTCAGCAAGAAATCCCGAAATATGCAGGCTAGACCTTACCGCGGACCAGAGTTTTTTCAGGAGGACTACAGTAGGCGCCGCCTGTGGCAGGTGAGGAAATCCCGCCTCCAAGTTCGCCAGCACTGAAGTACTCTGTGTCCCCGTCCTCAATAGGCTTTCAATAGAATCAGATTCACTCACTTGGCCCATCCCACCCAGGTGCTGTAGCTGGGAAGCCAGAAAATATAATTTGGGGTTAGGAACCGCCGCTCCTCCTCGATCCTTACCATATTGTAAAGTAGAGAGACTAATCCTAGCCACTTTCTTTTTCCAAATTAGGGACCTACATAGGGTATCTATACGAGTAAACCACCTACGGGGTATCCGCTGAGGGGAATTATGCATTATATACAATAGCTGGGGGCACCACACCATCTTAATTAGGTTTATCCTGCCTATGACTGACAGAGGGAGCTTGCACCAAGTATTACACGTCATTTGGAGTCTTTTAAAAAGAGGCAGTAGGTTTTCCTCCAAATACGTCAATGGGCTAGACGACACCTACACCCCTAGATATTTCAACGAGGAGAATATCTTGAGGGACCTTGCAGCAACCGGCAATGAAGTTATAGGGTTGTCTACAGGCAAGAGGACAGACTTACTCCAATTTATGGAGAATCCTGACAAGGAGCCAAAATGTTGAATCAACTCCATAGCCGTGGTAAGGGATGTGTCCACATCCCCCAAATACAGCAGCATATCATCCGCGTAAAGGGAAACCTTCTCCACACTCACACCCCTGTTAAAGCCAATGATTGACGGCGAGGACCGTATCAGAGCTGCAAGTGGTTCAAGTGCTAGCGCGAACAACAGGGGCGACAATGGACACCCCTGTCTCGTGCCCCGAAAAAGAGGAAAAGAGTCTGAAAGGTCCCCATTCACGCGGATCCTAGCCGTGGGGGCCGCATACAACAACCCCACCCATTTGATGAAAGTGTCACCCCGGCCAAAGCGTCTCAAAACCTCCCCTAAATAAGGCCATTCGACGCTGTCAAAAGCTTTGGCAGCGTCCAATGAAAGAATCGCCCTCTGTCCTGTGTTGTCAGCTCTCATTTACTTTAATGTAATTTGTCATGTCGCGCGACTTGGGGCGACACAAGTCGGATCCCAAGTCGCGGTAGTGTGAACGGGCACTTAAAAACATCTATTTGTACGAAAATACAGATCTTGACCAGGTGGTACTATGCACCTTAGTTACTGCACAAGTACTTGAAATGGAAGTGGGGGAGTGCTGCGCTCAAATGATAATATACTCAAAAAGCATATATATTGTGCAACATGTGTAGCGGCCTCACCCCATCTCTTTTGTCTAGGGGTTAGGGATGAGCTTCGTGTTCGAGTCGAACATACGTTCGACTCGAACATCGGCTGTTCGATCGTTCGACGAAGATCGAACGATTTGGGCCGTTTGCGCCAAATTCGAGTGACGCGAACGGCCCACAATGCACTACGCCGTCGCAGTGTCATCCAGGCGCTGTGATTGGCCAAGCATGCACTGTGACCCCGCATGCTTGGCCAATCACAGCGCCGGCAGCGAGGAGAGCAATGATTGGCCACAGGCAGGATGCCTGTGGCCAATTATTGCTGAGGGGTTTAGTACACGCCCCACACTATAAAAGGCCGCCAGCGCGGCGGCCTTGTGTAGTGTGTTCCGGAGTAGGGAAAGAGAAGCATAGGCAGGGACAGTGTCATTTTTTTTCCTTTACTAATCCTGGATTCCTTGTGTTTAGGGACAGATAAGGATAGGTAGGGAGAGTGTCAGTGACAGTGTGCTATTCTGTGCTAATCCTTGTTTGTAGGGACAGAGAGGTACAGTGAGGGAAAGTGTCAGTGTGCTATTCTGTTCTAAACCAATCTTGCTGAACCATATTTTCAATCCTTGAGTTTAGGGACAGAGAGGTACAGTGAGGGAAAGTGTCAGTGTGCTATTTTGTGCTAAATCTTGTTTGTAGGGACAGAGAGGTACAGTGAGGGAAAGTGTCAGTGTGCTATTCTGTTCTAAACCAATTTTGCTGTTCCATATTTTCAATCCTTGAGTTTAGGGACAGAGAAGGACACTCGTAGGAATTATCAGTGTGCTATTCTGTGCTAAATCTTGTTTGTAGGGAGGGACAGAGTAGGACAGTGAGGGAAAGTGTCAGTGTGCTATTCTGTTCTAAAACTATTTTGCTGAACCATATTTTCAATCCTTGAGTTGAGGGACAGAGAGGTACAGTGAGTGAAACTGACAGTGTGCTATTCTGTTCTAAACCAATTTTGCTGTTCCATATTTTCAATCCTTGAGTTGAGGGACAGAGAGGTACAGTGAGTGAAACTGACAGTGTGCTATTCTGTTCTAAACCAATTTTGCTGTTCCATATTTTCAATCCTTGAGTTGAGGGACAGAGAGGTACAGTGAGTGAAACTGACAGTGTGCTATTCTGTTCTAAACCAATTTTGCTGTTCCATATTTTCAATCCTTGAGTTGAGGGACAGAGAGGTACAGCGAGTGAAACTGACAGTGTGCTATTCTGTTCTAAACCAATTTTGCTGTTCCATATTTTCAATCCTTGAGTTGAGGGACAGAGAGGTACAGTGAGTGAAACTGACAGTGTGCTATTCTGTTCTAAACCAATTTTGCTGTTCCATATTTTCAATCCTTGAGTTGAGGGACAGAGAAGGACACTCGTAGAAATTATCAGTTTGCTATTCTGTGCTAAATCTTGTTTGTAGGGAGGGACAGAGTAGGACAGTGAGGGAAAGTGTCAGTGTGCTATTCTGTTCTAAAACTTTTTTGCTGAACCATATTTTCAATCCTTGTGTTTAGGGACAGAGAAGGATAGGCAGGGGACAGTGTCAGTGTCATTGTTGCTAAGCCTCCTGCACAATATACACCTGAAGGTAGCCCTTATTGCTGTTTTTCCCATCTCCCTGCAGGCCATCCATTAAAATGTCTGGAAGGCAACCAAGGAGAGGCAGACAGTCAGGAGGCAAAAAAAGAGGGCAAGCAGGCTCTGTGTCTGGGGGCAACAGTGCTGGTCGTGTACGCGGTGCATTGTCATCAGCACATGGCCATGGGACACGCTTGTCCTTGTTTTCGGCAGCTGGACATATTGAGCCACATCATGCCGAAGACTTGGTAGAGTGGATGACTAAGCCCACCTCATCCTCCTCATCCTCTCTCACCCAGGCTCAGGGTACTGGCAAAGCAGCTGCCAAAGCGTCCTCTTCTCTGGTATCATTATCTTCATTAGTCAATCCTTCCCTAGACCCACCATGCCCTCCTCCTGAGGAGTCCCCCGAACTGTTTGAGCACAGTGTTGGGTACATGCTCCAGGAGGATGCCCAGCGTTTGGAAGGATCTGATGATGATACCCAGCTAGAGGAAGGCAGCAGCGTGAGAGCAGAGAGAGGGGATGCTCAAGAAGGACACCAATCTGGCAGTCATGCTCCAGCAGCTGCAGCATACTGCCAGATTGGCTCCAGTGATGAGGAGGGAGGGGATGATGAGGTCACTGACTCCACGTGGGTGCCTAATAGGAGAGAGGAGGAGGAGGATGAGGAGGAGGCACATCTCCAACGAGGCAGGATGCCCTTGAGTGGCCAGCGTATGGGCAGCACACCGACGGAATCACACCGCAGAGCTCCGCCTGTGCAGGGCGCTGCCTCTGCCCGTCATTCAAAAAGTTCTTTGGTGTGGGCCTTTTTTGAGGCGAGTGCATCAGATCGCACAGCTGCTGTTTGCAACATATGTCTCAAGCGTATATCGCGTGGCCAAAACATCAGCCGCTTGGGCACCACATGCTTGATCAGACATATGTTGACCTGCCATGCAGCTCATTGGCAAGCCTACCTTAAAGACCCACACCAAAGAACAAAGCTGACCTCTTCTTGCACCGCATCAGCTGGGATCTCCAACCACAGTATACCTTCAGTCCTCTCTGAAACCTGCTCTGAGAGGAATGAAGGTGTAGAATTAGGTGTGTCACAGCCAAGTACTTGCGGGCACTCTGCTAGCAGTACACCGACGTCCGATTCTAGCAGGCAAATTTCCCTGCCCCAGCTGCTGGACCATCGAAAGAAGTTCACTCCCAGCCATCCACATGCCCAGCGGTTGAATGCTAGCTTGGCTAAATTGCTAGCGCTTCAACTGCTGCCTTTTCAGTTGGTAGACTCGGCCCCCTTCCGTGAGTTTGTGCAATGTGCGGTTCCTCAGTGGCAGGTTCCCAAACGCCACTTTTTCGCACGGAAGGCTATTCCGGCTCTCTACAGGCATGTGGAAGGCAATGTCTTGGCCTCGCTGGACAGGGCGGTCAGCGGTAAGGTGCATATTACCGCTGACTCATGGTCCAGCAGGCATGGACAGGGACGTTACCTTTCTTTCACGGCCCATTGGGTCACTCTTTTGGCAGCTGGGAAGGATGCAGGACAAGGTGCAGTAGTGTTGGAGGTTGTTCCACCGCCACGCCTCCAAAATGCTACTACTGGTTGTGACACACCTCTCTCCTCCACCCCCTCCTCTTCTTCTTCCTCCATGGCCTCTTCCTGTGGTTTGTCCTCGGAACCAGCGGTGCTCCGTAGGCGTTCAAGGGGCTACGCAAGTACGCAGGCAAAAAGATGCCATGCCGTGCTTGCGCTGGTGTGTTTGGGGGACAGGAGCCACACTGGGGCAGAGGTCCTGTCTGCTCTGCAGGGGCAGGCCGAGAGGTGGTTGACGCCACGCCAGCTTAAGCCAGGAATGGTGGTTTGCGACAATGGCACCAACCTCCTCTCCGCCCTCCGACAGGGACAACTGACCCATGTGCCCTGTATGGCTCACGTCCTTAACCTGGTGCTGCAGCGGTTCTTGGGCAGGTACCCGGGCTTACAGGATGTCCTGAGGCAGGCCAGGAAAGTCTGTGTGCATTTCCGCAGATCTTATAATGCCAGTGCTCGCCTGGCTGAGCTTCAAAAGGAGTTGAACCTGCCCAAGAACCGCCTTATATGTGACATGCCCACCAGGTGAAAGTCAACGTTGGCCATGCTGCAGCGGCTGCACATGCAGCAGAGGGCCATCAATGAGTACCTGTGCGACTACGGCACCAGGACAGGGTCAGGGGAGCTCGGGTTTTTTTCACCACGCCAGTGGGGCATGATCAGGGATGCATGCACTGTCCTGGCACCATTTGAGGAGGCCACGAGGATGGTGAGCAGTGACAGTGCATGCATCAGTGACACTGTACCTCTTGTCCACCTGTTGGAGCACACGCTGCGTGGAATAATGGACAGGGCACTTGAGGCAGAACAGAGGCAGGAAGAGGAGGACTTCCTTGCCTCTCAAGGCCCCCTTTACCCAGACAGTGTTCCTTCTGTCCCACCCATCGCACAGGAAGAGGAGGAGGAGGAGGAGGAGGAGGAGGATTGTGTCAGCATGGAGGTGGAGGCTGGCACTCAGCATCATCAGCAGCAGTCTTTTAGGGATGATTTACAGTCCCAAGAAACCAGTGGACTTGTACGTGGCTGGGAGGAGGTGGCTGCGGATCATGTCGTCCTTAGTGACCCAGAGGACTCCGGACTGAATGCCTCAGCTAACCTACGCTGCATGGCCTCCCTGATCCTGCAAAGTCTGCAGAAGGATCCTCGTATTCTTCGGATCAAGGAGAGGGACCATTACTGGCTGGCCACTCTCCTTGATCCACGGTACAAGGGTAAGGTTGCGGACCTTATCGTACCGTTGCAGAGGGAGCAGAGGATGAGACAACTCCGGGAGGCCTTGCAGAAAGGTCTGTGCAACGCGTTCCCAGATACCATGAGGTTACAAACTCCTGGTCCTGGACAACGAGTTGCTGAGGCTTCGGGCAGTCAAAGAAGGAGCGGTGGGGAAGGTGGCCGTCTGACCGATGCGTTCAGACAATTCTTTAGTCCGCAGCCCCAAAGTATGATCGGTTCCAGCAACCATCGCCAGCGTCTGATATACATGGTCCAGGAATACCTAGGGGCAAGGTCAGACTTGGACACCTTCCCCACCGAAAATCCTCTGGCTTACTGGGTCTTGAGGATGGATCACTGGCCAGAGCTTGCACAGTATGCAATTGAGCTACTGGCCTGTCCCGCATCCAGCGTTCTTTCAGAACGCACATTCAGTGCTGCTGGAGGATTTGTCATGGATCACAGGGTGCGCCTGTCCACCGACTCGGTTGATCGACTGACTTTCATCAAGATGAACCAGTCTTGGATCACCACCAGCTACCACACACCAGATGCTGATATAACAGACTAATTGATTTTAAAATGTCACATCCCTTCAAGACTGATGCTGATGCTGAGTGCCTGTGCTGTTATGTTGACTGGCTATCCTCCTCCTCCTCCTCAATGATACGATTAACGATGATAGCTTGGAAGATCATTTTGATTTATGGGTGACGCCACCAGTGGCTAAGGCCCAATTTTTCAGCCCCTGTTTAACAGGGGCGTGTAATTAAAATTTTTGATGCAATACTTTGCAACAGGCCTCATTGCTGTGCTCCAAGTACAGTATCTGTGAGGGGTTGCAGTGTTGTGCCACCAGTGCCTAAGGCCCAATTTTTCAGCCCCTGTTCAACAGGGGCATGCAATTATAATTATTGATCTAATAATTCACAGCAGGGACCATTGCTGCGCCCACCAAGAGTAACTGTCAGGCCTTACAGTGTTGTGGCACCAGCACCACCATCACCACCACCACCACCACCAAAGGCCCAATTTTTCAGCCCCTGTTCAACAGGGGCATGCAATTATAATTATTGATCTAATAATTCACAGCAGGGACCATTGCTGCGCCCACCAAGAGTAACTGTCAGGCCTTACAGTGTTGTGGCACCAGCACCACCATCACCACCACCACCACAGGCCCAATTTTTCAGCCCCTGTTCAACAGGGGCATGCAATTATAATTATTGATCTAATAATTCACAGCAGGGACCATTGCTGCGCCCACCAAGAGTAACTGTCAGGCCTTACAGTGTTGTGGCACCACCATCACCACCACCACCACCACCAAAGGCCCAATTTTTCAGCCCCTGTTCAACAGGGGCATGCAATTATAATTATTGATCTAATAATTCACAGCAGGGACCATTGCTGCGCCCACCAAGAGTAACTGTCAGGCCTTACAGTGTTGTGGCACCAGCACCACCATCACCACCACCACCACCACCAAAGGCCCAATTTTTCAGCCCCTGTTCAACAGGGGCATGCAATTATAATTATTGATCTAATAATTCACAGCAGGGACCATTGCTGCGCCCACCAAGAGTAACTGTCAGGCCTTACAGTGTTGTGGCACCAGCACCACCATCACCACCACCACCACCACCACCACCACCAAAGGCCCAATTTTTCAGCCCCTGTTCAACAGGGGCATGCAATTATAATTATTGATCTAATAATTCACAGCAGGGACCATTGCTGCGCCCACCAAGAGTAACTGTCAGGCCTTACAGTGTTGTGGCACCAGCACCACCATCACCACCACCACCACCACCACCACCACCAAAGGCCCAATTTTTCAGCCCCTGTTCAACAGGGGCATGCAATTATAATTATTGATCTAATAATTCACAGCAGGGACCATTGCTGCGCCCACCAAGAGTAACTGTCAGGCCTTACAGTGTTGTGGCACCAGCACCACCATCAAAGGCCCAATTTTTACTACCACTGATCAACAATTATATGTTATTACAATTCCTGATATTATACTTGACAGCAGGGCGTTCCAGCACCCACCAATAATAACTGTGAGTGCTTTCAGTGTTGTGCCAACACCAACACCTAAGGGGCCAATTTCTGCAGAGTATATACGGAAGGTCCCTACTTTCAAACATCCAACTTACAAACTACTACTACTTGCAAACGGAAGAAGACAACAGGAAGTGAGAGGAAATCTACCCCTTGGAAGGAAAATTCTCTCCTTTAAGAATTAATATGGGAGAAAGGTGTCTCCTCTCTACTGATGCTTTATCACCAATCCTTGTTTCAATAAAAACACCACATTTCAAAAACAGTTGTCATTGGGACGCAAAGTGAGGTGAAATGTTCTGAACAGGGGCACAGACAGCAAAAAAAATGTGACAGGGGTGATAACCGTTCCCTATGTTTTACAAAAAGCTAAAAAAAAGGAATTTGCCATGGAGCTCCACTTAAACAATGCAGCTGTTCAAAATTATAAACAGATTCTACATAAGAACAAACCTACAGTCCCTGTCTTGTATGCACCGCCTGTATACGGCTGTTCAGAGTATATAGGTCCTTTTTTATTTTGTGTGTGGGGTTCCCCTTAATATCCATACAAGACCCAAAGGGGCTGGTAATGGGCTGGGGTAGGGGGGGGGGGTCATGGGGTAGCTATGCCATTTTTCTTAAAGAATTTCATCCATATTACCGGGACCAGACATTGCATTAAAGCCGCAAGCAGTTTTAAATGACTTTTTTCCCTTTAGAAATGTTATTTTGTGCAGGGACAGTTCTAAACACGGAAACACGTGGCACTTCACAGGCATACTTTAGACACCCCCCAGGTACAATATTTAAAGGAATATTTGACTTTTTTTTTTTCACTTTATGCATCATTAAAATGACTGCTCCCGGAAAACGTCCGTTTTTAAAACTTCTTTTTGCATTGATACATGTCCCCTGGTGCAGAACCCGGGTTCCCAAACTCTGTTTCGGACAATAACATGGATAATAGTCGTTATAATTAGCACTTTAGAATCCGAACGTTCGCATCCATTGTATTTAATAGGGTTCTAATGTTCGTGCGAACTTTAGGTCCGTTCGCGGGTTCTGGTGCGAACCGAACCCGGGGGTGTTCGGCTCATCACTACTAGGGGTATGTCACACGACAGGGTGAGATGCGCTACGGCCCATGTCCTCCCCATAGCTGTGGGTGAGGTGAAGGCCAGTACCAGATATTTCCTCGGGCCTGTGTGCTTCTGTAAAGGATTAAGTCCTGTTGTGCCAACACTTCCCTTTGCTCCCATTAACCAGAGTTCCACACACCGATCACAGTCCAACTCTTGTTTTATTGCATATCTCACAATAAACAGTGCTTCAGTAGCCAACTGGTTGTGACTTGTTAACATTTTGATACAGGGGATGAGCAGGCCGAGGCACTATCCTAATTCTCAGCTAAACCACTGTGATCTCGCCAGCGGTTACTATAGCCATATCTTGAAAGGACTTAGAACTTGAGAGTCTCTACCAGCGACTCAAGAGAACATAGATAGGAGTACCTTCGCTGCGTTGCGGCCCCTATCAGGGGAAGATGTCCCTCCAAGGGAGTTACCAGAGGCCCATCCGTCACTGGGTTGATGCTGCTCCAGACTCTCCGAATGGGTAACCTCCCCGGCCTCCTCACCTCAGACATGGGCCCCATCCACTTCAGGGACCCTCGGACTTCTCCACCCTCGCGGGACCCAGTCAAAGTCACTGGGCCCCAGGCCTCCTGGTTTAGTACCTCACCCCAGGCTGAAGGTGCCTGGGATGGACTCCAACTCCATTCCGGTCAGGCCTAGGGCACCTGAGCCGGAATCCGGAACCGCCCGCACCCAGGCCTAAGGTGCCTGGGCGCGTGATGAAGAACCTCCAGAAGAGCAAGACCTCGTGACCAGGGCGTCTCCCCCTTTTATCCCCTCCAATCACGCCACGGCAGGTTCCCCGCCCTCGCCGTACCATCTCCGAGAAGGGACAAAAAGGCCAGCACTATGGCAGTGAATCTACCTTGAGCCTGCGGGCACCTGCCACCCACAGGCCAAGGAGATTATTACACCACCCAATCCTCCACGAATACAAATGGTCATTACTCCCATACCTACACACCTGAACTTCCACCCAGGTGTACCCCACCTAAATTTAAAGACCCCGCTACACATGAAAAACGTATATATTGTGGCATACGGATGAAGAAGTGATATGTGAACAAAATAATGGTATATGAATATAGTATTAAATATGTGAATATAAAACACAATAACAAAAAATGAAGATGTACAATAACCAATGTACAAAATAAACACCAACTAAGTGAAAAGCCAAATATAATGATATATAAGAGAATATAAAGTCCAAATATTCCAAAAGTAAAGGTGACTGTATAATAGGTTGTCTGCAGGTAATCCACCACCATGAAGATTTAAGGCTTACCGGACAAGGTGGACCCAGCAAGGCTTACGTCTGGTGAGTCAAACGAGCTTTGCGTTGTATCACACCAAAGGAGAGGTACAGCGAACACAGCTTCCAATGAAATCCAGGCAGGAATGTAACACAACAGTGACATCAAATGAATATCCAACATGGATTGGACAGCGGTACTTCATATAAATCTCCTCCCGAAGTATTTATATAGCAAAAGGAGATAAATGGGGCCACATAGTGTAATTCCGTTAAAAAAGAAACATTTATTGATAAAATATTAAAATGGTCACATACATTTGAGAAGACAAGTAAAAGCATTTGTAATCAAAATGACGCAGGGGCATCAGCAGAGCCCTTCCCGACGCGTTTGGGGTGATGATGCCTTATTAGGACGAAACGCGTCGGGAAGGGCTCTGCTGATGCCACTGAGTCACCTCTCCTTTGGTGTGATCCACCGCAAAGCTGATGGAGCATACACACGGTCGGAATTTGCGACCAAAAGCTCACATCAGACTTTTGCTGGCGGAAATTCTGATCGTGTGTATGGGACATAAGGCATGGAGGCTCTGGAATATATTTATCCTATATGATGAAGGAATGCCCCTGTTTAACTCTTGACTAGCAAGTCGCCACAGGCCCGATGGTCACTAATACTGGCGACATGCCCATCGCCCCCGGGTCAACACCCCCGCCCCCCTCCGGTAACTCCATCTCCCCCTTTTCACTCTGTCTTCCGATTTAATGGTATTCGGGGATTGGACAGGGCAACTGGATCTCTGATTACGGAAATAAAACTTCTTACCCAATAACCCCAGATATTAATGTCGAGTGTTGGATATTGATGCTGAATAGGTTATCACAAGTCTTATTGCAATCAATGTCCTATGCTACAAACGCCGGACAGATTGCCAGCTTCTATCAAAAGTACTTACCTATGTACATGTTATGGTTGTCATTGTACTGTACCTTCCCCGACTTTCTTTTTCTCTAAAACAATAAAATTTATATTTGAAAAAAAAAAACTATCTTCAGTGTAGAGAAGAACAAGGAGTCCTGGAAGTAACGGTTTGGCCCCCACACAGCCCTGATCTCACCATCATGGAGTCTGCCTGGGATGACATGAAGAGACAAGAGGCAGCCGACATCCACAGAAGATCTGAGGTTAGTTCTCCAAGATGTTTGGATCAACCTACCTGCCGAGTTCCTTCAAAAACTATGTGCAGGTCTACCTAGAAGAATTGATGCTGGTTTGAAGGCAAATTTGGATTTCTCTTTCTCTCTTCTGTTCATTTACCGTACTTTCCATTTTATTAATTGATAAAAATAAACAATAATACTTCTATTTCTCAAAGTACTCTTCATTTACAGCATTTCAAGTCTGTCTAAAACTTTTGCACAGTAAGGTGTATATAAATATATACCGTATATACTCGAGTATAAGCCAAGTTTTTCAGCCCTTTTTTTAGGGCTGAAAATACCCCCCTCGGCTTATACTCGAGTCAGTGTACCTTGGGCGTCCATTTTTTAAAACTTGCGGCTTCCTCCTGGTCCCGTCCCACTCCGTGATAGGCGTTTGACACTGTGTTCAGTGTTCTGCCAATCACGGACCTTCTCTTGTCCGAGGATGAAAAAACGTCCGTGATTGGCGGAACACTGAACACAGTGTCTGCTGGGAAAGTCAGAGGATGAGAGGACCTCCGTGATAGGCGGTAGCGGAGCACAGTGTCAAACGCCTATCACGGAACAGGACGGGACCAGAAGGAAGCCGCGAGTTTTAAAAAATGGACGCCCGTAGCGCAGCCTGTCAAGAATTTCAGGTAGGTTGTAATGGGCACAGTGAGGTAATGGGCACAGTGAGGTTGCAATGGGCACAGTGAGGTTGCAATGGGCACAGCGAGGTTGCAATGGGCACAGCGAGGTTGCAATGGGCACAGCGAGGTTGCAATGGGCACAGTGAGGATGGGCACAGTGAGGATGGGCACAGTGAGGTTGGGCACAGTGGGGCGTGCAAATGGGCATTGTTGACCCTCTTTTCCGCTTACAGTAGCTGCTGCATTTCCCACCCTAGGCTTATACTCGAGTCAATACGTTTTCCCACTTTTTCGTGATAAAATTAGGTGCCTCGGCTTATATTCGGGTCGGCTTATACTCGAGTATATACAGTGTATATAGAGATCTCTCTCTCTCTCTCTCTCTCTCTCTCTCTCTCTATATATATATACACAGTATATAGAAATCTCTCTCTCTTTATATATATATCTATATACTGTATATATATATACAGTATATAGATACATATATCTCTCTCTATATATATATATATTAGGGCTGTTACTGATTAAAATTTTCATGTTCGATTAAATGATTTTTTTTTTATCGATTAATCGACTAATTTTGATTAATTATAACGCACATACAGATCCAACTACTTTTAGCTGATCTCCTTGCAGGCTGATTCCCAGTGTAGCTACCAACCACTGGAAAAATGGATATCAGGATACAAAAAACACACAAAAGGCAGCGCTCGATGGGAATAGCATTAAAACTTTTATAGTCTTCAAGTTGGATAACAAAATAAATATTGCACTGGAGATAAAATCGATGTAGCTACATAAACTGTAAAAATGGTGCGAGTAATACCAAACGGTAGCAAAAGCAGTCATAAAAACATGTAGCTAAGTATGATACTGGTATAAAAATGTGTACAACGATACCACTGCTGAATCCAGATGAGGAGGGGCTAACATCAGTCCGTCGGCATGTAGATGTCCCGTGAAGGGAACTATCACAACTCCCAGTGGATGGCTGTAGAATCCCAGGTTGATAGAGGGAAGTGTAACAGCCCTTGCGTGTGGCAGATAGTAAGGTCCCGCCGGCATGCAGATATGAAGGCACAGCAAAGGAGCCCTTCAGATGGACACGGCAAGCCCCGCCGGTGTCCGTGACGTCACCGGAATTTTTATCAGTCAAAAGAATTTTTATCGATCAAAATAATTTTTATCGATCAAAACAATTAATCGATTAATCGAGGAATTAATAGTTAATTTCCACAGCCCTAATATATATATATATATATATATATATATATATACAGTATATAGATATATCTCTCTCTCTCTCTCTGTATATATATATATAGTCTCTCTCTCTCCCCCGTATATAGATATATCGAAATATATATATATATATAACAAACATACATTCCAGAAGGTACATGCATAGAATGGTGACAGGTCTAAGGGAAGTCACGAAGCCTGATAGAACTGGCAGACTATTCCTATGCTTATTGTATTCAAAGGGAAAACTGTATCTGTGGAACTGTAATGAGAGAATTGGTGAAATGGGCGATTGTTACTGTCCAGTTCTGGGTGACGAGTGTTGGATACAATTGTCCATTATACCAATTTTTCATGGGAAGAAAAAAGACCCAGCTATGAGTAAGCGTCAAACACTGACGTGAAACGCGTTAGCCATCTACCCCTGCATGACCACTGTTCGTTTTGGTTGTTTTGGTTGTTTTGAATTTATGGATTTATTTGAAACATTTTTGAAAAATAAAACTGTCTATACAGAGTGCGGCAGTCCAGGGCTTTTTTTTCCCATGCATTAGTGCAGAGCCAGCACCTGTGTGAATGAATAACAGGGCGGGAGCAGTCATTTGGAGCACCTACAGCTTTGAGCAGTACGTTTCTTTTCTACCAATTTTTCATGATAAGATGTTTGGTCTGGAAATCAGAAATCCCTCCAGCTGATATTAATCTGTATATAAAGGAGAGTTTAACAGCTAATGCAGCGTACACACGATCGGAATTTCCAACAACAAGCTCCCAACGAACATTTGTTGTCGGAAATTCCGACCGTATGTATGCGGCAGATTCGTTTTTTTATGGAAGGACCGGTCTAGAATATTGCTTACAATATTGGAAGCATAGAAGCCACTTAGGTTCTGGGTACCTGGTGACACTGGGACTGGTCTGGTGACACTGGGACTGGTGAGGTGACAATCAGAGACACCATTGCTGGCTTATACTGGTGTGGCGGTAATGAGGACTGTTGCTGGCATCGGTTCGTACCAGAACTCTCGAACATCGCAAAACTTCAGACCTGAACCCCATTGAAGTCTATGGGACCCCGAATTTGAAAAATCAAAAGTCCCCATTTTGAAGACGTATATGCAATTTATTGGTCAATAAAAAGGGTATGGGGGTCCGGGTGCTGCCCTGGGGAACATGTATCAATGAAAAAATAAATAAAATAAAAAGATCAGTGATTTTAATGATGCTTAAAGTGAAACAATAAAAATAAATGTAGCGGGAGCCCCGTAGGGGCTGCTGATAGACTCTATACCCCACTGGTTACCACGACTCTGCAAATCCCCTCTTACCTCTAACACCTTGGGTTCCATTCTGCAATATGGCGTTAGTCAATGAGAAACTCACAGAAAATCACTGAACCACTCGGATATCTTTACTGAGGTGAAAAATGAACATAAAGAATGACATGAATAAACACAGTTAAATTGGACAAATAGTTTTTCTTATAACTGATATCCAAAAGCACTTAACATAGATACTTCATTAGACCTATGTGGACAGGTGCTCAAAGAAACAAATATCCAACACTCCTAAAATATGTGTTGGATACCTTTCCTCTAAGGCCCCGGCACACAGACCAACAAACAATATCAGTCATATGCATACAAATAACACAATATAACCTGAATGCTATACTGCAAATTGGCTCCCCCTAGAGCAGAGGTGTCCAAACTTTTTTCAAAGAGGGCCAGGTTTGATGAGGTGAACATGCGTGAGGGCCGACCATTTTGCCTGACATTCTTTGAGCCATTAAAGTTTGGTCTAAGTGTGTTCATTCGAGCAACTAATACACTGCCCAACAAGAATTCTCTTGCCTTTGTGGCTGTGTGTGAGAAAAGAGATGAGCTTGGGCGTATTATTTGGATATACCGTATTTATTGGCGTATAACACGCACCTTTACTTTAAGAGTGAAGTTTCAGGAAAAAAAAAATATTTAAATAAAGAACTGTGAAGCAAAATAAGGGTCAGTGCCCATCTGCAGCCTCACAAGTGCCCATCTGCAGACCCACAATTGCCAGGAATGTAGCCTCACCATTGCTAGGAATGCAGCACCAACCATTGCCAGGAATGCACTTACCATTGCCAGGAATGCACTCACCATTGCCAGGAATGCACGCACCATTGCCAGGAATGCACTCACCATTGCCAGGAATGCACTCACCATTACCAGGAATGCACACACCATTGCCAGGAATGCACTCACCATTACCAGGAATGCAATCACCATTGCCAGGAATGCACTCACCATTACCAGGAATGCACACACCATTGCCAGGAATGCACTCACCATTGCCAGGAATGCACTCACCATTACCAGGAATGCACTCACCATTGCCAGGAATGCACTCACCATTACCAGGAATGCACACACCATTGCCAGGAATGCACTCACCATTACCAGGAATGCACTCACCATTGCCAGGAATGCACTGACCATTGCCAGGAATGCACGCACCATTGCTAGGAATGCAGCACCAACCATTGCCAGGAATGCACTCACCATTGCCAGGAATGCACTCACCATTACCAGGAATGCACACACCATTGCCAGGAATGCACTCACCATTGGCAGGAATGCAGCACCATTGCCAGCAATGCACTCACCATTGCCAGGAATGCACGCACCATTGCCAGGAATGCACTCACCATTGCCAGGAATGCAGCACCATTGCCAGGAATGCACTCACCATTGCCAGGAATGCACTCACCATTGCCAGGAATGCAGCACCATTGCCAGGAATGCACTCACCATTGCCAGGAATGCAGCACCATTGCCAGGAATGCACTCACCATTACCAGGAATGCACACACCATTGCCAGGAATGCACTCACCATTGGCAGGAATGCAGCACCATTGCCAGCAATGCACTCACCATTGCCAGGAATGCACGCACCATTGCCAGGAATGCACTCACCATTGCCAGGAATGCAGCACCATTGCCAGGAATGCACTCACCATTGCCAGGAATGCACTCACCATTGCCAGGAATGCAGCACCATTGCCAGGAATGCACTCACCATTGCCAGGAATGCAGCACCATTGCCAGGAATGCACTCACCATTGCCAGGAATGCACGCACCATTGCCAGGAATGCAGCACCATTGCCAGGAATGCACTCACCATTGCCAGGAATGCAGCACCATTGCCAGGAATGCACTCACCATTGCCAGGAATGCACGCACCATTGCCAGGAATGCAGCACCATTGCCAGGAATGCAGCACCATTGCCAGGAATGCACTCACTATTGCCAGGAATGCACTCACCATTGCCAGGAATGCAGCACCATTGCCAGGAATGCACTCACCATTGCCAGGAATGCAGCGCCATTGCCAGGAATGCAGCACCATTGCCAGGAATGCCCTAACGACGCCAAAGATTACCTACAGGAGAATCTTCTGTTTACACGGCGGCCTCTTTAATAGAAAGTCCCGCCTCCTTTGATGGACAGAACAGTCGTCCAATGGCAGCGCCGGAGACGGGACTTCCTATTACAGAGGCCGCCCGTAAACAGGAAATTCTCCTGTGTGTGTACGACGGCAGCGCTCGTCCCGCCTCCTCGCCATCCTCTCCAAGGCATATATATCTTTTGTGGGCCCAGCACTGGGATATCGTCAGGGGCCACAAAAGATATATATGTCCAAATAACCAGGAGGGCCATTTAAAACCGGAACGCAGGCCGGACTTTGGACATGCCTGCCCTAGAGTGTAGTTCAATGGTTTAGCAACCAAGTGCAGGGTAATGATGAGTAACAAGGAGGAGATGACAAATATTTTTTCAATTCCGGATATCTTCAGCTAGCCTGTAGTTTATACTGCAGTGTGAATTGTAATCCAGAGTAAGGGAAAACACAAAGGAATAATGGCAAGATGAATTAGTTGGTGTTTTGTTTGAAGAAGTATTAGCACATGTGAGTGTTCCTCTTTAAATGCAATGGAAGGCTGGTTACAGTACTGACTCCTGGGTGCATTGAGGAAGAATTGGCGCCAAGCGCCTGTTATGAGATGTCTGTGAAAGAGTAGATTCACATCCGTGGAACTACAAGTATCACCAGCCAGTCTGTAAGAAAGAACTCACTCAGCAATACTGTAATCACTAACAGGATGGGTTGTGCCCGCTCACCACTAGAAACATCAGATGGATGGAGGGCTCCTGACGGAATTCCCTGGTGTCTGTGTCTTGTGGAAATGGCGCCCCCACGCCACGCTGCAACTCCCGGTGGACTGGAATGCAGGTATACCCCGGTGATTCTGAGCACAGATCGATCCGCTCTGCTGCGATAGCAATGCTGTCCTCTGGGGCTCCGCTGAGGCTGGTGATCCAGCTCTCCACTGCATAGGCCGCATATTCTCACTCCCCGTCACAGAGACCTCCTGCTGGCAGGTTCAGAATGGCGTCCAGAGAGGCTGAAAGAGGCCTCACCCACCTTTTTATGTCTTCTCCCAGCAGGCTGTTCTGTGCGCACTGCATTCTGTGTCCTGTAGTCCAGATAGTCCCAGCCCACAGTATCACTTCCCTGTCTCCAACTACATGTCCCATAATGCATTGCTCTGGTTATTCCCACAGGAGAAAAACAACCCACTCATAGAATCCAGCATGCACTATAGGGATCCAAACTCAAACATAAAAAAAAAAAAAACTGTCTCTTAACCACTTAAGGACCGCTGCACGCCTATTTACATCAACAGAATGGCACGGACAGGCATATGGGCGTACAGATACGTCCCCTTTAAGATGCAGCCGTGTGGTCGCGCGTGCGTCGCCAACGGCGCGCTCGCGACCCTGCCGCGAGCTCCGTTAGCCCGACCGTGGGTCCCGCGGCCTCGATCGCTGCGAGGATACCCACGATCATCTCATGGAGAAATAGAGCTGGGAGATGCTAATGTAAACAAGTATCTCCTCGCTCTGCCTAGTGACAATGACACTGATCTCGGCTCCGTGTACTCGGAGCGGAGATCTCAGTGTCATGTCACACACAGCCCATCCCCCCTACAGTAAGAATCACTCACTAGGGCACACTTAACCCCGACAGCGCCACCTAGTGGTTAACCCCTTCACTGCCAGTGTCATTTTGTCATTTTCACAGTAATCAGTGCGTTTTTATAGCACTGGTCGCTGTAAAAATGACAATGGTCCCAAAATGGTGTCAAAAGTGTCCGATGTGTCCGCCATAATGTCGCAGTCACGATAAAAATCGCTGATCGCCGCCATTACTAGAAAAAAAAAATATTAATAAAAATGCCATAAAACTATCCCCTATTTTGTAGACGCTGTAACTTTTGCGCAAACCAATCAATAAACGCCTATTGCGATTTTTTTTTACCAAAAATATGTAGAAGAATACATATCGGCCTAAACTGAGGAAAAAAATAGTTTTCTTATATATTTTTTGGGGATGTTTATTATAGCAAAAAGTAAAAAATATGTAATTTTTTTCAAAATTGTCGCTCTATTTTTGTTTATAGCACAAAAAAAAAAAACTGCAGAGGTGATCAAATACCACCAAAAGAAAGCTCTATATGTGAGAAAAAAAACCCATTAATTTTGTTTGGGAGCCACGTTGCACGACCGCGCAATTGTCAGTTAGAGCAACGCAGTGCAGAATCGCAAAAAGTGGCCTAGTCTTTGACCAGCGAAATGGTCCGGGCTGAATTGGTTAATGATAACTACAGTAGCAAACCTTGGCTACACATCTATCAGTGTCCATCAGTGCCACCCATAAGTACCCATCAGTGCCCATCAGTGCCACCCATAAGTACCCATTAGTACAGCCTTTCAGTGCCCATCAGTGTCGCTTATGAGTGCCCATCTGTGCCACCTATAAGTGCCCATCAGTGAGGCATATCAGTGCCACCTGTGAGTGCCTATCAGTGACGCATATCAGTGCCACCTCATCAGTGGCCATCAGTGCAGCCTCATCAGTGCCCATCAGTGCTGCCAGATCAGTGCCCATCAGTGCAGCCTCATCAGTGCCCATCAGTGCTGCCTTATCAGTGCCCACCAGTGAAGGAGAAAACGTACTTATTTACAAAGTTTTATAACAGAAACAAAAGAAAAACATAATTTTTTTCAAAATGTTGGTCTTTTTTTATTTGTTTAGCAAAAAATAAAAACCGCAGAGGTGATAAAATACCACCAAAAGAAAGCTCTATTTGTGGGAAAAAAAGGATAAAAATGTAGCTTGGGTACAGTGTTGTATGACCGGGCAATTGTCATTTAACCACTTCCCGCCCAGTCAATAGACAATTGACTTTCAGGAAGTGGTTTCGTTATCCTGACTGGACGTCTATTGACGTCCTGCAGGATAACAGCTGCCGCGCGCCCGGGGGGGGGGGGGGCGCGCATCGCGGTGATCAGTGGAGCGGTGTGTCAGACGCGAGTAGAGGAGAGCCGATCAGCGGCTCTCCTGACAGGGGGGTTTGCGCTAATTGTTAATCAGCGCGGCCCCCCCTCAGATGCCCACACTGGACCACCAGGGAAGCCGCTAGGACCACCAGGGAAGTGGGCAACATGTGGATGGCCAGGTACATCCCCCATGGCCATCCACATGTTTTAAAACATGCCCAACATGTGCCAATCAGTGCCCACAAATAGGCACTGACTGGCACCATAATGGCATTAAAAAAGTGATGCCCAGCAATACCACCACCAATAATAACCAGTGCCACTCATCAGTGTCCCTCAGTGCCACCCATCAGTGCCCATCCGTGCCCACCTATCAGTGCCCATCAGTGCCCATCTGTGCCACCTATCAGTGCCCCCCATATTTACCCATCAGTGCCGCCTATGAGTGCCCATCAGTGCCGCCTATGAGTGCCTATCAGTGCCACATACCAGTGCCACCTATCAGTGCCCATCAGTGCCACCTATCAGTGCCCATCATCAGTGCTTATCAGTGCCACCTCATCAGTGCCACCTCATTGGTGCCACCTCATCGGTGCCGTCTTATCAGTGCCCGTCAGTGCAACCATGTCAGTGCCCATCATTGAAGAAGAAAACTTATTTATTCCCCAAAAAAATTAACAGAAACAAATAAAAATATATTTTTTTTCAAAATTTTCTGTCTTTTTTTATTCGTTGCGCAAAAAATCTAAATCGCAGAGGTGATCAAATACCACCAAAAGAAAGCTCTAATTGTGGAAACAAAATGATAAAAAAATTGTTTGGGTACAGTGTAGCATGACCGCGCAATTGTCATTCAAATTGCCACAGCGCTGAAAGCTGAAAATTGGCTTGGGCAGGAAGGTGCGTAAGTGCATGGTATTGAAGTGGTTAAAAAGCAGCAGCGATGAAAGCTGAAAATTGGCCTGGGCAGGAAGGGGGGAAATTGCCCGGTATTGAAGGGGTTCATTGCATTTAAACTGACAATTTGTTATGCTAATATTGTGCTACATAAAAAAAAAAAAATTGTAATAAGCACCATTTTATTCTTTTGGGTCTCTGCTTCCGGAAAACATATCATGTTTAGGGGTTTAACTAATCTCCAGGCCTAAAAAAAGTGCAAATCTATGCAATGTCATGCACCTCAACTAAGAAGTCACAAAATGCCACGCCCCCCACATGATGGCCGGGACGGTAGTGTGGGCGGGGCTGTCCGTGCTCTAAGTCATGCGCAGTAAGCGGCGTTGATATACGGGAAGATGGCGGCGTGCGGTGCCGAGCGAGGGGCCATTTTGTTGAAGCTCAAGCGACGGGACGGTGACAGGGGTGGGCGGGGAGATGAGACAGATGTGGGCGCGGTTTGTGGTCGGACGTCATCTCGGTGCGTCTGCGACTCCGGCGCCTTCTTTAAACGTGTATTGTGTTGTTGTGCGAGCGGAGAGGAGGTGAGTACTAGGCCGGGAGGGGTTGTGTTCGTTCTTCCGGTGTGTCGGGGACTTAGGGGGTGGTTCTGTGATCTTCCACACCAGGAATGAGGATGACAGGAGCTGCTCTGATCTTTACCTGCAGAGGATGGAGATGATAGTGATGGAGGTGACAGGGTGGATGATAGAAGGCAAAGATGGTACCAATCAGGGCTGGGGGAAGGTAGGAACAATGGAGGGCAATGGCTGCAGGGGTGGGAGGAGGTAGGTACAGCAATAAGCAGGGCAAACTGAGGTTGCTGGAGTCACGGTTGGCAGACAGGGGGCAAGGGGTAGGGACGATGGGAGGCAGGGATTGTAAGAGTCAGGGGTGGGGGGAGGTAGGTACACCAAGGGACAAGGATGATTGGGCAGGAATGACAGGGGGCAGGGGAAGCTGGTGTGGGCAGAGGAAGGGTATGTCAGGAGAAGTTGGGCAGAGGCAGGGTATGATAGGAGGCAGGGGAAGCTGGGGTGGGCAAAGGTAGGAATGACAGGAGGCAGGGGAAGCTGGGGTGGGCAAAGGTAGGAATGACAGGAGGCAGGGGAAGCTGGGCAGAGGCAGGGTATGACAGGAGGCAGGGGAAGATGGGCAGAGGCAGGGTATGACAGGAGTCAGGGAAAGCTGGGCAGAGGCAGGGTATGGCAGAGGAAGCTGGGGTGGGCAAAGGTAGGAATGACAGGAGGCAGGGACGCTGGGGTGGGTGGAGTCAGGGGAAGCTGGGCAGAGGCTGGGTATGACAGGAGGCAGGGGAAGCTGGGCAGAGGCTGGGTATGACAGGAGGCAGGGGAAGCTGGGCAGAGGCAGGGTATGACAGGAGGCAGGGGAAGCTGGGCAGAGGCAGGGTATGACAGGAGGCAGGGGAAGCTGGGCAGAGGCTGGGTATGACAGGAGGCAGGGGAAGCTGGTGTGGGCAGAGGCAGGGGAAGCTGGGCAGAGGCAGGGTATGACAGGAGAAGCTGGGCAGAGGCAGGGTATGATAGGAGGCTGGGGTGGGCAAAGGTAGGAATGACAGGAGGCAGGGACGCTGGGGTGGGTGGAGTCAGGGGAAGCTGTGCAGAGGCTGGGTATGACAGGAGGCAGGGGAAGCTGGGCGGAGGCTGGGTATGACAGGAGGCAGGGGAAGCTGGGCAGAGGCAGGGTATGACAGGAGGCAGGGGAAGCTGGGCAGAGGCAGGGTATGACAGGAGGCAGGGAAAGCTGGGCAGAGGCAGGGTATGACAGGAGGCAGGGGAAGCTGGGCAGAGGCTGGGTATGACAGGAGGCAGGGGAAGCTGGTGTGGGCAGAGGCAGGGGAAGCTGGGCAGAAAAAACAAAGGAGAAAGGAGGGCGCACCAACCTAGTGCATTACCACTTAAACGTTTTATTTAAATTATAAAAAAGCAGTAATCCTACTCACAAACAAAGCTTAAATGAAAGCTTATCGGACAAATCAGCTGGAATTTCTTGGCACCTGCCGACTGGACTCGATGACAGAGAGGGTCGGACAATACCTCAAACCTCTGGATAGCTGACGCGTTTCTGGGGCGCACCCCTTTCCTCAGAGCCTAGATGGTGCAAGACTCTAGACTTTGCCTTTAGACGGAATTACACTACCCGTGTTTTGACGATACACCGAGAGCGCAGGAGATTTTTTGTCTTCTTGAAGCTGGGCAGAGGCAGGGTATGACAGGAGAAGCTGGGCAGAGGCAGGGTATGATAGGAGGCTGGGGTGGGCAAAGGTAGGAATGACAGGAGGCAGGGACGCTGGGGTGGGCAGAGGCAGGGGAAGCTGGGGTGGGCAGTGTCAGGAATGTCAGGAGGCAGGGGAAGCTGGGCTGGGCAGGGTATGACAGGAGGCAGGGGAAGCTGGGCAGAGGCAAGGTTTGGCAGGGGAAGTTTGGGTGGGCAGAGGCAAGGTATGACAGGAAGCAGGGGAAGCTGGGCTGGGCAGGGTATGACAGGTGGCAGGGGAAGCTGGGGTGGGCAGAGGTGAGGTATGACAGGAGGCAGGGGAAGCTTGGGTGGGCAGAGGCGAGGTATGACAGGAGACAGGGGAAGCTTGGGTGGGCAGAGGCAAGGTATGACAGGAGGCAGGGCAAGATTGGGTGGGCAAAGGCATGGTATGACAGGAGGCAGGGGAAGCTGGGCAGAGGCAGGAATGACAGGAGGCAGGGAAGCTGGGGTGGGCAAAGGCAAGGTATGACAGAAGGCAGGGGAAGCTGGGCAGAGGCAGGGTATGACAGGAGGCAGGGGAAGCTGGGCTGGGCAGAGGCAGGAATGGCAGGGAAGCTGGGGTGGGCAGAGGCAGGGGAAGCTGGGCAGAGGCAGGGGAAGCTGGGGTGGGAAAAGGAAGGAATAACAGGAAGCAGAGACGCTGGGGTTTGACAGAGGCAGGGGAAGCTGGGGTGGGCAAAGGCAAGGTGAGGCAGGGGAAGCTGGGCAGAGTCAGGAATGACAGGAGGCAGGGGAAGCTGGGGTGGGCAGAGGCAGGGTATGACAGGAGGCAGGGGAAGCTGGGCTCTGATGGGCAGAGGCAAGGTATGACAGGAGGCAGAGGAAGCTTGGGTGGGCAGAGGCAGGGTATGACAGAAGGCAGGGGAAGCTGGGCAGAGGCAAGGTATGACCGGAGGCAGGGGAAGCTGGGGTGGGCAGAGGCAAGGTATGACAGGAAGCAGGGGAAGCCATTATAAGTGAGGGCAGAGCGCCCTCACATATTTAAACAGTCAACTTCTGAGACTAGATGACAATAAGGATGAGAATGGAGGCACCTTTGGGTTACCGTCACCCCATAGTCATCCCCCTGACACCCAGAGAGCTCTCATAGAAATAATTTACCCTCCACCAGAGCCTGCTGAACCTGGGAGAACTTGGAGGGAAGAAAAAAGTTATCAGAATATGATTGGAGGATTTGTGAGGCTCCTCCCCCTCTGGGCACTGATGACATTGCTTGTTTCCTTCAGTCAATCATCGCCAGCATTGGATATTATGGCGAGGACGCATTCCGTGTCTGTCTGCTGTTTTACCTCTTTGCTGTAGGAAAGTTCCTGTTCTGATGCTCAAATCCTACTGGCTGCCCTCACTGACCGCCTTCTAAAAAAATGCAATGTGCCTGGCTGCCTCTCTCTTTGTGTGGCTGAGCAGATTAGAAAGCCCGGACTTGTGCTCTCATTCCAGGTCTGAGCTTCAGCAAGGCATTAAAAGCTGTTGGGTCACCATGACGGCTGGGCAGTTGGCAATTGCAGAAGGAGTTCTCAGCAGCGGCAGCCTCCATGTTGTATTATGGTGATCAGTGACTCTCTTCTCTCCACAGATGTGACACCACCACAAGAAGCTATGACCCCGCCACACAGCACCCACCTTCCAGATTAATGGACCTCACTGGACCCGATAACTGTGCACAGGACATGGTACAGCAAAGGGACGAAGACCCCACCCCTCCCCCTGCCGTCCCCGCCCCAGCCAAGAGGTGGTGCAGGAAGGAGTCTGTTGTGTCCCTCACGCACTCCCCCTTAAAGGGGCTCAACGTTGTGCTTTCCCAGGTGGATACTGCTGCCCCATCTGAGAGCTCCCTGGTGTCGTCCGAACAGGACACTAAGATGGGACAGGATGAAGGGCCAGGTGAGTGAAATCAGGGGTGGTGCAAAAGAGGGTTATCTTTGTACTCTGGGGTAACCACAGGGGACGATGTAGGATAGGATTGCCCTTATACTGCGGGGTGACACCAAAGACAATTTCAGATGGGGATTGGCCTGGTCTTCCTCCACTTTCCCGTTTGGAGCCACCAGCCAACAGTGCTGCTAGAGTTCAAACTTGGTTGTTATTGACAGATCAGGTCTCAGCTGGCAATTGGGAACCAGAGAGGTTCCTGATCATGTGATCACTATTGCAACTATGACGCAGTGATTACATCAGAGTGAGGACCTTCTTAAAAAAAAGACTGGTTGTAGCTTACAGAGGCTTTGGAGTATGTAAATGTTAGTGTGCTTCTATTTAATACTGTAATTTGTCTGATACAATTATAGTATTTAAAAAAAAAAAAAAGTTTGAAGTGCACGATGGGAGACTAATCTTCCAGCATTTAATACACATTACGCCATAACTCCCAGCTGATTTTTGAGGAAGGGACCTGTAATGCCACGTACACACGACCGTTTTTAATGACGAGAAAAATGACATTTTTTAAAATGGTCATTAAAAATGATCGTGTGTGGGCTCCAGAGCATTTTTCACGACGTGAAAAATGGCCACGAAGAAATTGGAACATGCTCTAATTTTTCTCGTTGTTTTTTCACCTCGTCGTTTTTCTCGTCATGAAAAACGGCCGTGTGTGGTCTTTAACGACGTGAAAAAAAATGCACATGCTCAGAAGCAAGTTATGAGACGGGAGCGCTCGTTCTGGTAAAACTAGTTGGTAATGGAGATAGCACATTCGTCACGCTGTAACGGACTGAAAAGCACGAGGCTGAAAAGCGGGAATCGTCTCTCAACAAGCTTTACTAACATGAAGGGTGGCGCCATCCGAATGGAACTTCCCCTTTTATAGTGCCGTTGTGCGTCACCGCGCTTTACTTGAGCATTTTTCTCCATGATAGTGTGTAGGCAAGGCAGGCTTGAGAAGAATCACGTCGAGAAAAATGCAGTTTTTTTCAATGACATTAAAAACGGTCGTGTGTACGCGGCATAAGGCACCTGTGTGTGCTCCTAATAGAACTACATGTCTCATAATTCTTTTGGGCATGGGGTATCAGAAGATCTGAATTCTGCTCTATCTCCGTCCCCGCGGCAGAAGAGCTTGGTTCTGCGTTTTCCCTGTCCCCGTAGTAGAAGACCTCCCTTCTGATCTAGCACTGTCCCTGTAATAGAAGATCTCACTTTTTGTTCTGTCACTGTCCCTGTAATTAAAAACGTCCTTTCTGTTCGATCACCGTGCCTGTAGTAGAGGACCTCGCTTTCGTTCTGTTACTGTCCCTGTAGTAGAAAGCCACTTCTGATCGATCACCATCCTTGTGGCAGAAGACCTCGCTTCTTCTCGATTGCTGTCCCCGTAGGCGAAGACCTCGCTTCTTCTCGATTGCTGTCCCCGTAGGCGAAGACCTCGCTTCTTCTCGATTTTGCTGTCCCCGTAGGAGACCTCGCTTCTTCTCGACTGCTGTCCCCGTAGGAGAAGACCTCGCTTCTTCTCGATTGCTGTCCCCGTAAGAGAAGACCTCGCCGCTTCTCGATTGCTGTCCCCGTAGGAGAAGACCTCGCTTGTTCTCGATTTTGCTGTCCCCGTAGGAGAAGACCTCGCTTGTTCTCGATTTTGCTGTCCCCGTAGGCGAAGACCTCGCTTCTTCTCGATTTTGCTGTCCCCGTAGGAGACCGCGCTTCTTCTCGATTGCTGTCCCCGTAAGAGAAGACCTCGCCGCTTCTCGATTGCTGTCCCCGTAGGAGAAGACCTCGCTTGTTCTCGATTTTGCTGTCCCCGTAGGAGAAGACCTCGCTTGTTCTCGATTTTGCTGTCCCCGTAGGAGAAGACCTCGCTTGTTCTCGATTTTGCTGTCCCCGTAGGAGAAGACCTTGCTTGTTCTCGATTTTGCTGTCCCCGTAGGAGAAGACCTCGCTTGTTCTCGATTTTGCTGTCCCCGTAGGAGAAGACCTCGCTTGTTCTCGATTTTGCTGTCCCCGTAGGAGAAGACCTCGCTTGTTCTCGATTTTGCTGTCCCCGTAGGAGAAGACCTCGCTTGTTCTCGATTTTGCTGTCCCCGTAGGAGAAGACCTCGCTTGTTCTCGATTTTGCTGTCCCCCACAGTTGTAATCTTTCTTATTGTCCAGTGACAGAGGCAGGCATGATATTTTTTGTTCCTACATATATTGTATTAGAAGAAATGTTATTAGGCATCTGGATTCTTTCTGCAAATCATGTGTTAATGGTTGTCACACTTGCCTCATATACCCAAGGGCATTGGTTCAAGACTATCGATTTTATATTTAAGGATTGTAAAAGTTAAATCTTGATGAAAAGTTCATATCATAATAGGATACAGTAATCTTATTTCTAACTACCGACCTTTCTCCTGTACTGCACTTTCTTGGTCCTGTCCTAATACCTTCCATTCTCCTGTCCTGCAGAACAGGAGAAATGCAGACTATTAAAATTAGATTCTCCACCTGAACCTTGTCTCAGCAGTCAGCAGCAGAGAGGAAGACAGAACTCCTCTGCCAGATCTTTCGCTTCTCCATGCAGCCGCAGGGAGACTCGACTTTGCCCCCCCCCCCCCCCACTTCTTCTACGAATCCTGCACCTCTCTGTGCAGCCACAGCACCCCCTTGTCTCCGCCTCCCCCGGTATCCACATTCATCAGACTCCGGCATCTGACTTCAGTCCTCCTCTGCTCCTCCTCCAGACCCAGCAATTTTCTGCTTCCCAGCTTGTTCCCAGCAGCAGCACAAGGTTAGGGGGTGCCCTGTCATGTAGGGTAGGGTAGGGTGGGGAACTCTTGACTTCTGATGTAAGGAGGGGTGGGATTCTCGGGACATCTAGTCTTATAGATGCAACCGGCCCTTTGAGGACAACCATAACACTGACGCAGGCACGCAATAAAATTGAGTTTGACATCCCTGGTCTATGCCATAAATGTCTCTGCCCTCCTCTCGTGGGGTGGATGGACTAAGGAACCCAACACAGGCAGAGTGGCTGGTGGTGTCCCATCCCTATGTCTACACCATAAATGTCTCCTACTGGAATCAAATACAGACCACATGGCTGGTGGTGTTCCAGCCCTAAGTTTATATCATCAATATTTCTGTATACCTCTGGTGGGGGATAGTAAGGGGACCCAACACAGATAACATGACCAGCAGTGTCCCAGACCTATGTCTACACCATAAATGTCTCTGCCTATCCCTGATGGGTAGGGGATAGGGAGAGAACACAGCACGTTCAGCAGTATCCCAGTTCTATGTCTAGACTATTGGTGCCTCTTCCTCCCTTTTGGTCAGCATTAAGGAGGGAACCCAGTACAGGCAGCATGGCTAGCAGTGTCCCAGCCCTATGTCTACAGCATCATTGCCTCCACCTACCTGGGATGGGGGATAGCTAGGGAATAGAACACAGATCGCATGGCTGATGGCACCCCAGTCTTATGTCTGCACTGTCATTAGGGTCTTTGACTACCTTTTGGTGTAGAATAGGGGGGGGGGACGCAACACAGACAGCATGACCAGTGGTGTCTTAGCCCTATGTTTACACCAATAGTGCCTCCTCCTACTTAGGATTGGGGATAGAAAGGGAACCCAATGCCAGCGGTGTCCCAGCCCTATGTCTAGACCAGTGGTCTTCAAACTGTGGCCTGCGGGCCAGATGTGGTCCTTAGCTTGCCTTTATCTGGCCTTATTAAGGCACTATTCCTCCCTCTGACACCAACAATGGGGTAGTATTTTGTCCTCCTGACGCCGAAGATGGGGCACTATTCCTCCCGCTGACTCCATAGATGGGGCACTATTCCTCCCGCTGACTCCATAGATGGGGCACTATTCCTCCCGCTGACTCCATAGATGGGGCACTATTCCTCCCGCTGACTCCATAGATGGGGCACTATTCCTCCCGCTGACTCCATAGATGGGGCACTATTCCTCCCGCTGACTCCATAGATGGGGCACTATTCCTCCCGCTGACTCCATAGATGGGGCACTATTCCTCCCGCTGACTCCATAGATGGGGCACTATTCCTCCCGCTGACTCCATAGATGGGGCACTATTCCTCCCGCTGACTCCATAGATGGGGCACTATTCCTCCCGCTGACTCCATAGATGGGGCACTATTCCTCCCGCTGACTCCATAGATGGGGCACTATTCCTCCCGCTGACTCCATAGATGGGGCACTATTCCTCCCGCTGACTCCATAGATGGGGCACTATTCCTCCCGCTGACTCCATAGATGGGGCACTATTCCTCCCGCTGACTCCATAGATGGGGCACTATTCCTCCCGCTGACTCCATAGATGGGGCACTATTCCTCCCGCTGACTCCATAGATGGGGCACTATTCCTCCCGCTGACTCCATAGATGGGGCACTATTCCTCCCGCTGACTCCATAGATGGGGCACTATTCCTCCCGCTGACTCCATAGATGGGGCACTATTTCCCCCGCTGACACCATAAATGGGGCACTATTTCCCCTGTTGAGACCACAGATGGGGCACTATTCCTCTCGCTGAGACCACAGATGGGGCACTATTCCTCTCGCTGAGACCACAGATGGGGCACTATTCCTCTCGCTGAGACCACAGATGGGGCACTATTCCTCCCGCTGAGACCACAGATGGGGCACTATTCCTCCCGCTGAGACCACAGATGGGGCACTATTCCTCCCGCTGAGACCACAGATGGGGCACTATTCCTCCCGCTGAGACCACAGATGGGGCACTATTCCTCCCGCTGAGACCACAGATGGGGCACTATTCCTCCTCCTAACCACAGGCTTTATGTCATTTTTGAAATTCCATACGTTTTGAAGGGCAGAAAAATGGCCCTTTGCTTGGAATGTTTGGAGACCCCTGATCTAGACTATCAGTGTCTCTGACTGGCTCTGGTGGGCAATGGGCAGGGAACCTAACACAGAGCCCTTTTCTCTAGGGGTTTTGGAGTGACCATTCAAGAAATGTGGGTGTAGAGGACAGGACCCATAGAGTGCATGCTGGAAATGGGAGATGCTCTGGTGTAACCTACCCCATATCACGGTAACCATTCAAGCCATGTGTAGAACTAATCCAGAAGAAATGATTGAATGTGTGTATGTGTGTTTTTTTTTTTTTTTTTTTTTTTGGGAGTTACCCCAGGTAGAATTTCACTGATGGAGAAGTAATCTCAGAATTTGTATATTTAGTTCTCAATGATCTTACTGCCTATTCTCTATCTCTCTGCAGCTCCGTCCCATCCGGATGGCGGTGATAAAGCTTCCATCGGTGAAGGTTTCCCAGCTCCACCTTCCGGTACGGTGCATGGGGGTTCAGCAGAGGGACAGATGCCTCAACCCGAGTCTGTGGCTCTGCCTGTGGGGAATGGACCTGCCGCTGATACCTTACTCGCACCTCCCGCCAAAGTGCCGAAAAAACGGGGCCGTAAGTCCAAGGCAGAGCTGTTGGCAATGGCGATGGCAAAGAAATTGGAAGAGGAGAGCAGAGGGGTGGTGCCTGAGCCCCAGCCGGAGAAGGTGGAAGTGACTCCTGCAGGACGACCCAGGCGGCGGGCGGCTGCAGTGTAAGTCTTATAGGGTCTGCGGACCATAGGGGATATCTGGAGGGAATACAATTTGTGGCCTAAAAAATAGAAACCCCTGCCCTGTATTATAGGTGGGCCCTCTTTTGCCTCCAAAGTGGTATCAAAACTGCTTGAAGGCAATTTAGGGGCTGATGGAAGCGTGTAAGAGTGGAACGGGAGGCTGTATGCCAGTCACAGCTGACCTATTGCAGTAGTTAAAAAGTTCAGTTGCTGTAATTGTTCATGGTTTGCTCGTGACGGGCTTATTTTTGGACCCCAGGCTTAGCTTGTGATGTTGACTCTGGAGTGGGGGGACAAAACTGCAAGAGCCCCTAAGGCTGGACATTTTTCTGCCTGACCTCAGCGTGCTAATCTGTGCTTTTCACCCAGCTCCCGAAAATCGCATACCAGCATGAAATGATAAAGTGCAAAGGTTTACATTGCTTCCAAAATAAAAGGCTCTGCTATGCACACTCAGGAGCTGTGAGTTAGTTTTATTTTTCAGCAGGTCATGCCACTAGAAGACCTCAGTGTGTCTAAACCCTTTCAGAAACATGCAATATGATGCAACTTACAAGTCCTTAGATGTGGCGGCTGTGCTTTTTTTTCCCCCCTCTCATGGAGATCCTGCCAGTCCATATTATTTGTGGATGCAAGCCCTACACTACGGCACAGCCAGCATGCATTTTATTAATGGCTGGCCTATCGGGATGTCACCCAGTATCGCTGCCTCATCTGGATGTGAACCTTACACAACAGGACTTGGCTGGCTTATCTGGATTTTAAACTTACCCCCTGGTATGGTGGCATGGCCAACATGTTTTATTGATGGCTTGCTTATCTGGATGCGAGTCCTATACTAGGGCAGGGCCAAAGTCCTCCATATTGACGTCTGCCTTATCTGAACCTACACTAGGGCTGGCCAATGTCCTTCTTATTGATGTCTGTCTCATCTTAATGTGAACCCCACAATATGACATGGCCAACATCTGTCTTGTTGATGGCAGCCTCATCTTGATGTGAGCCCTAGACTACGGCATGGCTATCATCTGTGTTATTGATGGCTGCCTTATTTGGATGTGAACCTTATACTGTGGCACCAGCTGACTTCTATCTATTTGATGGTTGCCTCATCTGTACGTAACCTTACACTATGGTGCAACCAAAGTATGTCTTATTGATGGCTGTCTCCTCTTGATGTGAACCCTATGCTACAGCAGTGCCAACATCTGTGTTATTGATGATTGCCTCATCTGGATGTGAACCCAATGCTACAGCATGGCCAACATCCGTCCTTATTGATGGCAGCCTCATCTGGAGGTGAAGCTCGCACTATGGCATGGCCAATGTCTATTTTATTGATGGCAGCCTCATCTTGGTGTGAAGCCCACAATATGGCATGGCCAGCATCCATGTTATTGATGGCTGTCTCCTCTTGATGTGAACCTCTATGCTACGGCAGTGCCAACATCTGTGTTATTGATTGCCGTCTCCTTTTTAGATGTGTAGCGCTAGATGATATAAGAGTGATATTGCTATCTCACTGAGTGACGTGTACCCCACTGGGTTTGCACCGTAAAAAATAAAGATATGTATAAATGTGCTAATAAGTCCACATAAAGCAAAAAACATTAAATATCAATTGTCCATCAACATAAAATGAAAAATACCGGTGAAAGTAAACGTGTAGATCAGTGTTTCTCAACTCCAGTCCTCAAGGCGCCCCAACAGGTCATGTTTTCAGGCATTTTTCATTTTATGTTGATGGACAAATTGATATTTAATGTTTTTTGCTTTTTTATTATGTGGACTTATTAGCACATTTATACACATTTTTTATTTTTTACTGTGCAAACCCAGTGGGTTACACTTCACTCAGTGAGATAGCAATATCTCTCTCTTATATCATCTAGCGCTACGTTTTTCTTCCCACTCACTTTTCGAATTTTAGTCACGTTCTTGTGTAGCTGCTTACTTCACATATTGTCATTTCGTGATTCTAGACTAGCGCATTATTTCCTTTTTTGTCCTCATTTTAGATGTGAACCTTACACTAAGGCACAACCAAAATACATCTTATTGATGGCTGTCTCATTGTGATGTGAACCCTGCTGTATGGCATGGCCAACATCCGTCTTATTAATGGCAGCTAAATGCACATGTTCGCCAGCACACCATGGATCTTAAATTGGAGTCCAAAACTTTTATTGCAGAGAGATCGCATCACAAAAGAATAAGTGCAACATTTCGAAGCCACGCAGCACCCCTTCGTCAGGCATGTGATCGATGGCAGCCTCATCTGGATGTGAACCCAATGCTACGGCATGGCCAACATCCGTCTTATTGATGGCAGCCTCATCTTGATGTGAATCCTATGCTACAGCATGGCCAACCTCCGTCTTATTGATGGCAGCCTCATCTGGATGGGAACCCAATGCTACGGCATGGCCAACCTCCGTCCTATTGATGGCAGCCTCATCTTGATGTGAATCCTATGCTACGGCATGGCCATCATCTGTGTTATTGACGGTTGTCTCGTATGGATGTGCACCATATGGCATGGCCAACATCCGTCTTATTGATGGCAGCCTCATCTTGAGGTGAACCCCACAATACGGCATGGCCAACATTTTATCTTGGCGTGAGCCTTATGCTAGGGCATGGTCAACATCTGTGTTGTCATTTTGGATGTGAACCTTTACACTATGGCACAACCAAAGTACGTCTTATTGATGGCAGCCTCATCTTGATGTGAACCCTACACTATCGCATGGCCAACATCTGTCTTTAATGGCTGCCTCCTCTTCATGTGAACATTACATTACAGTATGGCCAACATCCATTTTATTGATGGCTGCCTCATCTGGACATGAATCCTCCATTACAGTACCTCCCTGACATCCATCCTATTGGTGTCTGCCTCTCCTGAATGTAAACTCTACACTACGGCATACATCTGTCTTATTGGTTGCCTTTTCTCAATGTGGACCCTACACTATGACAGCCAACATCCATCTTATTTATTGGTTGACTTTGGATTAAAACCCTCCACTACAGCATGGCCAACATTTTTAGTCTTATTATTTTTTTATTTTTTTTATTTTTTTATATATTCATGGTTTTTCCACAATACATAAGATACTTTCAACCAAATACATCAAGTGTAAAATCACTTTCTGAAAGCTGGCTACCCTGAAACATGGCAATTGATAGGTTAAGATGTTAGTGGAGTAAAATGGAAATGAACCTTCAAGGTCCCACATGGAAGAAGTCCAAGATCTCCATTAGGGAGGTCAGGTTGGTATTCTAACCACTTTGCTATTAAAGTGGTTGTAAAGGGTATATTTTAATAAGAGTTATACTTGCCTGCTTTGGGCAATGATATTGCACAGAGAGATCCCAAACCTCCTCATTTGGAGCCCCCATTTGGTGCTCTCCACTCCTCCTTCCTACCAGTACTCCAGCAGGCTGTGCGGGCGCTCTCCCAAGCCGCGTTGTGCGTCCATAAACAAACATACACACACCAGCTTGGCTACGCCTCCTGCTCTTCACAGGATTTCATTGACAGCAGCAGGAACCTATGACGAAGGTGGAGAGATGAGCAATTTTGCAGACTGGACAGTGCTGGATCGGTGGAGGAGTCAGGTTAGTGTTTAGGGGCGCGTGGGCATGCAGTGTGGCTTTTTTTTTTTAAATGTAATGCATTAGGGTAAAAAATGCTTACACTTTAGATCACGGGTCTCAAGCTGGCGGCCCTCCAGCTGTTGCAGAACTACAAGTCCCATGAGGCATTGCAAGGCTGATCGTTACAAGCATGACTTCCACAGGCAGAGGCATGATGGGACTTTTAGTTCCGCAACAACTGGAGGGCCACCAGTTTGAGACCCCCCTCCCTGCTTTAGAACCACTTTTTGAAGTGTGTGTGTGTGTGTTTGTATGGTGTATTACTATTTAGATTCGGTCCGGATGTTGGTGCTGGGGTCTGAGCCATCATGGTAATCTGGTGTTCCAGGAAGATGACTATCGCTCTTCTTCTCTTCTCTCCGCAGTGCTCTTCGCTACCTCCATGAGATTGCAGAAGATTTGTCTGTGCCAGGGCAAACGTCTCCCACCGTTCTAGACGACTCCATCCCAGAACAGAAGACCAGTTCAGAGAAGACTCCAAAGCCACAGCAGTCCGGGAAGAAGGGCAGGAAGAGGAAATCCCGGGATTCGGATGATGGCGATTCAGACTTTGTGGTATCAGAAGACCTGCTGCGGGAGGAGGAAGAGAGAGAGGAGGTTGATGATGACTTCCTGAGCGATGAGGCTGAAGGTGACCTCCGATCCTACAACATGAATGTCTTTGCATTTGGAGAGGTGAGTGTCTGTGCAGCCTGCCCCATCCTGTTTCTTCACTCGCGCCGTCCCATCTCTGGAGAACCTCTTCTAAGCTGTTCAGATTTGTATTGAGCATCCACTGAAGGTGGGCATGAAATGATGCGGCTTTAGAAAACTCCACCTAACTGGTGTTTTGTCACGTGATCTTTTTTTTTTAAGTTTTTGGAGTTGTACTCTATGTGCAAAGAGAGATCACACAAATACTTCTAAGTATAACCTTTAGTAAAAGTAATGACCGATAATAGAAACCCTAACCAGAATACTTGACTAAAGATGCTGTTTCCGCCATGGAGTTCTGCCAAATTTTCATATGGCGCGGCACACAGGTGATCAGACGCATGCATGATTGCAAGCTCTGAGGTGAGACTCACTGTTCAAGGTATAACTGTAGTATATAGGATTTCTGTGTATGTAATGGCCAACCCACCCCACTGCAAACACTATGACCTTTTAAGGACTTGGTCAGTTTGCAGTGACATTTCTTTGGTATGAGTCCGCTATGGTAACCAGGATATTGGAGGCTTTCCTATATATTTGTGAGGCAACTAAACCAATAATAAGGAAATATGAAATATGCAATTTCCCCATCAACTGGGTAGTGTGAAGTGTATCTGCGGTGTTACAAAAGAGATATTATATATATATATATATATATATATATATATATATATATATATATATATATATATATATATATATATATATAATATATTTCTACTAATGATGGCGATCGGCGACTTATAATGGAACTGGAATAGTGTGGTGGGAAATCTGACTCACTGACATCATCAGTGACACTAATTCAGTGATCAGCGCTAATACTATACACTGTCACTGTATTATTAATGATAATTCGCTAAGCCGATCAGCAGGTCCCAGCCATATAAATCATTGGCCAGGACCTGCTAACATAGTATTGCTGTAGTGAATCACAGTGCAGCCGGCGGGCTTGCGCACCCCACTACCCTGAAATTCTGGATCACGTACATGGGCATGATCTGGCGTAGAGCGGCCGCCCTGTCACTGCGAATGTGCATGGGGCGGTCCGCAAGTAATCTATGATCTACTAGGACATCCAGATCCTTCTCCATCATTAATTCACCTAGTTGTATTCTATCGGTACATTCTAGTATGATGTTCTGTTTCCTGACCCCCCCGAGTGAGTGAGTGAGAACTTGTATAGCGCTGCAAATGCGAACTCAATCGCCTCAAGGCTCTTGTCGTCTAGTGTCGTTGAGATCCTTAGAAGAGATGAGTCTTTAGTTTTAGATAAAAGTAATGTCATTCACATTACATTTATCAACAGGAAACCTTATTTGCAATGTAGTCAACCGATCTTTTTGGTGTGCCTCGGGTTCTGATTGAGACTTGATGGAGGTAGATGGCATGTAGGGGGCGCTATGTGCCAATCTTTAACAGTGAATTGTCTCTCTCTCCCACAGAAGCCTTATCCTCAGATGAAAGGTGTTGCAGAGAACGGCTTCCATAATTCCATCATGACCCCCATCTACAAGTCTGCAGAGATCACTATGGATTTGTAAGTGTTGTCACCTCTCCTATTCCTTCCTGTGTTTTTATATAATAAAGGTACCACCCTGGAGGTGCCATGGCTGCCATAATGGACAGCCAATTTTGGACCGTGATTGGAGAAATCTTCCCCACCTTTCAGCCAGCACAGAGGCCTTTGTTACACCGCGGTGCCTCTGTATAGCGCGGTCCTACTGCAATCCGAATGTATACAACCTATATAGCAACAGATATTCAGAGAGCCAGCCTTACCAGTTTCCGCCTGTGCTATAGCCCGAAAGACGGCAACAGTGTGGGCTTACTTTGCCGGGAGGCCGTCTATGGACGTCAAACCTATATTGCGCTGCCTGTGTGCCCCTGGCGGCACGCTTTGTGATGGCGGAGTCCTTCAGCCTCGACTAATGACAGATCGGGGTAAAGGTCCTTTTACTGCGTGATCAGCTGTGCCCAATGACTGCTGTTCACGATGTAAACACAAGTCAGTTATGGGCATTCCTTTCCTCACGCTGACCGTGTGGAGGGGAGAAGATAGCTGATAACGGTTGGCTTTCTTGTAAAAGCAATCGTAGTGGCTAACTAGCCACTTGATCGCTTTTAAAAGCAGCGGGAGGGGACGTCTCCCTCTTGCCACCACCTTTCCGCGGTTCTCTCCAGCATTCATTTCCCGGATGGAAACGGCACCAGTTTTAAATTTGAAAAGCATCTGATCACGCCTATCTTGGTCTGATCAGATGCTTTTAAGGGCAAAGGAGACATCTGGGGTCTAATAGACCCCAGATCTCTCCATAAAGTGAACCTGTCACTGCTTATTATCACAGAGAATATAAATATCCCCTGTGATAGCAATAAAGTGATAAAAAAAAAAAAAAAGTGACAGTTTAAAAGGGGGAAAAAAAAAAGAAGTTTTAACCACTTCAGCCCTGGAAGGTTTCACCCCCTTCATGACCAGGCCATTTTTTGCCATACGTCGCTGCGTTGCTTTAACTGACAATTGCGCGATCATGCGACGTTGTACCCAAATAAAATTAATGTCCTTTTTTCCCCACAAATAGAGCTTTCTTTTGGTGGTATTTGCTCACCTCTGCGGTTTTCATTTTTTGTGCCATCAACAAAAAAGAGACCGACCCATTTTGGAAATAAAACAATTTTTTTGCTTTCTGCTATAAAACATATTTAATAAAAAAAATGTAAAAAATCGAATTTCTTCATAAATTTAGGCCAATATGAATTCTGCTATATATATTTTTGGTAAACACACAAAGGAAAGACTGAGTTTAGCTGAAGAGCTTATACTCTAATGAAAGAAAGGAATCTGAAGGGGAAGAATATTTGGCATTACCAGTTGTAGAGAAGTGTAATGATGGGGGATATGAAGGTTTTAAACCTTCCTGGAGGGTTGGTCAGTGTGTGTGTGTGTGTGTGTGTGTGTGTGTGTGTGTGTGTGTGTGTGTGTGAAGCCTCGTACACGCGAGGGGATTTCCATCGGGCAAATCTGTGGAATTTAGTCCGAAGGGCGTTGGCCGTGAACTTGTTCTGCATACAGACGGCAGAACTTTTTCAGCCAACATACACAAAACTATTCTCTTTAGCGACACCCTTTGGGCAACTTCTGCTAATGTTGTCTTTTATGGTTAGCATTGGTTCGGAGCATGCGTGTTTGTACTTTTTTGATTTTTTTCCGATGTACTTGTGTACACACGATCAGATAATCCGACAAGACACATTTGTTGTCGGACCGTTTTAAAGCATGCTATAAAACATTTCTTGTCGGAAATTGTGACAACAATTGTCCGATGGAGCATACAAACGGTCGGATTATCCGACAAAACCCTGCCATCACACATCTGTTGTCGGAAAATCCGATCGTGTGTATGGACCTTTAGAGTTTTTCAGAAAAGAGAAACGGCCCTGAAGAAGTTGGGTAAGGGTCGGCTGAGGATAAGAAATGTGAGCCATGGAATGAAGCAGCTGGGTGAGCGCATGCTGGAATATATGGTATTTTATATCCATGACTCATAGTTCGTAAAGTCTCCTTTTGTGCCAAAGATTTTTTATTTTTTTTATCCATGACACAGCACTTTCTTCTCTCCTCTCTTCTCCACAGCCGGAATGTCTACCACTCAGACTGGGAGTTCCCTGATTGGATCCCGCGTAAAGACAACTGGCACTTCCTGTCCTGCCAGTGAGTACCATGTGACTGTGACCCCAGCCTCCTCCTTCCTCCCCTCCCTTTTTCTTCTTCTTCTTCTTCCTCCCTCTTTCCCCCTTCTTCCCCCCCCCCCTCTTTCCTCCTCCACCCCTTCTTCTCTTTTTTTTTTTTATTTATTTATTTTTTATATCCCATTCTCTCTCGCCACACTAATTGAGATCAGGAAGAGTACATGACCACAAGAATAAAAGAGAAAAACCTCTAAATGAGGGAGAAGCCGTCTATAGAGAGGGAAGACAGCTAGGAATGGATATTGGTGTTTGGGGGGGAAGATAAGTCTTGTAACAACATTCATTAAAGTTTCTGTCAATTCTAGTCCTTTCAGTGGCAGCCAGGACAAGAGGGATGTGCCAGTGTATTGTTGCTCTGGTCATTGGCTGTCATAGAACATGTGGGTGCAGCGGTCTGTGAAGGTGTGGGGAACTGGTTGTGGTGGCTGTTGTTTATAGGTGTGGGTGTAATGGTCTTGGTTGGGGTGGCGGTCTTAGAAGATGTGGGTGTGGCTGTTTTGCAAGATGTGACCTTGGTGGTGGCTGTTATTGTGGGTGTAGTAGTCTTGCTGGGGGTGGCGGTCTTAAAAATTGGGGGGGGGGTTGCGGTTGTGGTGGCTGTCATTGTATTTGTAGGTGTGGCGGTCTTGGTGGGTGTGGGTGGGGCAGTCATTTTTAGATGTTTCATAAATTGAATGTTCTTTTTGTTTTTTGCGGTACAGGGAGGCTGAGCCTTACCTTCCTCTCCAGTCGTCCTCCCCTCCATTCTCCATCAGACGGGAAGGAATCAAAGAAGAGGCCGAGACTTGTGTCCTGAGCAGGTGTGTGTGTGTGTGTGTGTGAAATGCCTGTAGGTGTCCCTTCATCCCAGTATATGCTGTCATCCACATGGGTGCCCCACCTTATAGTAAAAGGATGCCATGTCTAGTCAAATATTGGTGCTTATTTCTTTCTCGTACATCACGGGACACAGAGCGGCATAGTCATTACTATGTGGGTTATATAGTTTACCTTCAGGTGCTGGCACTGGCAACTTCCAAACCGGAAGTACCCTCCCCTATATAAGCCCCTCCCATCCGGGAGCACCTCAGTTTTTTGCCAGTGTCTAAGGTGTTGGCCAAGAAGTAACATGTGTTTTTCACTGAGCTTGCGTACAGGTTCTTTTGGACCTCAGTAAGCTATTCCGGATCCGACCAAAAAAGCTTCATAGCTAAACGGTCGGTACCCTGGCCTTGCAGAGAAGAGCAAGGTTTTGCCTGTAATGCTTCTCTTAGGAGGGCTGGACCCTGGGATCCAGAGCTCTGGTCATACCCACGACCAAGATGCTTTCTGTGCAGGGTGCTATACAGGTCCAGGGGAGTGGAATCCTTGGGAACCCGGTCCCTGAAGGTTTAATTACAATGCCTGCCGTGAGAGGTGAAGTTTGGGCTTCTGTGGACCAAACTGAGTCCTGCGGCGGGGAAAAGGTAAGTGGGGGCCCCCCAGGAACTTGGTTCTATTGAGGGGACCCCCAAGCCTAATATGTCTTTCTGCCTGTTACCTAACGGTATTCCCGCTGAATATCTGTGCATGCCTGTAACTACTAAAAAATGTAATAATTTTAATAGTGGTCAAGAAAAATAAAAATAAAAATATAGACAGACCGCGGTACCTGTGTTAATCCACTAGAGGCTGCTGTGGAACGTTTTCTTGTCATGTGGACTTTTTCTTTTCATCTGAGTCAAGTCCAGGCAGATGGTGAGTTCTCTTGTGGGAAACTGCTTCCTCTGCCATGTTGCAATGCTCGTCCATCCCCCGGCCTGCGGCAAACAGGGCCCTGTCTCCTGTCCCTAGTTTCTGTTTTCAAAAAGAGCGCCAACGGCGCACGTGCCCGCGTACGCGCCTCTATATATAGAGATGAGCTGGAAAAGAGGGCGGAGCTTGGTGGATGACGCTCTGTGCGCGCCGCAGCGCTTCTGCGCATGTGCGGGCGTCCCAGCATGTTAAAAGGCACAATTAGGTGTTGTGAGCTGGCTATGAAGTGCAGAGACAGAGCTGGCAACATTTAAAAAAAAAAAAAAAAGGCATACAGCAAGCGGTTGATGCAGGCATCCCCATAGAAAGGCACATTAGTAGACACCAACTGTTTATATAGCAGCAATTGTGCTAGACTATTGTCAGTAAGTGGTGTATTTCGGCTGGAATACCTCAGCTTTGGGCTTAGGAATATGCCGTCTAAAAACTCCGGGACTAAGAATCCCAGAAAGCATAGGGGGTCTCCATCGGGCTCTGAGGATCTTGGGCTTGCTTTGGCTGCACCAATCTCCCCTGAAGAATCAGAGGTTAGTGACCGTAGAGCACCCTCAGGAGTACCTGGTACTGTGGCTGTCCTCAGTTCACCTGCTCCTGTGTATGTAACAGAAGGAGGTTTTTTCCTCAGCTCTGGGAGGGCCGGAAGAGAGATTGACAACATTGATCGCTGCTTCCCTGTCAGAGGGAAAGCGCGCCCGATCTCCGTCTCCTCCCTCAGAGTACCTGTTAGCAGAGCAACAGTCCCATACAGGGATCGACCTACCTGAAGGGGATCAGGATGAGGTTGATTCTGTTGTAGAGGAATCAACAGTGGAAGAGCCATTCTCAGCATCACATGCTGAAAGATTATGGGTTCAGTCCCTGACTAACATGGTCCGATCAGCATTTAAAATGCCCCTTGCGGAGCCATCAACCACTTCTGTCTCCTCGTTGGGGTCGCTAAAAGCTCCCCAGACTGTCTTTTCCTTTCCACTTCACCCTTTACTGGAAGGGCTCATTTACCAGGATTGGGAACATCCTGATAAAATATTTACTCCCCCCAAGAGATTTCCGGTGGTCTATCCCATGGAGGATAAGTTCATCAAAAAATGGAGGGTCCCTACAGTGGACGCAGCCATCTCTTGTGTGAATAAATCACTGACCTGTCCAGTAGATAATGTTCAAATGTTCAAGGACCCAATAGATAAAAAATTGGAGTCCTTATTAAAATCTGCTTTTGCTACAGCAGGCTTGGTGACACAACCAGCAGTGGCAGCTATTGGGGTCTGCCAAGCAGTGAAGGATCAGTTGAAACAGGTCTTAAGGGACTTGCCAGATCAGCAGGCCCTTGCCCTAGCTGATCTACCTAGAGCCTTATGCTTTGCGGTTGACGCTATAAAGGATTCAATCCATCAGGCCTCCCGCCTTACGCTGTCTGTAGTACATATGCGCAGGCTTCTGTGGCTCAAAAACTGGTCTGCTGAAGCTCCCTGTAAAAAATTACTGGTCAGCTTCCCATTTCATGGTGAACGCTTATTCGGGGAAGACCTGGACAAATATATCCCAAAAATTTCCAGCGGTAAAAGTACACTCTTACCGGTTAAAAACAGAGTTAGAGGTCCCTCTTTTAAGAGGCCTGCTTCTCCAGTCCCTAGGACATCGGCTGTGAAACAGTTCCGACGGCCTCCTCGGTCAAATCCCGGGGGTAAAAATCAGGGACAATCGCAGGGTAACAAGAAGCCCTGGGTCAGGAGAGGTACAAAACCTCCCCCAAAGTCAAATGCATGAAGGGTTGCCCCCACTCAATCGGGTGGGGGGAAGACTTCAGTTGTTCGCAGAGACCTGGCGGGACACGATCAGAGACAGATGGGTGCTCTCCGCAGTAAGTCTGGGATACAAATTGGAGTTAAAAGACTCTCCTCCTTCCCATTTTATAAGGTCAAACGTGCCAAGGGATCCCCGGAAGAGAGGATCCCTCCTGTTGGCACTAGAACAACTATTGCTCCAAGGAGTAATTATGGAGGTTCCCCTGGAAGAATGGGGGTTCGGGTTTTACTCAAACCTCTTTACAGTCCCGAAGCCAAACGGGGACGTGAGGCCCATATTAAATCTAAAAGGGCTAAACAAATTCCTACATATCGGGACTTTCCGGATGGAGTCGATCCGATCGGTGGCCACTGCCCTACAAGGGGAGGAATGGTTAGCCTCGATCGACATCAAAGATGCTTATTTGCACATTCCCATCTTTCCAGCCCACCAAAAATTTCTACGCTTTGCGGTAGAAGGGCGCCATTTTCAGTTCAGAGCCTTACCCTTCGGTCTGGCCACAGCACCACGCGTGTTCACAAAAATTCTGGCCCCATTATTGGCCAATCTAAGAACGCAAGGTGTATTGATAATGGCATATCTAGACGACTTGTTGCTGATAGACCACTCAGTGGAAAAACTAGAAGTGGTTGTTCACGAGACAATCGAGTATCTGGAATCTCACGGTTGGATTATCAACCGAGACAAGTCAGCCCTAAAACCAGTCAAAAGTCTGGAATACTTGGGGCTAAGGCTGGATTCAGACCAGAGAAAAATTTTCTTGCCTCAAGAAAAAGTGTCGTCTTTGAGAGAGTTGATCCACCTAGTGGGTACAAAAAGACAGCCATCCATACGCCTGTGCATGAGGCTGCTGGGGAAAAATGGTGGCATCATTCGAAGCAGTACCCTACGGTCAATTCCATTCAAGAAATTTGCAAAGGGCCATACTGTCAGCCTGGAACAAAAAAAGTTCAGGCCCTAGACTTACCAATGTCCTTGTCCCCTTCCGTGCACAAGAGCCTCCGTTGGTGGTTGGTTCCCCAGAATCTGGAAAAAGGGAAATCCTTCAGTCCGATTTCCTGGAAGGTGGTCACTACAGATGCCAGCCTTATAGGCTGGGGAGCAGTACTGGAGCAATGGTCTCTCCCAGGGCAGGTGGTCGGATGCAGAAAAGGCCCTGCCCATCAATCTCTTAGAGATACGAGCAGCCCGGTATGCCCTAGTAGCATGGACATCCAAACTCCAAGGGTCCCCTGTCAGAATTCAATCAGACAATGCCACGGCAGTGGCATATATCAATCATCAGGGTGGCACCAGGAGTCGTGCAGCCCAGAGGGAAGTGAATTGCATCCTGAAATGGGCAGAAAGATATGTCCCGGCCATATCCGCAGTATTCATTCCAGGAGTGGAGAATTGGAAGGCGGACTTTCTAAGTCGCCAACAATTATGCCCAGGGGAATGGTCCCTTCACCCCGAGGTTTTCCGGACAATATGTCAGCGGTGGGGAACACCGGATGTAGATCTGCTAGCATCCAGATTCAACGCAAAGGTGGACAGGTTTGTCTCTCGGACAAGGGATCCCCTAGCTTGCGGCTCGGATGCCCTAGTGTTCCCTTGGGATCAGTTCAAGCTGATATATGCATTTCCACCGCCACAATTGTTACCTCGATTACTCCGCAGAATCAGGGTAGAAAAGAAACCAGTGATTCTGGTGGCTCCAGCGTGGCCCCGAAGAGCATGGTACGCGGAGATTGTAAAAATGTCTGTGGGGAGTCCTTGGACCCTCCCACATCGTCCGGACCTGCTTTTGCAAGGACCGATATACCACCCTTCCTTACCAGCCCTAGGTTTGACGGCCTGGCTATTGAAGCCCACATTCTAAAAAAGAGAGGGTTCTCTAATCCTGTGGTATCTACCATGATCAATGCCAGGAAGCCGGTATCCAGGCAGATCTACTATAGAATCTGGAAGGCGTACATCGCCTGGTGTGAGGCCAAGAAATGGCATCCACGTAAGTACGTAATAGGTAGGATTCTGGACTTCCTACAGTGGGCTGTAGATAGGAAGCTTGCCTTGAGTACTATCAAGGGTCAGATTTCGGCCTTGTCAATATTTTTTCAAAGGCCCTTGGCTTCGCATTCACTAGTCAAAGCCTTTATACAAGGAGTGATGCGTATTAGCCCTCCGGTTAATATTCCCATATGTCCATGGGACTTAAACCTGGTTCTGTCGGTTCTACAGAAGCAACCATTTGAACCATTACAGCACATTTCCCTGGTTCTTCTCACCAGGAAATTGATTTTTCTAGTAGCCATTTGTTCGGCTAAAAGAGTGTCGGAATTGGCCGCTATGTCCTGTAAAGAGCCATATCTGGTTATCCATAAGGACAGAGTAGTGTTACGTCCTCATCCAGCCTTTCTTCCTAAGGTGGTATCGAGGTTTCATTTGAACCAAGATGTGGTTCTTCCTTCTTTTTTCCCCAAACCTAGTTCAGTAGAGGAAAAGTTATTACATTCTTTGGATGTAGTAAGAGCAGTTAAAGCCCATCTAAAAGCCACTGCTCAGATTCGTAGAACGGATACTTTGTTTATCCTGCCGGAAGGCCCCAGAAAGGGTCAGGCGCGTCAAAATCTACTTTAGCCAAGTGGATTCGACAGGTCATAATACAAGCCTATGGCTTGAGAAGGAGACCGCCTCCATTCAAAGTTAGGGCGCACTCCACGAGAGCAGTTGGAACTTCATGGGCAGTGCATCACCAGGCCTCCCTGGCTCAAATCTGTAAGGCCGCAACATGGTCTTCAGTACACACGTTTACTAGGTTCTACCAGGTGGACGTTAGAAGTCAGGAGGATGTCGCCTTTGGGCGCAGTGTGTTGCAGGCCGCAAAAGATCCTCATGTCTGATAGCGCTCAGCTTATGTATGGTGTATCCCCCCCCCCTCATTGGGCATTGCTTTGGGACGTCCCACATAGTAATGACTATGCCGCTCTGTGTCCCGTGATGTACGAGAAAGAAAATAGAAAATAGGATTTTTATAACAGCTTACCTGTAAAATCCTTTTCTTGGAGTACATCACGGGACACAGAGCTCCCACCCCTCTTTTGGGGACACTTATTGCTTTGCTACAAAACTGAGGTGCTCCCGGATGGGAAGGGCTTATATAGGGGAGGGTACTTCCGGTTTGGAAGTTGCCAGTGCCAGCACCTGAAGGTAATTCTATATAACCCACATAGTAATGACTATGCCGCTCTCTGTCCCGTGATGTACTCCTAGAAAAGGATTTTACAGGTAAGCTGTTATAAAAATCCTGTTTTTTGTGCTATGTGATGCAATTGTGTGATTGCTCCGGCCCCGTTATCAACCCTTCATCTCTCTCTCTCCTCTGTGCAGGTTCCAGTCTCTGCCTCCTCACCCTGAGCGCTGGGACGCCACGTTCTTTGTGGGGGGCCCCGTGTGGTCCATGGAATGGTGCCCGACCCCGGCTGGCTCCGGGGCCAGTCAGTACGTAGCTGTGTATTGTCACCGAGGGATGGATGACCGGAACAGCCTACATGTGACGCACAGCCGACCTGCACTGCTCCAGATCTGGAGCCTGGGAGAAATGAATGTGGAGAGCTGGTGAGTGGTCATATGACTGACCCTGACATCTGTCTGTCACTGTGTCCCAGAATATTTTGTACATCAGCTATTTTACCCAGCAGCCCCACCAAATGGTTTTTCTGCTGTAGGGGTGAAAAAAAAATGGTAGTTTGTACTACAGCTAATTTATTAGATCTGGTGATGAGCGGGTCAGTTTTACCAACCCATTACTGTATTCTCAATGAACGCAGAATGCTGCTTTTATATTTGCTGGGCGGACTATTGTGAAAGTGGCTGTAAAGGCAGAAGGTTTTATTGACCTTTTTAATGCCTTCTCTGCATTAAGGTAACTAACCTTCTGTGTTAACCAATTTTCCAAGCCCGGGGCCTTGTTGAATAGAGGCATCATCCATAGACATGGAGACTGGAGGAAGACGTTGAATAGAAATTTCATCCAATGACATGGCGACAGGGGAGGAGCTTTGTGGAATAAAGGCCTCATCGAATGACATGGAGTCTGGAGGAAGACGTTGCATAGAAACTTAATCCAATGACATGGAGACTGGAGGAAGAGGTTAATTAGAAACTTCATCAAATGACATGGAGACAGGGAGGAAGACGTTGAATAGAAACTTCATCCAATGACATGGAGACCGGAGGAAGACGTTGAAAAGAAACTTCATCCAATGACATGGAGACCGGAGGAAGACGTTGAATAGAAACTTCATCCAATGACATGGAGACCGGAGGAAGACGTTGAATAGAAACTTCATCCAATGACATGGAGACCGGAGGAATACGTTCCATAGAAACTTCATCCAATGACATGGAGACTGGAGGAAGACGTTGAATAAAAACTTCATCCAATGACATGGAGACTGGAGGAAGACGTTGAATAAAAACTTCATCCAATGACATGGAGACTGGAGGAATACGTTGCATAGAAACTTCATCCAATGACATGGAGACTGGAGGAATACGTTGCATAGAAACTTCATCCAATGACATGGAGACTGGAGGAAGACGTTGAATAAAAACTTCATCCAATGACATGGAGATTGGAGGAAGACGTTGAATAGAAACTTCATCCAATGACATGGAGACTGGAGGAAGACGTTGAATAAAAACTTCATCCAATGACATGGAGATTGGAGGAAGACGTTGAATAGAAACTTCATCCAATGACATGGATACTGGAACAAGACGTTGAATAGAAACTTCATCCAATGACATGGAGACTGGAGGAAGACATTGAATAGAAACTTCATCCAATGACATGGAGACAGGGAGGAAGACGTTGCATAGAAACTTCATCCAATAACATCTTCCTCCATGTCAATTAGAAACTTCATCCAATGACATGGAGACAGGGAGGAAGACGTTGTATAGAAACTTCATCCAATGACATGGAGACAGGGAGGAAGACGTTGCATAGAAACTTCATCCAATAACATCTTCCTCCATGTCAATTAGAAACTTCATCCAATGACATGGAGACAGGGAGGAAGACGTTGTATAGAAACTTCATCCAATGACATGGAGACAGGGAGGAAGACGTTGCATAGAAACTTCATCCAATAACATCTTCCTCCATGTCAATTAGAAACTTCATCCAATGACATGGAGACTGGAGGAAGACGTTTGCATAGAAACTTCATCCAATAACATTTTCCTCCCTGTCTCCATGTCAATTAGAAACTTCATCCAATGACATGGAGACTGGAGGAAGACGTTGCATAGAAACTTCATCCAATGACATGGAGACTGGAGGAATACGTTGAATAGAAACTTCATCCAATGACTTGGAGACAGGGAGGAGCACTTGTGGAATAGAGGCATCTTCCATCAACAGGGGGAGGAAGTCTTGTTGAATAGAGACATCATCCAATGACATTGTGATGAGGGGTGGAGCCTTGTGGAATAAATGCATCATCCGAAGCTTACGATATTTAAGCTGGGTATACACTATTCAATCTCCCTTTAATATTTACCAAAGTGGTATTTTAGGAGGGCAAACGTACAGTCCATCTATTCAGTATCAGATCAGGTAGGTCCTTGCAGTACCTGATTGTTTGTATAGATTGTACAGCGTATGGTAAACTTTATTGTAACAAAGTATGGAGTCCTGAAAGGGGATATGTGATTGGTAGGTGAGGAGTATAAAGACGAGTTTGACATCTCATATTTGCTGCAGTACTGTGACCTCTGCCATGGCTGTAATTATTTGACGTGACCTCTGTTCATTCTGATTGGCTCCTCAGCTGCGAGTCCCCGGCGTCTTTCTCTTATGGGCTGGCGGTGGATGAAGGCTGCATCTGGGACATGAAGTTCTGCTCCAGCGGAGGGTGGGAGCTCCCGTCTACCCCCAGGAAGGTGAGTCGAGAGCAGTCACATGGGTGGGGTTTTACAGGTATTGGGGTGGTGCTTATTAAGGTGCAGGAAAATGGGGTAAAAAAAATAAACCAATCCCATAGAAGGGTGCCCTTCTCATTAAAGCCAAAAAAGATTTTTTTTTTTTTAAAGTGGAAGGGTGGTTTGAAGAAGGTTCCACTCCTATTTATTGTGTGAGGGTAACTCCCCTCCCAACCCACTTCCTGTTTATTGAATGGGTGTCAGCAGAAGCTTGGCTAGAACCTTCAGGCCCCCGGTGCAAGGAACCATAAAGGGGCCCCTTTCCAATGATCATAGGGTTCTTTTTGTCCCATTAGGGCCTATGTGAAAGGGCCCTAAGGGGGGAGCTCTGTGGATTGTAATATAAAGGGGAACTCTGATGTAAGGGGTGCTCTGGGAACCGATATAAGGGGGTCTCTACTCACCAAAGCCCCCACTTCCATCAGAATCCCCCTTTACATTACAGTCCACAGAGCTCTCCCTTACATTGGTGTGCTCAGAGGCTGGCGAGATAAAAGAGAGCCTCCATCATAGCTATACATACACGTAGGCTGACAGAGCATGCTGGGGCTTGTAGTGCACCATACCAGGGAAATCCCAGCAGGCTGCTGTGTTGGTAGAGGGGCTCTGGAGGTGACAACACACACTCTCTCTTCATGACTGACCCACCTGTGTGCTGCTTTCTTTTAAATCACTGAGAAGTTTGGGAAGGAAGGTTGTCCTGGAGAGCTGTGGATCCCCTGTGGAGGGTTGCAAACTTGCATCATCCATGGTACTTCTGGGCCCCCCCCCACAGTGGCGGAACTACAGGGCCCAGTCGCAAGTGCGACTGCTGCAACTCTGGTAGTTCCGCCACTGGGTGTCAGACAGAAAGGGGACCATCCTCTGTTTTAATACACAGTGGAACCTTGGATTACGAGCATAATCTATTCCAGGAGAATGCTCGTAATCCAAAGCACTTGCATATCAAAGCGAGTTTCCCCATAGAAGTCAATGGAAACGAAAATAATTTGTTCCACATTCACTTCTATGGCATGCAATACCGCATGTGACCAGAAGTGGGGGGGGGGGGGGGGGCGCCGGAGAGCCTCGGAAAGGCTCGGGGACAGCTTGGCTGAACTCGGGCTCGGGAACGGAGTATTTTCGAACGACTCCGCTCCGGCACCCCCGCACCTCCTGGCCAAATGCGGTACTGCACACCGCTGTGGCTTGAATCCTGCTCGTTTTGCGAGACGACACTCGCCAAGCGAGTCAGGATTTAAAAAAAAAAAATGCTCGTATTGCGAAATGTTTGGTAACCACGTTACTCGCAATCCGAGGTTTCACTGTACAGGGGGTCCCCGACTTACAAACAGGTTAGGGACTTTCCCCTTGTTTGTAAGCCGGAAATGTTCGTAAGTCGGGCCGCGCATTCGCAGAACGGCAATTACGGACTTTTCCGATGTTTTCCGAGGCTCCGTCTGGCCGCGCATGCGCAGAACGACAGATGGTCCGCGCAGCGTCCCGTTCGTAAGTAGGAGTTGTTCGTAAGTCGGGGACCCCATGTATAGAGATTTCGGTTTCTCCACTAGAGGGAGCTCTGTTAATATAGTGGTTCTGAGATTCTCCACTAGAGGGAGCCCTGTGTTGGAGTAGTTTGTCCTCCCTGCTGCTGGTATTGGCCACACATGGAGTGCATGGGTTTTCAGTAAGTTGGACGAGCAGTAAAGCACAACTATCTTGCAGTGCCAAAAAGAGTATATGTCAGGAGCTAATGGCAAGCATTGGTTGGATACCATTGGTCATACATTTTCTCGCTTGTTGCCCAGGGTTGACTCTTTTGAACATATCTGTTCCCACAGGACTCACAGATGGCCAGACTGGGACTGTTGGCAGCCGCCTTCTCCAGCGGCCATGTTGAAATCTTCAGCCTACCTCATCCTGCGTCGCTCCAAGCTCACCGAAAATCCCAGGTAAAAGGTAGGAAGCAACCGACCCCACCCAGTGCCTCCCGATAGTGTGTTCCATATAGCGATTATAGCATAGTTGTGCGCTAAAATGGAGCGTTCATTATGCAGGCAGTGTAAGCGGGCCCTAATGATAAACCAATGAATGCAGAGCCATGCTAGTTTTGTGTCCTTGTATCTGCCTGAAATCCAGCTTTAAAACCAGAATGTCAACAGCAGCCAGGCAACCAGCATTTTCACAACGGACTCGGCAATAGAGCCGCACCCCCCCCCCCCTTCTGTATGTCTTTCATGACAGGTGATGGGGAAATTACAAAATTAGGTTTACTCCACTTAAACTAAAATGTAATGATCCTATTGGGTTTAAAGGATTACTGTATATACTCGAGTATAAGACAACTTTTCCAGCACTTTTTTATTTTTTTCTTATGCTGAAAAAGACCCCCCCCCCCCCCCCCCCCTCGGCTTATACTCGAGTGATGGTATATCATGCAGTCTTACCTGTCCAATGTAACAAAGCCCCGCCCCCTCCTCGTCCATGATAGACAGAACACTAATACAATGCTGGGAAACTGAATCAGTTTTCCGTCTATCATGGGCGAGGAGGAGGCGGGGCTTTGTTACAGTGGACGGCCACCGGACAGTTAAAGAGCAAGTAAACCCTCTTAAACTTTTCCTTTAAAAAAATAAAAATAAAACCCTGCAAGAGAAAGGCATAATGAGCAGTATGCATAGCATACTAGCTCATTATGTGGCACTTACCTGAGATCGAAGCCCCCACAGCGGTCCTCGCTCCTCTCCTCCGCCGCCACCATGATACCCGAGTGACTTCCGGGTATCGCTGTGACTGGCCGGAGCAGCGATGACGTCACTCCCGCGCATGCACGCGGGAGCCGCCAGGGATGGCACGATCCCATTCATTAACGGCACGCTCATTGCGCCTGCGCCGTTGTCTACGGCGCGTATGCGCATGCGCCGTAGACATCGGTGCAGTCTTTTCTGCAAATATCTCCTTAACCGTGTAGGTTAAGGAGATATTTCTTGCACCTACAGGTAAGCCTTAATCGAGGCTTACCTGTCGGGCCAAGTGGTCTGTAAGGGTTTACAACCACTTTAAGACTGCATGACACAGCAGGTGACTGTAATCAAAGGCACAGTGAGGCTGCAGGTGGGCATTGTTTACCAGTAGCGGCTGCATTTCTCACCCTAGGCTTATACTTGAGTCAATACGTTTTTTTTGGTGGTAAAATTAGGTGCCTTGGCTTATATTCGGGTCGGCTTATACTCGAGTATATACGGTAGTTTAATCTCTCTCTCTTTTTTTTTTTTTTTTTTAACTGCCTATGCAGATAGTGGGGAACCTGTAGATAAAAACAAACTGTGCAGCTTTGATCCAAAGTCACCTGACGATGGAGGGGGAGGGGCAGGGAACTCCTCCCTCTGACTACTGATGATGGACATCCCACTGGTCACAGTCCGGCCCCCCTAAAGTCTGAACAGTAAACTGTCCCTTTTTTTGTTTAGAAAGTTTGGAGACGCCTGTCCTACAATATAACAAAGCCAGTTACTCTGTAACATCCATTGCGTCAATTCTTTATTGGCTCCATGGCAGGCTACAGCAGTAACGCCTTTTGGCCAAAACGCGATGATCGATCGACTTGGGTGCAATCAGGAGGAGCTGAGCGCTCCAGCGGTAGACGCTCTGCTGTATTGTAGAAGTGGACACTGGGCAAATATTTTGAGACCTAATGGGGGTCAAAAAAAGTGCATATCTCCCCATGGAGGTGGCCCTGGTCCATGAGATGATCTCCTCCGGTGTGAATCCTCTTGTGTGTGTATGTACAGTGCCTTGAAAAAGTATTCATACCCCTTGAGCTATTTCACATTTCCTCATGTTACAACCAAAAACATAAATGTATTTTATTGGGATTTTATGAGATAGACCAACACAAAGTGGCACATAATTGTGAAGTGGAAGGAAAATGATAAATAGTTTTCAAATGTGTGAAAAGTGTGGTGTGCATTTGTATCCAGCCCCCTTTTACTCTGACCCCCCCCCCCCCCTTACTTAAATCTAGTTCAGGGGTAGGCAACTTTTTGAGCACAGTGTGCTGAAAAATGTTTGAAAAAAATTGAGCTTGCGGTTTTAAACCAAATAAATGTCAACTTCACACGCTCAATCGCAAAATGTTTTATAAAGTAAATGCTGTAAACTACTTTAGTGAGAAATTAACATCCTGCACCTTCACACCTCAGATCAGCCCCAATTCCTGCAACTCCACACTTCAGATCACTGTACTACCCCCCCCCTACATATCTGCCCCACCACTGTAACCCTCCTGCTCATCTGCCCCACCACTGTAACCCCCCCTCTGCTCATCTGCCCCACCACTATAACCCCCCCCTCTGCTCATCTGCCCCACCACTATAACCCCCCTCTGCTCATCTGCCCCACCACTATAACCCCCCTCTGCTCATCTGCCCCACCACTATAACCCCCCTCTGCTCATCTGCCCCACCACTATAACCCCCCCTCTGCTCATTTGCCCCACCACTATAACCCCCCCTCTGCTCATCTGCCCTACCACTATAACCCCCCTCTGCTCATCTGCCCTACCACTATAACCCCCCTGCACATCTGCCCCACCACACTAACCTCCTGCACATCTGCCCCACCCCACTAACCATCTGCCCCACCCCACTAACCTCCTGCACATTTGCCCCACCCCACTAACCTCCTGCACATTTGCCCCACCCCACTGTACCACCCTTGCACATTTTCCCCACCCCACTGTACCACCCTTGCACATCTGCCCCACCCCACTAACCTCCTGCACATCTGCCCCACCCCACTAACCTCCTGCACATCTGCCCCACCCCACTAACCTCCTGCACATCTGCCCCACCCCACTGTACTAACCTCCTGCACATCTGCCCCACCCCACTGTACTAACCTCCTGCACATCTGCCCCACCCCACTGTACCACCCTTGCACATCTGTACCACCCCACTGTACCACTTTCTCATCTGTCCTAACACTGAATCACTTTCTCATCTGTCCTAACACTGAACCCACCTACTCATCTGCCCCCACCAATACACCTCATTTCACATCTGCCCCACTGCTCTACCCCCCCTGGTTTTCTGTCCCACCACTGAGCCCCCTTCTCATCTGGCCCAACACTGAACCCCCTCTGCTCTTCTTCTGTCCCACTGCTGAACCCCTTCGCATCTCTTCCTCCACTGTACCTCCCTGCACATATGCCTCACCTCTGTTCCCCTTCTGCTCTTCTGTTTCACCTCTGAACCCCTCATCTGCTCCACTGCTGTACCCTCTTCCCATCTCATCTCATCTATGATATGCGTGATATGCAGAATGGTGAAAGGAAGCAGAGATGAGACATCTACCTGTCCTGGCACACTTATCCTGTTGATCCAACTCTCACATCCGACCCACATGCTTGTATGGGATGTATGAGATGTCACATACAAGCATCTGGAATGGATGCGCAATGAGGAGCTCAGGTCAGGCGCATTTTCTGAAAGCAGTGGGCCTGTGTGCAGAATCATTTGGGCCCCGCAGCTGAGAAAAAGTGGTTGGGTGTGATATATTTTTTTTTTTTTTTTTTTTATTGCGCTGACTACTGGCTGTGGCTTAAAGGGACACAGAGTGCAGAGGGGTTCAGTAGTAAGTGACACAAAGATTTAGGAATAATTTCAACAAAGTTCCCAGAAGCTCAACAGTAATTCCACAAACTGTCACCTGATTGGGGTTTTCTCAATCACAGTGAAATCTCTTCTACCAAGCGAGTCATCTTCCTCCAGATGGTGGGCGGGGCTAGCAGGACTGTGATTGGCTTTAGCAGTGGCCAATGATAGTCCTTCTCCTGGAAACAGGGACTGCCCCCCCCCCCCCTAGCAGAACTGCACCCAATCTCTTCCCATCACAAAAGCTGATGATCGCAACTACAGCAAAGTTAGAGAACCAATCAATGTTTCCCATCTTTTACACTGTGTGGGGACACAGAGCCTGTGGAATTCTGAAATTGGAATGCATTAGTGTCTCACTGACACTTCCCTGCACTGCTCTGCTGATAGGGAAGGGAGTTGAGTGCCGGCAAAAGAGGCTTTGAGTGTCGCTGGTGGCACCAGTGCCGGGGGTTGCCTACATAGTTACATAGTTAGTCAGGTTGAAAAAAGACACAAGTCCATCCAGTTCAACCATAAAAAAAAAAAAAAAATACAAAAAATAAAATATCGTACAATCCCATATACCCAATTCTATACCCACAGTTGATCCAGAGGAAGGCAAAAAACCCCAGCAGAGCACGATCCAATTTGCTACAGCAGGGGAAAAAATTCCTTCCTGATCCCCCGAGAGGCAATCGGATATTCCCCGGATCAACTTTACCTACAAATGTTAGTACCCAGTTATATTATGTACATTTAGGAAAGAATCCAGGCCCTTCTTAAAGCAATCTACTGAGCTGGCCAGAACCACCTCGGGAGGGAGTCTTTTCCACATTTTCACAGCTCTTGCTGTGAAAAAACCTTTCCGTATTTGGAGGTGAAATCTCTTTTCCTCTAGACGCAAAGAGTGCCCCCTTGTCCTTTGTGTTGACCGTAAAGTGAATAACTGAACACCAAGTTCACTATATGGACCCCTTATATATTTGTACATGTTGATCATATCCCCCCTTATTCTCCTCTTCTCAAGAGTGAATAAATTCAGTTCCTCTAATCTCTCCTCATAGCTGAGCTCCTCCATGCCTATTATCAGTTTGGTTGCCCTTCTCTGCACTTTCTCCAGTTCCCCAATATCCTTTTTGAGAACTGGGGCCCAAAACTGAACTGTGTATTCCAGATGAGGCCTTACTAATGATTTGTACAGGGGCAAAATTATATCTCTCTCTCTGGAGTCCATACCTCTCTTAATACAAGAAAGGACTTTGCTCGCTTTGGAAACCGCAGCTTGGCATTGCATGCCATTATTGAGCTTATGATCTACCAAAACCCCCAGATCCTTCTCCACTACGGATCCCCCCAGTTGTACTCCCCCCTAGTATGTATGATGCATTCATATTCTTAGCCCCCAAGTGCATAACTTTACATTTATCAACATTAAACCTCATCTGCCACATAGTCGCCCAATTAGACAGGGCATCGAGGTCGGCTTGTAAATTGGAGACATCCTGTAAGGACGTTATTCCACTGCATAGCTTGGTGTCATCTGCAAAGACAGAAATGTTACTTTTGATCTCAGACCCAATATCATTTATAAAGATATTAAAAAGTAAGGGTCCCAGCACTGAACCTTGGGGTACACCACTGATAACCTTAGACCATTCAGAGTAAGAATCATTAACCACTACTCTCTGAATTCTGTCTTTTAGCCAGTTTTCTATCCATTTACAAACTGATATTTCCAATCCTGTAGTCTTTACCTTACACATGAGCCGTGTGTGGGGAACTGTATCAAACGCTTTTGCAAAATCCACGTCCACCGCCACCCCTCTGTCCGAGGTTTTACTTACCTCTTCATAAAAAGAAATCAGGTTTGTCTGACAACTTCTGTCTTTCATGAATCCATGCTGTCTGTTGCTTAAATAGTTTTTTTCCAGCAAGAACTCATCTATGTGGTCTTTTATTAATCTCTCCAGTATCTTCCCAACTATGGAAGTTAAACTAACAGGTCTATAGTTACTTGGTAAAGACTTTGTTCCCTTTTTAAATATAGGCACCACATTGGCCCTGCGCCAATCCAGTGGTACTATTCCTGTCATTAATGAGTCCCTAAAAATTAGATACAATGGCTTTGAAATTACAGAGCTCGATTCTTTTAGGATCCGTGGGTGTATGCCATCTGGTCCAGGTGCTTTATCCACCTTTACTCTGTCTAAATATTTCTGGACTATATCACTTTTGAGCCATTGTGGATTTGGGGCTGTGTCACTACCACCCCCATTATGAACATGAACTCCCCCATGCTCCATTGTATGCACAGAACTGAAGAAAGTATTTAATAAATTAGCCTTCTCTTTGTCCCCAGTCACCCACTCTAGATTATTTTGTAAAGGGCCTACATGCTCAGACCTGACCTTTTTACTATGAATATATTTGAAGAATTTTTGGGGGTTTGTCCTACTATCTTTTGCAATCTGTCGTTCATTTTGAATTTTTGCATCCTTGATTTCCTTTTTACATATCCTGTTATATTCTTTGTAACATTTAAATGACACTAGTGTTCCCTCATTTTTATATTTTTTAAAAGCTAATTTCTTATAGTTTATAGCTTTTTTAACTTTGGCCGTGAGCCACATAGGTTTTATTTTTAGCCTTTTAAACTTATTGCCCATGGGAATATACTTTGCAGGGAGTTCACAAACAGTCTTTATGAAGAATTCCTATTTCTGTTCTGTGCCCATTGATGCCAATATTCTCTCCCAGTCTAAGTCCTGGAGAGCAGCGCTCATCCTTGGAAAATTTGCTCTCTTGAAATTAAGTGTTTTTATCTTTCCTGTATGTGATTTTTGCTTGCAGCCAACATCAAATGAAATCATGTTATGGTCACTGCTACCCAGGTGTTCCTTTATCTGAACATTAGTAATATGCTCTGCATGGTTTGAGATTACCAGGTCCAACAGAGCATCATTCCTAGTTGGGGCCTCAATAAACTGGACCATAAAATTGTCCTGCAATAGGTTTATAAATTTTTGCCCTTTAACTGTCCCAGCAGTTCCATTACTCCAGTCAATTTCTGGGTAGTTAAAATCCCACATTATTATCACCGTCCCAGCCCTTGCAGCCCTTTCCATCTGTGCAAGGAGCTGAGTCTCTAACTCCTCATTAACATTGGGTGGTCTATAACAAACTCCAATGATTAGCTTTGAACTACGCACATCTGTATGCAGTTCCACCCATAATGCTTCAGACTCATCCCACTCTCCATCCACCAGGTCCTCTTTCACACTCGCTTTGAGATCACTTCTCACATAGAGACAGACCCCTCCACCCTTCCTTTTTACCCTGTCTTTCTGAAAGAGTGCATAGCCAGGAATATTAATAGCCCAGTCATGTGAGGAATGAAGCCAAGTTTCAGCAATACCAATTACATCATAGCTCTCCTCATGCACCAGAGCTTCCAACTCGCCTATTTTGCTTGGCAGACTTCTGACATTGGTGAACAGACACTTTAATGCATTAATATATTTTGACCGGTCACATACTATCCTCTTGGGTGTTCCCAGATTGCCTACCCCTGATCTAGTGGAACCAATTGCCTTCAGAAGTCGCCTAAGTAGTAAATGGAGCCCACCTGTGTGTAATTTAATCTTGGTATAAATACAGCTGTTCTGTGAAGCCATCAGAGGTTTGTTGGAGAACCTTAGTGAACAAACAGCATCATGAAGGCCAAGGAACACACCAGACAGTTCAGGGATAAAGTTGTGGAGAAGTTTAAAGCAGGGTTAGATTATAAAAAAAAATATCCCAAGCTTTGAACATCTCATGGAGCTCTGTTCAATCCATCATCTGAAAATGGAAAGAGTATGGTACAACTGCAAACCTTCCAAGACATGGCCGTCCACCTAAACTGACAGGCCGGACAAGGAGAGCATTAATCGGAGAAGAGCCAAGAGGCCCATGGTAACTCTGGAGGAGCTGCAGAGATCCACAGCTCAGGTGGGAGAATCTGTCCACAGGACAACTATTAGTCGTGCTTCTCCACAAATCTGACCTTTATGGAAGAGTGGCAAGAAGAAAGACATTGGTGAAAGAGAAGGTCATAAGAAGTCCTGTTTGCAGCTTCAAGAGTGGTGCAAGGGCCACCACTTTATAAAAGTGGGATGGACTCAAACTTTTGGTCAGTCACTTTTTTTTCTTTTTTTAAGGTGTTACATCGCCTGGTGTGAGGAGAGGTCTTCTCTCTGCAGTGGTCATAGGTTCTATGGACCAGCTGCTTCTGAGAACTGGATTGGGCTTTTGGATTTCTGACACCAGTGCATCGCCCTGATCGCAACAAGATTTCCTTATGATAGAAACAAGGGATGGTAGGTCCTTTTTTATAGAGACAGGAAAAGCGCCTCCGAGTGTATTACGTTAAAAACACATTTATTCAAAGCTACAAAGGGACCACTCACATGATGTCAATCATAATTGTCCCCTCAATAAGATAGGCATCCGCTCAATGACGCCAGGAGATCCATGAGCAGGCTAGACATCGGCTGCAGTGGAGGAGGAGAACGCTGGCCACTGTCTTCCAGGTCGCGGGCTGGCAGGGATGTCCATTGAGCGCAGCAGCGTCGTGATGACATCACCAAGAAGGGAGAGGGGGTGTAACGCGTTTCGGAGCATGCACAGTGCCACCTCTTGGCCTGCGCACTCCTTTCCTGAGCCATTTCTTATATTGATGTGTATGTTTTAACTTTGAGGCTTCCCCTTTGCCATGCGCCTACAGTATCCCCTCTTTCCTCTGTATCCCCTCTTCCTCTTTACATCCGCCTTAAACTTGAAGGGACGTCATGACATCGCTCTGGTCCTCCTAAATCGGGGATATGCAATTAGCGAAACTTCAACTGTTGCAAAACTACAAGTCCCATTCTGCCTCTGGGTGTCATGCTTGTGGCTGTCAGTCTTGCTATGCCTAATGGGACTTGTAGTTCTGCAACAGCTGGAGGTCTGCTAATTGCATATCCCTGTCCTAGATCATAGAGGTGAGATGATCTGGTCTTTCCTCACCTCTATGGCCAGCTGTGCAAACTGCCAGATCGTTTCCTGGGCTCCTTGATGAGAACCGTAAGTCCAAGAAACACCAATGAGAGGTTGATAACGCCTCCCACAGCTTCTAAAAGTGATCCAGCGGCTAATCAGCCGCTGGATCACTTTTAGTTAAAATAGAATTACCGTCTGGGGGGGGAACGGGTTTGTGGCTGACCGCTTCAGATAGCGATAGAGAGATACAAAGTGATATATATAAACATTTGATCAGACAGGAGATGGAGAGATACAAAGTAACATTGTTTATAAACATTGAGCAGACAGGAGATACAAAGTAAAATTTTCATTCATCTGTAGATCAAAGGGATAAACTTGCATCTGCATATGATGGATACCCCTTTACGCAACATTTTGCTTTCCTTCATACTATACTGTACTTCCCCCAGAGGGTGACTTTGCACCACCTCATTACTTCTTACTATACTGGCTCCAAAGGAATCCCTTACACCAGCTCTCGCCTTACTTTATACTGTGCTGCCTCTAGAGGGCACCCTTCCTTACAGCACCTTTCACCTTATTCATACTGTGCTGCAACGGTTGTGAGCCTTTACACCACCTTGCTTCAAAATTTGATGCCCCTAGAGGATGCCCCCCTTGCACCACCTCTCACCTTACTTTGTACCTTACTTTGTACCTTGCTGCCTCTAGAGGGAGCCTTTGCCCTACCTCTCCCCTTCATACTGTGCTGCCCTTAGAGGGCACACTAACACCACCTTTTGCCTGACTGTACTGCGCTGCCCTTGGAGTGCACCCTTACACGTTGGTTCATACTGTGCTGCTCCTAGAGGGCACCATTTTCCCACCTGTCGCCTTCATACTGTGCTGCCCCTAGAGGGCGCCCTTACACCACCTTTTGCCTTACTCTGTACTGTGCTGCCTCTAGAAGGAGCCCTTACCCCCACCTCCCCCTTACTTTATACTGTGCTGCACCTAGAGGGTGCCTTACACCACCTTTTGCCTTACTCTGTACTGTGCTGCCTCTAGAAGGAGCCCTTACCCCCACCTCCCCCCTTACTTTATACTGTGCTGCACCTAGAGGGTGCCTTACACCACCTTTTGCCTTACTCTGTACTGTGCTGCCTCTAGAAGGAGACCTTACCCCCACCTCCCCCCTTACTTTATACTGTGCTGCACCTAGAGGGTGCCTTTACCCCACCTCCCGCCTGGCTCCATACTGTGCTGCACCTAGAGGGTGCCCTTGCACCACCTCTTGCCTTACTTTTGTACTGTGCTACCTCTACAGGGTGCCTTTTACACCTTACTCCATACTGTGCTGCCCCTAGAGGGCACCTTTACCCCCACCTCTCACTTTACTTTATACTGTACTGCCCCTAAAAGACGCCCTCACACCACCTTTCACCTTACTGCTGTATACTGTGCTGCTCCTATTGGGTGCCTGTACATCACCTTGCACCTTATTTCATACTGTGCTGCCCCTAGAGGGTGCTCTTGCACCAACCTCTTGCCTTCATACTGTGCTGCCCCTAGATGGCGCCCTTACCCCACCACCACCTAACTTCATACTATCATTGGCCCAGCCAGCATACAATATGGAGGCACATAAAAGAGGCCTTTCACGTGACGCTTCCAACGCCTTCATTACCAGATGAAGTTCATTTACACATCACAGTATAAATGTTCTCCACTCCTGTGGGGGCACATAGTATCCAATAAGATGGATGAGCATGCCATGTGCCAGTACAGGCTATGCTCCTGATTGGAGGCCGTCAGTGGGGTCCCGAGTCTTGCTACCCACAAATACAGGCAGATGAACGGAGTCAGCTTCACATCCTCCAATAACGATGCAGGAATTGGATTTAGGTTCAGAGATTGCAGTGTGTGTGTGTGTCTGCTCCATCCCGGCAGTCTTTGTCTGCAGTCAGAGCAGAGGATTCTGGGTGATGATTGGTCCGTACATTGCAGGACTCTTCTATTGTTTCTTCCTCCCTTGCTGGGCTCAGTAGAGCGAGGAGGAGTCCCCCTCCCCCTCCTCCAGGGAAATTCTCAGGAAACGTGTTTTACCAGCTCTCTATTGTGCAGTCTGATCACCATTACAGACTATCCAGATGCTGATTATATGGATGAGAGCCTCCATCTCTCCATCTACTGGATGAGAGCCTCCGTCTCTCCCATTGTCACATCTGCTGCTGTGTGTTCGCCTGCCACATTCCAGGATTTATAGGATGCGTTATCAGTGAAAGGGTTAACATGAAATCGTATTTTGGGGCACAAGATACACCTTTACACAGCAGGCGGCGCCCTTGCCCCACCTCTTTACTTGAATACTGTGCGTCGTAACATGACAATTTTGTAGGGTTCTGGTGACCAATCTCGGCATGGTGTGCACCGTCGGTCTCATCGTTGTAGTAAATGGAGTTGTGCATCCTGCTAAGCTCACCATGAGTAATGGGGGCTCTCTAAGGGGAGTTGGGTCTCTGATCGTGTAGAAGATGTGGTGTCAAGTGTTCATAATATTTGGTATAGTGTGGTTAGGGGGTTGGCCGTCTTCCTTCCACTGTCTCGGCAATGATTGATGTACTCTGCTTGGGTAGTCCGGTCTCTGGGGGGCAGTTATTCGAACAGAAATTAATGGTCATTAAAGACCCACTTATCTCCTATTATCGGCCTGAGGCACTCCGCAGCTGGGGCTTCCCTCAGTCCTCATGGGACCTCACACTATTGTCTCATTCCTTTACCCCACCGAGCCGTTGGCTTGTGTCGGGATTGGGAACTGTGTAGATGCAGCGAAGGGCAAGTGTAACCTGCAGTGCAAAAGCATCTTATTAATACCTGCTGTGCCCAAAGAAATGCAAAGTCAAACACTCCGGCCTCAGAATGGTCATCGCATGGCACCATTGAAGTCAATGGGAATCTGCTGACTGGCATTTGATGTGCAGACACCCCTGAATTACCAGAAAACACTGGAAAACCATGCTTGTAATCTTCCCTGTCCTCTGCTATCTGTGGTGCACCCTCTGTACCTATCTCTGAGGGCTTCTGTGTGTGTCTGAGTTGTACTCCATCACTTCATTTCCCTTTTAACACTTCTGTCCCTTTCAAACTGTTGGTGGTCCTGAGCCCTCTGCCCCTTTTCCTGGCTGGTCCAGTGCCCTCTGCCCCTTTTCCTGGCTGGTCCAGTGCCCTCTGCCCCTTTTCCTGGGGCCGGTCCAGTGCCCTCTGCTCCTTTTCCTGGGGCCGGTCCAGTGCCCTCTGCTCCTTTTCCTGGGGCCGGTCCAGTGCCCTCTGCTCCTTTTCCTGGGGCCGGTCCAGTGCCCTCTGCTCCTTTTCCTGGGGCCGGTCCAGTGCCCTCTGCTCCTTTTCCTGGGGCCGGTCCAGTGCCCTCTGCTCCTTTTCCTGGGACCGGTCCAGTGCCCTCTGCTCCTTTTTTCCTGGGACCGGTCCAGTGCCCTCTGCTCCTTTTTTCCTGGGACCGGTCCAGTGCCCTCTGCTCCTTTTTTTCCTGGGACCGGTCCAGTGCCCTCTGCTCCTTTTTCCTGGGGCCGGTCCAGTGCCCTCTGCTCCTTTTTCCTGGGGCCGGTCCAGTGCCCTCTGCTCCTTTTTCCTGGGGCCGGTCCAGTGCCCTCTGCTCCTTTTCCTGGGGCCGGTCCAGTGCCCTCTGCTCCTTTTCCTGGGGCCGGTCCAGTGCCCTCTGCTCCTTTTCCTGGGCCGGTCCAGTGCCCTCTGCTCCTTTTCCCGGCTGGTCCGGTGCCCTCTGCCCCTTTTCCCGGCTGGTCCGGTGCCCTCTGCCCCTTTTCCCGGCTGGTCCGGTGCCCTCTGCCCCTTTTCCCGGCTGGTCCAGTGCCCTCTGCCCCTTTTCCCGGCTGGTCCGGTGCCCTCTGCCCCTTTTCCCGGCTGGTCCAGTGCCCTCTGCCCCTTTTTCCCGGCTGGTCCAGTGCCCTCTGCCCCTTTTTCCCAGCTGGTCCAGTACCCTCTGCTCCTTTTCCCGGCTGGTCCGGTGCCCTCTGCCCCTTTTTTTCCCGGGCCGCTCCGGTGCCCTCTGCCCCTTTTTTTCCCGGGCCGCTCCGGTGCCCTCTGCCCCTTTTTTTTCCCGGGCCGCTCCGGTGCCCTCTGCCCCTTTTTTTCCCGGGCCGCTCCGGTGCCCTCTGCCCCTTTTTTTTCCCGGGCCGCTCCGGTGCCCTCTGCCCCTTTTTTTTCCCGGGCCGCTCCGGTGCCCTCTGCCCCTTTTTTTTCCCGGGCCGCTCCGGTGCCCTCTGCCCCTTTTTTTTCCCGGGCCGCTCCGGTGCCCTCTGCCCCTTTTTTTTCCCGGGCCGCTCCGGTGCCCTCTGCCCCTTTTTTTTCCCGGGCCGCTCCGGTGCCCTCTGCCCCTTTTTTTCCCGGGCCGCTCCGGTGCCCTCTGCCCCTTTTTCTGGGGCTGGTCGTGGGCTATTAGTGCCTGCGTATGGAAAGTGCACTCTTAACGGGAGTGCCCAGGCACACTTATTACACTGCTACATTTCAGAGGGAATTCAATGCAAAAGATAGGTTTAGGATGGTACGTATGTATAATCAATATTTTTCGATGTTTCCCATATCATAGCAAATCTTTGCTTTTGAGTTCAGATCCACTTTGCGGTATCCCCTAGTTGTAGAATACTGACAAATTCACCTCAAGTTAGTCCTTTAGTAGAATCTATTTGCCTATTTCCGTTCCAGCCCTGAGCTTTGGGAAAACACCAAGAGGTCGGAAGAGTCATCCTCACTATGGACCACGCCAGCAAATTTGCCTCAGACTTCTAATTTCACTATTAGCAGACGTGTAACTTTTGTCACTTTTTTTTTTGTTAATTTTGTGTTGGCCTTAGAACTCCACGGTATGGTACTAATGTGCCAGCGTCCACCCCCACTTCTCTAGTCGGGGTATTCGGGTAATCTCCCTGCTTTTGGCCATTGTCCGCTTTCTTCATAATGCTGTAGATGGCGTTACTTCTGGGTCTGACCTGTGTCATAGAGGGGTCACACAGAGGGGACATCTATAGACTGACATCTATTGTATGACCTAGTCTCCTCACATTCTATAGAGTCGGCCATTTATCATCCGGTGACACCACAATCGTTACAGTGCTCTGCCACCTCTTATCTCTCCGCACACACATTGGAAGGAGACTTATCTGTACATCATGTCCTGAATTTATAGATGGGAGGGAACACAATGGGACAGACTGAGGAGCTCCAAAGATCTGCTGCTGTCTGGGTACTACCAAGAGGCCCATTTATTAACTATGACACAATGGATTTTATTTTTACGTGTTTAAAGTCATATTAGACACCACTAAAAAGCAAGATTTCTCTGTAGAAGTATTCCATATCTTAGTTTGTGAATAAACTTTACTGTAAAACATTCAAACTGGGCATATGATTCCTCAATAAACCACCTACTAAGAAAGCTACAGATCAGAGTCATCAATGAATCCATATCGGCACCTGAAGTTTTGGGCAAATCTCGGCTTTTCCTGTGAAAGTAGAGTCTGGGTCTACAACCTCCCATCCTCTGTCTTTTTTAATGCAATGGACGACCTACCTGACCAAAGCTATTGTTTACTCGGAACCTGATCTGTACAGCACAGAGAGCCCAGCATTACATTTACTGTACAACATTGCAGCCTGGAGAAAGCCCAGTATTGCACTTTATTGTACGGCACTACATTACATTTACTATACAGCATTTCAGCCCAGAGAGCCCAGCATTGCATTTGCTGCACAGCCCAGAGAGCCCAGCATTGCATTTGCTGCACAGCCCGGAGAGCCCAGCATTGCATTTGCTGCACAGCCCGGAGAGCCCAGCATTGCATTTGCTGGACAGCCCGGAGAGGCCAGCATTGCATTTACTGGACAGCCCGGAGAGGCCAGCATTGCATTTACTGGACAGCCCGGAGAGGCCAGCATTGCATTTACTGGACAGCCCGGAGAGGCCAGCATTGCATTTACTGGACAGCCCGGAGAGGCCAGCATTGCATTTACTGGACAGCCCGGAGAGGCCAGCATTGCATTTACTGGACAGCCCGGAGAGGCCAGCATTGCATTTACTGGACAGCCCGGAGAGGCCAGCATTGCATTTACTGGACAGCCCGGAGAGGCCAGCATTGCATTTACTGGACAGCCCGGAGAGGCCAGCATTGCATTTACTGGACAGCCCGGAGAGGCCAGCATTGCATTTACTGGACAGCCCGGAGAGGCCAGCATTGCATTTACTGGACAGCCCGGAGAGGCCAGCATTGCATTTACTGGACAGCCCGGAGAGGCCAGCATTGCATTTACTGGACAGCCCGGAGAGGCCAGCATTGCATTTACTGGACAGCCCGGAGAGGCCAGCATTGCATTTACTGGACAGCCCGGAGAGGCCAGCATTGCATTTACTGGACAGCCCGGAGAGGCCAGCATTGCATTTACTGGACAGCCCGGAGAGGCCAGCATTGCATTTACTGGACAGCCCGGAGAGGCCAGCATTGCATTTACTGGACAGCCCGGAGAGGCCAGCATTGCATTTACTGGACAGCCCGGAGAGGCCAGCATTGCATTTACTGGACAGCCCGGAGAGGCCAGCATTGCATTTACTGGACAGCCCGGAGAGGCCAGCATTGCATTTACTGGACAGCCCGGAGAGGCCAGCATTGCATTTACTGGACAGCCCGGAGAGGCCAGCATTGCATTTGCTGTACAGCACTGCAGCCCACTAACATGCACAGAATTATTTTGTTTCCTGATCTTGGTGCTGTAAATTGACATTCTTCTTGATGGTTTTTAGGAAAATGTAACTGTCACCTCGTAGCTTTTACATATAATTATTGATATTTTTAGGAGGGATTTACTGTATATTTTTCTCTGTGCGAGTCCTAAATTATACAAGACCTGTATTTGGTTGGTGTGTTTTGGCTTACGGTCTCTTGAGAAAGCAATGTATAGTATTCTCTCACAGAACCAATAGTAACCGGCTTTTCGCTTTCCCTACAGATCCTACCTCGGAGCCGATCATCTGTAAGGTAAGATCGATAAACCTGCCGCTCCTCCCTTGTCCGTACATTGTGTATATCCCGGGATAAACCTTTCCGCTCCTCCCTTGTCCTTACATTGTGTATATCCCGGGATAAACCCTGTCTTTTATCCCCTGAATTGCCGTACGGTGTTACATTTGTAGTACATGCCGGCTGATGGTCTGGTCAGTCTCTCTCGTACATATAATAAATCCTCCCATCTCTGGGTCAATATTCATTTAGCTGTCACTTCGTCCTTTTTAATTAAAGCCGCTCAGGCGGAACGTAGCAGATCATCTTTATGGAGACGGATGGTGTTACAGAACGTCCTGCAGACGACTCGTCGGGGAGGATGGAAAAAGTAGATTAGATACATGGATTGTCTAGTGCAGGGATAGGCAACCTGGGGCCCTCCAGCTGTTGCAGAACTACAAGTCCCATCATGCCTCTGGGAGTAATTGTAACTGTCAGCCTTGCAATGCCTCATGGGAAATGTAGTTACACAACAGCTGGAGGGCCCCAGGTTGCCAACCCCTGATCTAGTGTGACCGCTCAGTAGCACCCCCCCTCCCCGACACAGGAGCCATCTGTACCTGGACACCATAAGAGGACTCCACTCCTCTCTACACCCAACTGGTCACTGTATAACAAGTTTCAATGTAACCGTTATATGACCAGTATGTGGGTTTGTTGAAAGTTCCGCCATTACTGTTTTTTTGTATATGGGAATGTGTCTCCAGTCTTGCCCCCCCCCCCCCCCCCCCATACAAGTCAATGAGTGTTCAAAAGCAGCTCAGAAGGCACTCCTTTTTATCCGGCCTACACAACCCGTGAGGACCTAGCATATCAGCCCTGATGTAGTTATCTTATTCAAGTGAAGACACTAGAAAGAAACCTAGTATACGCTATATTGTCAAAAGTATTGGGACACCTGCCTTTACACGCACATGAACTCTAATGGCATTCTAGTCTTAGTCCGTAGGGTTCAATATTGAGTTGGCCCGCCCTTTTCAGCTTTTCTGGGAAGGCTGTCCACGAGGTTTAGGAGTGTCTATGGGAATGTTTGACCATTCTTCCGGAAGTGCATTGGTGAGGTCAGGCACTGATGTTGGACGAGAAGGCCTGGCTCGCAGTCTCCGCTCTAAGACCCCTTTCATACTGGAGGCGCTTTTTAGGCGCTAAAGGGCTAAAAATGGCGCCTGAAAAATACCTCCCCTGCAGCCCCAGTGTGAAAGCTCGAGTGCTTTCACACCGAAGCGGTGCGCTGGCAGAAAGTTTAAGTCCTGCAAGAAGCATCTTTGGGGCGGTGGAGGAGTGGTGTATAAACCACCCTTGCCCATTGAAATGAATGGGTACCGCTGCCAAAGCGCTTCGGCAGCGGCGCTACATGGGCGCTATTAACCCTTTCTTCGGCCGCTAGCAGGGGTTAAAAGCGCCCCGCTAGCGGCCGAAAAGCGCTGCTAAAACTACGGTTAAGCGCCGCTAAAAGTAGCGGCGCTTTACCACTAACGTGGCCGTGCTAGTGATGTGAAAGGTGTTCTATCGGGTTGAGGTCAAGTTCCTCTACCCCAAACTCGCTCATCCATGTCTTTATGGACCTTGCTTTGTGCACTGGTCCAAATCATTTGGTGGAGGGGGGATTATGGTGTGGGGTTGTTTTTCAGGGGTTGGGCTTGGCCCCTTAGTTCCAGTGAAGGGAACTTTTAAGGCGTCTGCATAACAAGACATATTTGGGACAGTTTTATGCTCCCAACTTTGTGGAAACAGTTTGGTGATTTGGCCCCTTCCTGTTCCAACATGACTGCGCACCAGTGCACAAAGCAAGGTCCATAAAGACATGGATGAGCGAGTTTGGGGTAGAGGAACTTGACTGGCCTGCACAGAGTCCTGACCTTAACCCGGTAGATCACCTTTGGGATGATTTTGAGCTGAGACTGCAAGTTCACGTGCGTGTAAAAGCAGGCGTCCCATTACTTTTGACAATCTAGTGTAGGTCGAGCGTGTCGGATATTGGGGGGTGATCATGTTATGATAAAAAAAAAATTATCCCTCCATCTCTCATCCAATTTCAGTTCATTCCCAAATCTAGAGTGTTAAATGACACCAAGTATGTGGATGCCAGGTAAACACAACTAGTACATGGCAAAATGTTTTTGAACCCTACCCCAAATAATGGCCTTTAGGTGTCTCCAGTGAAAGGTGCTGTGAATACTACAGCATACAAAGACATTCTAGAGAAGGAATCTAAAACTTGTCAGCATTATGGTTGCCCTCGAAGGGCTAGTTGTATCTGTAAAGCCTCATACACACGATCGGACTTCCATCTGATTTTTCCGTGGATTTTTGTCCGAAGTTGGCCGTGAACTTGGTATGCATACACACGGCAGAACGTTTTCAAACAACATTCACCAAATCACGTGGTTTTTCAGCTCTTTACCGCCACCCTTTGGGCAACTTCTGCTATTGTCTGATGTTTAGCATTGGTTCGGAGCATGCGTGGTTTGTACTTTTGGACTTTAGTCCGATGGACTTGTGTACACTCGATCGGATGATCCTCCATTGGACATTTGCTTTCAAAGTTTGAGAGCATTCACAGCAAACGTTTGTCCGTTTGAAAAAACGAAAACAATTGTCCGATGGAGCATACAGACGGTCGGATTGTCCGATAAACACGTCCGTCGGACGTTTGTTGTCAAAAATCTGATCATGTGTATGGGCCTTTTAGACTAGATATCCAGAGCAACCCCCCCTTACATCAGATGTCAAGAGTTCTCCCCACCATCAGAAGTCAGGAGCCCCCCACCCTCCCAGAAAGAAGCTGGGAAGCAGAAAGTGCAGGGTCTGGAGGAGGGCTGGAGTCGGCTGCCACAGTCTCCTGAATACTGAGACCAGGGGTGGCGGATATGGGAGGGTTCTGCAGCTGCACAGAGAGGCTTAAGATCTGGACGAGGAGTTCTGTCATTGTCCATACTGCTGCGATATGGGGGGGCGGCAGAAACAAGCCTCTCCGCAGCTGCACAGCAGAATCTGGCAGAGCGGTTCTGTCGTCCTCTCTGCTGCTGACTGTTGGCACAAGGTGAGGGTGTAGATGAAGGGGGGGTCCTGCAGCTGCAGGAGAGGTGCAAGAGCCACATGAAATGGCCTGGCAGACCGGATTCGGCACACAGGTCTTGTGTTTGACATGTCTTCTCGGCAATTTGTGCTCTTCCATCCCTGTGGTAACAGTTTGGGGAAGACCCAGTTCTGTTTTTCACCATGGCTGTGATCCTGTGTACAAAGCCAGCTCCATAAAGACCTGGTTTGGCCAGTTTTGGTGTGGAGGAAGTCAAGTGTCCTGCACAGAGCCCTGACCTCAACCCTACAGAAGGCTTGCGGTTCGAAAGGTGTTCAGTAGGGGTTGAGGTTCGAAAGGTGTTCGGTAGGGGTTGAGGTTCGAAAGGTGTTCAGTAGGGGTTGAGGTTCGAAAGGTGTTCAGTAGGGGTTGAGGTTCGAAAGGTGTTCGGTAGGGGTTGAGGTTCGAAAGGTGTTCGGTAGGGGTTGAGGTTCGAAAGGTGTTCGGTAGGGGTTGAGGTTCGAAAGGTGTTCGGTAGGGGTTGAGGTTCGAAAGGTGTTCGGTAGGGGTTGAGGTTCGAAAGGTGTTCGGTAGGGGTTGAGGTTCGAAAGGTGTTCGGTAGGGGTTGAGGTTCGAAAGGTGTTCGGTAGGGGTTGAGGTTCGAAAGGTGTTCGGTAGGGGTTGAGGTTCGAAAGGTGTTCGGTAGGGGTTGAGGTTCGAAAGGTGCTCGGTAGGGGTTGGGGTCCGAAAGGTGTTCGGTTGGGGTCCGAAAGGTGTTCGGTTGGGGTCCGAAAGGTGTTCGGTTGGGGTCCGAAAGGTGTTCGGTAGGGGTTGGGGTCCGAAAGGTGTTCGGTAGGGGTTGGGGTCCGAAAGGTGTTCGGTAGGGGTTGAGGTTCGAAAGGTGTTCGGTAGGGGTTGAGGTTCGAAAGGTGCTCGGTAGGGGTTGAGGTTCGAAAGGTGTTCGGTAGGGGTTGAGGTTCGAAAGGTGCTCGGTAGGGGTTGAGGTTCGAAAGGTGCTCGGTAGGGGTTGAGGTTCGAAAGGTGTTCGGTAGGCGTTGAGGTTCGAAAGGTGTTCGGTAGGGGTTGGGGTTCGAAAGGTGTTCGGTAGGGGTTGAGGTTCGAAAGGTGTTCGGTAGGGGTTGAGGTTCGAAAGGTGTTCGGTAGGGGTTGAGGTTCGAAAGGTGTTCGGTAGGGGTTGAGGTTCGAAAGGTGTTCGGTAGGGGTTGAGGTTCGAAAGGTGTTCGGTAGGGGTTGAGGTTCGAAAGGTGTTCGGTAGGGGTTGAGGTTCGAAAGGTGTTCGGTAGGGGTTGAGGTTCGAAAGGTGTTCGGTAGGGGTTGAGGTTCGAAAGGTGTTCGGTAGGGGTTGAGGTTCGAAAGGTGTTCGGTAGGGGTTGAGGTTCGAAAGGTGCTCGGTAGGGGTTGGGGTCCGAAAGGTGTTCGGTTGGGGTCCGAAAGGTGTTCGGTTGGGGTCCGAAAGGTGTTCGGTTGGGGTCCGAAAGGTGTTCGGTTGGGGTCCGAAAGGTGTTCGGTTGGGGTCCGAAAGGTGTTCGGTAGGGGTTGGGGTCCGAAAGGTGTTCGGTAGGGGTTGGGGTCCGAAAGGTGTTCGGTAGGGGTTGAGGTTCGAAAGGTGTTCGGTAGGGGTTGAGGTTCGAAAGGTGCTCGGTAGGGGTTGAGGTTCGAAAGGTGCTCGGTAGGGGTTGAGGTTCGAAAGGTGTTCGGTAGGCGTTGAGGTTCGAAAGGTGTTCGGTAGGGGTTGGGGTTCGAAAGGTGTTCGGTAGGGGTTGGGGTTCGAAAGGTGTTCGGTAGGGGTTGGGGTTCGAAAGGTGTTCGGTAGGGGTTGGGGTTCGAAAGGTGTTCGGTAGGGGTTGGGGTTCGAAAGGTGTTCGGTAGGGGTTGGGGTTTGAAAGGTGTTCGGTAGGGGTTGGGGTTTGAAAGGTGTTCGGTAGGGGTTGGGGTTTGAAAGGTGTTCGGTAGGGGTTGGGGTTTGAAAGGTGTTCGGTAGGGGTTGGGGTTTGAAAGGTGTTCGGTAGGGGTTGGGGTTTGAAAGGTGTTCGGTAGGGGTTGGGGTTTGAAAGGTGTTCGGTAGGGGTTGGGGTTTGAAAGGTGTTCGGTAGGGGTTGGGGTTTGAAAGGTGTTCGGTAGGGGTTGGGGTTCGAAAGGTGTTCAGAACACCTTTTGAACCGCAACCCCTGTGTGGATCTTTCCATCTAAACCTTGCTTTAAAAAAATAGCTCTTTGGGTGTGCAGAGGAAATTTTGCCCAGGACATAGAATAGAACTTTAGAATGAAGATGGTGGGAATGAAGTTTAATCAGGCCCTCTGTAATGAACGTGTTGATATGTTAGGTGGTCAGCTGATGTTCTTCTCTCCCCCCCCCCCCCCCCCCAGGTGGACCCTGTGGTTCGGCTTTATGTTGGCTCCATCAAGTCATGTAAATCTGGAGACAACGGGCAATGTTTCTCAGTGGCCTGGCATCACACAAAATCACAACAGTACCTGGCGGCTGGCTTCTATGATGGTGAGTTGTCTGTCATGGTTTGTTCCTGGTCTTACTGCACCACAGTCGGTGCACTTTTATTGGCTCCAAGACAGGTTGCACTGATGGGCAACAATCATTATTATTGGCTGGGCTGATGGTCAATGGCCACCATGATTGGTTGAAGTACTCCTCCTTTGCTGAAACATTCAGGCTGCCACTACTGAAAATGCTAGTTACCTGGCTGCCTCTTAATCCAATACTTTGAGTCCCCGACCAGGTAAAAACATGCCCAACGTTCTGAAGCCATTGGATCATTGTTGGAGCCAAGTAACCATAAGAAGTCAGCGTGGCAGTCTCAGAGGTTAGCTTAGTACAGGATTGCTTTTGACCTGTGACTCCCTTCCGCACTTTGACTCTGTGTGTCTTCTCTGCTTTTCAGGCACAGTGTCCATCTGGGATCTGTATACAAAATCCGTCCTGCAGAAGGTGCGCCAGGGTTCTGCCATCAAACAATACCCGTTCCTCAGCTTCTCAGCCCACAACCATGCTGTGCGCTGTGTCGAATGGTGCAAGGCAGACAGGTACTGGATGAGAGAGTGACTGGTGTTGAGGATGTTGGAGAAGGGGGTGGGGGGTTGAGTTGTCTAATCCTTCACCATTCTACCCAAGCTTATGGCTGGAGTTACCAGAGCCATTTATACTTCATACACATTGTATATCTCTGTCACCTTCAGCCTAAAACCCCTACCCCCTCCCAAAGATGTTGTATAGCAGAACCAACCTGTGCTTTACTAGAACAACAAAAAAAGAGCATTAAAGTGTGGTCACAGCTGACCTACAGGAAGTGTCTGTCTGGCTGGGATTCAGTATAAAGTATTCTACTGATTGAATGGGCTGGACAGGTTGGGATATAGTATGGAAGACTCTATCGTTTGAATTGGCTGGGTAGCAGATTGGAGCGTAGTTTGGGGGCTCTAACTGGATTGACTGGGAAAGGGTTAAGGAAAGATCACATTCATTGTTTGGTGGTATAGTATGTAGGCCTCTACTTATTGGACGGGCTGAGCAGAGGTTGGGATATAGTATGGAGCACCATACCGATAGGATGGGCAGAGGTTGGAGTTTAGTATGAAGCATTCTGCTGATGGGATGGGCAGAAGTTTGGGTATAGTATGGAGGGAGGACTCTGATGGAATGAGCAGAGGTTAGGGTATGGTATGGGGGACTCTACTGATGGACTGGGCAGAGGTTGGGGTATAGTTTGTAGAACCCTACTAATGGGCTGGGCAGAGGTTGTGATATAATATGGAGGATTCTACTGATGAGCGGAGCAGAGGTTGGGGTATAGTATGAAGGACTCTACTGATGGGCTGGGCAGAGGTTGTGATACAATATGGGGGACTCTACTGATGGGATGTGCAGAGGTTGGAGTAAATCGTGGGGGACTCTTCTAAAGGGATGGACAGAGGTTGGGGTATAGTATGTGGAACCCTACTAATGGGATTGGCAGAGGTTGGAGTTTAGTATAAAGCATTCTGCTTACGGGATGGGCAGAGGTTGTAATACAATATGGGGGACTACTGATGGGATGGGCAGAGGTTGGGGTATAGTATGTGGAACCCTACTAATGGGATGGGCAGAGGTTGGAGTTTAGTATAAAGCATTCTGCTTACGGGATGGGCAGAGGTTGTGATGCAATATGGGGGACTACTGATGGGATGGGCAGAGGTTGGGGTATAGTATAGAGAAATCTACAGATGGGATGAGCAGAGATTGGGGTACAGTATGGAGGACTGGAATGATGGCCTGAGTAGAGGTTGGGGTAGAGTATGGAAGACTCTAGTATAATTTGGTTGGACCGGTAAGGACATTCCAGTTTGGAAGGCTCAGAATGGATTGACTGGGAAGGGTTTGGGAAGAATACATACCTAGTGGTAATGTTGGGTGTCACAGAAGTGATGGCTATGGAAATATCACATTGTGTCGCCTGAACCTTCCATCTCCTGATCTCCCAACAGTCTATACTCCATGGGTGCTCAATAGACATGTGAAGAACGAAAAAATTTGTTTCCTTTCGATTCGTTATTTACCGTACATAAGTTTGTTTAGTTAACCACTTGCCCACTGGGCACTTTAAACCCCCTTCCTAACCAGACCAATTTTCAGCTTTTCGGTGCTCTCACAATTTGAATGACAATTACTCAGTCATACAACATTGTACCCATATGACATTTTTGTCCTTTTTTCCCCACAAATAGAGCTTTCTTTTGGTGCTATTTAATCACTGTTGGGTTTTTTATTTTTTGCGCTATAAAAGAAAAAAGACTGAAAATTCTGTAAAAAAAAAAAAAATATTCGTTACTGTTATAAAAAAATTCAAATTAGTAATTTTTCTTCATAAATTTTGCCCAAAATTTATACTGCTACATATCTTTGGTAAAAATAACCCAAATCGGTGTATATTATTTGGTCTGTGTGAAGGTTAGAGAGTACAAGCTTTGGTGCCAATATCTGAAACTTTATCACACCTGAAGTACTGACGGCCGATCTCATTTCTTGAATGCCAGGAAAGTACAAATACCCCCCAAATGACCCCTTTTTTGGAAGTAGACATTCCAAGGCATTTAGTAAGTGGCATGGTGAGGTTTTTTGAAGTTGTAATTTTTTTCCCACAATTCTTTACAAAATCAACTTTTTTTTTTTTTTTTTTCTTTCCACAAAATTGTCATATTCTATTCTATGCTATTTGTTTTTTTTAATTAATTTCTTTTCTATTCCATTATGGTCTATTCTATTCTTCTTTTTATTCTAATCTTTTCTTATGTATTCAAATTTATTCTATTTTGAAATTCGAATTTCAGAAGATGGTTGTTCTTTCTATCTTATTCTATTCTTCTTCTTTTTTTTTTTTTTTTTTTTTTTATATATTCTGTTCTTTTCTATTCTCTTTGGAAATTGGAAAACAAATTGAAAACAATTTGAAATTGATTTGAAAACTATTAGAATCTATTCGAATTTCATCCGAAAATTTAATTTTTTTTGTTATTTCGGGTAAGTTCAAATTCAGTACTGTTGTAATTCGAAAATTCAGATACGTCCGAATTTCCGAAAAGGGAAAGTTTGTCCGAATTTCAATTTTAAACGAAATGCACATGTCTAGTGCTCAACCTGTGGCCCTCCAGCTGTTGAGGCACTACAAGTCCCATAAGTCATTGCAAGGCTGCCAGTTAAACGAGCATGATGGGACATATAGTTCCGCTACAGCTGGAGGGCCACAGGTTGCGCACCCATGGACTGTACACAATCTGGGGTCACAGCTGACCTACAGGAAGAGTCCGGTCCATAGGCTGACTGTATGGTTTGCAGCTGATATGGAGATTTCACCATCCTTCTCCAGGTCATGTGGCCAATCACGACTCAGACTGGGAGCTTCTTACCTATTACAGTTATGTGATTGGTCGATTGTGCTCTCTCTTCTTTTCTCCTTCTTAGTAATTTCATTGTGACATGCGGTGTTGATCGAAATTTGAAGTTTTGGGACCTCCGGAGGCTGGCGGCTCCACTTAATGACTATAAGCGCTTCCAGGGCACAGAGGTAACATGGCTGCTGCCATATTGCGGCGTGGTGCTGGCACAAGACAACTGCTTTGCCGCGTAAGTGTGAATAAATATTGGGGGGCAAACCATGTAAACCTGAAATTTTCTGTCTGATGGCTTCGGGCATTTTTAGGCACTCCTCTGCTCAGATATTAACTCTGTTACCAGTCCTGCTGTCATGGATAAATTATAGAAGGATAGAACCATGCCCAAAAACGTAGACGCTGGGTCACATGATCACGGCTATAGAAGGGGGTACAATGAATCTTGGACAGTAGAGATCCCAGAAAGGAGTGTCTCCGGCTTTAGAGCATGTGAGAAGAATGGTGGAGAAAATGGAGCAGCATTTGCTCCCGGGAAGGTAGTTCAAACCTGTGTTTGAAATATTTTCTATTGAGGCAAGACATTTGACATACCTATGATTTGGCAATTGGGCATAGTACCTGCTATACCACCTTCTTGATTTTGGGGTTTCCACTGGTACCCACCTACCACAGCCATGAAAAGGGGTTCCCTCTACCCTTGGTGGAATTTTCCTATTTTAAGGATTGCAGGGGAATAGTAGGGACTTCCCCTTCTGAGCTGGAGACTGTCTAAGATGAGCTGGAGCTGTGGTCACCCCAGTCCAGTGCAGACTATGCCAGGGGGGTTGGGGTGTTACAGCATGTACCAGAGTGCAAGCACTGGGCAGATGGACCTTCTAATCTTTCCGTCTCAATGTAGGTTCGGGCTGTGTGGCCTCCATTATGTGGACGCAGGATTTATGGGATACAAGCCATACTTTGCCGCACCTCGCAGAGGAACAGTCTGGGTAAGGAAAGCCTCATATTGTTGTCATGCTTATCCTTCATTTCAAATTTTAGGGTGGGGGTAGTGGTTGGGTTATAATTTAGAAGACTGTATTGATTGGATGGGCTGGGCAGAGGTTGGGATATAGTATAGAGGATTTTACTGATTGGAGAGGCCGGGATTTAGACTGGGAGGACATTACTATTTGGAGGGGCTGGGCAGAGGTTGGGATATAGTATGGTGGATTCTACTGATTGGAGAGGCCAGCATTTAGTATGGGAGGACATCGCTATTTGGAGGGGCTGAGCAGAGGTTGGGATATAGTATAGTGGATTCTACTGATTGGAGAGGCCGGGATTTAGTATGGGAGGACATTACTATTTGGAGGGGCTGGGCAGAGGTTGGGATATAGTATGGTGGATTCTACTGATTGGAGAGGCCGGGCAGAGGCTGGGATTTGGTATGGGAGGACATCAATATTTGGAGGGGCTGGGCAGAGGTTGTTATAACATGTGGGACTCTACTGATTGGATAGCCTAGGCAGAGGTTGGGATATAATATGTGGGTTTCTACTGATTGGAAGGCCTGGGCAAAACTTGGGATATAATTATAGGAGACCCTTCTTATTGGATGAGCTAGTTAGAAGTTGGAATGTAGTATCGGGGACTCTTCTAATTGGAAGGGATAGGCCAAGGTTGGAATATAGTATAAGGGAAGTCTACTATTGGCAGAAATTGGGATTCTAGTATGGGGCACTCCACTGATTGGATGGCCTGTGTAGAGGGCGAAGTATAGTATGTGGAGTTCTACTAATTGGATGGCCTGCAAAGATTGGGATATAGTATGGAGAACTCCACTGATTGTATGGGCTGAGCAGAGGTTTGGAATATAGTATGAGGGAGTTTAATGACTGGATGAACAGGCAGAAGTTGGAATATGGTGTGGTGGGGTTCTTCTGATTGGATGGGCTGGACAGAGATTGGAATACAAGATGGGGAATTCTTCTGATTAGATGGGCTTGGCAGAGGTGGGTATATATCGTACAGGGGACTGTACAGATTGGATGGGCTGGGCAGAAGCTGAGGTATGGTATGGGGAACTCTGCTGATTGGATGGACTGGACAGAGATTGAGATACAAGATGGGGGAACTCTACTGATTGGATGGGCTTGGCAGAGGTTAGTATATAGTATGGGGGACTCTGCAAATTGGATGGGCTGGGCATAAGCTAAGGTATAGTATAGGGAACTCTGCTTGTACGATGGGCTGGACAGAGATTTGGATAAAAGATGGGGAACTCTGCTGATTGGGTGGGCTGGACAGAGGTTAGTATATAGTATAGGGGACTTTGCAGATTGTCCGGGCAGAAGCTGAGCTAGTATGGGCACTCTTCTGTTTGGATGGGCTGGACAGAGGCTAAGATATAGAATGGGGAACTCTTCTGATTGGATGGGCTGGACAGAGATTTGGATACAAGATGGAGAATTCTACTGATTGGATTGGTTGGGCAGAGGTGGGCTATATTCAGTATGTATGGTGGACTGTACTGAATGGATGAGATGGGCAGTAGCTGAGGTATAGTATGGGGAACTCTTCTGATTGGATGGGCTGGACAACGGCTAAGATATAGAATGGGGAACTCTTCTGATTGGATGGGCTGGACAGAGGCTAAGATATAGAATGGGGAACTCTTCTGATTGGATGGGCTGGACAGAGATTGGGATACAAGATGGAGAATTCTACTGATTTGGATGGGCTGGGCAGAGGTTGAGGTATACTATGGAGGACTCTATAGTTGGACTAGACTTCCAGGGTTGAAAGGCACTGACTGAACGGACTAGGCAGAGGTTGGTAAGAATCCATTCTACTGGTAACGATGTAGTTACCACTCTATACTCCATGCTGTTTTGCAGAGTGTGTCCGGCTCGGATTGGTTGGGGGCGGTCACTGCGGGGGATATTACAGGCGAGGTGATGGCCGTCATGATGCCTTTCCTCAATGTCCACTCTATTAACACCAAACGGCCGGCTGACCGCAGATTTGTGAGTATGACCGGAGCTTGCACATCTGACACTGTAACTTTCCTGGAGATGTCATAAGTCCCTCATCTGTCAGTAATGGTCATCTCCTGTCCTCCTTCTCCATGTAGCCTATTTATAAAGCCGATTTCAAGTCCTTCGCTCCTCCCTCAGACGGGGACCCCCAGAGCCTATCTGGCGAGACCACGGACTACCAACATTTCAAGCCAAAGTCGTTCCGAGCGGCAGCCAGCCGTGCCCGCCTCCTCTTCCAGGACACAGATTTGGTAAGACTCGCTCTTCCTTCTGGTACGGGATGACGTCTTTGTGAATGTCTCAGCAGATCTTTTAATTAAAGTCCATGTACACCCAATCACTAAAATCCTGTCCTTTTCAGCAGTCTGGCCCTGCAGCTGTAAAAGACTGAACATTTCCAGGGCATGCTGGGACTTGGTTTTAATAGCTTAGAGAGGTTTCCTCTCTGGATTGACAACCTCATTACTTACATACAGCAGTAAAGGATGGGGCGTCCTTCCGGGTGGTAACAAACCCTCTTGTTGTGAAATGGGCCCGCCCTTCTCGCTGTAGGTAATAGGCTCCTCCCCCCTCACTGTGTCACTGTAGGGGCTGCTGGCCCACCTACCTCTGCTGTGTCTGTATTCTGAGACACAGACCGATGGAGGCTCAGTACCCACCTACCTCGGTGTCTGTATTCTGAGACACAGACCGATGGAGGCTCAGTACCCACCTACCTCTGCTGTGTGTATTCTGGGACACAGACAGATGGAGGGTCAGTACCCACCTACATCTGTGTCTGTATTCTGAGACACAGACAGATGGAGGCTCAGTACCCACCTACCTCTGCTGTGTGTATTCTGGGACACAGACAGATGGAGGGTCAGTACCCACCTACCCCCTGTGTCTGTATTCTGAGACACAGACCGATGGAAGCTCAGTACCCACCTACCGCTGTGTGTATTCTGGGACACAGACCGATGGAGGCTCAGTACCCACCTACCTCTGTGTCTGTATTCTGGGACACAGACCGATGGAGGCTCAGTACCCACCTACCTCTGTGTCTGTATTCTGAGACAGACAGCAGGAGGCTCAGTACTACCTATGGTACTATGTTAAAGTTTTTTTGGCAGGTGTGAAGAAATGCTGTAAAGTAAGAATGTTTTCAAAATATTTATTTTAATTGTTTGTTTATTTTTTATCAATTTTTAAAATTGAAAGTGAGCAAACAGAAGAAAAATCTAAATCGAATCAATATTTGGTGTGACCGCCCTTTGGCTTCAAGCCCGCATCAATTCTTACACTTGCACACTTTGTACACTTGCACAAAGGCAGAGATTTTCCAGGATTAGATTCAGGCGTATGTTTAACCAATTATACCAAGCAGGGCGCTAATGATCATCAATTTTCATATGTAGTCTGAAACCTTCATTAACTGAAACGGCTGTGTAGGAGGCTTAAAGTGATTGTAAAGTCTTGTTTGTTATTTTTAACTTAAAAAAAAAAAAAAAAGAAATGTTAGAATTACCCGCCCTGTGTAGTAGATTTGTACAAGGCAGCCCAGATCCTCCTCTTCTCGGGTCCCTCTTCAATGATCCTGGCCCCTCCCTCCTGTTGAGTTCCGCCACAGCAAGCAGCTTGCTTTGGGGGCACCCGAGCCGAGCCACAGCTCCCCTGTGTCCAGACACGGAGCCACGGCCTGGTCCCGCCGCCTCTCTCTTCTCATTGGCTGGCAGACTGACTTTGACAGCAGCGGGAGCCAATGGCACTGCACTGCTTTCTCAGTCAATCAGGAGGGGAGTCCCAAACAGCCGGGACAATCCTACAACATCGCTGGATAGAGATGGGGCTCAGGTTAGTATTAGGGGGGCTGAGGGGGCTGCTGCACAGAGAAGGCTTTTTATTAATGCATAGAATGCATTAAAATAAAAAAACCTTCTGCCTTTACAATCCCTTTAAAACTGGGTGAGGAACAGCCAAACTCTGCTAGCTCAGTATCACCTTCCTCTGAGTCTGTATGCGGAGACACACAGACCAATGGAGGCTCAGTACCACCTACCTCTGTCTCTATTCTGAGACACAGACCGATGGAGGGTCATCGGTGCCCACCTACCCCTGTGTCTGTATTCTGAGACGCAGACTGATGGAGGCTCAGTACCCACCTACCTCTGTGTCTGTATTCTGAGAAACACAGATTGCGGGAGGCCTAGTACCACCTACCGCTGTCTGTATTCTGACACACACAGACCGCGGGAGACCTAGTACCAACTACGTCTGTCTGTCTGTATTCTGAGAGACACAGACCACGGGAGGCCTAGTACCAACTACCTCCTATCTGTATTCTGAGAGACACAGACCGCGGGAGGCCTAGTACCAACTACCTCTGTCTGTATCCTGGCACACACACAGACCACAGGAGGCCCAGTACCACCTACCTCTGTCGGTATCCCGTCAACCCCTCGAACTGCAGAAGACTCGGTACCACCTACCTCTGTCTGTATCCTGACACACACACAGACCGCAGGAGGCCCAGTACCACCTACCTCTGTCTATATCCTGACACCCTTTCGAACTGCAGCAAACTCAGTACCACCTACCTCTGTATCCTGGAACACACACAGACCGCAGGAGCCTCAGTACCTCTTACCTTTGTCTGTATCCTGGGAGACACAGACTGCAGGAAGCTCCATACCACCTACCTCTGTTCAAATCCTGAGTCACACTGGCTCACTACTTGTCCTGCTTGGCATTTATTGCAGAACGTGAAGATAAAGCCTGCACACTGATATTACACCGTAGGACTTTATTCAATGTAGCTGGCCCCACTGACGCGTTTCATCCCTGTAAATGGTTGTTTTGGAAGCCAGTGACTAAAGTACTACGCTGTGATTGTAACAGTTTGTGGGTTTTCCTTCACTTTTTGCAGCATATGCACATACTAGGGCCAATTCAGACAGGAGCCAATTAACCTACCAGCATGTCTTTGGAGTGTGGGAGGAAACCGGAGTACCCCAGGGAAACCCGCACAGGGAGAACATGCAAACTCTATAGTGTCCTGGGTGGCATTGGAACTAAGGATGCCAGTGCTGCACGGCAGAAGTGCTGACCCCTAAACGCCCCCCCCCCCCCCCTTCCTCCATTGGGACATTGCACTCCCTGGCAGTAAACAGTGGTCACCAGGACAGGAGCAGATGAAAAATTTCCCCAATGGCCTCTTTGGATGGTAAAAAACAGGCAAAAAATGATTTGGCTGGAATTGATCTGTGATAGGTGGGACATAACGCCATGTTATACTGTGTTCTTCATCTCCTCTGTGCACATCGTACTGACCCCCCTCCTCCTCTCCGCAGAGAGACTTCCATCGTATTAACAGCAGGGAGCCCACCAGGAGGATGATAACCAATGAGACCAAGGGCGATGTAAACATGGAGCGTGTCCAGCTGGAGTCTATACACAAGGTGAGGCGCTCTGTTGCATGAAAATGTTTGGAGGGATTGTTGGTATAAGGAGAGGGCTCCTCTGGGATTTCAGCACAGGCATGGTGATAACCCCCTCATAATGGGCACAGCAGGTGTACAGACCCGGGAACTCAGCACAGGGATGGTGGGAACTCCTCATAATGGGCACAGCAGGTGTACAGACCTGGGAACTCAGCACAGGGATGGTGAGAACCCCTCATAATGGGCACAGCAGGTATACAGACCTGGGAACTCAGCACAGGGATGGTGAGAACCCCGCATAATGGGCACAGCAGGTATACAGACCCGGGAACTCAGCACAGGGATGGTGGGAACCCTTCATAATGGGTACATCAGGTGTACAGACCCGGGAACTCAGCACAGGGATGGTGAGAACCCCTCATAATGGGTACAGCAGGTGCAGATCTGTGAATTTGGTGAAGAGTTTAAATAAACTGCAGAGTTTTCCACGTTCTGCAAAGAGTAAAATAAGAGTCCTGGGTGGGGTCTGGAGAGCGGTGATCGGGAGTATACGTCTTGAACAGCTGATTGTTTGGTAGATGCTGTGATATGGGGTCAGAGGTCAGTGTTGCTATACTCAGGATATGGTGGGGGAGGGAAGATGGGGAATCATGGAGGTGCGAACTGATCCTCATCTGCAGGAATGGTGCAGAGCTCTTCTCTCTCTGTGATTTCTGCCTGCAGAGCTGAGAGTTAATGATGCGTGAAATAAGAACACAGTGTGGTTCTCTCCTCGCTCTCTGTATATATTCCTCTGTATGCGGCTCTGTCTCACTGGATGTCCCGCTGATGAGCCATTTTCTTTCTGGTCCATTGAGGCATTTCCTCAGCACGTATCCGGACCCCACTGGACTGGATGGGCTAGCCTAGAATGTGGCCTTCGGGCCCCGGGCTCTACATTGTGTTCTGTGTGTGTGTTTTGGCTGCATACTGCTTTCTTGGTCCAGAGTTGTGGCCCTTTCTCTGAAGACTCAGTAAGGCCAATTTTTGCTAAAGCATCGGAGCTACCTCGCTATCTGCACCAATGACTACCTTTTAAATTTCCCACCAATGTCGGTTTCACCGCAGTAAGAGGATCACTGATATGCTGTATGGTGTGAAAGAGAACATGCAGCACAGTGAAAATAGGAGACCCCATCCCACTGCCTGCAAGCCCCTCATGGGTCTCCAGTCTTCTACCACTGCCTGCCTTTACTTTCCTGCTCATCTCCAGCCACTCAACCCTCAGCAGATTTGGTCTAGCTGCATTACCGCTAAGCACCCAACATGTCTGCATGGCGGGGGACACCCATAGAAGCTTCTCCTGCTATGGGTGGGCCTAGGCCATAATCCCCCTAGGGGTTCTGAGGACATCTACACGGGGGTCTACTTTAGGAACAGTTACCTGTAATCTGGAACCCAGTGCCCCCATAGGATCTACTTTTACAGATGACTGTTCATAAAAGTAGATTTAATCTGGAACCCAGAACCCCCATTGCACCTACTTTAGATCTTCTTTAGGAACTTGGGATTTACTTTAGGAACCATCACCTTTAATCTGAAACCCAGTACCCTGATGGGTGTGATGGTCCAGTATTGGTGACAACATGTCACTGATGGGTGTGATGGTCCAGCTTAAGCTATCTCTAAAAAGGGCCAAACCTTCTTTATCCTTAGCACTCTAATGAGTTCTGGACTCCATTGGACACCATTTAGGTGTTGCAGTGCCCTCACAACTTGGATGTAGTGGGAATCTTCCCTGTGTTAGGGACCCGTGCAATGAACGATGCTGATCGTGTTCATTGCCCTTTCGTGTACAGTGGAACCCCGGATTACAAGCATAATCCGTTCCAGGAGACTGCTTGTAATCCAAAGTACTCGCATATCAAAGCGAGTTTCCCCATTGAAGTCAGTGGAAACAAAAATAATTTTGTTCCGCATTGACTTCAATGGCATGCAATACTGCATGTGGCCAGAGGTGGGGGGGGGGGCGCCGGAGAGCCTCGGAAACAGCCGGAAGGCCACCAGGACACCTCGGCTGACCTTGGCAATCCTCGGGAACGTAGTATTTCCGAGTGGCGCCGATCTGCCAAGTTCAGCGCCGTTCGGCTCCGCTCGGCACTGGCGCCCCCCCCACCTCAGGCCAAACGCGGTACTGCACACCACTTTGGCCTGAATCCTGCTCAATTTGCGAGACAACACTCACAAACCGAGTTAGGGTTTTTCAAAATACAGTGCTCTTGTTGCGAAACGCTGGTTAACTGCGTTACTCGCAATCCGAGGTTCCACTGTACTGTCTTGGGGGCATTATCTTGGAAACTACATCTCCCCGACCAGTAACACCTGTGAGGGGGGATGTTTGTGCACCTTCATGTGCATCAGATCCTGGTATGCGGGGTGGAGTCGTCACTGAAGAGCCCTATACCTCCCTGCATTGTCGGTAAGCGGATTGCTCTAACCTTCCACTGCAGGTATTCTTTGCTAGGAACAGAGCGTTTAGAGAACCTCTTAATCAAGGGATTGTCCTTCTTTCTTGGCTGATCCGCAGCCTTCCAGGGAAGGTCCTCCTTAGTTCTTTCCCTTTTTGTCCTGTCTTTATTTAGGCATATGATCTTCACCACTTGGCACAGATTCCTGCCCCTTGCTCCATAGCGGTTGATGCCTTGCTGGACCCAAGGGCATCAGAAGCTGTCCTGTATCATGACTTGAGCTTAGGCTGGCTTCACAACATTTTTCTGCAGGCCCCCGGTGTCATCTAGAGGTGTCTGAATGGGTGGTTTAGTTTCAGTCTCTTCATCCTTGGTGCAGCCATCTCACCAGTCTGGAGACCTTCTCATTATACTGGTCTAACCCTAATGGTGGTGTCTTTTGGGCATCTTTTTCCTCAGTCTTGTTCACTTTGTGGGACCAGACCCTTTGAGTTCTCTAGTGGGCTTAGGGGTCCCTTTTACACCCCTCTTGGGCCATTTGATTGTACTACTACTGTACATTCTGCTAACCAAGGTTGGCTGTCTGGTCAGGCAGCCTCCTTTTAGTCACGGACTCTTCTACTCTTGACCCTACAAATGGACATGTTTGACCTTGGTCGTCTTCACATAGACCTGTTTTTTTGTACTGGGTTCCCTTGGGACCGTTTTTTCCTGGGGGTCATTTCATTGTTTTTTTTTTCTGTTTGACCATTTCAGGTTCAGAGTTTTTCTTCCCTAGGGAGATTTTTGTTTTCGGTCTGTTTTGGGTGGGTTCTGGCTGAACAGCTTCTCACTGGCTTGTGTATGGTTTTCCCTTCTGTGTGAAGTAATTTCCTTTTTTTTTTTTTTTTTTTTTTGTGGATTTTCTCCATCCTGGTCTGGAGCATCCAGTTGATTGTCCATGCTTTCCCCTATTGGGTTATATTGGCAGGTTCTTTTGTCTAGTAGGGGGCCCGCTCTCATTCATTCAGATTCCGGCAGTGATTCTTTAGTAGCTAATGGCCTGCAAGAGGTCATCTGTCCTTCTAGTGAGGCTTGTTGGTGGTTTTGCTGTATGGCCCAGCCCCCAGTTGGAATGCTTTTGGTTATCCCAATGTTGTATCTTATTTCTTGTGTCCCTCCATGGATGATAAAGAATGTGTTTTTTATGTACTTACTGTAAAATCAATTTTTTTAAAGTCCATTGAGAAACAAAACCTTCTTCTTTCTTCTTTCATGCCCTTAGTACTGCTTTATCTCAAAACTGAAGCATGCTGTCTAGTGGTTATACTGGGGAAATGCTTGAGGTTTTTTTTCTTGCCAGTGACCAAATTCTTCTTTCTTCTTCTTTCTTCTTTCTTCTTCTTTCTTCTTCTTTCTTCTTCTTTCTTCTTCTTTCTTCTTCTTTCTTCTTCTTTCTTCTTCTTTCTTCTTCTTTCTTCTTCTTCCTTCTTCTTCCTTCTTCTCCCTTCTCCCTTCTCTCTTCTCTCTGCCTTAGTCCCCCAGTGGACTTCCAAGGCCTTTTTTCCCCGGCGTCACAAGCCCCAAACGGGCCTCCCCCATTGGACTTTCAAGGCTTTTGTCCCATGATGGACTTCCAAGGCCTTTGTCCCATGGTGTCACAAGCCCCCAACCGCCCCCACCCACCCCCACTGGACTTTCAAGGCCCTTGACCACCCACCCCCACTGGACTTCCAAGGCCCTTGACCCCCCTTCCCTACAACCCCCACCCACCCCTGATGGACTTTCAAGGCCCTTGCCCCTCCCCCACCCTCCTGGATGAACTTCAAAGGCCTTGAAACCTCCAACACCCCCCTAATCTCATGGCCTTCGGGGCCCCCCATCGATGGCGTTCAGAAAATGAATTTCAAGGTAAGTGTGAAAATCCCTTTTTTTTTTTTTTTTTTGGTCTATAATCACAACAGGAGAGCATGGGATATGATCTGCCAGCCTTTTTATCTGCTTTTTGTGAACTTGTATCTTGCTATGCAGTCAACGACTAATTAATTATTTCTGTCATTTCAAGGTTCGTTTCAGCCCTAATTTGGATACGTACACATGGATCGTTTCAGCGGGTCACTCTGGCCTGGTTCGGGTGCACTGTATCCGTGGCCTGGTGTCCTCCGTGGGCCGGAGGATGATCCAGGAGAAGACCGCACAGTTCCAGGCTACAAATGGTACTTGTGAGAGTGACTGTAGTCCTGAAGGTCAGCTATAGCAGCAGCTTGTATAGTGACAGTAATGTCTGTAGACCTCTCCGGAGAGTGAGCGTCTCACCGACGGGTAACGTCTTACCGCCAAGACGGGGTCCATCTTCAGAGATATTTATATCACTTGTTTTTTATCCCTTTTTTAAATGTTGGTGAATTTTATACCCCAGTCCCCCCAACCCTTCATGACAGCACTTATGTACCACAACCCTGCCAGGCTTATGGGGGGTCAGAGGCCACAGACTCCACCCCCAGGCTGGACATTGTGGGGGATTTGAATTCAGCTCAGTTTCATCCAATGAGAAATGTTGAGGATGACGAAGATTCTCTGTCTCTGACGAGCGCCATCTGAGACATGTGAAGTGAACACGGCCAAAGGGATGGCTGAAGGGGAAGTGGGACATAGGCAGACGATGTCTGTTGTGAATTTACCTTTCATGTACACTCGCTCACATTGAGCTGCTTTAGAAGGTGAATTTCTGATTCTTTATTAAAAATCTGCATTTTTATACCCACGTCTGTCTGTCTGATTTTACCAAAACTTTTCAAAATAGTCAGCCAGCTGGCCTTTACACCATAAGATATGACCAAACCTTCAGTTTGAATGAACTCTCGTGTCCAGTTTACTGACCTGTTCCTGCAATATTCCGGATCAACAGCATTGTCTGTTCTGTCGTGATCAGTAAACCCGCTCCGGGATGGGAGACCCTCTGGATTTATGGCCACATCAACAGAGAACAAGTCCATTCAGTCCTAATCGGTAGACCCATGCTGGGATTGGAGACCCTTTGGGTGTATGGCTACATCAGGGGAGAGCAAGCACACTATTGACAAAAGTATTGGGACGCCTGCCTTTACAAGCACATGACCTTTAATGGCATCCCAGTATTAGTCTTTTGGGTTCAATATTGAGTTGGCCCACCCTTTTGCAGCTATAACAGCTTCAACTCTTCTGGGAAGGCTGTCCACAAGGCTTAGGAGGGTGTCTTTGGGAATGTTTGACCATTCTTCCAGAAGCACATATGTGATGCCAGGCACCGATGTTGGATGAGAAGGCCTGGCTCGTAGTCTCCGCTCTAATTCATCCCAAAGGTGTTCTGTCGGGTTGAGATCAGGACTCTGTGCGGGCCAGTCAAGTTCCTCCACTCCAAACTCACTCATCCATGCCTTTATGGACCTTGCTTTGTGCACTGGTGCGCAGTTTATGTTGGAACAGGAAGGGGCCATCCCCAAACTGTTCCCACAAAGTTGGGAATATGAAATTGTCCAAAATGTCTTGGTATGCTGATGCCTTAAGAGTTCCCTTCACTGAAACTAAGGGGTCAAGCCCAACCCCTGAAAAACATCCCCAAACCATAACCCCCCCCCCCCTCCACCAAATGATTTGGACCAGTGCACAAAGCAAGGTCCATAAAGACATGAATGAGCGAGTTTGGGGTGGAGGAACTTGACTGGCCTGCACAGAGTCCTGACCTCAACCCACTAGAACACCTTTGGGATGAATTGGTGGAGACTGCGAGCCAGACCTTCTCGTCCACCTCAGTGCCTGACCTCACAAATGTGCTTCTGGAAGAATGGTCAAACATTCCCATAGACACACTCCTAAACCTTGTGGACAGCCTTCCCAGAAGAGTTAAAGCTGTTCTAGCTGCAAAGAGTGGGCCAACTCAATATTGAACCCTCCGGACTAAGACTGGAATGCCATTAAAGTTTGTGTGTAAAGGCAGGCGTCCCAATACTTTTGGTAATATAGTGTATGTTTATTCCTGATCAGTAAACTGCTGGGATGGGGGACCCTCTAGGTGTATGGCTCTATGTCTGGAGGACAAGTCTGTTCAATCCTGATGAGTAAACCTGCTGTTAGACAGGAGACCCTCTCGATTGTATGGCCACATCACCAGAGAACAAGTCCACTCAGTCCTGACCAGTAAACCCACCCTGGGATGGGAGACCCTCTGGTTGCATGGCTATATAAGGGGAGAACAAGTCCATTCAGTCCTGATCAGTAAACCTGCTCTGGGTGTTTGGCCACATCACAAGGGAACAAGTTCGTTCAGTCCTGACCAGTAAACCCACCCTGGGATGAGAGGCCCTCTGGGTGTATGGCTCCATGTCTGGAGAACAAGTCCGTTCAGTCCTGACCAGTAAACCCACCCTGGGATGAGAGGCCCCTTGGGTGTATGGCTCCATGTCTGGAGAACAAGTCCATTCAGCCCTGACCAGTAAACCCACCCTGGGATGAGAGGCCCTCTGGGTGTATGGCTCCATGTCTGGAGAACAAGTCCATTCAGCCCTGACCAGTAAACCCACCCTGGGATGAGAGGCCCCTTGGGTGTATGGCTCCATGTCTGGAGAACAAGTCCATTCAGCCCTGACCAGTAAACCCACCCTGGGATGAGAGGCCCTCTGGGTGTATGGCTCCATGTCTGGAGAACAAGTCCATTCAGCCCTGACCAGTAAACCCACCCTGGGATGAGAGGCCCCTTGGGTGTATGGCTCCATGTCTGGAGAACAAGTCCATTCAGCCCTGACCAGTAAACCCACCCTGGGATGAGAGGCCCTCTGGGTGTATGGCTCCATGTCTAGAGAACAAGTCCGTTCAGTCCTGACCAGTAAACCCACCCTGGGATGAGAGGCCCCTTGGGTGTATGGCTCCATGTCTGGAGAACAAGTCCGTTCAGTCCTGACCAGTAAACCCACCCTGGAGTGGGAGACCCTCTGGGTGTATGGCTCCATGTCTGAAGAACAGGTCCGTTCAGTCCTGACCAGTAAACCCATCCTGGAGTGGGAGACCCTCTGGTTTGTATGGATTCATCGGGGGGGAGGGGACAAGTCCATTCAGTAAACCTGCTCTGGGACAGAGACCTTCTGGATGTATGGCTCCATGATGTCTGGAGGACAAGACTGTTCAAATCTGATCAGTAAACCTGCTCTGGGATGGGAGATCCACTGGGTGTATGGCCATATCACCAGAGAACAAGTCCATTCAGTCTCAGCTGGTAAACCCATCCTGGGATGGGAGGTCCTCTGGCTGTATGGCTACATCAGGGGAGAACAAGTCCACTTAGTTCTGATCAGTAATCATGCTCTGAGATGGGAGACACTTTGAGTGGCCACATCACTGGAGAATGAGGGTGTTCTGACCTGATTTGATAAATCTGCTCTAGGACTGAGGACCCCCCCCCCCCCCCCCTGGGTGTATGGCTACATCAACCGGAGAAGATGTGCCCTACAAAATTTGGCTTAAAGCTCCTTAAATTTTTTTCTTCCCTGGTTCCACCTTGCTGAAAACAATCACAGCAGCCTGACTTGGTACTCCAGTCAGCCCTGATGCAAGCAGTAGTTGGAGGATAGGTTCTATTGGATGACCGTTCTTTTGATTCCTTCGACCTTCCTCCGTAGTCCACACACAACACGTGTTCTCAGTTAGCTGGCACGGCAGCCTGTTACCACATTTACGTTACACAAGACATGTCTGTCACATACAATAATCTGAGTGTTTTTCATAATTTTTATTGTAGAAAAGCATTCTGTACAGCACAAGAATCTGGGTACAAATATACAGTCACAACGTGACAAGACAACAGTGTCACAAACACCAGCTATACAACCAGCGAGGAGCGACATGAAAGGGGCCCATCTGTCCAGTGTACGCCTACCCTTGTTGGGGTGGTGGGTCTGTGAGTGGCTGGACAGCTAAGTGCTGTCCTCAGAAGTTGCATCTCAAAGTGCTACTGTCAGATTATGGATGTTGAGGGCCCATTCACACCATTACCGTGCATTGGCACACGGTAAGCTGTGCACTGACATACATTGCATTAAGGTGGCCAATTGAAAAGAACAGGCTGCCAAGGCACCGAACATAGTCCATGCACGATTTCTGGCAATGCACATCCATCAGTAAGATGCTTTGGAGTGCCATGTAGATTAAAAGGCATTAGTCTTACCAACATATGTATTGTGTGTTGTCAAGCATTCCATCAAAGCTTTAGTGTAAATGGGCTCTGAAGTATTTACAATTTCTTAACGTGTAGTAAATGAGCTGTAAAACAACCCTTCACTGACCTTTTGTAGGAATGAATCACAGAACTACTCTGCTTCTGCTATGAGATTTGAGTATTTATTTCTCCACAGTGCCTTCTGCTACAGAGGTCAGTGAGAACTTCCAAAGCTCAATGAACACTTGTTAAGAATATGTTAGCAGTTTAATGTTCATAACCTGGGCCAAGGCTTACTTTAAAGCAAAATTCTAGGAATTCAGCAACTTTGCAGAAAATGCAGGCACATTGATTTATGTCCAATTAGGTGCATGTCACCTCCAGGACTTATCTCTCTCTCTCTCTCACCTATATGTGACGGGTTTATTGTACTTCCAGAGGATAAACTCTGGCTGTGAGAGGAGAGAAGCACACAGAGCAGCTATAGCCACGCCTCCTCTCTGCTGCCTATTCACAGAAGCCTTTGTATTTGGTGAATGGATTCACATAATACAAAGGCTTCTGTGAATGGGCATGGCAGTTCCAGCAACTCTGCTCCTGAAGGAACTAGGACCACAGTGGGCAGCATCTGAACACCAGCAGTTAACTTCATACACCCGTCAGATGTGAATAATAGAGATAATTCAACAAGGCGGCAGACACCTCATTCGACTTCACTCATGGTATCCCTGCTTTTTAACAAAGTAGCTGTAATTCAGCTTTAAAGTAACCTTGTAGGCCATTTTCAAATTTAGAAGTCTTCTCTAAAAACAGGCCCCCCTAAATACACTTGCTGTTGGCATCCATCGCCAGAAAACACCTCTGTGTGCCTTTCTGAAAGAGAGACTTCAGGACTAGGCCCCAACAACCGCCACCCCCCTGTCCGATGAGCGCATGCTTACTGGCTGATCAGGTGCTCTCATAGGAGGAGGTGGATGGCGTGTGTTTGATTATTATCGGAGTTCGATCCTTGGTAACAAAGTAAAATCAGTTTCAGAGGTACACAAGGGAATATTTTCCAGCTTAGAAAGGTAACCCTAAGAGGCGGACACAGCTTATTAATTAGGATATGTAAGGTACATAAAGATAATTCATTGACTCTAACAGAATAGGGTCTTGTTGCCCGCAACAGAGGCCTTTTCGGTGTGCTATTCCAAGGACATACAGGTGTTCCATAGAGACAGGTCTAGATAGTTATACAATCTTGATTAGTGTTGAAGGAAAGGTTTCTGACCCACCACCTCAGAGAATGACTTATTTCCACCCCACCGGCGGCGTACGTGCAGAAGGGGGATTCATGTTCTACGTAGCTCAACCAGTACAGGAACATAAGACGTTACACACACGGTGTGATATACACGGACAACACTACACAATCTTCACATTTGAGCCAGATTGTGTGCCGCCAGAATAACGCACAGCCTGCGTCAGCCAAGGTCCCACCGGGTCAGAAGCAGTTCCTGTGCTCTGTCCGCAATGCTTCCCGCTGATTCAAAAATCTCAGGTCGCGGGTTTGGAAATTGGTTCTCTGGACCCCGCTGGGAATGTGATTGTTTTGTCGCTGTTTATACTGAGGCCAAGTTTACTTTGATGTATGTGTGTGGGGAAGAGAATTCAGGGACCACAGAGAGTCTGTGCTGGGAAACTGGTGTTGCCTACAGATGAGTACTCACAAACTGATCTCAGGGGAAGTGGAATCCTCCAAGTTGGGATTCCTGGCCAAGTTCTGATGTTCCCCCAAGACAGTGATTCCAGAACTGTGGAATGTGTATGACTGCTGGACAGGTCCTCATTTTAGAAAGGTCTGGAAATTTATAAGCCTAAATCCAGCCAAACTAATTTAAATTATGGAGAGAGCGGGGAGGAATTGAAGGCAAAGTGAAGAGGTTTTCTGGCAGCCACGCACCTCACCCGGCCATGTAGTACACAGATAAAAGCAGCCTCAGCTCAGTCCATCAGGGCCACACCCCAACGCATTTCACCACCCCCCTGGGGGTGGGCCAAAATGCACTGGGGCATGGACTTGATGGACTGAACTGAGGCTGCTTTTAGTTTTCTACTTCAAGGCTGGGTGAGGTGTGCGGCAGCTGGTAAACCTCTTATTTACTTGAAAAGGAAAATTTACCCCGGGGGGGCTTTGTATTGCAGCAAGAAGTAATGCATGTGTCAGAAACGAAATGTTTATTTAAAAAAGATTTACCACAGGGAGAGCATTCGTGGAGTACAAGAACTCCTAATGGATAAAGTGGAGCATATACATCACAATAAATATAATACAGCCGTAAAGGTACATATACAATGACATGACATAAAAATTACATCAATATCCTATAATAAATTGAACCCCGATGCGTTTCGACCTTGTCAGGAAGGTCATCTTCAGGGGGAAAGGAAGAGATGCTCCGAAATGAAAACATTGTGTAGGTGATATTGTTATGGAAAACAAGAGCCCTATCAACAACGGAATGTTTGTTTTTCTCCCTCTATCTGGCCTTGTTGCTTTATTATAGGATATTGATGTAATTTTTATGTCATGTCATTGTATATGTACCTTTACGGCTGTATTATATTTATTAAGATGTATATGCTCCACTTTATCCATTAGGAGTTCTTGTTTTTGTACTCCACGAATGCTCTCCCTGTGGTAAATCTTTTTAAATAAACATTTAGTTTCTGACACATGCACTACTGCACTACTTCTTGCTGCAATACAAAGCCCCCCCGGGTTAAATTTTCCTTATAACCATTTGGGGTGTGCAGAACATTCACCCACTACTAGTATCGCTTTTCCCTAGATAACCTCTCATTTACTTTGCCTGCATGTTCTAGGTCTGGACGAACCCATCCCCAGCCTGCATCATTATTGTTTCAGCGTTATCAATCCAACAGGACACCAACAGTCTGAGTGGCGATCCCCAAGCACTATTGTAGGGTCATGGGGAAGAATTTAATTTACTCTTATTTATTTTTTTACCATTTAGAAGATTTTCCCTTACTTCTGGAATATTGTGATCAATGCTGACCTTGCCTCTGACCCTCATGATTCTGCCCTTGTCTTAGAATATCCAATACATGATCTATGCAGGGTGTGGATTCTGGCAGCACAGAGGGATGAATCCCGGCTTTGTAAACACATTCGTCACAACATTGAGACACCCCAAGCCCGCCAGTAAGGAGGTGACAATCATCATTGTGGTCAAGGATCACATCCACCATCCTAAATCCCAGTGGACTTCTGTCCCAGCTTCATCCCACCTAAAGACCAGCCCGTTCTTCTGATGGTCGGAACAGAGCACAGGCTAGCCATGAATGGGGTCACATCGTTGCTGGCGGTTTGGCCATACAGAAACATTTAAGACAAACGGGTTAAAGCTCTCACATCACGGGACAAAATAAATTGCACGATATCCAACTAAGGTTGACGCTCACGTTATGGGGTTGGTGATGGGACATCACACTTCACTTTGGAATGTCGAAAGAACGCTGCATAGGCGGTAGAACCGGAGACGGGTGGAGAACCATTGGTCATGGTGCCAGGGGTAGAGGGGGCCAATGACATGAATGAAAGCGCTTGTTTTGAATTTTTTAATGACCATGATGTCTAATATGAAAACGAGTGAGCGAAGTGACCTCTTTGTGAAAGCAGCAGATCACCCCTTATGATCAAATATCCTAAGATACCCGATATCAGTCATGGAATGCTCCAAAATATGGCTTTGCTGGAACATGGTCCCCTGTTACCATTCACAGTGGAAGGGACCATGTGTGGCAGTAAAACAACGTTCATAAAAATATAAGCAGTCCAAGATACAAGTATCCACAAGGAACATACCAAGCCCTCAACTGTCCCTGTGGCCCTGTGTTTCCATCTACTGGTGGAAGCAATTTTTCCACTTGTGTCTCCAACAAAAAACACAACAGCATTTCCCGGCACAGATCTCCAACAAGCCCGTAGCAACTGTTGGCACAATCTTTTGCCACTCTCTTTGGTCTTTAAAGTCCCACCTCTAAGACTAGTCATGTAGCAAAAAAAAAAAAAAATCTGCATATCAAGAATTTTGTAGATTGGAGCAGAACATTCACAGAGTTATGAAGGTTTGCTTAGCAGCTTCATCCAACTACACCCGAAACCACAGTCACCTAAGCCATTTATAGATATGGGCTGCCACCCTAGTTATATTTGTTTTGTTGGACTTTTCCAAATGCTAAGAACAAACATGTAGGTGATGGTCCCATTATTTGGATGATCTTAGGTCCCCCCCCCCGTCAGTTAAGTCTGAATGAATTGCCATGGCTCAGAGGTGAACATTATATCTCCATGCCGTTATATACCTCTAGCAACAGCTACCGTATTACCTGTCCATCAATGTTCTCTCCAATGCCATAAAGTCATCTCTTCTTCAGGTTGAGAGCATGGAATGTGTCCAGGATGAGAATGTGTGGTTGGCGTGTGGGTCTTTTTTTTTTAGCATGGGACAGGGAGACGTGTTCCTCTAAAAAAGACGCATGACCATATGATGAATGATCTGACCCCCACTGCTACGTTTGGCTCCTCCCAATCTCCGGTTCCACTCAGGATGATGGGTGGTCAATTTTTAGGAAAGGCTTTCTGGTCATCCAGTTGGGTCCTGGCAACGTAGGCACACTGTCATGTCTTCCATGTATTGTTCCACCTGGATTGTGCTAATAAAGACCTCAAACTTTGTCTGCAGTAATTCGGTGGCCTCTTTGAGGACAGTATCAGCATCACAGCTCTCATCTGACAATGGAAATACAAAGAGAAACATCATAAAGACCTGTGTACACCTCGAGATTCATCATTTTGTAACTAGTATTATACTGGCTCACAGTATTTTGCAAGTCCACCTACCAAAACCTAATGCCACAAATATGATGGTGACCTATTGATGTGGAGGTTTTCAGCAGTCTATTGCTACAGGTTATTTTGATTGGTTATTAATCTTTCCTGATCAAGGTTGTTCCAGAGGTTAGGGGTTCCTTGAGCAGTGGCCTATCCCGCTTGATGAGGCCTGTATAGTACCATAGCTGATGTCACTTGGCAGAGCCAGCAGTGGAGCCTCCTCTCTTATTTTTTTTATATAAGTAACACCAAAGATCTCCTTAGCAGTGTCATCCCACTGACCACTAATGTAAGGGGCATTCTTCCTCTCACTGGCCACCCACATAAGAGCAAACCCGTCAGATGACCATCACTGAAAATGGGCCCTTCTCCAATGACCACCAATAAAAGGGGACACTTCTCTAGCCTCCAATGTAGAGGGGCTCTTCTCCATTAACCACAAATAAAAGGGGACACTTCTCTAACCTCCAATGTAGAGGGACTCTATTCCACTGACCACTAATAAAAGGAGACACTTCTCTACTGACCACCAATGTAGAGGGGACCTTCTCCACTGACCACCAATACAAGGGGACACTTCTCTACTGACTACCAATATAGAGTGGCCCTTCTCCAATGACCACGAATAAAAGGGGACACTTCTCTAGCCTCCAATGTAGAGGGGCTCTATTCCACTGACCACTAATAAGAGGGGACACTTCTCTACTGACCACTAATGTAGATGGGCTCTTCTCCACTGACCACTAATAAAAGGGGACACTTCTCTACTGACCACCAATGTAGATGGGCTCTTCTCCACTGACCACTAATAATAGGGGACACTTCTCTACTGACCACCAATGTAGAGGGGCCCTCCTCCAATGACCACCAATAAAAGGGGACACTTCTCTAGCCTCCAATGTAGAGGGGCTCTATTCCACTGACCACCAATTAAAGGGGACACTTCTCTACTGACCACCAATGTAGAGGGGCTCTTCTCCAATGACCACCAATAAAAGGGGACACTTCTCTAACCTCCACTGTAGAGGGGCTCTATTCCACTGACCACTAAAAAAAGGGGACACTTCTCTACTGACCACCAATGTAGAGGGGCTCTTCTCCAATGACCACCAATAAAAGGAGACACTTCTCTAACCTCCAATGTAGAGGGGATCTATTCCACTGACCACTAATAAAAGGGGACACTTCTTTACTGACCACCAATGTAGAGGGGCTCTTCTCCAATGACCACCAATAAAAGGGCACACTTCTCTAACCTTCAATGTAGAGGGGCTCTATTCCACTGACCACTAATAAAAGGGGACACTTCTCTACTGACCACCAATGTAGAGGGGCACTTCTCCACTGACCACCAATAAAAGGGGACACTTCTCTACTGACCACTAAGGTAGATGGGCTCTTCTCCAATGACCACCAATAAAAAAAGGGACACTTCTCTACTGACCATCAATGTAGAGGGGCTCTTCTCCAATGACCACCAATAAAAGGGGACACTTCTCTAACCTCCAATGTAGAGGGGCTCTAAACCACTAATAAAAGGGGACACTTCTCTACTGACCACCAATGTAGAGGGGCTCTTCTGCACTGACCACCAATAAAAGTGGACACTTCTCTACTGACCACCAATCTAGAGGAGAACTTTTCCACTGACCACCAATATAGAGGGACATGTATCCACTGACCCCTGATAAAAAAAGGGCACTTTTCCAATGACTAGGAATGTAAGGAAGCACAACTCTACTGACCAGCAATAAAAGTTTTTTTTCCCTAATGACCACCAATATTGAGGCATTTTTCCACTGTCCACTATTTTGAGGGGGCACTTCACTTATGGCCACCAGTGAAAATAGACACTAGTCCACTGGTAAGGGGACACTTCTGCAATGACCACCAATGTAAGTAGGCTCGTGAAAGCATCTGATCATACTGATCTGTTTGATCGGCTGCTTTGGAGCCCAGAGGAGAGATCTGGGGTCCAATAAACCCCAGATCTCTCCATAGAGGGGACCTGTCACAGCCCATGCTATCACAAAGGATGTTGTTCAGCACTAAAGTTGATCCAAAAAGTTTTTTTTTTTAATGAATGCGCATGTGGGTCCTGCATGCATATGTAAATGGTGATTGCACCACACATGTGAGGTTTTGCCGGGAATGTCAAAGCGAGAGAAATAATTCTAACACCCGACCTCCTGTGTAATGCTAAACTGATTACTGGTGTCACCTATAAAGATTTTTAGGTGACATAGTTTGGCATCATTCCGGAAAAAACCCCCACAACCACCATTTTAATACTCCAGGGTCTCTAATATCATGATTGGAGGTTCTAAGTAATTTTCTAGGTAGATAATGCAGATTTTTACATGTATGAGAGAAATGTCAGAAATGACCCGGACTGGAACTGGTAAATGATGTGCATTTTATCTAGGGGGGAGGTCTGATCTGCGGCATCGATCCTATTGACTTGGGTTATTGCAATTCAAGTGTTACTAAATTGTTGTCATGAAAGATTTTGAGGACATTACGATAATGTGAAGACACCAATACACATAAATACCTTGATGGTCACACCATGATACAGACTAACGTAAAACCACTCTAGTAGTCGCTTAGCTAGTCAATTAAAGTTTATACATCCCTGGGGGGGACAAGAAGTAAATAACATTTCATTTAAATATCTAAAATCAATTATTCTTCTCTCCTTGGAAGCAAATGAATCTGGACACACAATGGAAGGAGGAGACACGCAAAGCTCAATGAGTGCCTGAGAGGTCTCTCTGGTGGCCGGAGGTGGAGAATGCGGGCAATTTTCTGTGATTTCCTCTCTCCCGAGAGCCCCTGGTAATGCTAATGAATGAATACTTTAATCCGGCCAATAATGGCTTTTAGCAGCTGAATCCCCCGGCTGGATTATTGCTGACAACCAGCAACGAAGACTTTGTCAGCCGTCAAAGAAAACAGAAAGATTGAAGGTGACATGATACATTTTATTGGCTGGGTGATACTGAAAATGCAGCACACCCTCCACCAACGATTGGGATTTTTATTGAAACAAATGTCAGAAATAGCAAAATGGGTTCTAAATCAGCTTTTATCAACCGTTCTAAAATGGAGGAACCCTTGAAATAACTTTTTAGTCTCAGGGAACCCCTGCTAATAATTACTTTTATCTACTGCTTATGGTACATTAGTGTAATGGCCAATGCAAAGAATGTCCCTTACATTGGTGATCAGTGGGAAGAATGCTTCTTATATTGGTGATCAGTGGGAAGAATGTCCCTTACATTGGTGATCAGTGGGAAGAATGCTTCTTATATTGGTGATCAGTGGGAAGAATGTCCCTTACATTGGTGATCAGTGGGAAGAATGTCCCTTACATTGGTGATCAGTGGGAAGAATGCTCCTTACATTGGTGGTCAGTGGGAAGAATGCTCCTTACATTGGTGATCAGTGGGAAGAATGTCTCTTACATTGGTGATCAGTGGGAAGAATGTCCCTTACATTGGTGATCAGTGGGAAGAATGCTCCTTACATTGGTGATCAGTGGGAAGAATGTCCCTTACATTGGTGATCAGTGGGAAGAATGTCCCTTACATTGGTGATCAGTGGGAAGAATGTCCCTTACATTGGTGATCAGTGGGAAGAATGCTCCTTACATTGGTGATCAGTGGGAAGAATGTCTCTTACATTGGTGATCAGTGGGAAGATTGTCCCTTACATTGGTGATCAGTGGGAAGAATGTCCCTTACATTGGTGATCAGTGGGAAGAATGTCTCTTACATTGGTGATCAGTGGGAAGAATGCTCCTTACATTGGTGGTCAGTGGGAAGAATGTCCCTTACATTGGTGATCAGTGGGAAGAATGTCCCTTACATTGGTGATCAGTGGGAAGAATGTTCCTTACATTTGTGATCAGTGGGAAGAATGTCCCTTACATTGGTGATCAGTGAGAAGAATGTCCCTTACATTGGTGATCAGTGGGAAGAATGCTCCTTACATTGGTGATCAGTGGGAAGAATGCTCCTTACATTGGTGATCAGTGGGAAGAATGTCCCTTACATTGGTGATCAGTGGGAAGAATGTCCCTTACATTGGTGATCAGTGGGAAGAATGTTCCTTACATTGGTGATCAGTGTGAAGAATGTTCCTTACATTGGTGATCAGTGGGAAGAATGTTCCTTACATTGGTGATCAGTGTGAAGAATGTCCCTTACATTGGTGATCAGTGGGAAGAATGTTCCTTACATTGGTGATCAGTGGGAAGAATGCTCCTTACATTGGTGATCAGTGAGAAGAATGTCCCTTACATTGGTGATCAGTGGGAAGAATGCTCCTTACATTGGTGATCAGTGGGAAGAATGTTCCTTACATTGGTGATCAGTGGGAAGAATGTCTCTTACATTGGTGATCAGTGTGAAGAATGTCCCTTACATTGGTGATCAGTGGGAAGAATGTTCCTTACATTGGTGGTCAGTGGGAAGAATGTTCCTTACATTGGTGGTCAGTGGGAAGAATGTCCCTTACATTGGTGATCAGTGAGAAGAATGTCCCTTACATTGGTGATCAGTGTGAAGAATGTCCCTTACATTGGTGATCAGTGGGAAGAATGTTCCTTACATTGGTGGTCAGTGGGAAGAATGTTCCTTACATTGGTGGTCAGTGGGAAGAATGTCCCTTACATTGGTGATCAGTGGGAAGAATGTCCCTTACATTGGTGATCAGTGGGAAGAATGTCCCTTACATTGGTGATCAGTGGGAAGAATGTCCCTTACATTGGTGATCAGTGGGAAGAATGTCCCTTACATTGGTGATCAGTGGGAAGAATGTCCCTTACATTGGTGATCAGTGGGAAGAATACTCCTTACATTGGTGATCAGTGGGAAGAATGTTCCTTACATTGGTGATCAGTGGGAAGAATGTCCCTTACATTGGTGATCAGTGGGAAGAATGTTCCTTACATTGGTGATCAGTGTGAAGAATGTCCCTTACATTGGTGATCAGTGGGAAGAATGTTCCTTACATTGGTGGTCAGTGGGAAGAATGTTCCTTACATTGGTGGTCAGTGGGAAGAATGTCCCTTACATTGGTGATCAGTGGGAAGAATGTCCCTTACATTGGTGATCAGTGGGAAGAATGTCCCTTACATTGGTGGTCAGTGGGAAGAATGTCCCTTACATTGGTGATCAGTGGGAAGAATGTTCCTTACATTGGTGGTCAGTGGGAAGAATGTTCCTTACATTGGTGGTCAGTGGGAAGAATGTCCCTTACATTGGTGATCAGTGGGAAGAATGTCCCTTACATTGGTGATCAGTGGGAAGAATGTCCCTTACATTGGTGGTCAGTGGGAAGAATGTCCCTTACATTGGTGATCAGTGGGAAGAATGTTCCTTACATTGGTGATCAGTGGGAAGAATGTCCCTTACATTGGTGATCAGTGAGAAGAATGTCCCTTACATTGGTGATCAGTGAGAAGAATGTCCCTTACATTGGTGATCAGTGGGAAGAATGTTCCTTACATTGGTGATCAGTGGGAAGAATGTCCCTTACATTGGTGATCAGTGAGAAGAATGTTCCTTACATTGGTGATCAGTGGGAAGAATGTTCCTTACATTGGTGATCAGTGGGAAGAATGTCCCTTACATTGGTGATCAGTGGGAAGAATGTCCCTTACATTGGTTGTCAGTGGGAAGAATGCTTCTTATATTGGTGATCAGTGGGAAGAATGTCCCTTACATTGGTGCTCAGTAGGAAGAATGTTCCTTACATTGGTGATCAGTGAGAAGAATGTCCCTTACATTGGTGATCAGTGGGAAGAATGTCCCTTACATTGGTTGTCAGTGGGAAGAATGCTTCTTATATTGGTGATCAGTGGGAAGAATGTCCCTTACATTGGTGATCAGTGGGAAGAATGCTTCTTATATTGGTGATCAGTGGGAAGAATGTCCCTTACATTGGTGATCAGTGGGAAGAATGTCCCTTACATTGGTGATCAGTGGGAAGAATGCTCCTTACATTGGTGATCAGTGGGAGGAATGTTCCTTACATTGGTGATCAGTGGGAAGAATGTTCCTTACATTGGTGATCAGTGGGAAGATTGTCCCTTACATTGGTGATCAGTGGGAAGAATGCTCCTTACATTGGTGATCAGTGGGAAGAATGTCCCTTACATTGGTGATCAGTGGGAGGAATGTTCCTTACATTGGTGATCAGTGGGAAGAATGTCCCTACATTGGTGATCAGTGGGAAGAATGTCCCTTACATTGGTGATCAGTGGGAAGAATGCTTCTTATATTGGTGATCAGTGGGAAGAATGTCCCTTACATTGGTGATCAGTGGGAAGAATGCTTCTTATATTGGTGATCAGTGGGAAGAATGTCCCTTACATTGGTGATCAGTGGGAAGAATGTCCCTTACATTGGTGATCAGTGGGAAGAATGCTCCTTACATTGGTGATCAGTGGGAAGAATGTCTCTTACATTGGTGATCAGTGGGAAGATTGTCCCTTACATTGGTGATCAGTGGGAAGAATGTCCCTTACATTGGTGATCAGTGGGAAGAATGTCTCTTACATTGGTGATCAGTGGGAAGAATGCTCCTTACATTGGTGGTCAGTGGGAAGAATGTCCCTTACATTGGTGATCAGTGGGAAGAATGTCCCTTACATTGGTGATCAGTGGGAAGAATGTTCCTTACATTGGTGATCAGTGGGAAGAATGTCCCTTACATTGGTGATCAGTGAGAAGAATGTCCCTTACATTGGTGATCAGTGGGAAGAATGCTCCTTACATTGGTGATCAGTGGGAAGAATGCTCCTTACATTGGTGATCAGTGGGAAGAATGTCCCTTACATTGGTGATCAGTGGGAAGAATGTCCCTTACATTGGTGATCAGTGTGAAGAATGTTCCTTACATTGGTGATCAGTGGGAAGAATGTTCCTTACATTGGTGATCAGTGTGAAGAATGTCCCTTACATTGGTGATCAGTGGGAAGAATGCTCCTTACATTGGTGGTCAGTGGGAAGAATGTCCCTTACATTGGTGATCAGTGGGAAGAATGCTCCTTACATTGGTGATCAGTGGGAAGAATGTTCCTTACATTGGTGATCAGTGGGAAGAATGTCTCTTACATTGGTGATCAGTGTGAAGAATGTCCCTTACATTGGTGATCAGTGGGAAGAATGTCCCTTACATTGGTGATCAGTGGGAAGAATGTCCCTTACATTGGTGATCAGTGGGAAGAATGTCCCTTACATTGGTGATCAGTGGGAAGAATGTTCCTTACATTGGTGGTCAGTGGGAAGAATGTTCCTTACATTGGTGGTCAGTGGGAAGAATGTCCCTTACATTGGTGATCAGTGAGAAGAATGTCCCTTACATTGGTGATCAGTGTGAAGAATGTCCCTTACATTGGTGATCAGTGGGAAGAATGTTCCTTACATTGGTGGTCAGTGGGAAGAATGTTCCTTACATTGGTGGTCAGTGGGAAGAATGTCCCTTACATTGGTGATCAGTGGGAAGAATGTCCCTTACATTGGTGATCAGTGGGAAGAATGTCCCTTACATTGGTGATCAGTGGGAAGAATGTCCCTTACATTGGTGATCAGTGGGAAGAATGTCCCTTACATTGGTGATCAGTGGGAAGAATGTCCCTTACATTGGTGATCAGTGGGAAGAATGTCCCTTACATTGGTGATCAGTGGGAAGAATGCTCCTTACATTGGTGATCAGTGGGAAGAATGTTCCTTACATTGGTGATCAGTGGGAAGAATGTCCCTTACATTGGTGATCAGTGGGAAGAATGTTCCTTACATTGGTGATCAGTGTGAAGAATGTCCCTTACATTGGTGATCAGTGGGAAGAATGTTCCTTACATTGGTGGTCAGTGGGAAGAATGTTCCTTACATTGGTGGTCAGTGGGAAGAATGTCCCTTACATTGGTGATCAGTGGGAAGAATGTCCCTTACATTGGTGATCAGTGGGAAGAATATCCCTTACATTGGTGATCAGTGGGAAGAATGTCCCTTACATTGGTGGTCAGTGGGAAGAATGTCCCTTACATTGGTGATCAGTGGGAAGAATGTTCCTTACATTGGTGGTCAGTGGGAAGAATGTTCCTTACATTGGTGGTCAGTGGGAAGAATGTCCCTTACATTGGTGATCAGTGGGAAGAATGTCCCTTACATTGGTGATCAGTAGGAAGAATGTCCCTTACATTGGTGGTCAGTGGGAAGAATGTCCCTTACATTGGTGATCAGTGGGAAGAATGTTCCTTACATTGGTGATCAGTGGGAAGAATGTCCCTTACATTGGTGATCAGTGAGAAGAATGTCCCTTACATTGGTGATCAGTGAGAAGAATGTCCCTTACATTGGTGATCAGTGGGAAGAATGTTCCTTACATTGGTGATCAGTGGGAAGAATGTCCCTTACATTGGTGATCAGTGAGAAGAATGTTCCTTACATTGGTGATCAGTGGGAAGAATGTTCCTTACATTGGTGATCAGTGGGAAGAATGTCCCTTACATTGGTGATCAGTGGGAAGAATGTCCCTTACATTGGTGATCAGTGGGAAGAATGTCCCTTACATTGGTGATCAGTGGGAAGAATGTCCCTTACATTGGTGATCAGTGAGAAGAATGTCCCTTACATTGGTGATCAGTGGGAAGAATGTCCCTTACATTGGTTGTCAGTGGGAAGAATGCTTCTTATATTGGTGATCAGTGGGAAGAATGTCCCTTACATTGGTGATCAGTGGGAAGAATGTCCCTTACATTGGTGCTCAGTAGGAAGAATGTTCCTTACATTGGTGATCAGTGAGAAGAATGTCCCTTACATTGGTGATCAGTGGGAAGAATGTCCCTTACATTGGTTGTCAGTGGGAAGAATGCTTCTTACATTGGTGCTCAGTAGGAAGAATGTTCCTTACATTGGTGATCAGTGGGAAGAATGTCCCTTACATTGGTGATCAGTGGGAAGAATGTCCCTTACATTGGTGATCAGTGAGAAGAATGTTCCTTACATTGGTGATCAGTGGGAAGAATGCTCCTTACATTGGTGATCAGTGGGAAGAATGTCCCTTACATTGGTGGTCAGTGGGAAGAATGTCCCTTACATTGGTGATCAGTGGGAAGAATGTCCCTACATTGGTGATCAGTGGGAAGAATGTCCCTTACATTGGTGATCAGTGGGAAGAATGTCCCTTACATTGGTGATCAGTGGGAAGAATGTTCCTTACATTGGTGGTCAGTGGGAAGAATGTCCCTTACATTGGTGATCAGTGAGAAGAATGTCCCTTACATTGGTGATCAGTGGGAAGAATGTCCCTTACATTGGTGATAAGTTGGAAGAATGTTCCTTACATTGGTGGTCAGTGGGAAGAATGTCCCTTACATTGGTGATCAGTGGGAAGAATGTCCCTTACATTGGTGATAAGTGGGAAGAATGTTCCTTACATTGGTGATCAGTGGGAAGAATGTCCCTTACATTGGTGATCAGTGAGAAGAATGTCCCTTACATTGGTGGTCAGTGGGAAGAATGTTCCTTACATTGGTTGTCAGTGGGAAGAATGTTCCTTACATTGGTGGTCAGTGGGAAGAATGTCCCTTACATTGGTTGTCAGTGGGAAGAATGTTCCTTACATTGGTGATCAGTGGGAAGAATGTCCCTTACATTGGTGATCAGTGGGAAGAATGTCCCTTACATTGGTGATCAGTGGGAAGAATGTTCCTTACATTGGTGATAAGTTGGAAGAATGTTCCTTACATTGGTGGTCAGTGGGAAGAATGTCCCTTACATTGGTGGTCAGTGAGAAGAATGTCCCTTACATTGGTGGTCAGTGGGAAGAATGTCCCTTACATTGGTTGTCAGTGGGAAGAATGTCCCTTACATTGGTGGTCAGTGAGAAGAATGTCCCTTACATTGGTGGTCAGTGGGAAGAATGTCCCTTACATTGGTTGTCAGTGGGAAGAATGTTCCTTACATTGGTGGTCAGTGGGAAGAATGTCCCTTACATTGGTGATCAGTGGGAAGAATGTCCCTTACATTGGTGATCAGTGGGAAGAATGTTCCTTACATTGGTGATCAGTGAGAAGAATGTCCCTTACATTGGTGATCAGTGAGAAGAATGTCCCTTACATTGGTGGTCAGTGGGAAGAATGTTCCTTACATTGGTTGTCAGTGGGAAGAATGTTCCTTACATTGGTGGTCAGTGGGAAGAATGTCCCTTACATTGGTGATCAGTGGGAAGAATGTCCCTTACATTGGTGATCAGTGGGAAGAATGTTCCTTACATTGGTGGTCAGTGGGAAGAATGTCCCTTACATTGGTGATCAGTGGGAAGAATGTCCCTTACATTGGTGATCAGTGGGAAGAATGTTCCTTACATTGGTGGTCAGTGGGAAGAATGTTCCTTACATTGGTGGTCAGTGGGAAGAATGTCCCTTACATTGGTTGTCAGTGGGAAGAATGTCCCTTACATTGGTGATCAGTGGGAAGAATGTCCCTTACATTGGTGATCAGTGGGAAGAATGTCCCTTACATTGGTGATCAGTGGGAAGAATGTTCCTTACATTGGTGGTCAGTGGGAAGAATGTTCCTTACATTGGTGATCAGTGGGAAGAATGTCCCTTACATTGGTGGTAAGTGGGAAGAATGTTCCTTACATTGGTGGTCAGTGGGAAGAATGTCCCTTACATTGGTGATCAGTGGGAAGAATGTCCCTTACATTGGTGATCAGTGGGAAGAATGTTCCTTACATTGGTGGTCAGTGGGAAGAATGTCCCTTACATTGGTGATCAGTGGGAAGAATGATCCTTACATTGGTGATCAGTGGGAAGAATGTCCCTTACATTGGTGATCAGTGAGAAGAATGTCCCTTACATTGGTGGTCAGTGGGAAGAATGTTCCTTACATTGGTTGTCAGTGGGAAGAATGTTCCTTACATTGGTGGTCAGTGGGAAGAATGTCCCTTACATTGGTGCTCAGTAGGAAGAATGTTCCTTACATTGGTGATCAGTGAGAAGAATGTCCCTTACATTGGTGATCAGTGGGAAGAATGTCCCTTACATTGGTTGTCAGTGGGAAGAATGCTTCTTATATTGGTGATCAGTGGGAAGAATGTCCCTTACATTGGTGATCAGTGGGAAGAATGCTTCTTATATTGGTGATCAGTGGGAAGAATGTCCCTTACATTGGTGATCAGTGGGAAGAATGTCCCTTACATTGGTGATCAGTGGGAAGAATGTCCCTTACATTGGTGATCAGTGGGAAGAATGCTCCTTACATTGGTGATCAGTGGGAGGAATGTTCCTTACATTGGTGATCAGTGGGAAGAATGTCCCTACATTGGTGATCAGTGGGAAGAATGTCCCTTACATTGGTGATCAGTGGGAGGAATGTTCCTTACATTGGTGATCAGTGGGAAGAATGTCCCTACATTGGTGATCAGTGGGAAGAATGTCCCTTACATTGGTGATCAGTGGGAAGAATGCTTCTTATATTGGTGATCAGTGGGAAGAATGTCCCTTACATTGGTGATCAGTGGGAAGAATGCTTCTTATATTGGTGATCAGTGGGAAGAATGTCCCTTACATTGGTGATCAGTGGGAAGAATGTCCCTTACATTGGTGATCAGTGGGAAGAATGCTCCTTACATTGGTGATCAGTGGGAAGAATGTCTCTTACATTGGTGATCAGTGGGAAGATTGTCCCTTACATTGGTGATCAGTGGGAAGAATGTCCCTTACATTGGTGATCAGTGGGAAGAATGTCTCTTACATTGGTGATCAGTGGGAAGAATGCTCCTTACATTGGTGGTCAGTGGGAAGAATGTCCCTTATATTGGTGATCAGTGGGAAGAATGTCCCTTACATTGGTGATCAGTGGGAAGAATGTTCCTTACATTGGTGATCAGTGGGAAGAATGTCCCTTACATTGGTGATCAGTGAGAAGAATGTCCCTTACATTGGTGATCAGTGGGAAGAATGCTCCTTACATTGGTGATCAGTGGGAAGAATGCTCCTTACATTGGTGATCAGTGGGAAGAATGTCCCTTACATTGGTGATCAGTGGGAAGAATGTCCCTTACATTGGTGATCAGTGTGAAGAATGTTCCTTACATTGGTGATCAGTGGGAAGAATGTTCCTTACATTGGTGATCAGTGTGAAGAATGTCCCTTACATTGGTGATCAGTGGGAAGAATGCTCCTTACATTGGTGGTCAGTGGGAAGAATGTCCCTTACATTGGTGATCAGTGGGAAGAATGCTCCTTACATTGGTGATCAGTGGGAAGAATGTTCCTTACATTGGTGATCAGTGGGAAGAATGTCTCTTACATTGGTGATCAGTGTGAAGAATGTCCCTTACATTGGTGATCAGTGGGAAGAATGTCCCTTACATTGGTGATCAGTGGGAAGAATGTCCCTTACATTGGTGATCAGTGGGAAGAATGTCCCTTACATTGGTGATCAGTGGGAAGAATGTTCCTTACATTGGTGGTCAGTGGGAAGAATGTTCCTTACATTGGTGGTCAGTGGGAAGAATGTCCCTTACATTGGTGATCAGTGAGAAGAATGTCCCTTACATTGGTGATCAGTGTGAAGAATGTCCCTTACATTGGTGATCAGTGGGAAGAATGTTCCTTACATTGGTGGTCAGTGGGAAGAATGTTCCTTACATTGGTGGTCAGTGGGAAGAATGTCCCTTACATTGGTGATCAGTGGGAAGAATGTCCCTTACATTGGTGATCAGTGGGAAGAATGTCCCTTACATTGGTGATCAGTGGGAAGAATGTCCCTTACATTGGTGATCAGTGGGAAGAATGTCCCTTACATTGGTGATCAGTGGGAAGAATGTCCCTTACATTGGTGATCAGTGGGAAGAATGTCCCTTACATTGGTGATCAGTGGGAAGAATGCTCCTTACATTGGTGATCAGTGGGAAGAATGTTCCTTACATTGGTGATCAGTGAGAAGAATGTCCCTTACATTGGTGATCAGTGGGAAGAATGTTCCTTACATTGGTGATCAGTGGGAAGAATGTTCCTTACATTGGTGATCAGTGGGAAGAATGTCCCTTACATTGGTGATCAATGGGAAGAATGTCCCTTACATTGGTGATCAGTGAGAAGAATGTCCCTTACATTGGTGATCAGTGGGAAGAATGTCCCTTACATTGGTTGTCAGTGGGAAGAATGCTTCTTATATTGGTGATCAGTGGGAAGAATGTCCCTTACATTGGTGATCAGTGGGAAGAATGTCCCTTACATTGGTGATCAGTGGGAAGAATGTTCCTTACATTGGTGATCAGTGGGAAGAATGTTCCTTACATTGGTGATCAGTGGGAAGAATGTTCCTTACATTGGTGATCAGTGGGAAGAATGTCCCTTACATTGGTGATCAGTGGGAAGAATGTCCCTTACATTGGTGATCAGTGGGAAGAATGTTCCTTACATTGGTGATCAGTGGGAAGAATGTTCCTTACATTGGTGATCAGTGGGAAGAATGTCCCTTACATTGGTGATCAGTGGGAAGAATGTTCCTTACATTGGTGGTCAGTGGGAAGAATGTTCCTTACATTGGTGGTCAGTGGGAAGAATGTCCCTTACATTGGTGATCAGTGAGAAGAATGTCCCTTACATTGGTGATCAGTGTGAAGAATGTCCCTTACATTGGTGATCAGTGGGAAGAATGTTCCTTACATTGGTGGTCAGTGGGAAGAATGTTCCTTACATTGGTGGTCAGTGGGAAGAATGTCCCTTACATTGGTGATCAGTGGGAAGAATGTCCCTTACATTGGTGATCAGTGGGAAGAATGTCCCTTACATTGGTGATCAGTGGGAAGAATGTCCCTTACATTGGTGATCAGTGGGAAGAATGTCCCTTACATTGGTGATCAGTGGGAAGAATGTCCCTTACATTGGTGATCAGTGGGAAGAATGTCCCTTACATTGGTGATCAGTGGGAAGAATGCTCCTTACATTGGTGATCAGTGGGAAGAATGTTCCTTACATTGGTGATCAGTGAGAAGAATGTCCCTTACATTGGTGATCAGTGGGAAGAATGTTCCTTACATTGGTGATCAGTGGGAAGAATGTTCCTTACATTGGTGATCAGTGGGAAGAATGTCCCTTACATTGGTGATCAATGGGAAGAATGTCCCTTACATTGGTGATCAGTGAGAAGAATGTCCCTTACATTGGTGATCAGTGGGAAGAATGTCCCTTACATTGGTTGTCAGTGGGAAGAATGCTTCTTATATTGGTGATCAGTGGGAAGAATGTCCCTTACATTGGTGATCAGTGGGAAGAATGTCCCTTACATTGGTGATCAGTGGGAAGAATGTTCCTTACATTGGTGATCAGTGGGAAGAATGTTCCTTACATTGGTGATCAGTGGGAAGAATGTCCCTTACATTGGTGATCAGTGAGAAGAATGTCCCTTACATTGGTGATCAGTGGGAAGAATGTCCCTTACATTGGTGATCAGTGGGAAGAATGTCCCTTACATTGGTGATCAGTGGGAAGAATGTCCCTTACATTGGTGGTCAGTGGGAAGAATGTCCCTTACATTGGTGATCAGTGGGAAGAATGTCCCTTACATTGGTGGTCAGTGGGAAGAATGCTCCTTACATTGGTGATCAGTGGGAAGAATGTCCCTTACATTGGTGATCAGTGGGAAGAATGTTCCTTACATTGGTGATCAGTGGGAAGAATGTCCCTTACATTGGTGATCAATGGGAAGAATGTCCCTTACATTGGTGATCAGTGAGAAGAATGTCCCTTACATTGGTGATCAGTGGGAAGAATGCTCCTTACATTGGTGGTCAGTGAGAAGAATGTCCCTTACATTGGTGGTCAGTGGGAAGAATGTTCCTTACATTGGTGGTCAGTGGGAAGAATGTCCCTTACATTGGTTGTCAGTGGGAAGAATGTTCGTTACATTGGTGATCAGTGGGAAGAATGTCCCTTACATTGGTGATCAGTGAGAAGAATGCTCCTTACATTGGTGATCAGTGGGAAGAATGCTCCTTACATTGGTGATCAGTGGGAAGAATGTTCCTTACATTGGTGATCAGTGGGAAGAATGCTCCTTACATTGGTGATCAGTGGGAAGAATGTCCCTTACATTGGTGGTCAGTGGGAAGAATGTCCCTTACATTGGTGATCAGTGGGAAGAATGTCCCTTACATTGGTGGTCAGTGGGAAGAATGCTCCTTACATTGGTGATCAGTGAGAAGAATGTCCCTTACATTGGTGATCAGTGGGAAGAATGTCTCTTACATTGGTGATCAGTGGGAAGAATGCTCCTTACATTGGTGATCAGTGGGAAGAATGTTCCTTACATTGGTGATCAGTGGGAAGAATGCTCCTTACATTGGTGATCAGTGGGAAGAATGTCCCTTACATTGGTGGTCAGTGGGAAGAATGTCCCTTACATTGGTGATCAGTGGGAAGAATGTTCCTTACATTGGTGATCAGTGGGAAGAATGCTCCTTACATTGGTGGTCAGTGGGAAGAATGCTCCTTACATTGGTGATCAGTGGGAAGAATGCTCCTTACATTGGTGATCAGTGGGAAGAATGCTCCTTACATTGGTGGTCAGTGGGAAGAATGTCCCTTACATTGGTGATCAGTGGGAAGAATGTCCCTTACATTGGTGATCAGTGGGAAGAATGTCCCTTACATTGGTGATCAGTGGGAAGAATGTCCCTTACATTGGTGATCAGTGGGAAGAATGTCCCTTACATTGGTGATCAGTGAGAAGAATGCTCCTTACATTGGTGGTCAGTGGGAAGAATGTTCCTTACATTGGTGATCAGTGGGAAGAATGCTCCTTACATTGGTGATCAGTGGGAAGAATGCTCCTTACATTGGTGGTCAGTGGGAAGAATGCTTCTTATATTGGTGATCAGTGGGAAGAATGCTCCTTACATTGGTGATCAGTGGGAAGAATGCTCCTTACATTGGTGGTCAGTGGGAAGAATGCTCCTTACATTGGTGATCAGTGGGAAGAATGCTCCTTACATTGGTGGTCAGTGGGAAGAATGCTCCTTACATTGGTGATCAGTGGGAAGAATGTTCCTTACATTGGTGGTCAGTGAGAAGAATGCTCCTTACATTGGTGATCAGTGGGAAGAATGTCCCTTACATTGGTGGTCAGTGGGAAGAATGTCCCTTACATTGGTGATCAGTGGGAAGAATGTCCCTTACATTGGTGATCAGTGGGAAGAATGTTCCTTACATTGGTGATCAGTGGGAAGAATGTCCCTTACATTGGTGATCAGTGGGAAGAATGTTCCTTACATTGGTGGTCAGTGAGAAGAATGTTCCTTACATTGGTGATCAGTGAGAAGAATGCTCCTTACATTGGTGGTCAGTGGGAAGAATGCTCCTTACATTGGTGATCAGTGGGAAGAATGCTTCTTACATTGGTGATCAGTGGGAAGAATGCTCCTTACATTGGTGGTCAGTGGGAAGAATGTCCCTTACATTGGTGATCAGTGGGAAGAATGTCCCTTACATTGGTGATCAGTGGGAAGAATGTCCCTTACATTGGTGATCAGTGGGAAGAATGTCCCTTACATTGGTGATCAGTGGGAAGAATGCTCCTTACATTGGTGGTCAGTGGGAAGAATGCTCCTTACATTGGTGATCAGTGGGAAGAATGCTCCTTACATTGGTGGTCAGTGGGAAGAATGCTTCTTATATTGGTGATCAGTGGGAAGAATGCTCCTTACATTGGTGATCAGTGGGAAGAATGCTCCTTACATTGGTGGTCAGTGGGAAGAATGCTCCTTACATTGGTGATCAGTGGGAAGAATGTTCCTTACATTGGTGATCAGTGGGAAGAATGTCTCTTACATTGGTGATCAGTGGGAAGAATGTCCCTTACATTGGTGATCAGTGGGAAGAATGTCCCTTACATTGGTGATCAGTGGGAAGAATGTCCCTTACATTGGTGGTCAGTGGGAAGAATGTTCCTTACATTGGTGGTCAGTGGGAAGAATGTTCCTTACATTGGTGATCAGTGGGAAGAATGCTCCTTACATTGGTGATCAGTGGGAAGAATGCTCCTTACATTGGTGATCAGTGGGAAGAATGTTCCTTACATTGGTGGTCAGTGGGAAGAATGTCCCTTACATTGGTGATCAGTGGGAAGAATGTCTCTTACATTGGTAATCAGTGAGAAGAATGCTCCTTACATTGGTGATCAGTGGGAAGAATGTCCCTTACATTGGTGATCAGTGGGAAGAATGTCCCTTACATTGGTGGTCAGTGGGAAGAATGTTCCTTACATTGGTTGTCAGTGGGAAGAATGTTCCTTACATTGGTGGTCAGTGGGAAGAATGTCCCTTACATTGGTGATCAGTGGGAAGAATGTCCCTTACATTGGTGATCAGTGGGAAGAATGTTCCTTACATTGGTGGTCAGTGGGAAGAATGTCCCTTACATTGGTGATCAGTGGGAAGAAGGTCCCTTACATTGGTGGTCAGTGGGAAGAATGTTCCTTACATTGGTGGTCAGTGGGAAGAATGTCCCTTACATTGGTGATCAGTGGGAAGAATGTCCCTTACATTGGTGATCAGTGGGAAGAATGTTCCTTACATTGGTGGTCAGTGGGAAGAATGTCCCTTACATTGGTGATCAGTGGGAAGAAGGTCCCTTACATTGGTGGTCAGTGGGAAGAATGTTCCTTACATTGGTGGTCAGTGGGAAGAATGTTCCTTACATTGGTTGTCAGTGGGAAGAATGTTCCTTACATTGGTGGTCAGTGGGAAGAATGTCCCTTACATTGGTGATCAGTGGGAAGAATGTCCCTTACATTGGTGATCAGTGGGAAGAATGTTCCTTACATTGGTTGTCAGTGAGAAGAATATCCCTATCATTGGTGGTCAGTGGGAAGAATGTCCCTTACATTGGTGATCAGTGGGAAGAATGTTCCTTACATTGGTGGTCAGTGGGAAGAATGTCCCTTACATTGGTGGTCAGTGGGAAGAATGTCCCTTACATTGGTGATCAGTGGGAAGAATGTCCCTTACATTGGTGGTCAGTGGGAAGAATGTTCCTTACATTGGTGGTCAGTGGGAAGAATGTCCCTTACATTGGTGATCAGTGGGAAGAATGTCCCTTACATTGGTGATCAGTGGGAAGAATGTTCCTTACATTGGTGGTCAGTGGGAAGAATGTCCCTTACATTGGTGGTCAGTGGGAAGAATGTCCCTTACATTGGTGATCAGTGGGAAGAATGTCCCTTACATTGGTGATCAGTGAGAAGAATGTCCCTTACATTGGTGGTCAGTGGGAAGAATGTTCCTTACATTGGTTGTCAGTGGGAAGAATGTTCCTTACATTGGTGGTCAGTGGGAAGAATGTCCCTTACATTGGTGATCAGTGGGAAGAATGTCCCTTACATTGGTGATCAGTGGGAAGAATGTTCCTTACATTGGTGGTCAGTGGGAAGAATGTCCCTTACATTGGTGATCAGTGGGAAGAATGTTCCTTACATTGGTTGTCAGTGAGAAGAATATCCCTATCATTGGTGGTCAGTGAGAAGAATGCTCCTTACATTGGTGGTCAGTGGGAAGAATGTCCCTTACATTGGTGATCAGTGGGAAGAATGTTCCTTACATTGGTGATCAGTGGGAAGAATGTCCCTTACATTGGTGATCAGTGGGAAGAATGTCCCTTACATTGGTGATCAGTGGGAAGAATGTCCCTTACATTGGTGATCAGTGAGAAGAATGTTCCTTACATTGGTGATCAGTGGGAAGAATGTCCCTTACATTGGTGATCAGTGGGAAGAATGTTCCTTACATTGGTGATCAGTGGGAAGAATGTCCCTTACATTGGTGATCAGTGAGAAGAATGTCCCTTACATTGGTGATCAATGGGAAGAATGTCCCTTACATTGGTGATCAGTGAGAAGAATGTCCCTTACATTGGTGATCAGTGGGAAGAATGTCCCTTACATTGGTTGTCAGTGGGAAGAATGCTTCTTATATTGGTGATCAGTGGGAAGAATGTCCCTTACATTGGTGATCAGTGGGAAGAATGTTCCTTACATTGGTGATCAGTGGGAAGAATGTCCCTTACATTGGTGCTCAGTAGGAAGAATGTTCCTTACATTGGTGATCAGTGGGAAGAATGTCCCTTACATTGGTGATCAGTGGGAAGAATGTTCCTTACATTGGTGATCAGTGGGAAGAATGTCCCTTACATTGGTGATCAGTGGGAAGAATGTCCCTTACATTGGTGATCAGTGAGAAGAATGTTCCTTACATTGGTGATCAGTGGGAAGAATGTCCCTACATTGGTGATCAGTGGGAAGAATGTTCCTTACATTGGTGATCAGTGGGAAGAATGTCCCTTACATTGGTGATCAGTGAGAAGAATGTTCCTTACATTGGTGATCAGTGGGAAGAATGTCCCTACATTGGTGATCAGTGGGAAGAATGTCCCTTACATTGGTGATCAGTGGGAAGAATGTCCCTACATTGGTGATCAGTGGGAAGAATGTCCCTTACATTGGTGATCAGTGGGAAGAATGTCCCTTACATTGGTGGTCAGTGGGAAGAATGTCCCTTACATTGGTGATCAGTGGGAAGAATGTCCCTTACATTGGTGATCAGTGGGAAGAATGTTCCTTACATTGGTGGTCAGTGGGAAGAATGTCCCTTACATTGGTGATCAGTGAGAAGAATGTCCCTTACATTGGTGATCAGTGGGAAGAATGTCCCTTACATTGGTGATAAGTTGGAAGAATGTTCCTTACATTGGTGGTCAGTGGGAAGAATGTCCCTTACATTGGTGATCAGTGGGAAGAATGTCCCTTACATTGGTGATAAGTGGGAAGAATGTCCCTTACATTGGTGATCAGTGAGAAGAATGTCCCTTACATTGGTGATCAGTGGGAAGAATGTCCCTTACATTGGTGATAAGTTGGAAGAATGTTCCTTACATTGGTGGTCAGTGGGAAGAATGTCCCTTACATTGGTGATCAGTGAGAAGAATGTCCCTTACATTGGTGGTCAGTGGGAAGAATGTTCCTTACATTGGTTGTCAGTGGGAAGAATGTTCCTTACATTGGTGGTCAGTGGGAAGAATGTCCCTTACATTGGTGATCAGTGGGAAGAATGTCCCTTACATTGGTGATCAGTGGGAAGAATGTTCCTTACATTGGTGGTCAGTGGGAAGAATGTCCCTTACATTGGTGATCAGTGGGAAGAATGTCCCTTACATTGGTGATAAGTTGGAAGAATGTCCCTTACATTGGTGATCAGTGGGAAGAATGTCCCTTACATTGGTGATCAGTGGGAAGAATGTCCCTTACATTGGTGGTCAGTGGGAAGAATGTTCCTTACATTGGTGGTCAGTGGGAAGAATGTCCCTTACATTGGTGATCAGTGGGAAGAATGTCCCTTACATTGGTGATCAGTGGGAAGAATGTTCCTTACATTGGTGGTCAGTGGGAAGAATGTCCCTTACATTGGTGATCAGTGGGAAGAATGATCCTTACATTGGTGATCAGTGGGAAGAATGTCCCTTACATTGGTGATCAGTGAGAAGAATGTCCCTTACATTGGTGGTCAGTGGGAAGAATGTTCCTTACATTGGTTGTCAGTGGGAAGAATGTTCCTTACATTGGTGGTCAGTGGGAAGAATGTCCCTTACATTGGTGGTCAGTGGGAAGAATGTCCCTTACATTGGTGATCAGTGGGAAGAATGTTCCTTACATTGGTTGTCAGTGAGAAGAATATCCCTATCATTGGTGGTCAGTGGGAAGAATGTCCCTTACATTGGTGATCAGTGGGAAGAATGTCCCTTACATTGGTGATCAGTGGGAAGAATGTCCCTTACATTGGTGATCAGTGGGAAGAATGTCCCTTACATTGGTGATCAGTGGGAAGAATGTCCCTTACATTGGTGATCAGTGGGAAGAATGTCCCTTACATTGGTGATCAGTGGGAAGAATGCTCCTTACATTGGTGATCAGTGGGAAGAATGTTCCTTACATTGGTGATCAGTGAGAAGAATGTCCCTTACATTGGTGATCAGTGGGAAGAATGTTCCTTACATTGGTGATCAGTGGGAAGAATGTTCCTTACATTGGTGATCAGTGGGAAGAATGTCCCTTACATTGGTGATCAATGGGAAGAATGTCCCTTACATTGGTGATCAGTGAGAAGAATGTCCCTTACATTGGTGATCAGTGGGAAGAATGTCCCTTACATTGGTTGTCAGTGGGAAGAATGCTTCTTATATTGGTGATCAGTGGGAAGAATGTCCCTTACATTGGTGATCAGTGGGAAGAATGTCCCTTACATTGGTGATCAGTGGGAAGAATGTTCCTTACATTGGTGATCAGTGGGAAGAATGTTCCTTACATTGGTGATCAGTGGAAAGAATGTCCCTTACATTGGTGATCAGTGAGAAGAATGTCCCTTACATTGGTGATCAGTGGGAAGAATGTCCCTTACATTGGTGATCAGTGGGAAGAATGTCCCTTACATTGGTGATCAGTGGGAAGAATGTCCCTTACATTGGTGGTCAGTGGGAAGAATGTCCCTTACATTGGTGATCAGTGGGAAGAATGTCCCTTACATTGGTGGTCAGTGGGAAGAATGCTCCTTACATTGGTGATCAGTGGGAAGAATGTCCCTTACATTGGTGATCAGTGGGAAGAATGTTCCTTACATTGGTGATCAGTGGGAAGAATGTCCCTTACATTGGTGATCAATGGGAAGAATGTCCCTTACATTGGTGATCAGTGAGAAGAATGTCCCTTACATTGGTGATCAGTGGGAAGAATGCTCCTTACATTGGTGGTCAGTGAGAAGAATGTCCCTTACATTGGTGGTCAGTGGGAAGAATGTTCCTTACATTGGTGGTCAGTGGGAAGAATGTCCCTTACATTGGTTGTCAGTGGGAAGAATGTTCCTTACATTGGTGATCAGTGGGAAGAATGTCCCTTACATTGGTGATCAGTGAGAAGAATGCTCCTTACATTGGTGATCAGTGGGAAGAATGCTCCTTACATTGGTGATCAGTGGGAAGAATGTTCCTTACATTGGTGATCAGTGGGAAGAATGCTCCTTACATTGGTGATCAGTGGGAAGAATGTCCCTTACATTGGTGGTCAGTGGGAAGAATGTCCCTTACATTGGTGATCAGTGGGAAGAATGTTCCTTACATTGGTGATCAGTGGGAAGAATGTCCCTTACATTGGTGATCAATGGGAAGAATGTCCCTTACATTGGTGATCAGTGAGAAGAATGTCCCTTACATTGGTGATCAGTGGGAAGAATGCTCCTTACATTGGTGGTCAGTGAGAAGAATGTCCCTTACATTGGTGGTCAGTGGGAAGAATGTTCCTTACATTGGTGGTCAGTGGGAAGAATGTCCCTTACATTGGTTGTCAGTGGGAAGAATGTTCGTTACATTGGTGATCAGTGGGAAGAATGTCCCTTACATTGGTGATCAGTGAGAAGAATGCTCCTTACATTGGTGATCAGTGGGAAGAATGCTTCTTACATTGGTGATCAGTGGGAAGAATGTTCCTTACATTGGTGATCAGTGGGAAGAATGCTCCTTACATTGGTGATCAGTGGGAAGAATGTCCCTTACATTGGTGGTCAGTGGGAAGAATGTCCCTTACATTGGTGATCAGTGGGAAGAATGTCCCTTACATTGGTGGTCAGTGGGAAGAATGCTCCTTACATTGGTGATCAGTGAGAAGAATGTCCCTTACATTGGTGATCAGTGGGAAGAATGTCTCTTACATTGGTGATCAGTGGGAAGAATGCTCCTTACATTGGTGATCAGTGGGAAGAATGTTCCTTACATTGGTGATCAGTGGGAAGAATGCTCCTTACATTGGTGATCAGTGGGAAGAATGTCCCTTACATTGGTGGTCAGTGGGAAGAATGTCCCTTACATTGGTGATCAGTGGGAAGAATGTTCCTTACATTGGTGATCAGTGGGAAGAATGCTCCTTACATTGGTGGTCAGTGGGAAGAATGCTCCTTACATTGGTGATCAGTGGGAAGAATGCTCCTTACATTGGTGATCAGTGGGAAGAATGCTCCTTACATTGGTGGTCAGTGGGAAGAATGTCCCTTACATTGGTGATCAGTGGGAAGAATGTCCCTTACATTGGTGATCAGTGGGAAGAATGTCCCTTACATTGGTGATCAGTGGGAAGAATGTCCCTTACATTGGTGATCAGTGGGAAGAATGTCCCTTACATTGGTGATCAGTGAGAAGAATGCTCCTTACATTGGTGGTCAGTGGGAAGAATGTTCCTTACATTGGTGATCAGTGGGAAGAATGCTCCTTACATTGGTGATCAGTGGGAAGAATGCTCCTTACATTGGTGGTCAGTGGGAAGAATGCTCCTTACATTGGTGATCAGTGGGAAGAATGCTCCTTACATTGGTGGTCAGTGGGAAGAATGCTCCTTACATTGGTGATCAGTGGGAAGAATGTTCCTTACATTGGTGGTCAGTGAGAAGAATGCTCCTTACATTGGTGATCAGTGGGAAGAATGTCCCTTACATTGGTGGTCAGTGGGAAGAATGTCCCTTACATTGGTGATCAGTGGGAAGAATGTCCCTTACATTGGTGATCAGTGGGAAGAATGTTCCTTACATTGGTGATCAGTGGGAAGAATGTCCCTTACATTGGTGATCAGTGGGAAGAATGCTCCTTACATTGGTGGTCAGTGAGAAGAATGCTCCTTACATTGGTGATCAGTGGGAAGAATGTCCCTTACATTGGTGGTCAGTGGGAAGAATGTCCCTTACATTGGTGATCAGTGGGAAGAATGTCCCTTACATTGGTGATCAGTGGGAAGAATGTTCCTTACATTGGTGATCAGTGGGAAGAATGTCCCTTACATTGGTGATCAGTGGGAAGAATGTTCCTTACATTGGTGGTCAGTAGGAAGAATGATCCTTACATTGGTGATCAGTGAGAAGAATGCTCCTTACATTGGTGATCAGTGGGAAGAATGTTCCTTACATTGGTGATCAGTGGGAAGAATGTCCCTTACATTGGTGATCAGTGGGAAGAATGCTCCTTACATTGGTGGTCAGTGGGAAGAATGCTCCTTACATTGGTGATCAGTGGGAAGAATGCTTCTTACATTGGTGATCAGTGGGAAGAATGCTCCTTACATTGGTGGTCAGTGGGAAGAATGTCCCTTACATTGGTGATCAGTGGGAAGAATGTCCCTTACATTGGTGATCAGTGGGAAGAATGTCCCTTACATTGGTGATCAGTGGGAAGAATGTCCCTTACATTGGTGATCAGTGGGAAGAATGCTCCTTACATTGGTGGTCAGTGGGAAGAATGCTCCTTACATTGGTGATCAGTGGGAAGAATGCTCCTTACATTGGTGGTCAGTGGGAAGAATGCTTCTTATATTGGTGATCAGTGGGAAGAATGCTCCTTACATTGGTGATCAGTGGGAAGAATGCTCCTTACATTGGTGGTCAGTGGGAAGAATGCTCCTTACATTGGTGATCAGTGGGAAGAATGTTCCTTACATTGGTGATCAGTGGGAAGAATGTCTCTTACATTGGTGATCAGTGGGAAGAATGTCCCTTACATTGGTGATCAGTGGGAAGAATGTCCCTTACATTGGTGATCAGTGGGAAGAATGTCCCTTACATTGGTGGTCAGTGGGAAGAATGTTCCTTACATTGGTGGTCAGTGGGAAGAATGTTCCTTACATTGGTGATCAGTGGGAAGAATGCTCCTTACATTGGTGATCAGTGGGAAGAATGCTCCTTACATTGGTGATCAGTGGGAAGAATGTTCCTTACATTGGTGGTCAGTGGGAAGAATGTCCCTTACATTGGTGATCAGTGGGAAGAATGTCTCTTACATTGGTAATCAGTGAGAAGAATGCTCCTTACATTGGTGATCAGTGGGAAGAATGTCCCTTACATTGGTGATCAGTGGGAAGAATGTCCCTTACATTGGTGGTCAGTGGGAAGAATGTTCCTTACATTGGTTGTCAGTGGGAAGAATGTTCCTTACATTGGTGGTCAGTGGGAAGAATGTCCCTTACATTGGTGATCAGTGGGAAGAATGTCCCTTACATTGGTGATCAGTGGGAAGAATGTTCCTTACATTGGTGGTCAGTGGGAAGAATGTCCCTTACATTGGTGATCAGTGGGAAGAAGGTCCCTTACATTGGTGGTCAGTGGGAAGAATGTTCCTTACATTGGTGGTCAGTGGGAAGAATGTCCCTTACATTGGTGATCAGTGGGAAGAATGTCCCTTACATTGGTGATCAGTGGGAAGAATGTTCCTTACATTGGTGGTCAGTGGGAAGAATGTCCCTTACATTGGTGATCAGTGGGAAGAAGGTCCCTTACATTGGTGGTCAGTGGGAAGAATGTTCCTTACATTGGTGGTCAGTGGGAAGAATGTTCCTTACATTGGTTGTCAGTGGGAAGAATGTTCCTTACATTGGTGGTCAGTGGGAAGAATGTCCCTTACATTGGTGATCAGTGGGAAGAATGTCCCTTACATTGGTGATCAGTGGGAAGAATGTTCCTTACATTGGTTGTCAGTGAGAAGAATATCCCTATCATTGGTGGTCAGTGGGAAGAATGTCCCTTACATTGGTGATCAGTGGGAAGAATGTTCCTTACATTGGTGGTCAGTGGGAAGAATGTCCCTTACATTGGTGGTCAGTGGGAAGAATGTCCCTTACATTGGTGATCAGTGGGAAGAATGTCCCTTACATTGGTGGTCAGTGGGAAGAATGTTCCTTACATTGGTGGTCAGTGGGAAGAATGTCCCTTACATTGGTGATCAGTGGGAAGAATGTCCCTTACATTGGTGATCAGTGGGAAGAATGTTCCTTACATTGGTGGTCAGTGGGAAGAATGTCCCTTACATTGGTGGTCAGTGGGAAGAATGTCCCTTACATTGGTGATCAGTGGGAAGAATGTCCCTTACATTGGTGATCAGTGAGAAGAATGTCCCTTACATTGGTGGTCAGTGGGAAGAATGTTCCTTACATTGGTTGTCAGTGGGAAGAATGTTCCTTACATTGGTGGTCAGTGGGAAGAATGTCCCTTACATTGGTGATCAGTGGGAAGAATGTCCCTTACATTGGTGATCAGTGGGAAGAATGTTCCTTACATTGGTGGTCAGTGGGAAGAATGTCCCTTACATTGGTGATCAGTGGGAAGAATGTTCCTTACATTGGTTGTCAGTGAGAAGAATATCCCTATCATTGGTGGTCAGTGAGAAGAATGCTCCTTACATTGGTGGTCAGTGGGAAGAATGTCCCTTACATTGGTGATCAGTGGGAAGAATGTTCCTTACATTGGTGATCAGTGGGAAGAATGTCCCTTACATTGGTGATCAGTGGGAAGAATGTCCCTTACATTGGTGATCAGTGGGAAGAATGTCCCTTACATTGGTGATCAGTGAGAAGAATGTTCCTTACATTGGTGATCAGTGGGAAGAATGTCCCTTACATTGGTGATCAGTGGGAAGAATGTTCCTTACATTGGTGATCAGTGGGAAGAATGTCCCTTACATTGGTGCTCAGTAGGAAGAATGTTCCTTACATTGGTGATCAGTGGGAAGAATGTCCCTTACATTGGTGATCAGTGGGAAGAATGTTCCTTACATTGGTGATCAGTGGGAAGAATGTCCCTTACATTGGTGATCAGTGGGAAGAATGTCCCTTACATTGGTGATCAGTGAGAAGAATGTTCCTTACATTGGTGATCAGTGGGAAGAATGTCCCTACATTGGTGATCAGTGGGAAGAATGTTCCTTACATTGGTGATCAGTGGGAAGAATGTCCCTTACATTGGTGATCAGTGAGAAGAATGTTCCTTACATTGGTGATCAGTGGGAAGAATGTCCCTACATTGGTGATCAGTGGGAAGAATGTCCCTTACATTGGTGATCAGTGGGAAGAATGTCCCTACATTGGTGATCAGTGGGAAGAATGTCCCTTACATTGGTGATCAGTGGGAAGAATGTCCCTTACATTGGTGGTCAGTGGGAAGAATGTCCCTTACATTGGTGATCAGTGGGAAGAATGTCCCTTACATTGGTGATCAGTGGGAAGAATGTTCCTTACATTGGTGGTCAGTGGGAAGAATGTCCCTTACATTGGTGATCAGTGAGAAGAATGTCCCTTACATTGGTGATCAGTGGGAAGAATGTCCCTTACATTGGTGATAAGTTGGAAGAATGTTCCTTACATTGGTGGTCAGTGGGAAGAATGTCCCTTACATTGGTGATCAGTGGGAAGAATGTCCCTTACATTGGTGATAAGTGGGAAGAATGTCCCTTACATTGGTGATCAGTGAGAAGAATGTCCCTTACATTGGTGATCAGTGGGAAGAATGTCCCTTACATTGGTGATAAGTTGGAAGAATGTTCCTTACATTGGTGGTCAGTGGGAAGAATGTCCCTTACATTGGTGATCAGTGAGAAGAATGTCCCTTACATTGGTGGTCAGTGGGAAGAATGTTCCTTACATTGGTTGTCAGTGGGAAGAATGTTCCTTACATTGGTGGTCAGTGGGAAGAATGTCCCTTACATTGGTGATCAGTGGGAAGAATGTCCCTTACATTGGTGATCAGTGGGAAGAATGTTCCTTACATTGGTGGTCAGTGGGAAGAATGTCCCTTACATTGGTGATCAGTGGGAAGAATGTCCCTTACATTGGTGATAAGTTGGAAGAATGTCCCTTACATTGGTGATCAGTGGGAAGAATGTCCCTTACATTGGTGATCAGTGGGAAGAATGTCCCTTACATTGGTGGTCAGTGGGAAGAATGTTCCTTACATTGGTGGTCAGTGGGAAGAATGTCCCTTACATTGGTGATCAGTGGGAAGAATGTCCCTTACATTGGTGATCAGTGGGAAGAATGTTCCTTACATTGGTGGTCAGTGGGAAGAATGTCCCTTACATTGGTGATCAGTGGGAAGAATGATCCTTACATTGGTGATCAGTGGGAAGAATGTCCCTTACATTGGTGATCAGTGAGAAGAATGTCCCTTACATTGGTGGTCAGTGGGAAGAATGTTCCTTACATTGGTTGTCAGTGGGAAGAATGTTCCTTACATTGGTGGTCAGTGGGAAGAATGTCCCTTACATTGGTGGTCAGTGGGAAGAATGTCCCTTACATTGGTGATCAGTGGGAAGAATGTTCCTTACATTGGTTGTCAGTGAGAAGAATATCCCTATCATTGGTGGTCAGTGGGAAGAATGTCCCTTACATTGGTGATCAGTGGGAAGAATGTTCCTTACATTGGTGGTCAGTGGGAAGAATGTCCCTTACATTGGTGGTCAGTGGGAAGAATGTCCCTTACATTGGTGATCAGTGGGAAGAATGTCCCTTACATTGGTGGTCAGTGGGAAGAATGTTCCTTACATTGGTGGTCAGTGCAGTGGGAAGAATGTCCCTTACATTGGTGGTCAGTGGGAAGAATGTTCCTTACATTGGTGGTCAGTGCAGTGGGAAGAATGCTCCTTACATTGGTGATCAGTGGGAAGAATGTTCCTTACATTGGTGATCAGTGGGAAGAATGCTCCTTACATTGGTGATCAGTGGGAAGAATGTCCCTTACATTGGTGGTCAGTGGGAAGAATGTCCCTTACATTGGTGATCAGTGGGAAGAATGTCCCTTACATTGGTGGTCAGTGGGAAGAATGCTTCTTATATTGGTGATCAGTGGGAAGAATGTTCCTTACATTGGTGATCAGTGAGAAGAATGTCCCTTACATTGGTGGTCAGTGGGAAGAATGCTTCTTATATTGGTGATCAGTGGGAAGAATGCTCCTTACATTGGTGGTCAGTGAGAAGAATGTCCCTTACATTGGTGATCAGTGGGAAGAATGTCCCTTACATTGGTGATCAGTGGGAAGAATGCTCCTTACATTGGTGATCAGTGGGAAGAATGTTCCTTACATTGGTGATCAGTGGGAAGAATGTCCCTTACATTGGTGGTCAGTGGGAAGAATGTTCCTTACATTGGTGGTCAGTGCAGTGGGAAGAATGCTCCTTACATTGGTGATCAGTGGGAAGAATGTTCCTTACATTGGTGATCAGTGGGAAGAATGCTCCTTACATTGGTGATCAGTGGGAAGAATGTCCCTTACATTGGTGGTCAGTGGGAAGAATGTCCCTTACATTGGTGATCAGTGGGAAGAATGTCCCTTACATTGGTGGTCAGTGGGAAGAATGCTTCTTATATTGGTGATCAGTGGGAAGAATGTTCCTTACATTGGTGATCAGTGAGAAGAATGTCCCTTACATTGGTGATCAGTGGGAAGAATGTCTCTTACATTGGTGATCAGTGGGAAGAATGCTCCTTACATTGGTGATCAGTGGGAAGAATGTTCCTTACATTGGTGATCAGTGGGAAGAATGTTCCTTACATTGGTGATCAGTGGGAAGAATGCTCCTTACATTGGTGGTCAGTAGTGATGAGCCGAACACCCCCGGGTTCGGTTCGCACCAGAACCCGCGAACGGACCGAAAGTTCGAACGAACATTAGAACCCTATTAAATACAATGGATGCGAACGTTCGAATTCTAAAGTGCTAATTATAACGACTATTATCCATGTTATTGTCTGAAACAGAGTTTGGGAACCCGGCTTCTGCACCAGGGGACATGTATCAATGCAAAAAGAAGTTTTAAAAACGGTCGTTTTTCGGGAGCAGTCATTTTAATGATGCATAAAGTGAAAAAAAAAAAGTCAAATATTCCTTTAAATATCGTACCTGGGGGGTGTCTAAAGTATGCCTGTGAAGTGCCACGTGTTTCCCGTGTTTAGAACTGTCCCTGCACAAAATGACACTTCTAAAGGAAAAAAAAGCCATTTAAAACTGCTTGCGGCTTTAATGTAATGTCTGGTCCCGGTAATATGGATGAAATTCTTTAAGAAAAATGGCATAGCTACCCCATGACCCCCCCCCTACCCCAGCCCATTACCAGCCCCTTTGGGTCTTGTATGGATATTAAGGGGAACCCCGCACATAAAATAAAAAAGGCCCTATATACTCTGAACAGCCCTATACAGGCGGTGCATACAAGACAGGGACTGTAGGTTTGTTCTTATGTAGAATCTGTTTGTAATTTTGAACAGGTACATTGTTGAAGTGTAGCTCCAGACCAAAAATCTATTTTTAAACTTTTTGGAAAACATAGGTAAGGGTTATCACCCCTGTAACATTTGTTTTGCTGTCTGTGCCCCTGTTCAGAACATTTCACCTCACTTTCCGTCCCAATGACAACTGTTTTTGAAATGTGGTGTTTTTCTTGAAACAAGGATTGCTGATAAAGCATCAGTACAGAGGAGACACCTTTCTCCCATATTTATTCTTACAGGAGAGAATTTTCCTTTCTAGGGGTAGATTTCCTCTCACTTCCTGTTGTCTTCTTGCGTTTGCAAGTAGGAGTCGTTTGTAAGTTGGATGTTTGAAAGTAGGGACCTGCCGTATATACTCTGCAGAAATAGGCCCCTTAGTTGTTGGTGTTGGCACAACACTGTAAGCACTCACAGTTACTCTTGGTTGGTGCTGGAACGCCCTGCTGTCAACTATTATATCAGGAATTTTAATTACATATAATTGTTGAACAGTGGTAGTAAAAATTGGGCCTTTGATGGTGGTGCTGGTGCCACAACACTGTAAGCCCTGACAGTTACTCTTGGTGGGTGCAGCAATGGGCCCTGCTGTGAATTATTAGATCAAGAATTGTAATTACATGCCCCTGTTGAACAGGGGCTGAAAAATTGGGCCTTAGGCACTGGTGGCACAACACTGCAACCCCTCACAGATACTGTACTTGGAGCACAGCAATGAGCCCTGTTGCAAAGTATTGCTTCAAAAATTGTAATGACACGCCCCTGTTAAACAGGGGCTGAAAAATTGGGCCTTAGGCACTGGTGGCACAACACTGCAACTCCTCACAGATACTGTACTTGGAGCACACCAATGAGCCCTGTTGCAAAGTATTGCTTCAAAAATTGTAATGACACGCCCCTGTTAAACAGGGGCTGAAAAATTGGGCCTTAGGCACTGGTGGCACAACACTGCAACTCCTCACAGATACTGTACTTGGAGCACAGCAATGAGCCCTGTTGCAAAGTATTGCTTCAAAAATTGTAATGACACGCCCCTGTTAAACAGGGGCTGAAAAATTGGGCGTTAGGCACTGGTGGCACAACACTGCAACTCCTCACAGATACTGTACTTGGAGCACAGCAATGAGCCCTGTTGCAAAGTATTGCTTCAAAAATTGTAATTACACGCCCCTGTTAAACAGGGGCTGAAAAATTGGGCGTTAGGCACTGGTGGCACAACACTGCAACTCCTCACAGATACTGTACTTGGAGCACAGCAATGAGCCCTGTTGCAAAGTATTGCTTCAAAAATTGTAATTACACGCCCCTGTTAAACAGGGGCTGAAAAATTGGGCGTTAGGCACTGGTGGCGGCACCCATAAACAAAAATGATCTTACAAGCTATCATCATCAATCGTATCATTGAGGACTCGGAGGAGGAGGATAGCCAGTCAACATAACAGCACAGGCACTCAGCATCAGCATCAGTCTTGAAGGGATGTGACATGTTAAAATCAATTAGTCTGTTATATCAGCATCAGGTGTGTGGTAGCTGGTGGTGATCCAAGACTGGTTCATCTTGATGAAAGTCAGTCGATCAACCGAGTCGGTGGACAGGCGCACCCTGTGATCCGTGACAAATCCTCCAGCAGCACTGAATGTGCGTTCCGAAAGAACGCTGGATGCAGGACAGGCCAGTAGCTCAATTGCATACTGTGCAAGCTCTGGCCAGTGATCCATCCTCAAGACCCAGTAAGCCAGAGGATTTTCGGTGGGGAAGGTGTCCAAGTCTGACCTTGCCCCTAGATATTCCTGCACCATGTTTATCAGACGCTGGCGATGGTTGCTGGAACCGATCATACTTTGGGGCTGCGGACTAAAGAATTGTCTGAACGCATCGGTCAGACGGCCACCTTCCCCACCGCTCCTTCTTTGACTGGCCGAAGCCTCAGCAACTCGTTGTCCAGGACCAGGAGTTTGCAACCTCCCAGTCTCTGGGAACGCGTTGCACAGACCTTTCTGCAAGGCCTCCCGGAGTTGTCTCATCCTCTGCTCCCTCTGCGACGGTAACATAAGGTCCGCAACCTTACCCTTGTACCGTGGATCAAGGAGAGTGGCCAGCCAGTAATGGTCCCTCTCCTTGATCCGAAGAATACGAGGATCCTTCCGCAGACTTTGCAGGATCAGGGAGGCCATGCAGCGTAGGTTTGCTGAGGCATTCGCTCCGGAGTCCTCTGGGTCACTAAGGACGACATGATCCGCAGCCACCTCCTCCCAGCCACGTACAAGTCCACTGGTTTCTTGGGACTGTAAATCATCCCTAAAAGACTGCTGCTGATGATGCTGAGTGCCAGCCTCCACCTCCATGCTGACACAATCCTCCTCCTCCTCCTCCTCCTCCTCCTCTTCCTGTGCGATGGGTGGGACAGAAGGAACACTGTCTGGGTAAAGGGGGCCTTGAGAGGCAAGGAAGTCCTCCTCTTCCTGCCTCTGTTCTGCCTCAAGTGCCCTGTCCATTATTCCACGCAGCGTGTGCTCCAACAGGTGGACAAGAGGTACAGTGTCACTGATGCATGCACTGTCACTGCTCACCATCCTCGTGGCCTCCTCAAATGGTGCCAGGACAGTGCATGCATCCCTGATCATGCCCCACTGGCGTGGAGAAAAAAAACCAAGCTCCCCTGACCCTGTCCTGGTGCCGTAGTCGCACAGGTACTCATTGATGGCCCTCTGCTGCGTGTGCAGCCGCTGCAGCATGGCCAACGTTGAGTTCCACCTGGTGGGCATGTCACATATAAGGCGGTTCTTGGGCAGGTTCAACTCCTTTTGCAGCTCAGCCAGGCGAGCACTGGCATTATAAGATCTGCGGAAATGCACACAGACTTTCCTGGCCTGCCTCAGGACATCCTGTAAGCCCGGGTACCTGCCCAAGAAGCGCTGCACCACCAGGTTAAGGACGTGAGCCACACAGGGCACATGGGTCAGTTGTCCCTGTCGGAGGGCGGAGAGGAGGTTGGTGCCATTGTCGCAAACCACCATTCCTGGCTTAAGCTGGCGTGGCGTCAACCACCTCTCGGCCTGGCCCTGCAGAGCAGACAGGACCTCTGCCCCAGTGTGGCTTCTGTCCCCCAAACACACCAGCGCAAGCACGGCATGGCATCTTTTTGCCTGCGTACTTGCGTAGCCCCGTGAACGGCTACGGAGCACCGCTGGTTCATAGGACAAACCACAGGAAGAGGCCATGGAGGAAGAAGAAGAGGAGGGGGTGGAGGAGAGAGGTGTGTCACAACCAGTAGTAGCATTTTGGAGGCGTGGCGGTGGGACAACCTCCAACACTACTGCACCTTGTCCTGAATCCTTCCCAGCTGCCAAAAGAGTGACCCAATGGGCCGTGAAAGAAAGGTAACGTCCCTGTCCATGCCTGCTGGACCATGAGTCAGCGGTAATATGCACCTTACCGCTGACCGCCCTGTCCAGCGAGGCCAAGACATTGCCTTCCACATGCCGGTAGAGAGCCGGAATAGCCTTCCGTGAGAAAAAGTGGCGTTTGGGAACCTGCCACTGAGGAACTGCACATTGCACAAACTCACGGAAGGGGGCCGAGTCTACCAACTGAAAAGGCAGCAGTTGAAGCGCTAGCAATTTAGCCAAGCTAGCATTCAACCGCTGGGCATGTGGATGGCTGGGAGTGAACTTCTTTCGACGGTCCAGCAGCTGGGGCAGGGAAATTTGCCTGCTAGAATCGGACGTCGGTGTACTGCTAGCAGAGTGGGCGCAAGTACTTGGCTGTGACACACCTAATTCTACACCTTCATTCCTCTCAGTGCATGTTTCAGAGAGGACTGAAGGTATAGTGGGGTTGGAGATCCCAGCTGATGCGGTGCAAGGAGAGGTCCGCTTTGTTCTTTGGTGTGGGTCTTTGAGGTAGGCTTGCCAACGAGCTGCATGGCAGGTCAACATATGTCTGGTCAGGCATGTGGTACCCAAGCGGCTGATGTTTTGGCCACGCGATATACGCTTGAGACATATGTTGCAAACAGCAGCTGTGCGATCTGATGCACTAGCCTCAAAAAAGGCCCACACCAAAGAACTTTTTGAATGACGGGCAGAGGCAGCGCCCTGCACAGGCGGAGCTCTGCGGTGTGATTCCGTCGGTGTACTGCCCTTACGCTGGCCACCAAAGGGCATCCTGCCTCGTTGGAGATGTGCCTCCTCCTCATCCTCCTCCTCCTCCTCTCTCCTATTAGGCACCCACGTGGAGTCAGTGACCTCATCATCCCCTCCCTCCTCATCACTGGAGCCAATCTGGCAGTATGCTGCAGCTGCTGGAACATGACTGCCAGATTGGTGTCCTTCTTGAGCATCCCCTCTGTCTGCTCTCACGCTACTGCCTTCCTCTAGCTGGGTTTCATCATCAGACCCTTCGAAACGCTGGGCATCCTCCTGGAGCATGTACCCAACACTGTGCTGAAACAGTTCGGGGGACTCCTCAGGAGGAGGACATGGTGGGTCTAGGGAAGGAGTGACTGATGATTTGTCTGACATTGATACCAGGGAAGACGACGCTTTGGCAGCTGCTTTTCCAGTACCCTGAGCCTGGGTGAGAGAGGATGAGGAGGAGGAGGAGGGCTTGGTCATCCACTCTACCAAGTCTTCGGCATGATGTGGCTCAACATGTCCAGCTGCCGAAAAGAAGGACAAGCGTGTCCCATGGCCATGTGCTGATGACAATGCACCGCGTCCACGACCAGCACTGTTGCCCCCAGACACAGAGCCTGCTTGCCCTCTTTTATTGCCTCCTGACTGTCTGCCTCTCCTTGTTTGCCTTCCAGACATTCTAATAGATGGCCTGCAGGGAGATGGGAAAAAAGCAATAAGGGCTACCTTCAGGTGTCCTTCTCTGTCCCTTGAAACAAGGACTTTCACAGTGAAAGAAACTGACACTCTCCCTACCTACAGTTTTCTGTCCCTAGAAAAAATGTTTTTTTTAATCACAATATAGCACAAGGACAATTCACTCACTGTCCTTACAGGTCCCTGGAAACAAGGACTTGCAGAGTGAAAGAAAAAAAACACTCTCCCTACCTACAGTTTTCTGTCCCTAGAATAAATGTTTTTTTTAATCACAATATAGCACAAGGACAATTCAGTCACTGTCCTTCCAGGTCCCTGGAAACAAGGACTTGCAGAGTGAAATAAACTGACACTCTCCCTACCTACAGTTTTCTGTCCCTAGAAATATTTTTTTTTTTAAGCACAATATAGCACAAGGACAATTCACTCACTGTCCTTACAGGTCCCTGGAAACAAGGACTTGCAGAGTGAAAGAAAAAAAACACTCTCCCTACCTACAGTTTTCTGTCCCTAGAAAAAATGTTTTTTTTAATCACAATATAGCACAAGGACAATTCACTCACTGTCCTTACAGGTCCCTGGAAACAAGGACTTGCAGAGTGAAAGAAAAAAAACACTCTCCCTACCTACAGTTTTCTGTCCCTAGAAAAAATGTTTTTTTTAATCACAATATAACACAAGGACAATTCACTCACTGTCCTTCCAGGTCCCTGGAAACAAGGACTTGCAGAGTGAAATAAACTGACACTCTCCCTACCTACAGTTTTCTGTCCCTAGAATAAATGTTTTTTTTAATCACAATATAGCACAAGGACAATTCAGTCACTGTCCTTCCAGGTCCCTGGAAACAAGGACTTGCAGAGTGAAATAAACTGACACTCTCCCTACCTACAGTTTTCTGTCCCTAGAATAAATGTTTTTTTTAAGCACAATATAGCACAAGGACAATTCACTCACTGTCCTTACAGGTCCCTGGAAACAAGGACTTGCAGAGTGAAAGAAAAAAAACACTCTCCCTACCTACAGTTTTCTGTCCCTAGAAAAAATGTTTTTTTTAATCACAATATAGCACAAGGACAATTCACTCACTGTCCTTACAGGTCCCTGGAAACAAGGACTTGCAGAGTGAAAGAAAAAAAACACTCTCCCTCCCTACAGTTTTCTGTCCCTAGAAAAAATGTTTTTTTTAATCACAATATAACACAAGGACAATTCACTCACTGTCCTTCCAGGTCCCTGGAAACAAGGACTTGCAGAGTGAAATAAACTGACACTCTCCCTACCTACAGTTTTCTGTCCCTAGAAAAAATGTTTTTTTTAATCACAATATAACACAAGGACAATTCACTCACTGTCCTTCCAGGTCCCTGGAAACAAGGACTTGCAGAGTGAAATAAACTGACACTCTCCCTACCTACAGTTTTCTGTCCCTAGAATAAATGTTTTTTTTAAGCACAATATAGCACAAGGACAATTCACTCACTGTCCTTACAGGTCCCTGGAAACAAGGACTTGCAGAGTGAAAGAAAAAAAACACTCTCCCTACCTACAGTTTTCTGTCCCTAGAAAAAATGTTTTTTTTAATCACAATATAGCACAAGGACAATTCACTCACTGTCCTTACAGGTCCCTGGAAACAAGGACTTGCAGAGTGAAATAAACTGACACTCTCCCTACCTACAGTTTTCTGTCCCTAGAAAAAATGTTTTTTTTAATCACAATATAACACAAGGACAATTCACTCACTGTCCTTCCAGGTCCCTGGAAACAAGGACTTGCAGAGTGAAATAAACTGACACTCTCCCTACCTACAGTTTTCTGTCCCTAGAATAAATGTTTTTTTTAATCACAATATAGCACAAGGACAATTCAGTCACTGTCCTTCCAGGTCCCTGGAAACAAGGACTTGCAGAGTGAAATAAACTGACACTCTCCCTACCTACAGTTTTCTGTCCCTAGAATAAATGTTTTTTTAAGCACAATATAGCACAAGGACAATTCAGTCACTGTCCTTCCAGGTCCCTGGAAACAAGGACTTGCAGAGTGAAAGAAAAAAAACACTCTCCCTACCTACAGTTTTCTGTCCCTAGAAAAAATGTTTTTTTTAATCACAATATAGCACAAGGACAATTCACTCACTGTCCTTACAGGTCCCTGGAAACAAGGACTTGCAGAGTGAAAGAAAAAAAACACTCTCCCTACCTACAGTTTTCTGTCCCTAGAAAAAATGTTTTTTTTAATCACAATATAACACAAGGACAATTCACTCACTGTCCTTCCAGGTCCCTGGAAACAAGGACTTGCAGAGTGAAATAAACTGACACTCTCCCTACCTACAGTTTTCTGTCCCTAGAATAAATGTTTTTTTTAATCACAATATAGCACAAGGACAATTCAGTCACTGTCCTTCCAGGTCCCTGGAAACAAGGACTTGCAGAGTGAAATAAACTGACACTCTCCCTACCTACAGTTTTCTGTCCCTAGAATAAATGTTTTTTTTAAGCACAATATAGCACAAGGACAATTCACTCACTGTCCTTACAGGTCCCTGGAAACAAGGACTTGCAGAGTGAAAGAAAAAAAACACTCTCCCTACCTACAGTTTTCTGTCCCTAGAAAAAATGTTTTTTTTAATCACAATATAGCACAAGGACAATTCACTCACTGTCCTTACAGGTCCCTGGAAACAAGGACTTGCAGAGTGAAAGAAAAAAAACACTCTCCCTACCTACAGTTTTCTGTCCCTAGAAAAAATGTTTTTTTTAATCACAATATAACACAAGGACAATTCACTCACTGTCCTTCCAGGTCCCTGGAAACAAGGACTTGCAGAGTGAAATAAACTGACACTCTCCCTACCTACAGTTTTCTGTCCCTAGAATAAATGTTTTTTTTCATCACAATATAGCACAAGGACAATTCAGTCACTGTCCTTCCAGGTCCCTGGAAACAAGGACTTGCAGAGTGAAATAAACTGACACTCTCCCTACCTACAGTTTTCTGTCCCTAGAATAAATGTTTTTTTTAAGCACAATATAGCACAAGGACAATTCACTCACTGTCCTTACAGGTCCCTGGAAACAAGGACTTGCAGAGTGAAAGAAAAAAAACACTCTCCCTACCTACAGTTTTCTGTCCCTAGAAAAAATGTTTTTTTTAAGCACAATATAGCACAAGGACAATTCACTCACTGTCCTTACAGGTCCCTGGAAACAAGGACTTGCAGAGTGAAAGAAAAAAAACACTCTCCCTACCTACAGTTTTCTGTCCCTAGAAAAAATGTTTTTTTTAATCACAATATAGCACAAGGACAATTCACTCACTGTCCTTACAGGTCCCTGGAAACAAGGACTTGCAGAGTGAAAGAAACTGACACTGTCCCTACCTACAGTTTTCTGTCCCTAGAATAAATGTTTTTTTTAAGCACAATATAGCACAAGGAGAATTCACTCACTGTCCTTACAGGTCCCTGGAAACAAGGACTTGCAGAGTGAAAGAAACTGACATTCTCCCTACCTACAGTTTTCTGTCCCTAGAATAAATGTTTTTTTAAGCACAATATAGCACAAGGACAATTCACTCACTGTCCTTCCAGGTCCCTGGAAACAAGGACTTGCAGAGTGAAAGAAACTGACACTGTCCCTACCTACAGTTTTCTGTCCCTAGAATAAATGTTTTTTTTAAGCACACTATAGCACAAGCACAAAACACACTGACACTCTCCCTACCTATCCTTCTCTTTCCCTAAACTAAAGGAATCCAGGTTAAGCAAGAAAGAAATAACAGTCACTGTCCCTGCCTATGCTGCTCTATCCCTGCTCCGGAACACACTACACTAGGCCGCCGTGCTGGCGGCCTTTTATAGTGTGGGGCGTGTACTAAACACCCTCAGCAATAATTGGCCACAGGCATCCTGCCTGTGGCCAATCATTGCTCTCCTCGCTGCCGGCGCTGTGATTGGCCAAGCATGCGGGGTCACAGTGCATGCTTGGCCAATCACAGCGCCTGGATGACACTGCGATGGCGTAGTGCATTGTGGGCCGTTCGCGTCACTCGAATTTGGCGCGAACGGCCCAAATCGTTCGATCTTCGTCGAACGATCGAACAGCCGATGTTCGAGTCGAACGTATGTTCGACTCGAACACGAAGCTCATCCCTAGTGGTCAGTGGGAAGAATGCTCCTTACATTGGTGATCAGTGGGAAGAATGCTCCTTACATTGGTGATCAGTGGGAAGAATGCTCCTTACATTGGTGGTCAGTGGGAAGAATGTCCCTTACATTGGTGATCAGTGGGAAGAATGTCCCTTACATTGGTGATCAGTGGGAAGAATGTCCCTTACATTGGTGATCAGTGGGAAGAATGTCCCTTACATTGGTGATCAGTGAGAAGAATGCTCCTTACATTGGTGGTCAGTGGGAAGAATGTTCCTTACATTGGTGATCAGTGGGAAGAATGCTCCTTACATTGGTGATCAGTGGGAAGAATGTCCCTTACATTGGTGATCAGTGGGAAGAATGCTCCTTACATTGGTGGTCAGTGGGAAGAATGCTTCTTATATTGGTGATCAGTGGGAAGAATGCTCCTTACATTGGTGATCAGTGGGAAGAATGCTCCTTACATTGGTGGTCAGTGGGAAGAATGCTCCTTACATTGGTGATCAGTGGGAAGAATGCTCCTTACATTGGTGGTCAGTGGGAAGAATGCTCCTTACATTGGTGATCAGTGGGAAGAATGTTCCTTACATTGGTGATCAGTGGGAAGAATGCTCCTTACATTGGTGATCAGTGGGAAGAATGCTCCTTACATTGGTGGTCAGTGGGAAGAATGCTTCTTATATTGGTGATCAGTGGGAAGAATGCTCCTTACATTGGTGATCAGTGGGAAGAATGCTCCTTACATTGGTGGTCAGTGGGAAGAATGCTCCTTACATTGGTGATCAGTGGGAAGAATGCTCCTTACATTGGTGGTCAGTGGGAAGAATGCTCCTTACATTGGTGATCAGTGGGAAGAATGTTCCTTACATTGGTGGTCAGTGAGAAGAATGTTCCTTACATTGGTGATCAGTGGGAAGAATGCTCCTTACATTGGTGATCAGTGGGAAGAATGCTCCTTACATTGGTGATCAGTGGGAAGAATGTCCCTTACATTGGTGGTCAGTGGGAAGAATGTCCCTTACATTGGTGATCAGTGGGAAGAATGTCCCTTACATTGGTGATCAGTGGGAAGAATGTTCCTTACATTGGTGATCAGTGGGAAGAATGTCCCTTACATTGGTGATCAGTGAGAAGAATGCTCCTTACATTGGTGGTCAGTGGGAAGAATGCTCCTTACATTGGTGATCAGTGAGAAGAATGTCCCTTACATTGGTGATCAGTGGGAAGAATGCTCCTTACATTGGTGATCAGTGGGAAGAATGCTTCTTACATTGGTGATCAGTGGGAAGAATGCTCCTTACATTGGTGGTCAGTGGGAAGAATGTCCCTTACATTGGTGATCAGTGGGAAGAATGTCCCTTACATTGGTGATCAGTGGGAAGAATGTCCCTTACATTGGTGATCAGTGGGAAGAATGTCCCTTACATTGGTGATCAGTGGGAAGAATGCTCCTTACATTGGTGGTCAGTGGGAAGAATGCTCCTTACATTGGTGATCAGTGGGAAGAATGCTCCTTACATTGGTGGTCAGTGGGAAGAATGCTTCTTATATTGGTGATCAGTGGGAAGAATGCTCCTTACATTGGTGATCAGTGGGAAGAATGCTCCTTACATTGCTGGTCAGTGGGAAGAATGCTCCTTACATTGGTGATCAGTGGGAAGAATGTTCCTTACATTGGTGATCAGTGGGAAGAATGTCTCTTACATTGGTGATCAGTGGGAAGAATGTCCCTTACATTGGTGATCAGTGGGAAGAATGTCCCTTACATTGGTGATCAGTGGGAAGAATGTCCCTTACATTGGTGGTCAGTGGGAAGAATGTTCCTTACATTGGTGGTCAGTGGGAAGAATGTTCCTTACATTGGTGATCAGTGGGAAGAATGCTCCTTACATTGGTGATCAGTGGGAAGAATGCTCCTTACATTGGTGATCAGTGGGAAGAATGTTCCTTACATTGGTGGTCAGTGGGAAGAATGTCCCTTACATTGGTGATCAGTGGGAAGAATGTCTCTTACATTGGTAATCAGTGAGAAGAATGCTCCTTACATTGGTGATCAGTGGGAAGAATGTCCCTTACATTGGTGATCAGTGGGAAGAATGTCCCTTACATTGGTGGTCAGTGGGAAGAATGTTCCTTACATTGGTTGTCAGTGGGAAGAATGTTCCTTACATTGGTGGTCAGTGGGAAGAATGTCCCTTACATTGGTGATCAGTGGGAAGAATGTCCCTTACATTGGTGATCAGTGGGAAGAATGTTCCTTACATTGGTGGTCAGTGGGAAGAATGTCCCTTACATTGGTGATCAGTGGGAAGAAGGTCCCTTACATTGGTGGTCAGTGGGAAGAATGTTCCTTACATTGGTGGTCAGTGGGAAGAATGTCCCTTACATTGGTGATCAGTGGGAAGAATGTCCCTTACATTGGTGATCAGTGGGAAGAATGTTCCTTACATTGGTGGTCAGTGGGAAGAATGTCCCTTACATTGGTGATCAGTGGGAAGAAGGTCCCTTACATTGGTGGTCAGTGGGAAGAATGTTCCTTACATTGGTGGTCAGTGGAAAGAATTCTCCTTACATTGGTGATCAGTGGGAAGAATGCTCCTTACATTGGTGATCAGTGGGAAGAATGCTCCTTACATTGGTGGTCAGTGGGAAGAATGCTCCTTACATTGGTGGTCAGTGGGAAGAATGTCCCTTACATTGGTGATCAGTGGGAAGAATGTCCCTTACATTGGTGATCAGTGGGAAGAATGTCCCTTACATTGGTGGTCAGTGGGAAGAATGTTCCTTACATTGGTGATCAGTGGGAAGAAGGTCCCTTACATTGGTGGTCAGTGGGAAGAATGTTCCTTACATTGGTGATCAGTGGGAAGAATGTTCCTTACATTGGTGGTCAGTGGGAAGAATGTCCCTTACATTGGTGATCAGTGGGAAGAAGGTCCCTTACATTGGTGATCAGTGGGAAGAATGTTCCTTACATTGGTGGTCAGTGGAAAGAATTCTCCTTACATTGGTGATCAGTGGGAAGAATGCTCCTTACATTGGTGATCAGTGAGAAGAATGCTCCTTACATTGGTGATCAGTGGGAAGAATGTTCCTTACATTGGTGATCAGTGGGAAGAATGTCCCTTACATTGGTGATCAGTGGGAAGAATGCTCCTTACATTGGTGATCAGTGGGAAGAATGCTCCTTACATTGGTGGTCAGTGGGAAGAATGCTCCTTACATTGGTGGTCAGTGGGAAGAATGTCCCTTACATTGGTGATCAGTGGGAAGAATGTCCCTTACATTGGTGATCAGTGGGAAGAATGTCCCTTACATTGGTGGTCAGTGGGAAGAATGTTCCTTACATATGTGATCAGTGGGAAGAAGGTCCCTTACATTGGTGGTCAGTGGGAAGAATGTTCCTTACATTGGTGATCAGTGGGAAGAATGTTCCTTACATTGGTGATCAGTGGGAAGAATGTTCCTTACATTGGTGATCAGTGGGAAGAATGTCCCTTACATTGGTGGTCAGTGGGAAGAATGTCCCTTACATTGGTGATCAGTGGGAAGAATGTTCCTTACATTGGTGATCAGTGGGAAGAATGTTCCTTACATTGGTGATCAGTGTGAAGAATGTCCCTTACATTGGTGGTCAGTGGGAAGAATGTCCCTTACATTGGTGATCAGTGGGAAGAAGGTCCCTTACATTGGTGATCAGTGGGAAGAATGCTCCCTACATTGGTGATCAGTGGGAAGAATGTCCCTTACATTGGTGATCAGTGGGAAGAATGTCCCTTACATTGGTGATCAGTGGGAAGAATGTCCCTTACATTGGTGATCAGTGGGAAGAATGTCCCTTACATTGGTGGTCAGTGAGAAGAATGTCCCTTACATTGGTGATCAGTGGGAAGAATGTCCCTTACATTGGTGATCAGTGAGAAGAATGTCCCTTACATTGGTGGTCAGTGGGAAGAATGTTCCTTACATTGGTGATCAGTGAGAAGAATGTTCCTTACATTGGTGATCAGTGAGAAGAATGTCCCTTACATTGGTGATCAGTGGGAAGAATGTTCCTTACATTGGTGATCAGTGGGAAGAATGCTCCTTACATTGGTGGTCAGTGGGAAGAATGTCCCTTACATTGGTGATCAGTGGGAAGAATGCTCCTTACATTGGTGATCAGTGGGAAGAATGTCCCTTACATTGGAGCTCAGTGGGAAGAATGCTCCCTACATTGGTGATCAGTGGGAAGAATGTCCCTTACATTGGTGGTCAGTGAGAAGAATGTCCCTTACATTGGTGATCAGTGGGAAGAATGTCCCTTACATTGGTGATCAGTGAGAAGAATGTCCCTTACATTGGTGATCAGTGGGAAGAATGTCCCTTACATTGGTGATCAGTGGGAAGAATGCTCCTTACATTGGTGATCAGTGGGAAGAATGCTCCTTACATTGGTGATCAGTGGGAAGAATGTCCCTTACATTGGTGATCAGTGGGAAGAATGTCCCTTACATTGGTGATCAGTGGGAAGAATGTCCCTTACATTGGTGGTCAGTGAGAAGAATGTCCCTTACATTGGTGATCAGTGAGAAGAATGTCCCTTACATTGGTGATCAGTGGGAAGAATGCTCCTTACATTGGTGATCAGTGGGAAGAATGCTCCTTACATTGGTGATCAGTGGGAAGAATGTCCCTTACATTGGTGATCAGTGGGAAGAATGCTCCTTACATTGGTGATCAGTGGGAAGAATGTTCCTTACATTGGTGATCAGTGGGAAGAATGCTCCTTACATTGGTGATCAGTGGGAAGAATGCTCCTTACATTGGTGATCAGTGGGAAGAATGCTCCTTACATTGGTGATCAGTGGGAAGAATGTTCCTTACATTGGTGATCAGTGGGAAGAATGTTCCTTACATTGGTGGTCAGTGGGAAGAATGTCCCTTACATTGGTGATCAGTGGGAAGAAGGTCCCTTACATTGGTGGTCAGTGGGAAGAATGTTCCTTACATTGGTGGTCAGTGCAGTGGGAAGAATGTCCCTTACATTGGTGGTCAGTGGAAAGAATTCTCCTTACATTGGTGATCAGTGGGAAGAATGCTCCTTACATTGGTGATCAGTGGGAAGAATGTCCCTTACATTGGTGGTCAGTGGGAAGAATGTTCCTTACATTGGTGATCAGTGGGAAGAATGTCCCTTACATTGGTGATCAGTGGGAAGAATGTCCCTTACATTGGTGATCAGTGGGAAGAATGTCCCTTACATTGGTGGTCAGTGAGAAGAATGTCCCTTACATTGGTGATCAGTGGGAAGAATGTCCCTTACATTAGTGATCAGTGAGAAGAATGTCCCTTACATTGGTGATCAGTGAGAAGAATGTCCCTTACATTGGTGATCAGTGGGAAGAATGTTCCTTACATTGGTGATCAGTGGGAAGAATGCTCCTTACATTGGTGGTCAGTGGGAAGAATGTCCCTTACATTGGTGATCAGTGGGAAGAATGCTCCTTACATTGGTGATCAGTGGGAAGAATGTCCCTTACATTGGAGCTCAGTGGGAAGAATGCTCCCTACATTGGTGATCAGTGGGAAGAATGTCCCTTACATTGGTGATCAGTGGGAAGAATGTCCCTTACATTGGTGGTCAGTGAGAAGAATGTCCCTTACATTGGTGATCAGTGGGAAGAATGTCCCTTACATTGGTGATCAGTGAGAAGAATGTCCCTTACATTGGTGATCAGTGGGAAGAATGCTCCTTACATTGGTGATCAGTGGGAAGAATGCTCCTTACATTGGTGATCAGTGGGAAGAATGTTCCTTACATTGGTGATCAGTGGGAAGAATGCTCCTTACATTGGTGATCAGTGGGAAGAATGTTCCTTACATTGGTGATCAGTGGGAAGAATGTTCCTTACATTGGTGGTCAGTGGGAAGAATGTCCCTTACATTGGTGATCAGTGGGAAGAAGGTCCCTTACATTGGTGGTCAGTGGGAAGAATGTTCCTTACATTGGTGATCAGTGGGAAGAATGTCCCTTACATTGGTGATCAGTGAGAAGAATGCTCCTTACATTGGTGATCAGTGGGAAGAATGTCCCTTACATTGGTGATCAGTGGGAAGAATGTCCCTTACATTGGTGATCAGTGAGAAGAATGCTCCTTACATTGGTGATCAGTGGGAAGAATGTTCCTTACATTGGTGATCAGTGGGAAGAATGTTCCTTACATTGGTGGTCAGTGGGAAGAATGTCCCTTACATTGGTGATCAGTGGGAAGAAGGTCCCTTACATTGGTGGTCAGTGGGAAGAATGTTCCTTACATTGGTGATCAGTGGGAAGAATGTCCCTTACATTGGTGATCAGTGGGAAGAATGTCCCTTACATTGGTGATCAGTGGGAAGAATGTCCCTTACATTGGTGATCAGTGGGAAGAATGTCCCTTACATTGGTGATCAGTGGGAAGAATGTCCCTTACATTGGTGATCAGTGGGAAGAATGTCCCTTACATTGGTGGTCAGTGAGAAGAATGTTCCTTACATTGGTGATCAGTGAGAAGAATGTCCCTTACATTGGTGATCAGTGGGAAGAATGTTCCTTACATTGGTGATCAGTGGGAAGAATGTCCCTTACATTGGTGATCAGTGGGAAGAATGTCCCTTACATTGGTGATCAGTGAGAAGAATGTCCCTTACATTGGTGATCAGTGGGAAGAATGCTCCTTACATTGGTGATCAGTGGGAAGAATGCTCCTTACATTGGTGATCAGTGGGAAGAATGTTCCTTACATTGGTGATCAGTGGGAAGAATGCTCCTTACATTGGTGATCAGTGGGAAGAATGTTCCTTACATTGGTGATCAGTGGGAAGAATGTTCCTTACATTGGTGGTCAGTGGGAAGAATGTCCCTTACATTGGTGATCAGTGGGAAGAAGGTCCCTTACATTGGTGGTCAGTGGGAAGAATGTTCCTTACATTGGTGATCAGTGGGAAGAATGTCCCTTACATTGGTGATCAGTGAGAAGAATGCTCCTTACATTGGTGATCAGTGGGAAGAATGTCCCTTACATTGGTGATCAGTGGGAAGAATGTCCCTTACATTGGTGATCAGTGAGAAGAATGCTCCTTACATTGGTGATCAGTGGGAAGAATGTTCCTTACATTGGTGATCAGTGGGAAGAATGTTCCTTACATTGGTGGTCAGTGGGAAGAATGTCCCTTACATTGGTGATCAGTGGGAAGAAGGTCCCTTACATTGGTGGTCAGTGGGAAGAATGTTCCTTACATTGGTGATCAGTGGGAAGAATGTCCCTTACATTGGTGATCAGTGGGAAGAATGTCCCTTACATTGGTGATCAGTGGGAAGAATGTCCCTTACATTGGTGATCAGTGGGAAGAATGTCCCTTACATTGGTGATCAGTGGGAAGAATGTCCCTTACATTGGTGATCAGTGGGAAGAATGTCCCTTACATTGGTGGTCAGTGAGAAGAATGTTCCTTACATTGGTGATCAGTGAGAAGAATGTCCCTTACATTGGTGATCAGTGGGAAGAATGTTCCTTACATTGGTGATCAGTGGGAAGAATGCTCCTTACATTGGTGATCAGTGGGAAGAATGTTCCTTACATTGGTGATCAGTGGGAAGAATGTTCCTTACATTGGTGGTCAGTGGGAAGAATGTCCCTTACATTGGTGATCAGTGGGAAGAAGGTCCCTTACATTGGTGGTCAGTGGGAAGAATGTTCCTTACATTGGTGGTCAGTGCAGTGGGAAGAATGTCCCTTACATTGGTGGTCAGTGGAAAGAATTCTCCTTACATTGGTGATCAGTGGGAAGAATGCTCCTTACATTGGTGATCAGTGGGAAGAATGTCCCTTACATTGGTGGTCAGTGGGAAGAATGTTCCTTACATTGGTGATCAGTGGGAAGAATGTCCCTTACATTGGTGATCAGTGGGAAGAATGTCCCTTACATTGGTGGTCAGTGAGAAGAATGTCCCTTACATTGGTGATCAGTGGGAAGAATGTCCCTTACATTGGTGATCAGTGAGAAGAATGTCCCTTACATTGGTGATCAGTGGGAAGAATGCTCCTTACATTGGTGATCAGTGGGAAGAATGCTCCTTACATTGGTGATCAGTGGGAAGAATGTTCCTTACATTGGTGATCAGTGGGAAGAATGTCCCTTACATTGGTGGTCAGTGAGAAGAATGTCCCTTACATTGGTGATCAGTGGGAAGAATGTCCCTTACATTGGTGATCAGTGAGAAGAATGTCCCTTACATTGGTGATCAGTGGGAAGAATGCTCCTTACATTGGTGATCAGTGGGAAGAATGCTCCTTACATTGGTGATCAGTGGGAAGAATGTTCCTTACATTGGTGATCAGTGGGAAGAATGCTCCTTACATTGGTGATCAGTGGGAAGAATGTTCCTTACATTGGTGATCAGTGGAAGAATGTTCCTTACATTGGTGGTCAGTGGGAAGAATGTCCCTTACATTGGTGATCAGTGGGAAGAAGGTCCCTTACATTGGTGATCAGTGGGAAGCATGCTCCTTACATTGGTGATCAGTGGGAAGAATGCTCCTTACATTGGTGATCAGTGGGAAGAATGTTCCTTACATTGGTGATCAGTGGGAAGAATGTTCCTTACATTGGTGGTCAGTGGGAAGAATGTCCCTTACATTGGTGATCAGTGGGAAGAAGGTCCCTTACATTGGTGGTCAGTGGGAAGAATGTTCCTTACATTGGTGGTCAGTGCAGTGGGAAGAATGTCCCTTACATTGGTGGTCAGTGGAAAGAATTCTCCTTACATTGGTGATCAGTGGGAAGAATGCTCCTTACATTGGTGATCAGTGGGAAGAATGTCCCTTACATTGGTGGTCAGTGGGAAGAATGTTCCTTACATTGGTGATCAGTGGGAAGAATGTCCCTTACATTGGTGATCAGTGGGAAGAATGTCCCTTACATTGGTGGTCAGTGAGAAGAATGTCCCTTACATTGGTGATCAGTGGGAAGAATGTCCCTTACATTGGTGATCAGTGGGAAGAATGTCCCTTACATTGGTGGTCAGTGAGAAGAATGTCCCTTACATTGGTGATCAGTGGGAAGAATGTCCCTTACATTGGTGATCAGTGGGAAGAATGCTCCTTACATTGGTGATCAGTGGGAAGAATGCTCCTTACATTGGTGATCAGTGGGAAGAATGTTCCTTACATTGGTGATCAGTGAGAAGAATGTCCCTTACATTGGTGATCAGTGGGAAGAATGCTCCTTACATTGGTGATCAGTGGGAAGAATGTTCCTTACATTGGTGATCAGTGGGAAGAATGTTCCTTACATTGGTGGTCAGTGGGAAGAATGTCCCTTACATTGGTGATCAGTGGGAAGCATGCTCCTTACATTGGTGATCAGTGGGAAGAATGCTCCTTACATTGGTGATCAGTGGGAAGAATGTTCCTTACATTGGTGATCAGTGGGAAGAATGCTCCTTACATTGGTGATCAGTGGGAAGAATGTTCCTTACATTGGTGATCAGTGGGAAGAATGTTCCTTACATTGGTGGTCAGTGGGAAGAATGTCCCTTACATTGGTGATCAGTGGGAAGAAGGTCCCTTACATTGGTGGTCAGTGGGAAGAATGTTCCTTACATTGGTGGTCAGTGCAGTGGGAAGAATGTCCCTTACATTGGTGGTCAGTGGAAAGAATTCTCCTTACATTGGTGATCAGTGGGAAGAATGCTCCTTACATTGGTGATCAGTGGGAAGAATGTCCCTTACATTGGTGGTCAGTGGGAAGAATGCTTCTTATATTGGTGGTCAGTGGGAAGAATGTCCCTTACATTGGTGATCAGTGGGAAGAATGTCCCTTACATTGGTGATCAGTGGGAAGAATGTTCCTTACATTGGTGGTCAGTGGGAAGAATGTCCCTTACATTGGTGATCAGTGGGAAGAATGTCCCTTACATTGGTGGTCAGTGGGAAGAATGTTCCTTACATTGGTGGTCAGTGCAGTGGGAAGAATGTCCCTTACATTGGTGGTCAGTGGAAAGAATTCTCCTTACATTGGTGATCAGTGGGAAGAATGCTCCTTACATTGGTGATCAGTGGGAAGAATGTCCCTTACATTGGTGGTCAGTGGGAAGAATGTCCCTTATATTGGTGATCAGTGGGAAGATTGTCCCTTACATTGGTGATCAGTGGGAAGAATGTCCCTTACATTGGTGATCAGTGGGAAGAATGTCCCTTACATTGGTGATCAGTGGGAAGAATGTCCCTTACATTGGTGGTCAGTGGGAAGAATGTTCCTTACATTGGTGGTCAGTGCAGTGGGAAGAATGTCCCTTACATTGGTGGTCAGTGGAAAGAATTCTCCTTACATTGGTGATCAGTGGGAAGAATGCTCCTTACATTGGTGATCAGTGGGAAGAATGTCCCTTACATTGGTGGTCAGTGGGAAGAATGTCCCTTATATTGGTGATCAGTGGGAAGATTGTCCCTTACATTGGTGATCAGTGGGAAGAATGTCCCTTACATTGGTGATCAGTGGGAAGAATGCTCCTTACATTGGTGGTCAGTGAGAAGAATGCTCCTTACATTGGTGATCAGTGGGAAGAATGTCCCTTACATTGGTGATCAGTGGGAAGAATGCTCCTTACATTGGTGGTCAGTGAGAAGAATGCTCCTTACATTGGTGATCAGTGGGAAGAATGTCCCTTACATTGGTGATCAGTGGGAAGAATGTCCCTTACATTGGTGATCAGTGGGAAGAATGCTCCTTACATTGGTGGTCAGTGAGAAGAATGCTCCTTACATTGGTGATCAGTGGGAAGAATGTCCCTTACATTGGTGGTCAGTGGGAAGAATGTCCCTTACATTGGTGATCAGTGGGAAGAATGTCCCTTACATTGGTGGTCAGTGGGAAGAATGCTTCTTATATTGGTGATCAGTGGGAAGAATGTCCCTTACATTGGTGATCAGTGGGAAGAATGTCCCTTACATTGGTGATCAGTGGGAAGAATGTCCCTTACATTGGTGGTCAGTGGGAAGAATGCTTCTTATATTGGTGGTCAGTGGGAAGAATGTCCCTTACATTGGTGATCAGTGGGAAGAATGTCCCTTACATTGGTGATCAGTGGGAAGAATGTCCCTTACATTGGTGATCAGTGGGAAGAATGCTCCTTACATTGGTGGTCAGTGGGAAGAATGTCCCTTACATTGGTGATCAGTGGGAAGAATGTCCCTTATATTGGTGATCAGTGGGAAGAATGTCCCTTACATTGGTTGTCAGTGGGAAGAATGCTTCTTATATTGGTGATCAGTGGGAAGAATGTCCCTTACATTGTGTGAGGGGGTTAGCTCGGCAGCGGGTGTGTGTGACCCCCGGGATGGGCTCCCCACACAAAACAGGCCCAGCAAACGGAGGTTGTGGTTTTCAAAATCAAAAAAGGTGCGGTTTATTTTCTATTTACAGTGACAAAACACAGCAAAGCAAAAGAAACATAACCAAAATAAATCCTGGTCAAGTTGACCTCTGACTAAACATACAGGTTTCCTAACTAACAACTGGGATCAGCCTAGTGCTGTCCTAGTCCCTAAGTCCCTGGTTTAGTTAAAGTCCAAACAAATAGCCACACAGGCTTTGCCTCACCGCACAGGGGTTCACTCTCCCTAGACAGTCCACACAGGTCTGGTTCCAGGCATGAGCTAACATCTAATGAAGCTGGGAGTTCTTATAGAGGCCTAAATGAGCTGACAAGCTTCAGCTGGTCTCATCAACTCCCTGTCTGCACGACGCCCAGCACTCTCCCTAGAGGTATGAGTCATCCATGAGCCTACTAGCCTCAGCTGGGCTTATACAACTCTCCACCTAGTTGTATAAGTCGGCGTAAAGCCTGAATCTGGGCGAAATATATCTACCCCCCTGGATGCAACCAGGTGACTTTACCTTCCTGCTGTCACATACCCCCCCCTCTTGTTTTAACCTCGGGGTTGGAACACCAGCAATCAGGCATTCATGTACTCGAGACAAAGCATCCACATTCCCCATTTGAACGCCAGGGCGATGCTTTACTGTGAAGTTGAATTCCTGGAGGGCCAGGAACCACCTATTCACTCTTCTATTTGTTTCCTTGTTTTGAGCCATCCACTTTAACGGAGCGTGATCCGCAACCATGTCAAAGTGCCTACCTAGCAGGTAGTACCGAAGGGAATCTAGAGCCCACTTCACCGCTAAACACTCCTTTTCAACAGTGGCGTAATTTACCTCATGGGACTTCAACTTCCTGCTGAGGTAAATGACTGGGTGCTCTTCCCCGTTCCAGACCTGGGACAATACTGCTCCTAACCCCACATCTGACGCATCACTTTGTACGACAAAGTCTTTAGAGAAGTCGGGTGAGTACAACACTGGCTGGCTACATAAGGCTTGTTTCAAGAATTGGAATGCTGCCTCAGCCTCGGGGGTCCATTTAATCATGACCGACCCTTTCCCCTTCGTCAGGTTGGTTAGGGGCACAGCCTTAGAAGCAAAGTGGGGAATGAATCGCCGATAATACCCAGCGATTCCCAGAAAGGCTCGTACCTGCTTCTTGCTGTTGGGACGTGGCCAACTCTGGATGGCCTCGACTTTGTTGAGTTGGGGTTTTATTACTCCCCTCCCAATGGTGTACCCAAGATATTTGGCCTCCTCCTGCCCAATGGTACACTTCTTGGGGTTAGCCGTAAACCCCGCTTCCCGAACAGAGTCCAGGACTGCTTGCACTTTTGGCAGATGTGAGGCCCAATCTGTGCTATGGACAATTACGTCATCCAGGTAAGCCGCAGCATACTTCCGATGGGGCCTCAGCATCTGGTCCATTTTCCGCTGGAATGTGGCCGGCGCATTCTGTAACCCGAACGGCATTCTTTTATATTGGAACGCCCCGTCTGGGGTTACAAATGCGGTTTTCTCTTTGGCCGACTTGGCCAGGGGGATTTGCCAATACCCTTTTGTGAGGTCAAGAGTCGTCATGTATCGAGCTGTTCCCAGCCGGTCGATCAACTCATCTATACGTGGCATGGGGTAGGTGTCAAATTTTGTAACTTTGTTCAACTGACGAAAATCGTTACAAAATCGCCAGCTCCCATCCGGTTTAGGCACCAACACGATGGGACTAGACCAATCACTTTGGGACTCCTCTATCACCCCTAAGTTCAGCATTTTCTGTACTTCCTCCCGTATTGCCTCCCGTCGAGCCTCTGGGATCCGATAGGGTTTTAACTTCACCCTTTCACCGGGCGGGGTAATGATGTCATGCTCTACCCCAGATGTTTGTCCCGGCAGCTCAGAGAATACCTCCTTGTTGCGAAGCACAAACTCCTTAACCTCCTGTTTTTGGGGTTGTGACAAGGTGGCTGCTATTCCAACCTCAGGAATCACGCAACCAGTTTGAGCTGGTGACCAAGTGTCTGCGACTAGGGACTCTCTATCCCTCCACGCTTTCAACAGATTAACGTGATAGATCTGTTCGGGCTTTCGCCTTCCTGGTTGTCTGACCTTGTAATTCACTTCGCTCACTTTTTCCATTATCTCGTAGGGGCCTTGCCATTTGGCAAGGAATTTACTTTCAACCGTAGGGACAAGTACCAATATCCTATCCCCCGGGGAAAAGGTACGGGTCTTGGCTCCACGGTTGTACACTCTCTGCTGTGCCAACTGCGCTTGGGCCAAATGTTCCTTCACGATGGGCATTACCTGTGCAATTCGATCTTGCATCAGGGCGACATGCTCAATCACACTCCTGTGGGGAGAACTCTCACTTTCCCAAGTTTCCTTGGCAATATCCAACAGCCCTCTTGGGTGTCTCCCATACAGTAACTCAAAGGGGGAGAATCCCGTAGAGGATTGGGGCACCTCCCTAATAGCAAACATCAAATAAGGAAGTAAACAGTCCCAATCCTTTCCATCTCTATCCACCACTTTCTTCAACATTTGTTTTAGGGTTTTGTTGAATCTTTCAACCAGCCCATCGGTTTGGGGGTGATACACAGACGTACGCAATTGCGTCACTTTGAACAATTTACACAGCTCTTTCATAACCCGGGACATAAAGGGTGTACCTTGGTCCGTAAGCAGTTCTTTACAAATACCCACCCGGCTAAAAACAAGAGATAGCTCTTTGGCTATGGTTTTGGCCGAGGTATTTCGGAGAGGGATCGCTTCTGGATAACGGGTGGCATAGTCCATTATAACTAATATGTACTGGTGCCCCCTAGCGGACTTGATTATAGGACCTACCAAATCCATGGCGATCCTCTCAAACGGGACCTCAATGATGGGTAGAGGGACCAGCGGGCTACGGAAATGTGGCATCGGGGCCAACCTCTGACACACAGGGCAGGAGGAACAATAATTTTCTACGTCCTTCATCACCCCCGGCCAATAGAATCTCTGTAATACCCTCTCTCGGGTTTTCTCTGTCCCCAGATAACCTCCAAGAATGTGCCCATGGGCCAACTCCAACACCAACTTCCTGTAAGGTTTGGGCACCACAAGCTGCTCAACGGTTTCTTCTGCCCTTTTTGCCACCCGATACAGTAGGTCCTTCTCTACGCTGAAGTATGGGTAAGTGCAGGTATTATCTGGGTTCACTAACTCGCCATCTATTTTCACTACGTTTTCCCGTGCCTTTATTAGGGCGGGGTCTTTCAACTGTTCTGTGGCAAAGTTTTCCCTGTGAACCTCAAGATCAGAAAACTCCACAGACGGTAGGTTTTCGTCTGAGGAGGTGGGCTCCTCTCCAGTTTCTTGAGTCTCCCCTGCCAATACTGATAAGGGAAATTCCGGAGAGTCCTCACCACTCTCAGGGGGGTTCTGGCTATCACATTCCTGGTACATAGGGGCACCAGTGGGGGGCTCAGGATCATCCCACAGTTCCCAGAACTTCGGAAAATCCCTTCCCACAATGGCGTCATGCGGTAACTGAGATACTAAGCCCACTGGATGAGAGAGGGTACCTTTGGGGGTCTCGAAACACACTGTAGTCACTGGATACTCTCGGGTGTCCCCATGCACACAAATAACAGCTACCTTGCTATTCCCAGAGACCTCTGTTTTAACTAACTCAGCCTTTATCAGGGTCACAAGGCTACCTGAATCCAGCAATACCACAACATTTCTACCATTAACACACATTTTGCATAAATGTTTCTCAGTTCCTCGAATGGCAGTGCATGCGACTGTCGCACACAGCGACTGACGTCTGCCCGTCAGAAAGTCACACTGCATGGGTTCCTCCACAACCGGGCAATTGGCTGCAATATGTCCCGCTTGCCGGCAGCGGTAGCAAACGATCCTTCTTGCCGCCTCTTGAGCCGCTGATTTCCCAGGCTGTTCTCGCCAAACTTGGGGTAGAGCTCCCACCCTCTCACTCTCTCCACCCTCACCCCTTGGAATCCTCTTATCCGCCCCTGGGGATGGTCTGGTCTTAGGGTGGAAAGTCCGAGTGTCTCTGGAAGAGGCCGTCAGGTTCTCTGTAGCCAAGTATTTCTCCACACGATCCACAAGACCATCGGCCGTCTCTGGGTCTCCATGGCTTACCCACTTTTGGATGGCAGTAGGAAGAGCTCTCAAAAACCGATCCATTACAACACGTTCCACAATCTTTGGTGCGGACAAAGTCTCTGGCTGTAGCCACTTTCTGCTCAGGTGAATGAGATCATACATTTGAGACCTGGGGGGTTTTCCAAGCTGGAAAGTCCAGTTATGCACACGCTGAGCCCGGACAGCCTGGGTGACACCCAGCCTTGCCAATATTTCAGCTTTTAGCATCACATAGTCTTTTGCTTGGTTAGGCTCTAGGTCATAGTAAGCTTTCTGCGATTCACCAGTTAACAGAGGAGCCACCAGTCCAGCCCACTGCTCCTCAGGCCACTTTTCTCTTTCAGCGGTCCTTTCAAATGTGGTCAAAAATACCTCTGGATCCTCCTCTCCAGTCATTTTTGTCAATAAACGACTCACCCCAAAGGACGCGGTATTAGTGGGACGGCTTTCCTCACTGGTCTGCGGACGTTGCTGCATTACTGCTTCCATCTGTTGTTGTAGTCTCTTCTCTTGCTTCTGCAACAGGTCTATGAAGCGGGCCTCAGATTGCTGCTGGGCTCGTTGCTGAGCCTCCAGACTCTGTTGCAAAGTTGCGTTTGTCTGCTGCTGGGCTGCAAGGCTCCTTTGCAAACCTGCATTTGTCTGCTGTTGATTGGCATTTGCTAGAGCCAGCTGCTTCAGTATCTCCTCCATGCTGGCTTAAAAAAAACTGCCCGCGTTCTCCACCAACTGTGAGGGGGTTAGCTCGGCAGCGGGTGTGTGTGACCCCCGGGATGGGCTCCCCACACAAAACAGGCCCAGCAAACGGAGGTTGTGGTTTTCAAAATCAAAAAAGGTGCGGTTTATTTTCTATTTACAGTGACAAAACACAGCAAAGCAAAAGAAACATAACCAAAATAAATCCTGGTCAAGTTGACCTCTGACTAAACATACAGGTTTCCTAACTAACAACTGGGATCAGCCTAGTGCTGTCCTAGTCCCTAAGTCCCTGGTTTAGTTAAAGTCCAAACAAATAGCCACACAGGCTTTGCCTCACCGCACAGGGGTTCACTCTCCCTAGACAGTCCACACAGGTCTGGTTCCAGGCATGAGCTAACATCTAATGAAGCTGGGAGTTCTTATAGAGGCCTAAATGAGCTGACAAGCTTCAGCTGGTCTCATCAACTCCCTGTCTGCACGACGCCCAGCACTCTCCCTAGAGGTATGAGTCATCCATGAGCCTACTAGCCTCAGCTGGGCTTATACAACTCTCCACCTAGTTGTATAAGTCGGCGTAAAGCCTGAATCTGGGCGAAATATATCTACCCCCCTGGATGCAACCAGGTGACTTTACCTTCCTGCTGTCACAATTGGTGATCAGTGAGAAGAATGTTCCTTACATTGGTGATCAGTGGGAAGAATGTCCCTTACATTGGTGATCAGTGGGAAGAATGTCCCTTACATTGGTGATCAGTGGGAAGAATGTCCCTTACATTGGTGATCAGTGGGAAGAATGTCCCTTACATTGGTGATCAGTGGGAAGAATGCTCCTTACATTGGTGATCAGTGGGAAGAATGTCCCTTACATTGGTGGTCAGTGGGAAGAATGTCCCTTACATTGGTGATCAGTGGGAAGATTGTCCCTTACATTGGTGATCAGTGGGAAGAATGTCCCTTACATTGGTGATCAGTGGGAAGAATGCTCCTTACATTGGTGGTCAGTGAGAAGAATGCTCCTTACATTGGTGATCAGTGGGAAGAATGTCCCTTACATTGGTGGTCAGTGGGAAGAATGTCCCTTACATTGGTGATCAGTGGGAAGAATGTCCCTTACATTGGTGGTCAGTGGGAAGAATGCTTCTTATATTGGTGGTCAGTGGGAAGAATGTCCCTTACATTGGTGATCAGTGGGAAGAATGTCCCTTACATTGGTGATCAGTGGGAAGAATGTCCCTTACATTGGTGGTCAGTGGGAAGAATGTCCCTTACATTGGTGATCAGTGGGAAGAATGTCCCTTACATTGGTGGTCAGTGGGAAGAATGCTTCTTATATTGGTGATCAGTGGGAAGAATGTCCCTTACATTGGTGATCAGTGAGAAGAATGCTCCTTACATTGGTGATCAGTGGGAAGAATGTCCCTTACATTGGTGATCAGTGGGAAGAATGTCCCTTACATTGGTGGTCAGTGGGAAGAATGTTTCTTACATTGGTGATCAGTGGGAAGAATGTCCCTTACATTGGTGATCAGTGGGAAGAATGTCCCTTACATTGGTGATCAGTGGGAAGAATGCTCCTTACATTGGTGGTCAGTGGGAAGAATGTCCCTTACATTGGTGATCAGTGGGAAGAATGTCCCTTATATTGGTGATCAGTGGGAAGAATGTCCCTTACATTGGTGGTCAGTGGGAAGAATGCTTCTTATATTGGTGATCAGTGGGAAGAATGTCCCTTACATTGGTGGTCAGTGGGAAGAATGTCCCTTACATTGGTGATCAGTGGGAAGAATGTCCCTTACATTGGTGGTCAGTGGGAAGAATGCTTCTTATATTGGTGGTCAGTGGGAAGAATGTCCCTTACATTGGTGATCAGTGGGAAGAATGTCCCTTACATTGGTGGTCAGTGGGAAGAATGTCCCTTACATTGGTGGTCAGTGGGAAGAATGCTCCTTACATTGGTGATCAGTGGGAAGAATGCTCCTTACATTGGTGATAAGTTGGAAGAATGTTCCTTACATTGGTGGTCAGTGGGAAGAATGTCCCTTACATTGGTGGTCAGTGAGAAGAATGTCCCTTACATTGGTGGTCAGTGGGAAGAATGTCCCTTACATTGGTTGTCAGTGGGAAGAATGTTCCTTACATTGGTGGTCAGTGGGAAGAATGTCCCTTACATTGGTGATCAGTGGGAAGAATGTCCCTTACATTGGTGATCAGTGGGAAGAATGTTCCTTACATTGGTGATCAGTGAGAAGAATGTCCCTTACATTGGTGATCAGTGAGAAGAATGTCCCTTACATTGGTGGTCAGTGGGAAGAATGTTCCTTACATTGGGTGTCAGTGGGAAGAATGTTCCTTACATTGGTGGTCAGTGGGAAGAATGTCCCTTACATTGGTGATCAGTGGGAAGAATGTCCCTTACATTGGTGATCAGTGGGAAGAATGTTCCTTACATTGGTGGTCAGTGGGAAGAATGTCCCTTACATTGGTGATCAGTGGGAAGAATGTTCCTTACATTGGTTGTCAGTGAGAAGAATATCCCTATCATTGGTGGTCAGTGGGAAGAATGTCCCTTACATTGGTGATCAGTGGGAAGAATGTTCCTTACATTGGTGGTCAGTGGGAAGAATGACCCTTACATTGGTGGTCAGTGGGAAGAATGTCCCTTACATTGGTGATCAGTGGGAAGAATGTCCCTTACATTGGTGGTCAGTGGGAAGAATGTTCCTTACATTGGTGGTCAGTGCAGTGGGAAGAATGTCCCTTACATTGGTGGTCAGTGGGAAGAATGTTCCTTACATTGGTGGTCAGTGCAGTGGGAAGAATGCTCCTTACATTGGTGATCAGTGGGAAGAATGTCCCTTACATTGGTGGTCAGTGGGAAGAATGTCCCTTACATTGGTGGTCAGTGGGAAGAATGCTTCTTATATTGGTGATCAGTGGGAAGAATGTTCCTTACATTGGTGATCAGTGAGAAGAATGTCCCTTACATTGGTGGTCAGTGGGAAGAATGTTCCTTACATTGGTTGTCAGTGAGAAGAATATCCCTATCATTGGTGGTCAGTGGGAAGAATGTACCTTACATTGGTGGTCAGTGGGAAGAATGTCCCTTACATTGGTGATCAGTGGGAAGAATGTCCCTTACATTGGTGGTCAGTGGGAAGAATGTTCCTTACATTGGTGGTCAGTGCAGTGGGAAGAATGTCCCTTACATTGGTGGTCAGTGGAAAGAATTCTCCTTACATTGGTGATCAGTGGGAAGAATGTCCCTTACATTGGTGGTCAGTGGGAAGAATGTCCCTTACATTGGTGATCAGTGGGAAGAATGCTCCTTACATTGGTGATCAGTGGGAAGAATGCTCCTTACATTGGTGGTCAGTGGGAAGAATGTTCCTTACATTGGTTGTCAGTGAGAAGAATATCCCTATCATTGGTGGTCAGTGGGAAGAATGTACCTTACATTGGTGGTCAGTGGGAAGAATGTCCCTTACATTGGTGGTCAGTGCAGTGGGAAGAATGTCCCTTACATTGGTGGTCAGTGGAAAGAATTCTCCTTACATTGGTGATCAGTGGGAAGAATGTCCCTTACATTGGTGGTCAGTGGGAAGAATGTCCCTTACATTGGTGATCAGTGGGAAGATTGTCCCTTACATTGGTGGTCAGTGAGAAGAATGCTCCTTACATTGGTGATCAGTGGGAAGAATGTCCCTTACATTGGTGGTCAGTGGGAAGAATGTCCCTTACATTGGTGATCAGTGGGAAGAATGTCCCTTACATTGGTGATCAGTGGGAAGAATGTCCCTTACATTGGTGGTCAGTGGGAAGAATGCTCCTTACATTGGTGATCAGTGGGAAGAATGCTCCTTACATTGGTGATCAGTGGGAAGAATGCTCCTTACATTGGTGGTCAGTGGGAAGAATGCTTCTTATATTGGTGATCAGTGGGAAGAATGCTCCTTACATTGGTGATCAGTGAGAAGAATGTCCCTTACATTGGTGATCAGTGGGAAGAATGCTCCTTACATTGGTGATCAGTGGGAAGAATGTCCCTTACATTGGTGATCAGTGGGAAGAATGCTCCTTACATTGGTGATCAGTGGGAAGAATGCTCCTTACATTGGTGATCAGTGGGAAGAATGCTCCTTACATTGGTGGTCAGTGAGAAGAATGTCCCTTACATTGGTGATCAGTGGGAAGAATGTCCCTTACATTGGTGATCAGTGGGAAGAATGTCCCTTACATTGGTGATCAGTGGGAAGAATGTCCCTTACATTGGTGGTCAGTGGGAAGAATGCTCCTTACATTGGTGATCAGTGGGAAGAATGCTCCTTACATTGGTGATCAGTGGGAAGAATGCTCCTTACATTGGTGATCAGTGGGAAGAATGCTCCTTACATTGGTCAGTGAGAAGAATGTCCCTTACATTGGTGATCAGTGGGAAGAATGTCCCTTACATTGGTGATCAGTGGGAAGAATGTCCCTTACATTGGTGATCAGTGGGAAGAATGTCCCTTACATTGGTGATCAGTGGGAAGAATGTTCCTTACATTGGTGATCAGTGAGAAGAATGTCCCTTACATTGGTGATCAGTGGGAAGAATGCTCCTTACATTGGTGATCAGTGGGAAGAATGCTCCTTACATTGGTGATCAGTGGGAAGAATGTCCCTTACATTGGTGGTCAGTGGGAAGAATGCTTCTTATATTGGTGATCAGTGGGAAGAATGTTCCTTACATTGGTGATCAGTGAGAAGAATGTCCCTTACATTGGTGATCAGTGGGAAGAATGCTCCTTACATTGGTGGTCAGTGAGAAGAATGTCCCTTACATTGGTGATCAGTGGGAAGAATGCTCCTTACACTGGTGGTCAGTGGGAAGAATGCTTCTTATATTGGTGATCAGTGGGAAGAATGTTCCTTACATTGGTGATCAGTGGGAAGAATGCTCCTTACATTGGTGATCAGTGGGAAGAATGCTCCTTACATTGGTGGTCAGTGGGAAGAATGCTTCTTATATTGGTGATCAGTGGGAAGAATGCTCCTTACATTGGTGATCAGTGAGAAGAATGTCCCTTACATTGGTGATCAGTGGGAAGAATGCTCCTTACATTGGTGATCAGTGGGAAGAATGCTCCTTACATTGGTGGTCAGTGAGAAGAATGTCCCTTACATTGGTGATCAGTGGGAAGAATGTCCCTTACATTGGTGATCAGTGAGAAGAATGTCCCTTACATTGGTGATCAGTGGGAAGAATGTCCCTTACATTGGTGATCAGTGGGAAGAATGTCCCTTACATTGGTGATCAGTGGGAAGAATGTTCCTTACATTGGTGATCAGTGAGAAGAATGTCCCTTACATTGGTGATCAGTGGGAAGAATGCTCCTTACATTGGTGATCAGTGGGAAGAATGCTCCTTACATTGGTGGTCAGTGAGAAGAATGTCCCTTACATTGGTGATCAGTGGGAAGAATGTCCCTTACATTGGTGGTCAGTGGGAAGAATGCTTCTTATATTGGTGATCAGTGGGAAGAATGTTCCTTACATTGGTGATCAGTGAGAAGAATGTCCCTTACATTGGTGATCAGTGGGAAGAATGTCCCTTACATTGGTGATCAGTGGGAAGAATGCTCCTTACATTGGTGGTCAGTGAGAAGAATGTCCCTTACATTGGTGATCAGTGAGAAGAATGTCCCTTACATTGGTGATCAGTAGGAAGAAAGCTCCTTACATTGGTGATCAGTGGGAAGAATGTCCCTTACATTGGTGATCAGTGGGAAGAATGTCCCTTACATTGGTGATCAGTGGGAAGAATGTCCCTTACATTGGTGATCAGTGGGAAGAATGTCCCTTACATTGGTGATCAGTGGGAAGAATGTCCCTTACATTGGTGATCAGTGGGAAGAATGTTCCTTACATTGGTGGTCAGTGGGAAGAATGTCCCTTACATTGGTGATCAGTGGGAAGAATGTCTCTTACATTGGTAATCAGTGAGAAGAATGCTCCTTACATTGGTGATCAGTGGGAAGAATGTCCCTTACATTGGTGATCAGTGGGAAGAATGTCCCTTACATTGGTGGTCAGTGGGAAGAATGTTCCTTACATTGGTTGTCAGTGGGAAGAATGTTCCTTACATTGGTGGTCAGTGGGAAGAATGTTCCTTACATTGGTGGTCAGTGGGAAGAATGTCCCTTACATTGGTGATCAGTGGGAAGAATGTCTCTTACATTGGTAATCAGTGAGAAGATTGTCCCTTACATTGGTGGTCAGTGGGAAGAATGCTCCTTACATTGGTGATCAGTGGGAAGAATGCTCCTTACATTGGTGATCAGTGGGAAGAATGTCCCTTACATTGGTGATCAGTGGGAAGAATGTCCCTTACATTGGTGATCAGTGGGAAGAAGGTCCCTTACATTGGTGGTCAGTGGGAAGAATGCTCCTTACATTGGTGATCAGTGGGAAGAATGCTCCTTACATTGGTGATCAGTGGGAAGAATGTTCCTTACATTGGTGGTCAGTGGGAAGAATGTCCCTTACATTGGTGATCAGTGGGAAGAATGCTCCTTACATTGGTGATCAGTGGGAAGAATGTCCCTTACATTGGTGGTCAGTGGGAAGAATGTTCCTTACATTGGTTGTCAGTGGGAAGAATGTTCCTTACATTGGTGGTCAGTGGGAAGAATGTTCCTTACATTGGTGGTCAGTGGGAAGAATGTCCCTTACATTGGTAATCAGTGAGAAGAATGCTCCTTACATTGGTGATCAGTGGGAAGAATGTCCCTTACATTGGTGATCAGTGGGAAGAATGTCCCTTACATTGGTGGTCAGTGGGAAGAATGTTCCTTACATTGGTTGTCAGTGGGAAGAATGTTCCTTACATTGGTGGTCAGTGGGAAGAATGTCCCTTACATTGGTGATCAGTGGGAAGAATGTCCCTTACATTGGTGATCAGTGGGAAGAATGTTCCTTACATTGGTGGTCAGTGGGAAGAATGTCCCTTACATTGGTGATCAGTGGGAAGAAGGTCCCTTACATTGGTGGTCAGTGGGAAGAATGTTCCTTACATTGGTGGTCAGTGGGAAGAATGTCCCTTACATTGGTGATCAGTGGGAAGAATGTCCCTTACATTGGTGATCAGTGGGAAGAATGTTCCTTACATTGGTGGTCAGTGGGAAGAATGTCCCTTACATTGGTGATCAGTGGGAAGAAGGTCCCTTACATTGGTGGTCAGTGGGAAGAATGTTCCTTACATTGGTGGTCAGTGGGAAGAATGTCCCTTACATTGGTGGTCAGTGGGAAGAATGTCCCTTACATTGGTGATCAGTGGGAAGAAGGTCCCTTACATTGGTGGTCAGTGGGAAGAATGTTCCTTACATTGGTGGTCAGTGGAAAGAATTCTCCTTACATTGGTGATCAGTGGGAAGAATGCTCCTTACATTGGTGATCAGTGGGAAGAATGCTCCTTACATTGGTGGTCAGTGGGAAGAATGCTCCTTACATTGGTGGTCAGTGGGAAGAATGTCCCTTACATTGGTGATCAGTGGGAAGAATGTCCCTTACATTGGTGATCAGTGGGAAGAATGTCCCTTACATTGGTGGTCAGTGGGAAGAATGTTCCTTACATTGGTGATCAGTGGGAAGAAGGTCCCTTACATTGGTGGTCAGTGGGAAGAATGTTCCTTACATTGGTGATCAGTGGGAAGAATGTTCCTTACATTGGTGATCAGTGGGAAGAATGTTCCTTACATTGGTGATCAGTGTGAAGAATGTCCCTTACATTGGTGGTCAGTGGGAAGAATGTCCCTTACATTGGTGATCAGTGGGAAGAAGGTCCCTTACATTGGTGATCAGTGGGAAGAATGTTCCTTACATTGGTGGTCAGTGGAAAGAATTCTCCTTACATTGGTGATCAGTGGGAAGAATGCTCCTTACATTGGTGATCAGTGAGAAGAATGCTCCTTACATTGGTGATCAGTGGGAAGAATGTTCCTTACATTGGTGATCAGTGGGAAGAATGCTCCTTACATTGGTGATCAGTGGGAAGAATGCTCCTTACATTGGTGGTCAGTGGGAAGAATGCTCCTTACATTGGTGGTCAGTGGGAAGAATGTCCCTTACATTGGTGATCAGTGGGAAGAATGTCCCTTACATTGGTGATCAGTGGGAAGAATGTCCCTTACATTGGTGGTCAGTGGGAAGAATGTTCCTTACATTGGTGATCAGTGGGAAGAAGGTCCCTTACATTGGTGGTCAGTGGGAAGAATGTTCCTTACATTGGTGATCAGTGGGAAGAATGTTCCTTACATTGGTGATCAGTGGGAAGAATGTTCCTTACATTGGTGATCAGTGTGAAGAATGTCCCTTACATTGGTGGTCAGTGGGAAGAATGTCCCTTACATTGGTGATCAGTGGGAAGAAGGTCCCTTACATTGGTGATCAGTGGGAAGAATGTTCCTTACATTGGTGGTCAGTGGAAAGAATTCTCCTTACATTGGTGATCAGTGGGAAGAATGTTCCTTACATTGGTGATCAGTGGGAAGAATGTCCCTTACATTGGTGATCAGTGGGAAGAATGTTCCTTACATTGGTGATCAGTGGGAAGAATGTTCCTTACATTGGTGATCAGTGGGAGGAATGTTCCTTACATTGGTGATCAGTGGGAAGAATGTCCCTTACATTGGTGATCAGTGGGAAGAATGTCCCTTACATTGGTGATCAGTGGGAAGAATGTTCCTTACATTGGTGATCAGTGGGAAGAATGTCCCTTACATTGGTGATCAGTGAGAAGAATGTCCCTTACATTGGTGATCAGTGGGAAGAATGTTCCTTACATTGGTGATCAGTGGGAAGAATGCTCCTTACATTGGTGGTCAGTGGGAAGAATGTCCCTTACATTGGTGGTCAGTGGAAAGAATTCTCCTTACATTGGTGATCAGTGGGAAGAATGCTCCTTACATTGGTGATCAGTGGGAAGAATGTCCCTTACATTGGTGGTCAGTGGGAAGAATGTCCCTTACATTGGTGGTCAGTGGAAAGAATTCTCCTTACATTGGTGATCAGTGGGAAGAATGCTCCTTACATTGGTGATCAGTGGGAAGAATGTTCCTTACATTGGTGGTCAGTGGAAAGAATTCTCCTTACATTGGTGATCAGTGGGAAGAATGTTCCTTACATTGGTGATCAGTGGGAAGAATGTCCCTTACATTGGTGATCAGTGGGAAGAATGCTCCTTACATTGGTGGTCAGTGAGAAGAATGCTCCTTACATTGGTGATCAGTGGGAAGAATGTCCCTTACATTGGTGGTCAGTGGGAAGAATGTCCCTTACATTGGTGATCAGTGGGAAGAATGTCCCTTACATTGGTGGTCAGTGGGAAGAATGCTTCTTATATTGGTGATCAGTGGGAAGAATGTCACTTACATTGGTGATCAGTGGGAAGAATGTCCCTTACATTGGTGATCAGTGGGAAGAATGCTCCTTACATTGGTGGTCAGTGAGAAGAATGCTCCTTACATTGGTGATCAGTGGGAAGAATGTCCCTTACATTGGTGATCAGTGGGAAGAATGTCCCTTACATTGGTGATCAGTGGGAAGAATGCTCCTTACATTGGTGGTCAGTGAGAAGAATGCTCCTTACATTGGTGATCAGTGGGAAGAATGTCCCTTACATTGGTGGTCAGTGGGAAGAATGTCCCTTACATTGGTGATCAGTGGGAAGAATGTCCCTTACATTGGTGGTCAGTGGGAAGAATGCTTCTTATATTGGTGATCAGTGGGAAGAATGTCCCTTACATTGGTGATCAGTGGGAAGAATGTCCCTTACATTGGTGATCAGTGGGAAGAATGTCCCTTACATTGGTGGTCAGTGGGAAGAATGCTTCTTATATTGGTGGTCAGTGGGAAGAATGTCCCTTACATTGGTGATCAGTGGGAAGAATGTCCCTTACATTGGTGATCAGTGGGAAGAATGTCCCTTACATTGGTGATCAGTGGGAAGAATGCTCCTTACATTGGTGGTCAGTGGGAAGAATGTCCCTTACATTGGTGATCAGTGGGAAGAATGTCCCTTACATTGGTGATCAGTGGGAAGAATGTCCCTTACATTGGTGGTCAGTGGGAAGAATGTCCCTTACATTGGTGATCAGTGGGAAGAATGTCCCTTATATTGGTGATCAGTGGGAAGAATGTCCCTTACATTGGTGGTCAGTGGGAAGAATGTCCCTTACATTGGTGATCAGTGGGAAGAATGCTCCTTACATTGGTGGTCAGTGAGAAGAATGCTCCTTACATTGGTGATCAGTGGGAAGAATGTCCCTTACATTGGTGATCAGTGGGAAGAATGTCCCTTACATTGGTGATCAGTGGGAAGAATGCTCCTTACATTGGTGGTCAGTGAGAAGAATGCTCCTTACATTGGTGATCAGTGGGAAGAATGTCCCTTACATTGGTGGTCAGTGGGAAGAATGTCCCTTACATTGGTGATCAGTGGGAAGAATGTCCCTTACATTGGTGGTCAGTGGGAAGAATGCTTCTTATATTGGTGATCAGTGGGAAGAATGTCCCTTACATTGGTGATCAGTGAGAAGAATGTTCCTTACATTGGTGATCAGTGGGAAGAATGTCCCTTACATTGGTGATCAGTGGGAAGAATGTCCCTTACATTGGTGATCAGTGGGAAGAATGTCCCTTACATTGGTGATCAGTGGGAAGAATGTCCCTTACATTGGTGATCAGTGGGAAGAATGCTCCTTACATTGGTGATCAGTGGGAAGAATGTCCCTTACATTGGTGGTCAGTGGGAAGAATGTCCCTTACATTGGTGATCAGTGGGAAGATTGTCCCTTACATTGGTGATCAGTGGGAAGAATGTCCCTTACATTGGTGATCAGTGGGAAGAATGCTCCTTACATTGGTGGTCAGTGAGAAGAATGCTCCTTACATTGGTGATCAGTGGGAAGAATGTCCCTTACATTGGTGGTCAGTGGGAAGAATGTCCCTTACATTGGTGATCAGTGGGAAGAATGTCCCTTACATTGGTGGTCAGTGGGAAGAATGCTTCTTATATTGGTGGTCAGTGGGAAGAATGTCCCTTACATTGGTGATCAGTGGGAAGAATGTCCCTTACATTGGTGGTCAGTGGGAAGAATGCTTCTTATATTGGTGATCAGTGGGAAGAATGTCCCTTACATTGGTGGTCAGTGGGAAGAATGTCCCTTATATTGGTGATCAATGGGAAGAATGCTCCTTACATTGGTGATCAGTGGGAAGAATGCTCCTTACATTGGTGATCAGTGAGAAGAATGCTCCTTACATTGGTGATCAGTGGGAAGAATGTCCCTTACATTGGTGGTCAGTGGGAAGAATGCTCCTTACATTGGTGATCAGTGGGAAGAATGTCCCTTACATTGGTGATCAGTGGGAAGAATGTCCCTTACATTGGTGATCAGTGGGAAGAATGCTCCTTACATTGGTGGTCAGTGGGAAGAATGTCCCTTACATTGGTGATCAGTGGGAAGAATGTCCCTTATATTGGTGATCAGTGGGAAGAATGTCCCTTACATTGGTGGTCAGTGGGAAGAATGCTTCTTATATTGGTGATCAGTGGGAAGAATGTCCCTTACATTGGTGGTCAGTGGGAAGAATGTCCCTTACATTGGTGATCAGTGGGAAGAATGTCCCTTACATTGGTGGTCAGTGGGAAGAATGCTTCTTATATTGGTGGTCAGTGGGAAGAATGTCCCTTACATTGGTGATCAGTGGGAAGAATGTCCCTTACATTGGTGATCAGTGGGAAGAATGTTCCTTACATTGGTGATCAGTGGGAAGAATGTCCCTTACATTGGTGGTCAGTGGGAAGAATGTTCCTTACATTGGTGGTCAGTGGGAAGAATGTCCCTTACATTGGTGATCAGTGGGAAGAATGCTCCTTACATTGGTGATCAGTGGGAAGAATGCTCCTTACATTGGTGGTCAGTGGGAAGAATGGTCCTTACATTGGTGATCAGTGGGAAGAATGCCCCTTACATTGGTGATCAGTGGGAAGAATGTCCCTTACATTGGTGATCAGTGAGAAGAATGTTCCTTACATTGGTGATCAGTGGGAAGAATGTCTCTTACATTGGTGATCAGTGGGAAGAATGCCCCTTACATTGGTGATCAGTGGGAAGAATGTCCCTTACATTGGTGATCAGTGGGAAGAATGTCCCTTACATTGGTGATCAGTGGGAAGAATGTCCCTTACATTGGTTGTCAGTGGGAAGAATGCTTCTTATATTGGTGATCAGTGGGAAGAATGTCCCTTACATTGGTGATCAGTGAGAAGAATGTTCCTTACATTGGTGATCAGTGGGAAGAATGTCCCTTACATTGGTGATCAGTGGGAAGAATGTCCCTTACATTGGTGATCAGTGGGAAGAATGTCCCTTACATTGGTGATCAGTGGGAAGAATGTCCCTTACATTGGTGATCAGTGGGAAGAATGTCCCTTACATTGGTGATCAGTGGGAAGAATGTCCCTTACATTGGTGATCAGTGAGAAGAATGTTCCTTACATTGGTGATCAGTGGGAAGAATGTTCCTTACATTGGTGATCAGTGGGAAGAATGTCTCTTACATTGGTAATCAGTGAGAAGAATGTCCCTTACATTGGTGATCAGTGGGAAGAATGTCCCTTACATTGGTGATCAGTGGGAAGAATGTCCCTTACATTGGTGGTCAGTGGGAAGAATGCTTCTTATATTGGTGGTCAGTGGGAAGAATGTCCCTTACATTGGTGATCAGTGGGAAGAATGTCCCTTACATTGGTGATCAGTGGGAAGAATGTTCCTTACATTGGTGATCAGTGGGAAGAATGTCCCTTACATTGGTGGTCAGTGGGAAGAATGTTCCTTACATTGGTGGTCAGTGGGAAGAATGTCCCTTACATTGGTGATCAGTGGGAAGAATGCTCCTTACATTGGTGATCAGTGGGAAGAATGCTCCTTACATTGGTGGTCAGTGGGAAGAATGTCCCTTACATTGGTGATCAGTGGGAAGAATGCCCCTTACATTGGTGATCAGTGAGAAGAATGTTCCTTACATTGGTGATCAGTGGGAAGAATGTCTCTTACATTGGTGATCAGTGGGAAGAATGTCCCTTACATTGGTGATCAGTGGGAAGAATGTTCCTTACATTGGTGATCAGTGGGAAGAATGCTCCTTACATTGGTGATCAGTGGGAAGAATGCTCCTTACATTGGTGGTCAGTGGGAAGAATGTCTCTTACATTGGTAATCAGTGAGAAGAATGTCCCTTACATTGGTGATCAGTGGGAAGAATGTCCCTTACATTGGTAATCAGTGGGAAGAATGTCTCTTACATTGGTAATCAGTGAGAAGAATGTCCCTTACATTGGTGATCAGTGGGAAGAATGTCCCTTACATTGGTGATCAGTGGGAAGAATGTCCCTTACATTGGTGGTCAGTGGGAAGAATGCTTCTTATATTGGTGGTCAGTGGGAAGAATGTCCCTTACATTGGTGATCAGTGGGAAGAATGTCCCTTACATTGGTGATCAGTGGGAAGAATGTTCCTTACATTGGTGATCAGTGGGAAGAATGTCCCTTACATTGGTGGTCAGTGGGAAGAATGTTCCTTACATTGGTGGTCAGTGGGAAGAATGTCCCTTACATTGGTGATCAGTGGGAAGAATGCTCCTTACATTGGTGATCAGTGGGAAGAATGCTCCTTACATTGGTGGTCAGTGGGAAGAATGTCCCTTACATTGGTGATCAGTGGGAAGAATGCCCCTTACATTGGTGATCAGTGAGAAGAATGTTCCTTACATTGGTGATCAGTGGGAAGAATGTCTCTTACATTGGTGATCAGTGGGAAGAATGCTCCTTACATTGGTGGTCAGTGGGAAGAATGTCTCTTACATTGGTAATCAGTGAGAAGAATGTCCCTTACATTGGTGATCAGTGGGAAGAATGTCTCTTACATTGGTAATCAGTGAGAAGAATGTCCCTTACATTGGTAATCAGTGGGAAGAATGTCTCTTACATTGGTAATCAGTGAGAAGAATGTCCCTTACATTGGTGATCAGTGGGAAGAATGTCCCTTACATTGGTGATCAGTGGGAAGAATGTCCCTTACATTGGTGGTCAGTGGGAAGAATGTTCCTTACATTGGTTGTCAGTGGGAAGAATGTTCCTTACATTGGTGGTCAGTGGAAAGAATTCTCCTTACATTGGTGATCAGTGGGAAGAATGTCCCTTACATTGGTGATCAGTGGGAAGAATGTCCCTTACATTGGTGGTCAGTGGGAAGAATGTCCCTTACATTGGTGATCAGTGGGAAGAATGTTCCTTACATTGGTGATCAGTGGGAAGAATGCCCCTTACATTGGTGATCAGTGGGAAGAATGCTCCTTACATTGGTGATCAGTGGGAAGAATGTCCCTTACATTGGTGGTCAGTGGGAAGAATGTCCCTTACATTGGTGATCAGTGGGAAGAATGTTCCTTACATTGGTGATCAGTGGGAAGAATGTCCCTTACATTGGTGGTCAGTGGGAAGATTGTCCCTTACATTGGTGATCAGTGGGAAGAATGCTCCTTACATTGGTGGTCAGTGAGAAGAATGCTCCTTACATTGGTGATCAGTGGGAAGAATGTCCCTTACATTGGTGGTCAGTGGGAAGAATGTCCCTTACATTGGTGATCAGTGGGAAGAATGTCCCTTACATTGGTGGTCAGTGGGAAGAATGCTTCTTATATTGGTGATCAGTGGGAAGAATGTCCCTTACATTGGTGATCAGTGGGAAGAATGTCCCTTACATTGGTGGTCAGTGGGAAGAATGTCCCTTACATTGGTGATCAGTGGGAAGAATGTCTCTTACATTGGTGATCAGTGAGAAGAATGTCCCTTACATTGGTGGTCAGTGGGAAGAATGTCCCTTATATTGGTAATCAATGGGAAGAATGCTCCTTACATTGGTGATCAGTGGGAAGAATGCTCCTTACATTGGTGATCAGTGAGAAGAATGCTCCTTACATTGGTGATCAGTGGGAAGAATGTCCCTTACATTGGTGATCAGTGGGAAGAATGTCCCTTACATTGGTGGTCAGTGGGAAGAATGTTCCTTACATTGGTGATCAGTGGGAAGAATGTCCCTTACATTGGTGATCAGTGGGAAGAATGTCCCTTACATTGGTGATCAGTGGGAAGAATGCTCCTTACATTGGTGGTCAGTGGGAAGAATGTCCCTTACATTGGTGATCAGTGGGAAGAATGTCCCTTATATTGGTGATCAGTGGGAAGAATGTCCCTTACATTGGTGGTCAGTGGGAAGAATGCTTCTTATATTGGTGATCAGTGGGAAGAATGTCCCTTACATTGGTGGTCAGTGGGAAGAATGTCCCTTACATTGGTGATCAGTGAGAAGAATGTCCCTTACATTGGTGATCAGTGGGAAGAATGCTTCTTATATTGGTGGTCAGTGGGAAGAATGTCCCTTACATTGGTGATCAGTGGGAAGAATGTCCCTTACATTGGTGATCAGTGGGAAGAATGTTCCTTACATTGGTGATCAGTGGGAAGAATGTCCCTTACATTGGTGGTCAGTGGGAAGAATGTTCCTTACATTGGTGGTCAGTGGGAAGAATGTCCCTTACATTGGTGATCAGTGGGAAGAATGCTCCTTACATTGGTGATCAGTGGGAAGAATGCTCCTTACATTGGTGGTCAGTGGGAAGAATGGTCCTTACATTGGTGATCAGTGGGAAGAATGCCCCTTACATTGGTGATCAGTGGGAAGAATGTCCCTTACATTGGTGATCAGTGAGAAGAATGTTCCTTACATTGGTGATCAGTGGGAAGAATGTCTCTTACATTGGTGATCAGTGGGAAGAATGCCCCTTACATTGGTGATCAGTGGGAAGAATGTCCCTTACATTGGTGATCAGTGGGAAGAATGTCCCTTACATTGGTGATCAGTGGGAAGAATGTCCCTTACATTGGTGATCAGTGGGAAGAATGTCCCTTACATTGGTGATCAGTGGGAAGAATGTCCCTTACATTGGTTGTCAGTGGGAAGAATGCTTCTTATATTGGTGATCAGTGGGAAGAATGTCCCTTACATTGGTGATCAGTGAGAAGAATGTTCCTTACATTGGTGATCAGTGGGAAGAATGTCCCTTACATTGGTGATCAGTGGGAAGAATGTCCCTTACATTGGTGATCAGTGGGAAGAATGTCCCTTACATTGGTGATCAGTGGGAAGAATGTCCCTTACATTGGTGATCAGTGGGAAGAATGTCCCTTACATTGGTGATCAGTGGGAAGAATGTCCCTTACATTAGTGATCAGTGAGAAGAATGTTCCTTACATTGGTGATCAGTGGGAAGAATGTTCCTTACATTGGTGATCAGTGGGAAGAATGTCTCTTACATTGGTAATCAGTGAGAAGAATGTCCCTTACATTGGTGATCAGTGGGAAGAATGTCCCTTACATTGGTGATCAGTGGGAAGAATGTCCCTTACATTGGTGGTCAGTGGGAAGAATGCTTCTTATATTGGTGGTCAGTGGGAAGAATGTCCCTTACATTGGTGATCAGTGGGAAGAATGTCCCTTACATTGGTGATCAGTGGGAAGAATGTTCCTTACATTGGTGATCAGTGGGAAGAATGTCCCTTACATTGGTGGTCAGTGGGAAGAATGTTCCTTACATTGGTGGTCAGTGGGAAGAATGTCCCTTACATTGGTGATCAGTGGGAAGAATGCTCCTTACATTGGTGATCAGTGGGAAGAATGCTCCTTACATTGGTGGTCAGTGGGAAGAATGTCCCTTACATTGGTGATCAGTGGGAAGAATGCCCCTTACATTGGTGATCAGTGAGAAGAATGTTCCTTACATTGGTGATCAGTGGGAAGAATGTCTCTTACATTGGTGATCAGTGGGAAGAATGTCCCTTACATTGGTGATCAGTGGGAAGAATGTTCCTTACATTGGTGATCAGTGGGAAGAATGCTCCTTACATTGGTGATCAGTGGGAAGAATGCTCCTTACATTGGTGGTCAGTGGGAAGAATGTCTCTTACATTGGTAATCAGTGAGAAGAATGTCCCTTACATTGGTGATCAGTGGGAAGAATGTCTCTTACATTGGTAATCAGTGAGAAGAATGTCCCTTACATTGGTAATCAGTGGGAAGAATGTCTCTTACATTGGTAATCAGTGAGAAGAATGTCCCTTACATTGGTGATCAGTGGGAAGAAGGTCCCTTACATTGGTGATCAGTGGGAAGAATGTCCCTTACATTGGTGGTCAGTGGGAAGAATGTTCCTTACATTGGTTGTCAGTGGGAAGAATGTTCCTTACATTGGTGGTCAGTGGAAAGAATTCTCCTTACATTGGTGATCAGTGGGAAGAATGTTCCTTACATTGGTGGTCAGTGGGAAGAATGTCCCTTACATTGGTGATCAGTGGGAAGAATGTTCCTTACATTGGTGATCAGTGGGAAGAATGCCCCTTACATTGGTGATCAGTGGGAAGAATGCTCCTTACATTGGTGATCAGTGGGAAGAATGTCCCTTACATTGGTGGTCAGTGGGAAGAATGTCCCTTACATTGGTGATCAGTGGGAAGAATGTTCCTTACATTGGTGATCAGTGGGAAGAATGTCCCTTACATTGGTGGTCAGTGGGAAGATTGTCCCTTACATTGGTGATCAGTGGGAAGAATGTCCCTTACATTGGTGATCAGTGGGAAGAATGTCCCTTACATTGGTGGTCAGTGGGAAGAATGTTCCTTACATTGGTGATCAGTGGGAAGAATGTCCCTTACATTGGTGATCAGTGGGAAGAATGTCACTTACATTGGTGATCAGTGGGAAGAATGCTCCTTACATTGGTGATCAGTGGGAAGAATGTCCCTTACATTGGTGGTCAGTGGGAAGAATGTCCCTTACATTGGTGATCAGTGGGAAGAATGTTCCTTACATTGGTGATCAGTGGGAAGAATGTCCCTTACATTGGTGGTCAGTGGGAAGATTGTCCCTTACATTGGTGATCAGTGGGAAGAATGCTCCTTACATTGGTGGTCAGTGAGAAGAATGCTCCTTACATTGGTGATCAGTGAGAAGAATGTCCCTTACATTGGTGGTCAGTGGGAAGAATGTCCCTTACATTGGTGATCAGTGGGAAGAATGTCCCTTACATTGGTGGTCAGTGGGAAGAATGCTTCTTATATTGGTGATCAATGGGAAGAATGTCCCTTACATTGGTGATCAGTGGGAAGAATGTCCCTTACATTGGTGGTCAGTGGGAAGAATGTCCCTTACATTGGTGATCAGTGGGAAGAATGTCTCTTACATTGGTGATCAGTGAGAAGAATGTCCCTTACATTGGTGGTCAGTGGGAAGAATGTCCCTTACATTGGTGATCAGTGGGAAGAATGTTCCTTACATTGGTGATCAGTGGGAAGAATGCCCCTTACATTGGTGATCAGTGGGAAGAATGCTCCTTACATTGGTGATCAGTGGGAAGAATGTCCCTTACATTGGTGGTCAGTGGGAAGAATGTCCCTTACATTGGTGATCAGTGGGAAGAATGTTCCTTACATTGGTGATCAGTGGGAAGAATGTCCCTTACATTGGTGGTCAGTGGGAAGATTGTCCCTTACATTGGTGATCAGTGGGAAGAATGCTCCTTACATTGGTGGTCAGTGAGAAGAATGCTCCTTACATTGGTGATCAGTGGGAAGAATGTCCCTTACATTGGTGATCAGTGGGAAGAATGCTCCTTACATTGGTGATCAGTGGGAAGAATGTCCCTTACATTGGTGATCAGTGGGAAGAATGTTCCTTACATTGGTGATCAGTGGGAAGAATGCTCCTTACATTGGTGATCAGTGGGAAGAATGTTCCTTACATTGGTGATCAGTGGGAAGAATGTTCCTTACATTGGTGATCAGTGGGAAGATTGTCCCTTACATTGGTGATCAGTGGGAAGAATGCTCCTTACATTGGTGGTCAGTGAGAAGAATGCTCCTTACATTGGGGATCAGTGGGAAGAATGTCCCTTACATTGGTGGTCAGTGGGAAGAATGTCCCTTACATTGGTGATCAGTGGGAAGAATGTCCCTTACATTGGTGGTCAGTGGGAAGAATGCTTCTTATATTGGTGATCAGTGGGAAGAATGTCCCCTACATTGGTGATCAGTGGGAAGAATGTCCCTTACATTGGTGATCAGTGGGAAGAATGCTCCTTACATTGGTGATCAGTGGGAAGAATGTCCCTTACATTGGTGATCAGTGGGAAGAATGTCCCTTACATTGGTGATCAGTGGGAAGAATGTCCCTTACATTGGTGGTCATTGGGAAGAATGTTCCTTACATTGGTGATCAGTGGGAAGAATGTCCCTTACATTGGTGATCAGTGGGAAGAATGTCACTTACATTGGTGATCAGTGGGAAGAATGCCCCTTACATTGGTGATCAGTGGGAAGAATGCTCCTTACATTGGTGATCAGTGGGAAGAATGTCCCTTACATTGGTGGTCAGTGGGAAGAATGTCCCTTACATTGGTGATCAGTGGGAAGAATGTCCCTTACATTGGTGATCAGTGGGAAGAATGCTCCTTACATTGGTGATCAGTGGGAAGAATGTCCCTTACATTGGTGATCAGTGGGAAGAATGCTCCTTACATTGGTGATCAGTGGGAAGAATGTTCCTTACATTGGTGATCAGTGGGAAGAATGTCCCTTACATTGGTGATCAGTGGGAAGAATGTCACTTACATTGGTGATCAGTGGGAAGAATGTCCCTTACATTGGTGATCAGTGGGAAGAATGCTCCTTACATTGGTGATCAGTGGGAAGAATGTCCCTTACATTGGTGATCAGTGGGAAGAATGCTCCTTACATTGGTGACCAGTGGGAAGAATGTTCCTTACATTGGTGATCAGTGGGAAGAATGTTCCTTACATTGGTGATCAGTGGGAAGAATGTCCCTTATATTGGTGATCAGTGGGAAGAATGTCCCTTACATTGGTGGTCAGTGGGAAGAATGCTTCTTATATTGGTGATCAGTGGGAAGAATGTCCCTTACATTGGTGGTCAGTGGGAAGAATGTCCCTTACATTGGTGATCAGTGGGAAGAATGTCCCTTACATTGGTGGTCAGTGGGAAGAATGTCCCTTACATTGGTGATCAGTGGGAAGAATGCTCCTTACATTGGTGATCAGTGGGAAGAATGCTCCTTACATTGGTGGTCAGTGGGAAGAATGCTTCTTATATTGGTGGTCAGTGGGAAGAATGTCCCTTACATTGGTGATCAGTGGGAAGAATGTCCCTTACATTGGTGATCAGTGGGAAGAATGTTCCTTACATTGGTGATCAGTGGGAAGAATGTCCCTTACATTGGTGGTCAGTGGGAAGAATGTTCCTTACATTGGTGGTCAGTGGGAAGAATGTCCCTTACATTGGTGATCAGTGGGAAGAATGCTCCTTACATTGGTGATCAGTGGGAAGAATGCTCCTTACATTGGTGGTCAGTGGGAAGAATGTCCCTTACATTGGTGATCAGTGGGAAGAATGTTCCTTACATTGGTGATCAGTGGGAAGAATGTCCCTTACATTGGTAATCAGTGAGAAGAATGTCCCTTACATTGGTGATCAGTGGGAAGAATGTCCCTTACATTGGTGATCAGTGGGAAGAATGTCCCTTACATTGGTGGTCAGTGGGAAGAATGTTCCTTACATTGGTTGTCAGTGGGAAGAATGTTCCTTACATTGGTGGTCAGTGGGAAGAATGTCCCTTACATTGGTGATCAGTGGGAAGAATGTCCCTTACATTGGTGATCAGTGGGAAGAATGTTCCTTACATTGGTGGTCAGTGGGAAGAATGTCCCTTACATTGGTGATCAGTGGGAAGAAGGTCCCTTACATTGGTGATCAGTGGGAAGAATGTCCCTTACATTGGTGATCAGTGGGAAGAATGTTCCTTACATTGGTGGTCAGTGGGAAGAATGTCCCTTACATTGGTGGTCAGTGGGAAGAATGTCCCTTACATTGGTGGTCAGTGGGAAGAATGTTCCTTACATTGGTTGTCAGTGAGAAGAATATCCCTATCATTGGTGGTCAGTGGGAAGAATGTACCTTACATTGGTAGTCAGTGGGAAGAATGTCCCTTACATTGGTGATCAGTGGGAAGAATGTCCCTTACATTGGTGATCAGTGGGAAGAATGTCACTTACATTGGTGGTCAGTGGGAAGAATGTTCCTTACATTGGTGGTCAGTGCAGTGGGAAGAATGTCCCTTACATTGGTGATCAGTGGAAAGAATTCTCCTTACATTGGTGATCAGTGGGAAGAACGCTCCTTACATTGGTGGTCAGTGGAAAGAATTCTCCTTACATTGGTGATCAGTGAGAAGAATGTTCCTTACATTGGTGGTCAGTGGAAAGAATTCTCCTTACATTGGTGATCAGTGGGAAGAATGTTCCTTACATTGGTAATCAGTGGGAAGAATGCTCCTTACATTGGTGATCAGTGGGAAGAATGTTCCTTACATTGGTGATCAGTGGGAAGAATGCTCCTTACATTGGTGATCAGTGGGAAGAATGTCCCTTACATTGGTGATCAGTGGGAAGAATGTCCCTTACATTGGTGATCAGTGGGAAGAATGTCCCTTACATTGGTGATCAGTGGGAAGAATGTCCCTTACATTGGTGATCAGTGGGAAGAATGTTCCTTACATTGGTGGTCAGTGGGAAGAATGTCCCTTACATTGGTGATCAGTGAGAAGAATGCTCCTTACATTGGTGATCAGTGGGAAGAATGTCCCTTACATTGGTGATCAGTGGGAAGAATGTCCCTTACATTGGTGATCAGTGGGAAGAATGTTCCTTACATTGGTGGTCAGTGGGAAGAATGTCCCTTACATTGGTGATCAGTGGGAAGAATGCTCCTTACATTGGTGGTCAGTGGGAAGAATGTCCCTTACATTGGTGATCAGTGGGAAGAATGTCCCTTACATTGGTGATCAGTGGGAAGAATGTCCCTTACATTGGTGATCAGTGGGAAGAATGTTCCTTACATTGGTGATCAGTGGGAAGAATGTCCCTTACATTGGTGATCAGTGGGAAGAATGCTCCTTACATTGGTGATCAGTGGGAAGAATGTCCCTTACATTGGTGATCAGTGGGAAGAATGTTCCTTACATTGGTTGTCAGTGGGAAGAATGTCCCTTACATTGGTGATCAGTGGGAAGAATGCTCCTTACATTGGGGATCAGTGGGAAGAATGTCCCTTACATTGGTGATCAGTGGGAAGAATGTCCCTTACATTGGTGATCAGTGGGAAGAATGTTCCTTACATTGGTTGTCAGTGGGAAGAATGTTCCTTACATTGGTGGTCAGTGAGAAGAATGCTCCTTACATTGGTGATCAGTGGGAAGAATGTCACTTACATTGGTGATCAGTGGGAAGAATGTCCCTTACATTGGTGATCAGTGGGAAGAATGTCCCCTACATTGGTGATCAGTGGGAAGAATGCTCCTTACATTGGTGATCAGTGGGAAGAATGTCCCTTACATTGGTGGTCAGTAGGAAGAATGTTCCTTACATTGGTGATCAGTGAGAAGAATGTCCCTTACATTGGTGATCAGTGGGAAGAATGTCCCCTACATTGGTGATCAGTGGGAAGAATGTCCCTTACATTGGTGATCAGTGGGAAGAATGTCCCTTACATTGGTGGTCAGTGGGAAGAATGCTCCTTACATTGGGGATCAGTGGGAAGAATGTCCCTTACATTGGTGATCAGTGGGAAGAATGTCCCTTACATTGGTGGTCAGTGGGAAGAATGTTCCTTACATTGGTTGTCAGTGGGAAGAATGTTCCTTACATTGGTGGTCAGTGGGAAGAATGTCCCTTACATTGGTGATCAGTGGGAAGAATGTCCCTTACATTGGTGATCAGTGGGAAGAATGTCCCTTACATTGGTGGTCAGTGGGAAGAATGTTCCTTACATTGGTGATCAGTGGGAAGAATGTTCCTTACATTGGTGGTCAGTGGGAAGAATGTCCCTTACATTGGTGATCAGTGGGAAGAAGGTCCCTTACATTGGTGATCAGTGGGAAGAATGTCCCTTACATTGGTGATCAGTGGGAAGAATGTTCCTTACATTGGTGGTCAGTGGGAAGAATGTCCCTTACATTGGTGGTCAGTGGGAAGAATGTCCCTTACATTGGTGGTCAGTGGGAAGAATGTTCCTTACATTGGTTGTCAGTGAGAAGAATATCCCTATCATTGGTGGTCAGTGGGAATAATGTACCTTACATTGGTAGTCAGTGGGAAGAATGTCCCTTACATTGGTGATCAGTGGGAAGAATGTCCCTTACATTAGTGATCAGTGGGAAGAATGTCCCTTACATTGGTGGTCAGTGGGAAGAATGTTCCTTACATTGGTGGTCAGTGCAGTGGGAAGAATGTCCCTTACATTGGTGGTCAGTGGAAAGAATTCTCCTTACATTGGTGATCAGTGGGAAGAACGCTCCTTACATTGGTAATCAGTGGGAAGAATGCTCCTTACATTGGTGATCAGTGGGAAGAATGTTCCTTACATTGGTGATCAGTGGGAAGAATGTCCCTTACATTGGTGATCAGTGGGAAGAATGTTCCTTACATTGGTGGTCAGTGGGAAGAATGTCCCTTACATTGGTGATCAGTGGGAAGAATGTCCCTTACATTGGTGATCAGTGGGCAGAATGTTCCTTACATTGGTGGTCAGTGGGAAGAATGTCCCTTACATTGGTGATCAGTGGGAAGAATGCTCCTTACATTGGTGGTCAGTGGGAAGAATGTCCCTTACATTGGTGATCAGTGGGAAGAATGTCCCTTACATTGGTGATCAGTGGGAAGAATGTCCCTTACATTGGTGATCAGTGGGAAGAATGTCCCTTACATTGGTGGTCAGTGGAAAGAATGTCCCTTACATTGGTGATCAGTGGGAAGAATGTCCCTTACATTGGTGGTCAGTGGGAAGAATGCTCCTTACATTGGTGGTCAGTGAGAAGAATGCTCCTTACATTGGTGATCAGTGGGAAGAATGCTCCTTACATTGGTGGTCAGTGGGAAGAATGTCCCTTACATTGGTGATCAGTGGGAAGAATGTTCCTTACATTGGTTGTCAGTGGGAAGAATGTCCCTTACATTGGTGATCAGTGGGAAGAATGCTCCTTACATTGGGGATCAGTGGGAAGAATGTCCCTTACATTGGTGATCAGTGGGAAGAATGTCCCTTACATTGGTGATCAGTGGGAAGAATGTTCCTTACATTGGTTGTCAGTGGGAAGAATGTTCCTTACATTGGTGGTCAGTGAGAAGAATGCTCCTTACATTGGTGATCAGTGGGAAGAATGCCCCTTACATTGGTGATCAGTGAGAAGAATGTTCCTTACATTGGTGATCAGTGGGAAGAATGTCCCTTACATTGGTGATCAGTGGGAAGAATGTCACTTACATTGGTGATCAGTGGGAAGAATGTCCCTTACATTGGTGATCAGTGGGAAGAATGCTCCTTACATTGGTGATCAGTGGGAAGAATGTCCCCTACATTGGTGATCAGTGGGAAGAATGCTCCTTACATTGGTGATCAGTGGGAAGAATGTCCCTTACATTGGTGGTCAGTAGGAAGAATGTTCCTTACATTGGTGATCAGTGAGAAGAATGTCCCTTACATTGGTGATCAGTGGGAAGAATGTCCCCTACATTGGTGATCAGTGGGAAGAATGTCCCTTACATTGGTGATCAGTGGGAAGAATGTCCCTTACATTGGTGATCAGTGAGAAGAATGTCCCTTACATTGGTGATCAGTGGGAAGAATGTCTCTTACATTGGTGGTCAGTGGGAAGAATGTCCCTTACATTGGGGATCAGTGGGAAGAATGTCCCTTACATTGGTGATCAGTGGGAAGAATGCTCCTTACATTGGTGGTCAGTGGGAAGAATGCTCCTTACATTGGGGATCAGTGGGAAGAATGTCCCTTACATTGGTGATCAGTGGGAAGAATGCCCCTTACATTGGTGATCAGTGGGAAGAATGTCTCTTACATTGGTGGTCAGTGGGAAGAATGTCCCTTACATTGGTGATCAGTGAGAAGAATGTCCCTTACATTGGTGATCAGTGGGAAGAATGTCCCTTACATTAGTGATTAGTGGGAAGAATGTCCCTTACATTGGTGATCAGTGAGAAGAATGTTCCTTACATTGGTGATCAGTGGGAAGAATGTCCCTTACATTGGTGATCAGTGGGAAGAATGTTCCTTACATTGGTGATCAGTGAGAAGAATGTTCCTTACATTGGTGATCAGTGGGAAGAATGTCTCTTACATTGGTGGTCAGTGGGAAGAATGTCTCTTACATTGGTGGTCAGTGGGAAGAATGTCCCTTACATTGGTGATCAGTGGGAAGAATGTTCCTTACATTGGTGATCAGTGAGAAGAATGCTCCTTACATTGGTGATCAGTGGGAAGAATGTTCCTTACATTGGTGATCAGTGGGAAGAATGCTCCTTACATTGGTGGTCAGTGGGAAGAATGTTCCTTACATTGGTGGTCAGTGGGAAGAATGTTCCTTACATTGGTGATCAGTGAGAAGAATGTTCCTTACATTGGTGATCAGTGGGAAGAATGTCCCTTACATTGGTGATCAGTGGGAAGAATGCTCCTTACATTGGTGATCAGTGGGAAGAATGTCCCTTACATTGGTGATCAGTGAGAAGAATGTTCCTTACATTGGTGATCAGTGGGAAGAATGTCCCTTACATTGGTGATCAGTGGGAAGAATGTCCCTTACATTGGTGATCAGTGGGAAGAATGTCCCTTACATTGGTGATCAGTGGGAAGAATGTTCCTTACATTGGTGATCAGTGAGAAGAATGTTCCTTACATTGGTGATCAGTGGGAAGAATGTCCCTTACATTGGTGATCAGTGGGAAGAATGTCCCTTACATTGGTGATCAGTGGGAAGAATGTTCCTTACATTGGTGATCAGTGAGAAGAATGTCCCTTACATTGATGGTCAGTGGGAAGAATGTTCCTTACATTGGTGATCAGTGGGAAGAATGTCCCTTACATTGGTGATCAGTGGGAAGAATGTCCCTTACATTGGTGGTCAGTGAGAAGAATGCTCCTTACATTGGTGATCAGTGGGAAGAATGTTCCTTACATTGGTGATCAGTGAGAAGAATGTCCCTTACATTGGTGGTCAGTGGGAAGAATGTCCCTTACATTGGTGATCAGTGGGAAGATTGTCCCTTACATTGGTGATCAGTGGGAAGAATGTCCCTTACATTGATGGTCAGTGGGAAGAATGTCTCTTACATTGGTGATCAGTGGGAAGAATGCTCCTTACATTGGTGATCAGTGGGAAGAATGTCCCTTACATTGGTGATCAGTGGGAAGAATGTCCCTTACATTGGTGATCAGTGGGAAGAATGTCCCTTACATTGGTGATCAGTGGGAAGAATGTTCCTTACATTGGTGATCAGTGGGAAGAATGTTCCTTACATTGGTGATCAGTGGGAAGAATGTTCCTTACATTGGTGATCAGTGGGAAGAATGTTCCTTACATTGGTGATCAGTGGGAAGAATGTTCCTTACATTGGTGATCAGTGGGAAGAATGTTCCTTACATTGGTGATCAGTGGGAAGAATGCTCCTTACATTGGTGGTCAGTGGGAAGAATGTTCCTTACATTGGTTGTCAGTGGGAAGAATGTTCCTTACATTGGTGATCAGTGGGAAGAATGTCCCTTACATTGGTGATCAGTGGGAAGAATGTTCCTTACATTGGTGATCAGTGGGAAGAATGCTCCTTACATTGGTGGTCAGTGGGAAGAATGTTCCTTACATTGGTGATCAGTGAGAAGAATGTTCCTTACATTGGTGGTCAGTGAGAAGAATGTTCCTTACATTGGTGATCAGTGGGAAGAATGCTCCTTACATCCTTACATTGGTGGTCAGTGGGAAGAATGTTCCTTACATTGGTTGTCAGTGGGAAGAATGTCCCTTACATTGGTGGTCAGTGGGAAGAATGTCCCTTACATTGGTGGTCAGTGGGAAGAATGTTCCTTACATTGGTGGTCAGTGGGAAGAATGTCCCTTACATTGGTGGTCAGTGGGAAGAATGTCCCTTACATTGGTGGTCAGTGGGAAGAATGTTCCTTACATTGGTTGTCAGTGAGAAGAATATCCCTATCATTGGTGGTCAGTGGGAAGAATGTACCTTACATTGGTGGTCAGTGGGAAGAATGTCCCTTACATTGGTGGTCAGTGGAAAGAATTCTCCTTACATTGGTGATCAGTGGGAAGAACGCTCCTTACATTGGTGGTCAGTGGAAAGAATTCTCCTTACATTGGTGATCAGTGAGAAGAATGTTCCTTACATTGGTGGTCAGTGGAAAGAATTCTCCTTACATTGGTGATCAGTGGGAAGAATGCTCCTTGCATTGGTGATCAGTGAGAAGAATGTTCCTTACATTGGTGATCAGTGATTGGCCTTCTCGTCCAACATCAGTACCTGACCTCACAAATGCGCTTCTGGAAGAATAGTCAAACATTCCCATAGACACTCCTAAACCTTGGGGACGGCCTTCCCAGAAGAGTTGAAGCTGTTGTAGCTGCAAAGGGTGGGCCAACTCAATATTGAACCCTACGGACTAAGACTGGGATGCCATTAAAGTTCATGTGCGTGTAAAGGCAGGTGTCCCAATACTTTTGACAATATATTGTATATTCAAATGATTTATACAGTATAATTAAACAGATATACTGCATATAATTCAACTGATAAATAATATATTTATTATAAAAAAAATTTTTATTGTATTTCTATTATTATTCCTGAAGAAGGGAGAGGCCCTTCCCCTGAAATGTGTTGGATTAACTGTATTTCAATAGAAATTTCATATCAGTATCATGCTATCTGACCGTTCCTAGTCTGTGTGGTGACGTGGATTTCAGACTTACCAATAGCCAGATGTACAGACACCAGGTTCTGGCTGAGGGTGAGAGCCCAGAGCCGCAGACAGTGCACCGAGCGAACCCCCTGGACAGTCAGGAGAACCTCCTTCACTGAGCTGTACGCAATGCTGCGAGGGGAACCTGAGAAACGGACAATATTCATCCTTCATTACAAAGACCCAGCAAAAGATATGTAGAGTTTATTCTGCCCTTATATCCAGCACCTTGCCCTCCATTTCACCCATCGTCATCTCTTTATATCCTCTGCTCCAATCACACGTATTGTTCCCCATTATTACCCATCTCTTTATGACTATTGGTCATCAACGCTTGGCAAACAATTCCAACAAGTAATTCCCCTGGATAAAGTTAATATCTTGGTGACCCTTTATTAGATTCCCAGATTCCACAACGAGGCCACCCCCCACCCCATATCAACCACATCTCCTTTTAAAGCATCAGAGGTGGTGAAGGGACCCTCATACTTTAACAATGGGACAACAGTGGAAAAAGAAAGCCCTAGGGTTGACGCTGCGCTAAATTCTGATAAATCAAAAAATAAGTGATATAAAGTGTGGAAGAGCAGCTGGCACTTAAGACAAAGTGAAAAATAAGAAAGAGTGCAGCGCTAAATAATTGATGACAAACTTAGTGACACATTTCAAGTGATCAATACAATCCTTTAAATGCAGAAAAAATATTATTGCATAAAAAAGAAAAAATTGAAAAAAGGAAAACTAAAGCAGAGTCCAGTTCAGGTTCTGATTAGAAAAAAAGTCAGTGAGAACCCAGAATAAACCAAAGGGATTGCCGGAAAGTAGTAAGTGACACAAATCTTCCCAAAACCAACGTGATATTCAGATGAAACACCCAAGTGTACGGTATCCTGCTTAGCAGAAAGCCGTGACTGTAATTCACAGTCTCACCTAGCCCAGGGAATGAATGAGGTCTCCCCAAAACCTATAGGTATCCGGAGCGATAAAAAGCAGAAACTTCCATAGTGTAATATGTATATTCAGGTAATTTAATAAATGAATGAAATGCACTTACAAAAGTGAAGATATATGTTCAGCGGTAAATTCAAATGAGAGCCGCGGCGTCTTCATGTGCCTCTCCTTAGCTCCTGTAATGTTCGTAACACCACTGTCTCGTTGTGTATAGCGTGATGACGTCACCGGCACTGTCTCGTTGTGTATAGCGCGATGACGTCACCGGCACCCTGGGTGCCGGTGACGTCATTGCGCTATACACAACGAGACAGTGGTGTTACGAACATTACAGGAACTAAGGAGAGGCACATGGAGATGCCGCGGCTCTCATTTGAATTTACCGCTGAATATATAGCTTCACTTTTGTCAGTGCATTTTATTCATTTATTAAATTACCTGAATATACATATTACACTATGGAAGTTTCCGCTTTTTATCTTTGATGAGCAATATTGGATTACCAGCTATCGCTCCGGATACCTATAGGTTTTGGGGAGACCTCATTTCCTGGGCTAGGTGAGACTGTGAATTACAGTCACGGCTTTCTGCATTTAAAGGTTTAAGGATTGTATTGATCACTTGAATTGTGTCACTAAGTTTGTCATCAATTATTTAGCGCTGCACTCCTTTTTATTTTTCATTTTTTTTTTCAATGGGACAACAGTGCCTTGTGGCGGGGGGGTTCTTTGCTGGCCCCCATCTTTTGCAAGGTCCCTCCACCAATGTTGAAAGGCTTGTGGCATGATAAAGCATAGGAAGGACAGGAAGGGGAGCCACATGTTCCCGTCCTCCATTTTCTGGTCATCTAGGCTGGCTGAGGGTCTGGGTCGAATTTTAAGAGGAACCCCCATGCTTTTTTTTTAAAGGACTACAACATACCTAATACCACATGCAGCTTTAAGGTACCCCCAAACATGTAATTTAAAGGATTAATGTATTTTCAATTTTGCCCTTTTATCCACATGAAAAGACCCTCTCCTTGTTGAATGGGTCATGACGGTGACCCATGCAATCTTTTTAACAATAGCCTGCTTATTAGCCTTGAAAATGGCCAGAAAAAAATAGCAACATTGGTGGTTCCCATAGACTTCAATGGGGTTGACCGCTAAGTTTGGGGTTCGCGGACTTCTCATTGGATTCCCCAAACCCATGAAATTCACTCATCCCTGGTCTTTTCTAAATTCAGTACCTTGGACCTTCCTGATAACAATATAGTTAAGGAGAACCACTAGTATGAACACTCACCAATGTACGTCATCTATATATCCCTTACATTTTCTGCTTTAAAAAAAATGGCGGGGGGGGGGTCCTTTGCTGGCCCCCATCTTTTGCAAGGTACCTCCACCAATGTTGAAAGGCTTGTGGCATGATAAGGTTCAGGAAGGGGAGCCACATGTTCCCGTCCTCCGTTTTCTGGTCATCTATGCTGGCTGAGGGTCTGGGTGGAATTTTAAGAGGAACCCCATGCCATTTTTTAAAGGACTACAACATACCTAATACCACATGCAGCTTTAAGGTACCCCCAAGCATGTAATTTAAAGGATTAAATGTATTTTCAATTTTGCTTATTAGCCTTGAAAATGGCCAGAAAAAAATAGCAACATTGGTGGTTTCCATAGACTTCAATGGGGTTGACCGCTAAGTTTGGGGTTCGCGGACTTCTCATTGGGTTCTCCAAACCCATGAAATTCACTCATCCCTGGTCTTTTTTAAATTCGGTACCTTGGACCTTCCTGATAACAATATAGTTAAGGAGAACCACTAGTATGAACATTCACCAATGTACGTCATCTATATATCCCTTACATCTTCTAATTTGATAAAGTTGTTTTCCCTAATGTATTTTGCCACTTTATTAGCCCCACGGTGTCAAAAGTTTAATTATAAGTTATAATTGGCTAAGAGTAAGTAACACCTGCTTCCTATGGAGTGTATATGAGGAGGGAACCTACTATTACTACTGGAGGATACAGACCATGCCTGAGGTCATGGGCGGCGATCCCTGAAATAGACTTCTGGGGCTCCTTGCCAGATTGACGTGACCGACCACAGATGAGTGTTTATTATCTCATTCAATAAATGTAAATCCCGATACTTTGTGTCTGAGTTGCTTTCTCTTTTTTTAACCCTTCATAGATTACATTGCACTGGATGAGATTTTCAGAACAATCTTCATGTTCATCCTCCACTTCCTCTCCTTTCATTTCCTCTTTTGAAGCCTATGTGAAGCCTGCTATTAACAAGAAGTCCATTCCATAATACACACTTCACATTATTTAAATGTTCAATCCATTGAGTCAAAAAAGCTGCAAAATACTAGACATGTGCTATTCGCTTCGTTACGGATCAAAATTTGGTCTAAGTTTTTGTTATTCGGAGATTTGGATGTATCCAAATTTCTGATGATTTTCAACAAATCCAAAATAAATTATAACAAAACAAATTATCCGAATTCGAAATAGAAACATATTGCAACAAATACAGTAAGGTGTAAAAGTGAAAAAGGATGATGATTCCTACTTATGCTGCTTTATACAATAGAATATAAAAGAACAGAAAAGAATAGAATAGAATAGAAAATAAAAGAAAAGAGTATAATGGAATAAAACAAAATAGGATAGATAGAATAGAAAAGAATATAATAGAATAACATAGAACAAATATAGCCATCTTTACGAAATTCGAATTTAGAATAAATTCAAACTTCTAATCGATTTGAAAATAATGAATATAAGAAACGAATCCGAAAATACAAAACAAACTCCGCAAACAAATCATTGTAACATAACGAATATTACGAAAGGAAAGTATTAACTGAACAAACTAATCTGAAACAAAACATTTTTTCCGTTGTGCACATCTTTACCAAATACCTTAAATATCAGTTTCATTTAGCAGTCACGTGTCTGCAAGCACCTCTTCCTCAATGCTGTTCTGCTGGGCAGGTTCGGGATTACAGCAGAAGAATCCAACTGCTGCCATGATATAGCCATGACCAAGGAATTACATCCCCCTCTATACTTTCCTACATTCTACTCTGTGTTCTAGTCTCCTACAAGCTGCCTGTTACAATACGTACAGGATCCATGCCAGATCTTTCAAGATCTGAAAAATTCCTAGCACTTCCAATACTCAAAGAATTCCTGCCAGCTCTTCCAGGATTTCACAGATTCCTAGGACTTCCAGTGCTAACAAGATCCCTGCCAGGATTTCTAGGATTCTTAGGACCCTTGAATACTCACAGGATCCCTGCCTAGTCTACCAGGATTCCTAGGACCTCCAGTACTCACAGAATCCTAGCTGAGTCTTCCAGGATTTCCCAGATTTATAGGACCTCTAGTAATCACAGAATTCATGTAGAGTCTTACAGGATTTCAAGTGTTCCTAGTAGGCTTGTGCAATTCGTTTCGTAACGAATTGAAATTCGTCCGAATTTAGCAACTTTCGGACATTCGGAAGCATTCGAATTTCCGAACAAAGCAATTACGAATAAGACCGAATCCGAAATAAATTATACCGCAAATAGCGAATGCCCGAATGTCTTCGGCATAATTCGTTATGAAAAAGTTACGAATGTACGAATCCATACGAAGCACAATAACACTCACTCTGCTCTGCTCTCTGCTTCTCCCACACCGTGCTGAACTCCCTCTCAAAATGGTGTACAGGGGCGGAGGTTATAGCCGCATGTAAAAAACGAAAGTAAAATACGAGATTTCGAATCCATTCGAAGCACAATAACACTCACTCTGCTCTGCTCTCTGCTTCTCCCTCACCGTGCTGAACCCTCTCAAAATGGTGTACAGGGGCGGAGGTTATAGCCGCATGTAAAAAACGAAAGTAAAATACGAGATTTCGAATCCATTCGAAGCACAATAACACTCACTCTGCTCTGCTCTCTGCTTCTCCCTCACCGTGCTGAACCCTCTCAAAATGGTGTACAGGGGCGGAGCCTATAGCCGCATGTTAAAAACGAAAGTAAAATACGAGATTTCGAATCGTTACAAATAACCGCAATTTATTTAGAAAAGTACAAATCCATTCGAAGCACATTAGGCATAATAGGCAGCGTCGTTGTGAGAGAGACACGGAAAATTACGAATCAACGAACCCAAAAAAAGTTACGAAAGTAGGAGTTGTGTCCAGAATCAACGAAAAACAACGTACTCTACCGAAAGTACGAACCCAAAAAAAGTTACGAAAGTAGGAGTTGTGTCCAGAATCAACGAAAAACAACGTACTCTACCGAAAGTACGAATTATAAAGCAACAAAAAATTCTACGAAAAATGTCGCTTGCAAAAATACGAATGAGTCCGAACACGAAAAATCCCGTCTAGCAAAATTACGAATGATTACGAATCAACAGGACCGGAAAGAAACGAACCGAAACGGAACGAATTTTTCCGTTGTGCACAAGTCTAGTTCCTAGTACCCTCAGCAGTGACAGGATCCCCTCCTGGGTCTTCCAGGATTTCCAGTGTTCCTAGGACCTTTAGTACTCACAGGATCCCTGCCTGGTCTTCCAGGATTAGTAGGGCTTCCAGTACTCAAAGGATCCCTGCCAGGTCTTCAAGGATTTCCAGGATTACTAGGACTACCGGTACTCACAGGATCCCTAATGGATCTTCCAGGATTCCTAGGACCTTTAACACTCACAGAATCCATGCCGAGTCTTCCAGGATTTCCAGTGTTCCTAAGACCATCAGTAATTAAAGGATCCCTGCCAGATTTTGGGAATTTACAGGGTTCCCTGGACCTCCAGCATTCACAGAATCCCTGCTGGGTCATCGAGGATTACCAGGGTTCCTAGGATCTCCAGTATTCACAGGATTCCTGTCAGGTCTTCCAGGATTTCCAGAGTTACTAAGACCTTCAGTACTCACTAGATCCCTGCTGAGTCTTCCAGGATTTTCTGGATTCTTTGGACCTCCAGTACTTACAGGATCCCTGCCAGATCTTAAGGGATTTCTAGGGTTCCTAGGACCTCCAGCGCTCACAGGATAACAGTCGGGTCTTCCAGGATTCCTAGAACCTCCAGTAGCCACAGGATTCCTGCTGGGTCCTCCAGCATTCCCCCTGGGTCTTCCAGGATTTCCAGTGTTCCTAGGACCTCAAGTACTCACAGGATTCCTGCTAGGTCTTCCAGGATTTCCCAGATTTCTAGGACTTGTAGTACTACTTACAAAATGTCTGCAAAGATCTTCCAGGATTCCTAGGACCTCCAGTACTCACAGGACCCTCCTGGGTCTTCCAGGATTTCCCAGATTCCTAGAACTTCAAGTGCTTACAGAATGCATGCCGAGTCTTCCAGGATTTCAAGTGTTCTTAGAACCTCCAGGAGTCACAGGATCCTCTATTGAGTCTTTCAGAATTTCCTAGGTGGACCTCTAGTACTCACAGGATCCCTGCCAAGCCTTCAAGGATTTCCAGGACTACCAGTATTCACAGGATTCCTGCTGGATCTTCCAGGATTTCTAGGACTTCTAGTACTGAAAGAATTCATGCCGAGTTTTCCAGGATTTCCAATGTTCCTAGGACCTTTAGTAGTTAGTTACAGGACCCCTGACAGATTTGGGGTATTTCCAGGGTTCCTAGGACCTCCAGCACTCACAGGATCCCTGCCGGATCATCAAGGATTTCCAGGGTTCCCAGGACCTCCAGTATTTACAGGATCCCTGCTGAGTCCTTCAGCATTCTTGCTGGATCTTCCAGGATTTCCAGTGTTCATAGAACCTCCAATACTCACAGAATCCCTGCCAGATCTTCCTTTTTTTTCCAGATTTCTAGAACATCCAGTGCTACTTACTGAATGTCTGCAGATTCCTAGGATCTCCAGTACTCACAAGATCCTTACTGGGTCTTCCAGGATTTCCAGAGTTCCTAGAACCTTCAGTACTCACAGGATCCCTGCTGGGTCTTTAGGATTTCCAGGTGTCTTAGGACCTCCTCTACCTCCAGGACTTCCAAAGTTCTTAGAAATTATGTTGGAGGTGTCCTCTGACAAGAAGGGTATTTACAGTAAGCTCCAGCCTTTGAAGTGCCTGGTACTGTGTCTTATTGAAAGCTATCAGAGAGCCAAACTGATATAATACTTAACTGCCAATTGTCTGTTGCTGACCTGGACTGACCTGACTATTTTCTTGCTTGCCACCCGCAAAAAGCCCCTGTCTAGACCTGAACTCCATCATCTGCTGCCTGCCTCAATCCCTGCCTGGACCCGACTGCTCTCTCAACTGCTGCCTGTCTCAACCCCTGCCTGGACCTGACCACTCTCTAACCTGCTGCCTGCCTCAACCCCTGCCTGAACCTTACTACTCCCTCACCTGCTGCCTGCCTCAACCCCTGCCTGGACCTGACTACTCTCTCACCTGCTGCCTGCCTCAACCCCTGCCTGGACCTGACTACTCTCTCACCTGCTGCCTGCCTCAACCCCTGCCTGGACCTGACTACTCTCTCACCTGCTGCCTGCCTCAACCCCTACCTGAACCTGACTAGTCTCTCACCTGCTGCCTGCCTCAACCGCTGCCTGATCCTGATTACTCTCTCACCTGCAGCCCGCCTCACCCCCTGCCTGATCCTGATTACTCTCTCACCTGCAGCCTGCCTCAACCCCTGCCTGATCCTGATTACTCTCTCACCTGCAGTCCGCCTCAACCCCTGCCTGATCCTGATTACTCTCTCACCTTCAGCCGGCCTCAACCCCTGCCTGATCACTCTCTCACCTGCAGCCTGCCTCAACCCCTGCCTGATCCTGATCACTCTCTCACCTGCAATCCGCCTCAACCCCTGCCTGATCCTGATTACTCTTTCACCTGCTGCCTGCCTTAACCTTCTGCCTGATCATGATTACCCGCTCACCTGCTGCCTGCCTCAACCCCTGCCTGAACCTTACTACTCTCTCACCTGCTGCCTGCTTAACCCCTGCCTGGACCTGACTACTCTCTCACCTGCTGCCTGCCTCAACCCCTACCTGAACCTGACTACTCTCTCACCTACTGCCTGCCTCAACCCCTGCCTGATCCTGATTACTCTCTCACCTGCAGCCTGCCTCAACCCCTGCCTGATCCTGATTACTCTCTCACCTGCAGTCCGCCTCAACCCCTGCCTGATCCTGATTACTCTCTCACCTTCAGCCCGCCTCAACCCCTGCCTGATCACTCTCTCACCTGCAGCCTGCCTCAACCCCTGCCTGATCCTGATCACTCTCTCACCTGCAATCCGCCTCAACCCCTGCCTGATCCTGATTACTCTTTCACCTTCTGCCTGCCTTAACCTTCTGCCTGATCATGATTACCCGCTCACCTGCTGCCTGCCTCAACCCCTGCCTGAACCTTACTACTCTCTCACCTGCTGCCTGCTTAACCCCTGCCTGGACCTGACTACTCTCTCACCTGCTGCCTGCCTCAACCCCTACCTGAACCTGACTACTCTCTCACCTACTGCCTGCCTCAACCCCTACCTGAACCTGACTACTCTCTCACCTGCTGCCTGCTTCAACCGCTGCCTGATCCTGATTACTCTTTCACCTGCAGCCTGCCTCAACCCCAGCCTGATCCTGATTACTCTTTCATCTGCAGCCTGCCTCAACCCCTGCCTGATCCTGATTACTCTCACCTGCAGCCCGCCTCAACCCCTACCTGATCCTGATTACTCTTTTACCTGCAGCCTGCCTTAACCCCTGCCTGATCCTGATTACTCTCTCACCTGCAGCCCGCCTCAACCCCTGCCTGATCCTGATTACTCTTTCACCTGCAGCCTGCCTCAACCCCTGCCTGATCCTGATTACTCTTTTACCTGAAGCCCGCCTCAACCCCTGCTTGATCCTTACTACTCTCTCACCTGCTGCCTGCCTCAACCCCTGCCTGATCCTGATTACTCTCTCACCTGCAGCCCGCCTAAACCCCTGCCTGATCCTTACTACTCTCTCACCTGCTGCCTGCCTCAACCCCTGCCTGATCCTGATTACTCTTTCACCTGCAGCCTGCCTCAACCCCTGCCTGATCCTGATTTCTCTCTCACCTGCAGCCCGCCTCAACCCCTGCCTGATCCTGATTACACTTTCACCTGCAGCCTGCCTCAACTCCTGCCTGATCCTGATTACTCTTTCACCTGCAGCCTGCCTCAACCCCTGCCTGATCCTGTTTACTCTTTCACCTGCAGCCCACCTCAACCCCTGCCTGATCCTGATTACTCTCTCACCTGCAGCCCGCCTCAACCCCTGCCTGATCCTGATTACTCTTTCACCTGCAGCCCGCCTCAACCCCTGCCTGATCCTGATTACTCTCTCACCTGCTGCCTGCCTCAACCCCTGCCTAAACCTGATTACTATCTTGACTGGAGCACTGTGAACCATCTGCACTGTAGCCTTTCTGTTTCACACACCCCTTGGTGGACCTGGTGCCAGTTTTCATCAAAGAAAACCAGGACTACTTGGGTTCCCCAGCCATCTCCAGCACCAGGAGCTCTGGTGAAGACCATCTGCCAACTAGACTATGTACTTTGGGTGAGCCTGTGTCACCTGCCAGGGGACATTATAACACCGCTATTGGGTGTCAGCCCATGACGTCACTGGCTGACTACAGGTCTACAGGCACCCTTTATGCCCCAGAGAAGAGTAAAGGATTTTGGTCAAAGGAGTATGGACCTTCTGTGCCTAGCATGGTCAGTATCAAACAGGAAGCCCTTCAATGAGTTAGGGACTGCCATGTTCTCCCAGTATTTGCAATGCTTCTCTAAATTGAAGGATGTTAAATGTTTACTATGGAGGGACAGAAGAGTGTAGCCCCAGTTGTTGCATTTTTTTACATCACATACATAAGATACTTCTGTATGATGTTACCTTCCATCAGCACCCAGAAGACGTCCCTTAAGATGGTGGTGGTGGTGGCCAATACAAAGATGGAGAAGAGGAAGGTGCACAGCGGGTCAGCAATCTTGTACTGCGGCTGGAGGCAGAAGACACAAGGCAACATATTATACAGGGAGTGATTGGCTAACAGCTGCAATGGTAAATGACTACACACAGGCAACCTGCCCACCTGTAGACATGCACGCCGTCAATAAATTTGTTTAGTTTCGTTCCGTTCCGTTTCATATTAGACGAAAATTCGTATTTCGTAATTCGTGTCCGAAATTCAATTTGGATTTGTTTCGTACGAAATACGAATTTTCGTTAGATTCGTTAATTTTTCGTAACAATTACAATCATTCGCTATGATGAATTAAAAAAGCAAAAAATACCTTTCTCAATATGGCAGTCGTCGACTCATTATGCTCATTATGAGGGGCTCCCACCATCCCTGTGCTGTGCTGACTTCCTGGGTTTGTAGTAGCCTGTTAATTCGTATTTCGTAATTCGGTTCCGAAATTCAATTTGGATTCGTACGAAATACGAAAGTTCGTTAGGTTCGTTAACTTTTCATAACAATTACGAACATTCGTTATGAGGGGCTCTCACCATCCCTGTGCTGTGCTCATTATGAGGGGCTCCCACCGTCCCTGTGCTGTGCTCATTATGAGGGGCTCTCACCATCCCTGTGCTGTGCTCATTATGAGGGGCTCCCACCGTCCCTGTGCTGTGCTCATTATGAGGGGCTCCCACCATCCCTGTGCTGTGCTCATTATGAGGGGCTCCCACCGTCCCTGTGCTGTGCTCATTATGAGGGGCTCCCACCATCCCTGTGCTGTGCTCATTATGAGGGGCTTCCATCATCCCTGTGCTGTGCTCATTATGAGGGACTTCCACCATCCCTGTGCTGTGCTGACTTCCTCCTGGGGCTGTACCCCTGCTGTGCTCATTATGAGGGGCTCCCACCATCCCTGTGCTGTCCTCATTATGAGGGGCTCCCACTAACCCTGTGCTGTGCTCATTATGAGGGGCTCCCACCATCCCTGTGCTGTGCTCATTATGAGGGGCTCCCACCATCCCTGTGCTGTGCTGACTTCCTCCTGGGGCTGTACCCCTGCTGTGCTCATTATGAGGGGCTCCCACCATCCCTGTGCTGTGCTGACTTCCTCCTGGGGTTGTACCCCTGCTGTGCTCATTATGAGGGGCTCCCACCATCCCTGTGCTGTGCTCATTATGAGGGGCTCCCATCATCCCTGTGCTGTGCTCATTATGAGGGGCTCCCACCATCCCTGTGCTATGCTCATTATGAGGGGCTCCCACCATCCCTGTGCTGTGCTGACTTCCTCCTGGGGCTGTACCCCTGCTGTGCTCATTATGAGGGGCTCCCACCATCCCTGTGCTATGCTCATTATGAGGGGCTCCCACCGTCCCTGTGCTGTGCTCATTATGAGGGGCTCCCACCATCCCTGTGCTGTGCTCATTATGAGGGGCTCCCATCATCCCTGTGCTGTGCTCATTATGAGGGGCTCCCACCATCCCTGTGCTATGCTCATTATGAGGGGCTCCCACCATCCCTGTGCTGTGCTCATTATGAGGGGCTCCCACCATCCCTGTGCTGTGCTCATTATGAGGGGCCCCCACCATCCCTGTGCTGTGCTGACTTCCTCCTGGGGCTGTACCCCTGCTGTGCTCATTATGAGGGGCTCCCACCATCCCTGTGCTGTGCTCATTATGAGGGGCTCCCATCATCCCTGTGCTGTGCTCATTATGAGGGGCTCCCACCATCCCTGTGCTGTGCTCATTATGAGGGGCTCCCATCATCCCTGTGCTGTGCTCATTATGAGGGGCTCCCACCATCCCTGTGCTGTTCTCATTATGAGGGGCTCCCACCATCCTTGTGCTGTGCTGACTTCCTCCTGGGGCTGTACCCCTGCTGTGCTGATTATGAGGGGCTCCCACCATCCCTGTGCTGTGCTCATTATGAGGGGCTCCCACCATCCCTGTGCTGTGCTCATTATGAGGGGCTCCCACCATCCCTGTGCTGTGCTCATTATGAGGGGCTCCCACCATCCCTGTGCTGTGCTCATTATGAGGGGCTCCCACCATCCCTGTGCTGTGCTCATTATGAGGGGCTCCCACCATCCCTGTGCTGTGCTCATTATGAGGGGCTCCCACCATCCCTGTGCTGTGCTCATTATGAGGGGCTCCCATCATCCCTGTGCTGTGCTCATTATGAGGGGCTCCCACCATCCCTGTGCTGTGCTCATTATGAGGGGCTCCCACCATCCCTGTGCTGTGCTCATTATGAGGGGCTCCCACCATCCCTGTGCTATGCTCATTATGAGGGGCTCCCACCATCCCTGTGCTGTGCTCATTATGAGGGGCTCCCACCATCCCTGTGCTGTGCTGACTTCCTCCTGGGGCTGTACCCCTGCTGTGCTCATTATGAGGGGCTCCCACCATCCCTGTGCTGTGCTGACTTCCTCCTGGGGCTGTACCCCTGCTGTGCTCATTATGAGGGGCTCCCACCATCCCTGTGCTGTGCTCATTATGAGGGGCTCCCACCATCCCTGTGCTGTGCTCATTATGAGGGGCTCCCACCATCCCTGTGCTGTGCTCATTATGAGGGGCTCCCACCATCCCTGTGCTGTGCTCATTATGAGGGGCTCCCACCATCCCTGTGCTGTGCTCATTATGAGGGGCTCCCACCATCCCTGTGCTGTGCTCATTATGAGGGGCTCCCACCATCCCTGTGCTGTGCTCATTATGAGGGGCTCCCACCATCCCTGTGCTGTGCTCATTATGAGGGGCTCCCACCATCCCTGTGCTGTGCTCATTATGAGGGGCTCCCACCATCCCTGTGCTGTGCTCATTATGAGGGGCTCCCACCATCCCTGTGCTGTGCTCATTATGAGGGGCCCCCACCATCCCTGTGCTGTGCTCATTATGAGGAGCTCCCACCATCCCTGTGCTGTGCTCATTATGAGGGGCTCCCACCATCCCTGTGCTGTGCTCATTATGAGGGGCTCCCATCATCCCTGTGCTGGGCTCATTATGAGGGGCTCCCACCATCCCTGTGCTGGGCTCATTATGAGGGGCTCCCACCATCCCTGTGCTGTGCTCATTATGAGGGGCTCCCACCATCCCTGTGCTATGCTCATTATGAGGGGCTCCCATCATCCCTGTGCTGTGCTCATTATGAGGGGCTCCCACCATCCCTGTGCTGTGCTCAGTATGAGGGGCTCCCACCATCCCTGTGCTGTGCTCATTATGAGGGGCTCTCACCATCCCTGTGCTGTGCTCATTATGAGGGGCTCCCACCATCCCTGTGCTGTGCTCATTATAAGGGGCTCCCACCATCCCTGTGCTGTGCTCATTATGAGGGGCTCCCACCATCCCTGTGCTGTGCTCATTATAAGGGGCTCCCACCATCCCTGTGCTGTGCTCATTATGAGGGGCTCCCACCATCCCTGTGCTGTGCTCATTATAAGGGGCTCCCACCATCCCTGTGCTGTGCTCATTATGAGAAGCTCCCACCATCCCTGTGCTGTGCTCATTATGAGGGGCTCCCACCATCCCTGTGCTGTGCTCATTATGAGGGGCTCCCACCATCCCTGTGCTGTGCTCATTATGAGGGGCTCCCACCATCCCTGTGCTGTGATCATTATAAGGGGCTCCCACCATCCCTGTGCTGTGCTGACTTCCTCCTGGGGCTGTACCCCTGCTGTGCTCATTATGAGGGGCTCCCACCATCCCTGTGCTGTGCTCATTATGAGGGGCTCCCACCGTCCCTGTGCTGTGCTCATTATGAGGGGCTCCCACCATCCCTGTGCTATGCTCATTATGAGGGGCTCCCATCATCCCTGTGCTGGGCTCATTATGAGGGGCTCCCACCATCCCTGTGCTGTGCTCATTATGAGGGGCTCCCACCATCCCTGTGCTGTGCTCATTATAAGGGGCTCCCACCATCCCTGTGCTGTGCTCATTATGAGGGGCTCCCACCATCCCTGTGCTGTGCTCATTATAAGGGGCTCCCACCATCCCTGTGCTGTGCTCATTATGAGGGGCTCCCACCATCCCTGTGCTGTGCTCATTATGAGGGGCTCCCACCATCCCTGTGCTGTGCTCATTATGAGGGGCTCCCACCATCCCTGTGCTGTGCTCATTATAAGGGGCTCCCACCATCCCTGTGCTGTGCTCATTATGAGGGGCTCCCACCATCCCTGTGCTGTGCTCATTATAAGGGGCTCCCACCATCCCTGTGCTGTGCTCATTATGAGGGGCTCCCACCATCCCTGTGCTGTGCTCATTATAAGGGGCTCCCACCATCCCTGTGCTGTGCTCATTATGAGGGGCTCCCACCATCCCTGTGCTGTGCTCATTATAAGGGGCTCCCACCATCCCTGTGCTGTGCTCATTATAAGGGGCTCCCACCATCCCTGTGCTGTGCTCATTATAAGGGGCTCCCACCATCCCTGTGCTGTGCTCATTATGAGGGGCTCCCACCATCCCTGTGCTGTGCTCATTATGAGGGGCTCCCACCATCCCTGTGCTGTGCTCATTATGAGGGGCTCCCATCATCCCTGTGCTGTGCTCATTATGAGGAGCTCCCACCATCCCTGTGCTGTGCTCATTATGAGGGGCTCCCACCATCCCTGTGCTGTGCTCATTATGAGTGGCTCCCATCATCCCTGTGCTGTGCTGACTTCCTGGGTTTTTAACTTCATCATAACGAATAATCGTAATTATTATGACAATAATAAAACGATATTAACGAACATTCTTATTTTGTCCGATTCTGAATCTCCCATCGACCACCAGTACCAGTCTGAGCCGTCAGTCTCTCCCACTCCCCAAACTAAATTCGTCAACAAAATTTCGTATAAAATTCGTAGGAATAGAAATTCGTATTTCGGATGCTTCGGAATGTACGAATTTTCGATTCCTAGGAAACGAATCGCACATGTCTACCCACCAGGTCCCACCCTGGATTGGTGGAGGGTAGAGAGGCATCAACCCACCTTCTATCTCCCAGGCACATGGACAGGTATTAGTATTGAGCCTTAGCCAAGCTAATTCCAGCATCACCAGAGAAAAAGAATGGGCCCCATCTCATAGCACTGGCTGGGGCCAGCACTGTAAGCTTCTCACAATGTGAATAAGCTGCAACAAGTCAGAGCTTGCCTCATTTCCTGGGTGGAGGACTTCCAGCATCATGTCACCCTTTACTTCCCAGCCTGACTGTTGCTGCCCCGTCCCTTTCATCCATTGGATTTCAGTTCTTTCAAGTATGGAGGCCCAGCATTACATGTGAGCGTTACCTAGGGCCATCTTCATGCAAATACAGTCTGCTTAGGAATGGTCACTCCTCCAGACCAGGGGTCATCTCTCTACATACTTTCCAAGCAAAGGGACAGTTTACTGTCCATAAGACGTTAGGGGGGCCGGACTGTGGATGGTGGGAGTAGAAGATGTCCTGGCGTCAGTGGGAGTAAACAATTCCCCATGATTGGTATTAGGGGGAGGAATAGTGCCCCATCATTGGTATAAGTGGGAGGAATAGTGCCCCATCCTTGGTATAAGTGGGAGGAATAGTGTCCCATCATTGGTATCAGTGGGAGGGATAGTGTCCCATCATTGATATCAGTGGGAGGGATAGTGTCCCATCATTGGTATCAGTGGGAGGGATAGTGTCCCATCATTGATATCAGTGGGAAGAATAGCGCCCCATCATTGGTATCAGTGGGAGGGATAGTGTCCCATCATTGATATCAGTGGGAGGAATAGTGTCCCATCATTGGTATCAGTGGAAGGAATAGTGCCCCATCATTGATATCAGTGGGAGGAATAGTGTCCCATCATTGGTATCAGTGGGAGGGATAGTGTCCCATCATTGATATCAATGGGAAGAATAGTGTCCCATCATTGGTATCAGTGGGAGGAATAGTGCCCCATCATAGGTATCAGTGGGAGGAATAGTGTCCCATCATTGGTATCAGTGGGAGGGATAGTGTCCCATCATTGGTATCAGTGGGAGGGATAGTGTCCCATCATTGGTATCAGTGGGAGGAATAGTGTCCCATCATTGGTATCAGTGGGAGGGATAGTGTCCCATCATTGATATCAGTGGGAAGAATAGTGTCCCATCATTGGTATCAGTGGGAGGGATAGTGTCCCATCATTGGTATCAGTGGGAGGAATAGTGTCCCATCATTGGTATCAGTGGGAAGAATAGTGTCCCATCATTGGTATCAGTGGGAGGAATAGTGTCCCATCATTGGTATCAGTGGAAGGAATAGTGCCCCATCATTGATATCAATGGGAAGAATAGTGCCCCATCATTGATATCAATGGGAAGAATAGTGTCCCATCATTGATATCAGTGGGAAGAATAGCGCCCCATCATTGGTATCAGTGGGAGGAATAGTGCCCCATCATTGATATCAGTGAGAGGAATAGTGTCCCATCATTGGTATCAGTGGGAGGAATAGTGTCCCATCATTGGTATCAGTGGGAGGAATAGTGTCCCATCATTGGTATCAGTGGGAGGAATAGTGCCCCATCATTGATATCAGTGGGAGGAATAGTGTCCCATCATTGGTATCAGTGGAAGGAATAGTGCCCCATCATTGATATCAATGGGAAGAATAGTGCCCCATCATTGATATCAATGGGAAGAATAGTGTCCCATCATTGATATCAGTGGGAAGTATAGTGTCCCATCAATGGTGTCAGTGGAAGGAATAGTGCCCCATCATTGATATCAATGGGAAGAATAGTGCCCCATCATTGGTGTCAGTGGGAGGAATAGTGTCCCATCATTGGTATCAGTGGGAGGAATAGTGTCCCATCATTGATATCAATGGGAAGAATAGTGCCCCATCATTGATATCAATGGGAAGAATAGTGCCCCATCATTGATATCAATGGGAAGAATAGTGTCCCATCATTGATATCAATGGGAAGAATAGTGCCCCATCATTGGTATCAGTGGGAGGAATAGTGTCCCATCATTGGTATCAGTGGGAGGAATAGTGCCCCATCATTGGTGTCAGTGGAAGCAATAGTGTGCCATCATTGGTGTCAGTGGTAGTGATGGTGCCCCATCATTGGTATCAGTGGTAGTAATGGTGCCCCATCATTGGTGTCAGTGGTAGTAGTGGTGCCCCATCATTGGTGTCAGTGGTAGTAATGGTGCCCCATCATTGGTGTCAGTGGTAGTAATGGTGCCCCATCATTGGTGTCAGTGGTAGTAATGGTGCCCCATCATTGGTGTCAGTGGTAGTAATGGTGCCCCATCATTGGTATCAGTGGTAGTAATGGTGCCCCATCATTGGTGTCAGTGGTAGTGATGGTGCCCCATCATTGGTATCAGTGGTAGTAATTGTGGCCCATTGTTGGTATCAATAGGAGGAATAGTGCCCCATCATTGGTATCAATGGGACCAATAGTGCCCCATCATTGGTGTCAGTTTGAGAAATAGTGCCCCATCATTGGTATCAATGGAAGGAATAGTGTCCATCATTGATATCAATGGGAGGAATAATGCCCCATCATTGGTGTCACCAGCCGTACTCTATCTGTATTGTATAGAGAAGCACAGAGACCCAGTGATGACATCACTGTGCATCAAATAAGATATATCATGAAAAAATTGGCATGTTGATGAGGAGGAGAGCGAGGGGCCAGGGAAGGCAAAATATAAGTAAATTAAGTATCAGCTTAAAAAAATATACACTTATCGATGTATTGATGATTACAGATCTGCATTCATTTGTGTTTTTTTATTTTATATCTGCTTGAAAGCTCAACCCTAGACTTTTTTTTATTAATAGAGTGGGACAAAGTTGCAATTTCTGTCAGTTTTTTTTTTTTGTGGAATTTTTTCTCACTTCCTGTCAGTGCCAGGACAAGGTCATCTAGAACAAAATAAACAATTCACCCCAAATCCCCCCCACACCTAGCACAAATCTTCTTCCCACCATCCCCTTTCCCAACACAAATCCCCCTAAATAACGGCTCTTAGCAACCCCCCCATTTTCCCCTCCTAGAACAGTACTTACCCCCTGCCGCCCCCCAAATTTCCACCTTCAGACACAAATCCCCTCCCCCCAATCTGTTTTTGGTGCCCCCCCCCACTTCACATGATACCACAGTGCCCAAGGCAGCCGCCCTTCCCGCCCCTTGTCCCAGCCCTGCTTCCTGTCCCGTGATACATGTACAAAAAAAGCGGTGGTTTCCCTTGGACAGAAAGAAGCAAACAGCAATAAAAACATTGTGTAAATCTAGAACCCTCCCCCAATTTTGAAGCGTTCTCCCATCATTTCCAGTCCTGACAGGAAGTGAACAAAAAAACAGCTTATGGGGGGGGGGGACACACCCAGGGGGGACACACCCCACCTAACAGAGGCTCCAACCACACCAAGACTTGGGCTTCAGGACCTTCATATTTCCGATGGCTAAATGCATTCCTGCATCAGTTGGTCCCAAACCTCCAAAGGGGAAGATGTATCCTTCATAGAAGAGAAGGGAACGTGACAATCTCCTGTATCGTGTGACACTTCTCTAGTCTGGAAATTCGGGGGTGACACAGGACCATGGCTGCCCCTGATGTGCCAGTTATTGAGACAGTGGTATAGAAATAGCAGCCCGCACCTCTGCCTATGGGGCCTAGGATGGAAGTAGGGTTGCCACCTTTTCTTCAAGTCAAACCCGAACACTTTAGCGACGCACAGCAATTGTTTTTTATACATGTATTCTGCTAATAAATAACATTTCTAATCATATGAAGTTAATAACAAGAGTTCCCCTTTACATCAGAGTCCACAGAGTTCCCCTTTTTACATCTGAACTCACAGAGTTTCCCTTTTTACATCTGAACTCACAGAGTTTCCCTTTTTACATCTGAACTCACAGAGTTCCCTTACACTGTAAGGGGGGACTCTGCAGACTCTGAGGTAAGGGAGAACTCTGGGGACTCTAACACAAGGGATGCTCTGGGAACCCTGATTTAAGGGGGAACACTGAGAACTCTGATGTATGAAGAGGACTCTGATGTAAGGGGGAACACTGTGGCCTCTGGTGTAAAGGGTAGCTCTGATGTAAGGGGTGCTCTGAGAACCCTGATTTACCTTAGTGTAGTCACTCAGAGGCAGGAGAGAGAAGGGGGGAGACTTCAGTCACAGACAGGGATGGATGGTGAGCTCACTCACCCCTTGGCAGTCAGCACCTCTCATCCAGATGTATCTGAGGCTGCTGGACTTCAAATTTCCGGCCCCCACTTTCCTTTTCTGAGGCACAGCGCTGGGTATTGGAGTGTGGGCAGACACAGAGGGGTAGGGGTGGGGGGAAGAGGAGCAGATCGAGCCCTCTCTCCTCTCCCGTCTGTCTAGGGCTAGGGGGGGATTGATAGTGTTGGCTTTGGGCCATGTGAAAGAAAGTGTAACAGACACTCTAAGCTTAGACAACTGCAGCCGGTAACCCTGCTGGGAAGCCATAGTCCAGTCTGAATAATGTGTCCGGGTTTCAGGCATTGTGAAACCCGGGCACTTGATTCCAAACCCGAACTGTCCGGGCGAATCCCGGACAGGTGGAAAACCTAGGTGGAAGAGGGCCCCAGTGAAGGGGCTCTTGAGGCAATGTAAATATAGAAGATCTGTGCATGTGGAGATAACACAATTCCACAAACTTTATATTAACCACTTCCCACCAAATCACGTACCTGGTACTGTTGTACCAGAGTGATGTACCTCTCGGCATTACCTCGGTACTGTTTTTTAGAGCCGACGGTTGGCTCTCTTGTAATAGCAATCAGAGCAGCTAACTAGCCACTTGGTTGCTATTACAGTTCAAGCAGCAGGTCAAGATGTCCCCCCTCCCGCTCTCCCTCAAGCTCTCCCGTCCCACCAGAAGACCCGAGCTATTAGGCGGCATTTCCACCAGCTAGACAGAGCTCCATATCAAGCTGGAATCGTTGGTGACCGGGAAGCGATCATATGACATCACTTCCGGTTTACCGGGATGTTAACGGTCCCATTTTTTGAAAATCGAAATTATTCAAAAATGCTGATCTTGGCATTATGAATGCTTTCAAGTGCAATGGAGGAATTTGAGGTCTTATAGACCCCCAGATTCCTCCATAAAGTGTACCTGTCACGTGCCATTGCTGTCACAAGGATGTTTACATTGTGACAGCAATAAAAGTGATGCAACACTGATCCTCCTCCCGGCCAATCTGGAAGCAGGTATGAAATCTGTTTCCCGATTGGCCAAAATGTCAGGCGATTCTATTGGACGGAGGAGAGAGGAGACACCGCGGAAGCTACTCCATGAGAGGACAACAGGATCAACATTGCAAATCCGCCCATCAACATTGCAAAACCGCCCATCAACATTGCAAATCCGCCCATCAACAGTGCAAAACCGCCCATCAACAGTGCAAAACCGCCCATCAACCTTGCAAAACCGCCCATCAACAGTGCAAAACCGCCCATCAACATTGCAAAACCGCCCATCAACAGTGCAAAACCGCCCATCAACAGTGCAAAACCGCCCATCAACAGTGCAAATCCGCCCATCAACAGTGCAAATCCCACCCATCAACATTGCAAAACCGCCCATCAACAGTGCAAAACCGCCCATCAACATTGCAAAACCGCCCATCAACAGTGCAAAACCGCCCATCAACATTGCAAAACCGCCCATCAACATTGCAAAACCCGCCCATCAACATTGCAAAACCCGCCCATCAACATTGCAAAACCCGCCCATCAACAGTGCAAAACCGCCCATCAACAGTGCAAAACCGCCCATCAACAGTGCAAAACCGCCCATCAACATTGCAAATCCGCCCATCAACATTGCAAAACCCGCCCATCAACATTGCAAAACCGCCAATCAACATTGCAAATCCGCCCATCAACAGTGCAAAACCGCCCATCAACAGTGCAAAACCGCCCATCAACATTGCAAAACCGCCCATCAACAGTGCAAATCCGCCCATCAACAGTGCAAATCCCGCCCATCAACATTGCAAAACCGCCCATCAACAGTGCAAAACCGCCCATCAACATTGCAAAACCGCCCATCAACAGTGCAAAACCGCCCATCAACATTGCAAAACCGCCCATCAACATTGCAAAACCCGCCCATCAACAGTGCAAAACCGCCCATCAACAGTGCAAATCCGCCCATCAACAGTGCAAATCCCGCCCATCAACATTGCAAAACCGCCCATCAACAGTGCAAAACCGCCCATCAACATTGCAAAACCGCCCATCAACAGTGCAAAACCGCCCATCAACATTGCAAAACCGCCCATCAACATTGCAAAACCCGCCCATCAACAGTGCAAAACCGCCCATCAACAGTGCAAAACCGCCCATCAACAGTGCAAATCCGCCCATCAACATTGCAAAACCGCCCATCAACAGTGTAAAACCGCCCATCAACATTGCAAAACCGCCCATCAACAGTGCAAAACCGCCCATCAACATTGCAAAACCGCCCATCAACAGTGCAAAACCGCCCATCAACAGTGCAAAACCGCCCATCAACAGTGCAAAACCGCCCATCAACAGTGCAAATCCCGCCCATCAACATTGCAAAACCGCCCATCAACAGTGCAAAACCGCCCATCAACATTGCAAAACCGCCCATCAACAGTGCAAAACCGCCCATCAACATTGCAAAACCGCCCATCAACATTGCAAAACCCGCCCATCAACAGTGCAAAACCGCCCATCAACAGTGCAAAACCGCCCATCAACAGTGCAAAACCGCCCATCAACAGTGCAAAACCGCCCATCAACATTGCAAATCCGCCCATCAACATTGCAAAACCCGCCCATCAACATTGCAAAACCGCCCATCAACATTGCAAATCCACCCATCAACAGTGCAAAACCGCCCATCAACATTGCAAAACCGCCCATCAACAGTGCAAAACCGCCCATCAACAGTGCAAAACCGCCCATCAACATTGCAAAACCGCCCATCAACAGTGCAAAACCGCCCATCAACATTGCAAAACCGCCCATCAACATTGCAAAACCCGCCCATCAACAGTGCAAAACCGCCCATCAACAGTGCAAAACCGCCCATCAACAGTGCAAATCCGCCCATCAACATTGCAAATCCGCCCATCAACAGTGCAAAACCCGCCCTTCATATGTTATAACTTGCCCCGCTAAGACGTGTACTTTATTGCTAAAATCACCCCCGCCCCTTGCAGAGTAGCACTAGTGTAGCGGGGTGTTCCCCTTTAATGCAGAGAGACAAGAAGTTCCAGGTGAGAGGTGAGTCGGGAGGAAGTAAAGAGACATTATGGAAGTGAAAGCAGAGGAGAGAGAGACTACATCTCCCAGTACATCTTGCAGCACCCAGGGTGCATTGCTCCAGAACAGAGACTGCTGGGGCAGACTTTATAAAGGGGAGGCGGAGTTTTGGTCGGCCTCTTTGGACCCCCCTCTCCTAGCAAGAGGATGTCTGTGCTGAACTGCTGTGTGCACAAGGCCTGAAGCCCGGGCCGTGTGCTCCTTTCCAAAGAGCCCTCTGCCAGCCTAGCAGAGCCTTAGAGACATCTAATCCTCCTTGCTGCAGTACACCAGAAGGATTGAAGACTTGGATGTCGGTGGATTCCTGTTCCTAGACGAATCGATGGAGGAAAGGGACTTGGACTTGTCCAGGTGGTGAGAGCTGTTTAAAGACAGATACTTTATCTTTACTATTCGTTGGGATTACAAAGTTGTTCTTCAAGTGCACCACCGAGAGATTGCTAGCAAATATTGTTTCACTGAACTTCCATTTAGATCAGTCAGGCCTGACTGCATAGGTAGACATTGCTGGGTGTTAGTCTACCCATGAGGGGAAGTAGCTGTAAAAGGGCAGCGCTAGAGTTGCATAGCAATACTTAATTATTCTGATTACTCTGTTTATCTTTATTACTGTTTATTGCAGGGATCTGCAACTTGTTATACTGTTGTTTATTACTTGCCCATTAGCCTCAGTAAAATATCTGGGTAAAGTACATTTGGTGTCAGTTCCGCTTACTTTAATAGGAGTTTTAAAGTATATTCTGTGTATGTTTGTTATAGGACTGCGTCACCAACAGTTGCGGTCACGCGGTCCTATCCCTCTATCACCAGCTGTGCCACGGGAGGTTAGAGCCGATTGCCAGGGGTTGACAGCAGTGCACTACAGGGCCCAAATCAATATCAGCGGCTCTCTTAACTGGGGGTAGCGCTACACGTGGGGGCTCGAGTCCGGGATCCTTGTACGTTGCACGCTGCAATCAAGCCGGTCAGAAGTACCAGCATGGACCCGCTGGCAATGTCACAGTGGTGCGCAGCGATTGGCGCCGATCCAACCGCGGCGGTAGTCATTGTACTCCCGGGGGAAAGATGGAAGGAAGAGGAGATAAAACATCTCGTATTGTTACTGTCTCCGAGCCACAAAGCATGGGTGATGGATTTTAGGCCAGATCCAGTGATCTCGTTTACATACGCACTGGTAGAATGGAAAAACGAAATCCCAGAGCATTTTAAAAGTCAGAGTATACAAGCCATAGATAATCAGATCTATCACTTGATACATACGCTGCCAGTGAAGGAAGAATGGTTTCAGACACCAAAGCCATCACTCCCACAATTATCTCCACCACTATCCCCTAAAGCAGAAAAGCTTAAGGAACTATTAAGCCCGGGATCACCGCTGGCCGCTATAGGGCCTGAATTGTTGAATGCTCTAGGAGACCTTGTAATTAAGTGCCAGAAAAGCAGTACGGTGCATGTGGAGGCCGGTTACCAGAAGCTTAGCACCTTCTCAGGGAAGCTCCCCGTCCCTGCGGGGGAGGAAGATTTTGACACTTGGGTGGAACAGGCATTGCAGGCAGTAGAAGCATGGGAGGTGCCTGAGGCACAGAAGAGACAGCGAGTCTTAGAAAGTCTGAAAGGTGCCGCGGCAGAATCGGTGAAGAGCTTCCGGTTTGGAAATGAAAACTGTACAGCTCAAGATTGCCTGGCCATGCTGCAGGAAGAGTTTGGTCAGCTGGAGAAGGTGTCAGAGATGATTTATCAAATTGAACACACTCTCCAGCAGCCGAATGAGAAACTGTCAGAATATGTTAGAAGGCTGAACAGGCAGTTATGCAAGATTGTACTGAAGAAGGGAATGCTGCCCAAAGATGCAGATGAAGCACGCATGAAGCAGATCATGAGGGGAGCGCGGCGCTCAGACCCGGTCTGGCTGCACCTGAAAACCTCAGGAGGAGGAATGTCACTAACCTACTCTGATCTAATAAAAATTATTAGGGACGAAGAGGCGCTGGAGGAAGATCAGCAGGTGGCCAAGGCGAATGTCACACCTGTACCAGTGTTGGTACATTCGGTCAAGAGCCCAGAAAGAGAAGCGGAGGTTGACACTCTGAAATCGCAAATGGCCCAAGTGTTGGAGATGCTGACCTCTTTGATGGAGAAAGATCAGAGAAGACGAGAGAAACCAAGCCCAAGAAAGGAGTTGTTCCCGAACACCTCAGCACCGGCCTCCCTACAGGACCGAGAAGAGGTGATTTGCTATAACTGCGGAGGGAGTGGCCACTTTGCAAACGTATGCTCCAGCCCAAAGAAGAAGAGAACAGATAATTGCAAGCCGGCGGGAAACTCCAAAGGGCCCCGGTGAAGGAGTCAACCGGGTGCCCATCATCTTCAGTGCGCTCCAAACTAAAAAAAAAGGCCAAGAATGGAGGAGACAAAACTCCTAGGAGGAGGTATAGTACACCCCCACCAAGATGTACCCCAGAGGGAGGGGGCAAGACCCCTCAGTGGAAGTACAGCACCCCAAAGAAGGAACATCCACCTAAAAGGAACAATAACATCCCTCAGCGGGTTTGTGCCCCCATTGAGAGGGAGAAAGTCAATGCATGCCAGGCTCAGGAAAAATTAAAGTCCAAAAGGAGCAGGGCAAGGGTCGAAAGCCAAAAAAAAGAGGTGACCCCAGTCCGGCCATACCCAAAGGAACTGGTGGGCCCGTCTCCTACTGTGCCCATTCAAGTGGAAGGAGTCTATACTAAAGCTCTTTTGGACACCGGAGCACAGGTGACTTTACTATACCGGGACTTCTATGATAGGCACTTGAGTCATCTGCCTATCCAGAAGATAGAAGAGCTGGAGATATGGGGACTTGGAACCCAGAGTTTCCCTTATGATGGGTACCTGCCCATAAAGATGACTTTCGACCCATCCGTGGCTGGGAAGGCTGAAGTGTTCGACACCCTGGCAGTTGTGTGTGTCCGGCCGCCTGGAGCCAGCAAGATTTCCCTGATCATTGGGACAAACACGGATCTAGTCAGGAGACTCCTGACCCCTCTAGTGAAAGAGAGAAACCGTTCAGCCACCAAAATCCATCCCATGCTAAAGACGGCCTACCAACGACTGGTCTTAGAGCAGAAGACCCCGGGAGAGGGGATAGGGAAGGTGTGGAGACTTGGCAGAGAAGGAGTAGTGCTACAGCCCGGAGAAGTAACCTGTCTTAGGGCCACTGTGAAGCTTTCGTGGGAACAACCTGGCCCCTTTGTCATGCTGGAATCAGACCCAAGGGAAGAGTCCTCAGGCCTGGAAGTGATACCAGAAGTGATTCCGTTCAAGGCCCTGAAGAAGGCCCATGGCAGAGTTCCGGTGAGTGTTAGGAACACTACGGGAGGACCCATGGAGATCCCTGCCAGAGTGTTGCTTGGTCAGGTGAGCCCTGCTGCCCCGGTCACTTGGTCCGAAGTCAAGGGGACGGGTGACGGAGGAGATGTTTGGGAGAAACTGTCCGTGGAAAACCCGAACCTACCCAGGGCTTGGAAAGAAAGAGCCAAGGCCCAGCTGTCCAGGTGGGAGAAGATCTTTTCCGAAGATGAATTCGATGTGGGGTGTGCAAGAAGTGCCACCCATCGGATCCGCCTCCAAGAAGATAAGCCCTTCCGAGAGAGGGTCAGGCGGGTCCCCCTGGCAGATCTGGAGGATCTGAGGGAACAACTTGTAGAACTAAAGAAGACTGGTGTGATCCAGGAGTCTAGAAGTCCCTATGCCTCCCCAATCGTGGTGGTCAGAAAGAAGAATGGGTCGTTGAGGCTTTGTATCGATTACAGGACTCTCAACAGGAGAACCATCCCTGACCAATACACCACGCCAAGGATAGAAGATGCCCTACAAAGTTTGTCTGGAGCCAAATGGTTCAGTGTGATGGACCTCAAGAGTGGGTACTATCAAATCCCTATGCACCCAGAAGACAGGGAGAAGACAGCCTTCATAACCCCGGTGGGATTCTTCGAATTCAATAGGATGCCTCAGGGTCTGTCTGGAGCTCCTGCTACCTTTCAACGCCTTATGGAGAAGACTGTTGGAGACATGAATCTTATAGAAGTCCTTGTGTACTTGGACGATGTCATTGTCTTTGGAAGAACCTTGGAAGAACATGAAGCCAGGTTGGAGAAAGTATTGAGAAGACTCAGCGAAGAGGGACTTAAGCTTTCCCCCGAGAAGTGTCGGTTCTACCAGTCTTCTGTGAACTATCTGGGGCACATAGTGTCTGAAGAAGGGGTGGCCACAGATCCTGAGAAGTTGGAAGCAGTCACTTCCTGGCCACGACCCACCACAGTAACAGAGCTCAGATCCTTCCTGGGGTTCTGCTCCTATTATAGGAGGTTTGTGGAGGGGTTTGCTCGGATTGCCCGCCCGTTGAATGAATTGCTAAAGGCAGAAGGGGAAGAGGATGACTCAGGGCCCAGGAGGCCTGGTGAGTCAGTTCAAGATCAGTGGAACCCAAAGTGTGAAGAGGCCTTTCATGCTCTGAAGAGGAGCTTAACCACTGCCCCAGTCCTGGCCTACGCCGACCCTACCAGACCTTATGAATTACATGTGGATGCCAGCCATGAGGGTCTAGGTGGTGTACTCTACCAAGAACATGAAGGACAACTGCGACCAGTGGCCTATGTGAGCAGGAGCCTGACCCCCTCAGAAAAGAATTACCCCACTCATAAGCTGGAATTCCTGGCCCTCAAATGGGCGGTAGTAGACAAGCTAAAAGACTACTTGTATGGGGCAGAGTTTACTGTGAAGACAGACAACAACCCCCTGACCTACCTCTTCACCACCGCGAAACTAGATGCCACCGGACACAGGTGGTTGGCCGCATTGTCTGGATTCAACTTCAGTCTGAAGTACAGACCAGGAGCCGGAAATAGGGATGCAGATGCCCTGTCCCGGAGGTCTCATGCCACGACAAATGACTGGGAAGATTGGACCCAAGTGGCACCGGACGGGGTGCGGGCCCTTTGTCAAGGGGCTGAATTCCAAGCCAGAGGAGGCTCCAGAGCAGAAGAAATAGGGGTTACCATGGTAGGAGTCCCCAAACACTATTGTGGGGTAACTCAACTGGAGGAAGACAACCTACCGAGACTGTCCAAGAAGGAGTTGAGGTGTGACCAATTGGAAGACCCCATGGGGAGATTGGTCCTCGAAGCCCTGGAGAATCAGGATCCCAACAAATTCCTACATCACCCCTCAAAGGAGGCTCGCCTGTTGAGGAAGGAATTGGACAGGCTACAGGTACATCAGGGAGTGGTCTACCGAAGGGGCCCCTCTGATGACTCAGAAGATAAGTGGCAGTTATTTCTTCCAGAGAAGCACCGAGAGACTGTACTAATTGCCCTGCATGACCATCATGGTCACCTAGGGGCAGAAAGGACCTTCCAGCTTGTCAGAAATCGGTTCTATTGGCCCTGCATGAGGGCAGAAGTAGAGGAGTATTGCCATTCCTGTGCACGATGCATTCAGAGAAAGACCCTACCCCATCAAGCTGCCCCAATGGGCCATTTACAGAGTCAAGGCCCAATGGATCTGGTATGCATTGACTTTCTCTGCCTCGAACCCGACCTGAGTGGATTGGGGAATGTTCTGGTAATAACCGACCATTTCACCCGCTATGCTCAAGCTTTCCCAACCAAAGACCAGAAGGCATCCACCGTGGCCAAGATACTTATGGAGAAGTATTTTGTCCATTACGGACTACCACAGAGACTCCACTCAGATCAAGGAAGGGACTTTGAGAGTCGGTTGATCCGAAGACTTTTGGATTCATTAGGAATAAAGAAGACCAGAACCACGCCTTACCACCCACAAGGAGATGCTCAGCCGGAGAGATTTAACCGGACCCTGCTCAACATGTTGGGAACCTTAGAAACAGAGAAGAAGCAACACTGGAGTCAGCACATATCAGCCCTAGTACATGCCTATAACTGTACCACAAGTGACGCCACTGGCTACTCCCCTTATCGACTTATGTTTGGGAGAGAAGCAAGGCTACCTGTGGACCTGGCCTTTGGCACTTCTATAGATAATACCTCAGCTACATCCCACAAGGGATACGTGGACAGACTTAGACGTAGCTTGCAGGTGGCCTATGAACAAGCCCAGGCGGCTTCGGATCAAAGGGGGGCCCGCAACAAGAGAAATTTTGATCTGAAGGTTCGAGTGCAAGATCTGCAGCCCGGGGACCGAGTACTGCTACGCAATCTGGGGGTCCCTGGAAAACACAAGCTTGCCGACAGGTGGAGATCTGAGCCCTATGTTGTCTGTAGGAAGTTGCCCGGTTTGCCTGTCTACAAACTAAAGCCAGAAGGAAAGGTGGGTCCACTGAAGACGTGGCATCGGAACCACCTGCTCCCACTTGCTGAGGCAGTCAGAATACCTCCCGTGAGAGACTCCCCTGAACCGGCCTCTATCCTGGATATTCCTAGGCCGAACACTCGGTCCCAGACCTCTCCAGCCAAAGATGGGGAGGCCTCCCAATTGAGTACAGAAGAAGGTGGAGAACTGGACTGGCTGTGGCCTCCCTCGACTCTGGGAACGTCCGCCATAGATCTCCCAAATGGAGGGGATACCCCAGATGCAACGCTGAATCCGGAGGCTACTGAATTCATACCCTTCAGTCCCTCAGCTGATTACTGGGAAGATGTTCCTGACACTTGCGCAGAGGAGGACTCTAGAGATTCCATACGTCAGTTGACTTCTGAATCAGAGGTTCCAGAACCAGCAATGTTACCTGAACTTACTCCTGAAGAAGAGCCTGTGGTGCCAGAGTCAGAAGCACCAAGAGAGCAGAGGGCTCGCAGAGTCATCAGGCCTCCCAAGAAACTAACTTACCCCCAAATGGGGACGAGCTCAGAGGACTCTGTTGTAACGGCTAGGAGAAGTGTTGAACAACCTGATCCTTCCACCGTCCATTTGGTGGAGGGCAACCCCAGCTCACTCTCTGGCACAGTTAGGCAGGCCACTCATGGTAGTGTGACCTGCGGGCAAGAGAGTTCCATCCCAAAGTTTTGGTGGGAATTCCCTATGCCAACATCATGCTCGACATTGTCCAAAATGGTAAACAGTATTTGTTGAAGTTTATCTTTGGGGACCAAAGAGTTCAAGTGGGGGGAGTGTGTAGCGGGGTGTTCCCCTTTAATGCAGAGAGACAAGAAGTTCCAGGTGAGAGGTGAGTCGGGAGGAAGTAAAGAGACATTATGGAAGTGAAAGCAGAGGAGAGAGAGACTACATCTCCCAGTACATCTTGCAGCACCCAGGGTGCATTGCTCCAGAACAGAGACTGCTGGGGCAGACTTTATAAAGGGGAGGCGGAGTTTTGGTCGGCCTCTTTGGACCCCCCTCTCCTAGCAAGAGGATGTCTGTGCTGAACTGCTGTGTGCACAAGGCCTGAAGCCCGGGCCGTGTGCTCCTTTCCAAAGAGCCCTCTGCCAGCCTAGCAGAGCCTTAGAGACATCTAATCCTCCTTGCTGCAGTACACCAGAAGGATTGAAGACTTGGATGTCGGTGGATTCCTGTTCCTAGACGAATCGATGGAGGAAAGGGACTTGGACTTGTCCAGGTGGTGAGAGCTGTTTAAAGACAGATACTTTATCTTTACTATTCGTTGGGATTACAAAGTTGTTCTTCAAGTGCACCACCGAGAGATTGCTAGCAAATATTGTTTCACTGAACTTCCATTTAGATCAGTCAGGCCTGACTGCATAGGTAGACATTGCTGGGTGTTAGTCTACCCATGAGGGGAAGTAGCTGTAAAAGGGCAGCGCTAGAGTTGCATAGCAATACTTAATTATTCTGATTACTCTGTTTATCTTTATTACTGTTTATTGCAGGGATCTGCAACTTGTTATACTGTTGTTTATTACTTGCCCATTAGCCTCAGTAAAATATCTGGGTAAAGTACATTTGGTGTCAGTTCCGCTTACTTTAATAGGAGTTTTAAAGTATATTCTGTGTATGTTTGTTATAGGACTGCGTCACCAACAGTTGCGGTCACGCGGTCCTATCCCTCTATCACCAGCTGTGCCACGGGAGGTTAGAGCCGATTGCCAGGGGTTGACAGCAGTGCACTACAGGGCCCAAATCAATATCAGCGGCTCTCTTAACTGGGGGTAGCGCTACACTAGCATTGGGAGCGTGCGGCATTTGTGTCATAGTCATTGCGCAGGCGCCGTGTAGAGCTGACTCTCAGCTCTACATATTCGGCTATTTTCGAAGGATCCGTTAAGGTTCGTACTGCGCAAGCGCCGCGCCTGCGCAGTACAGGGGGGTCCTTATCCGCCGGGGGATCTTTTTCGGCAGGACACCGGGTCTTCAAGTGGTTAAGGTGAGGGGTGAGGAGGTTGCCAGGGGGCCCCATTAAAATTTTGCAATGGGGCCCCATGATCTGTTCCAGAGCATAGCCTGGAACAATCCACAAATAACAGCCCCCATTCTGTGTATTCCTCTCTCCCCACACCCAGCCTGCATTTCCCGTAACGTAATTTTCCTCTCTCACCTTCTCAGATGGCTCTTATTTCATATAAAAGACTTAACATTTCTTATAAACAATTATACGGTGTAAGAGGAGCAACGGACGCACTTACAGCAGAGATTTCACTGGAAGCTTTTCTCCGTTAACTTGCCAGGTCTCAAGAAAATAATCCTTATGGTCGTCCCTTGTGGCCCCCTTGCAGCTTCTCAAATCACCTCCATAAGCACTTTGTAAAAATTGGCATGTAGAGCATAATACGCATTCGGTCCTCATAGTGACCCTTCGCTCACCTTGAAGAAGATAATAATGGCCGCCACCATCACCCCAATACTCTGCAGGAGGTCTCCAAGCACGTGGATGAAGGCGGCTCGGACGCTTGTATTGCCGTGGGGTCCCAGTTGCAGGGGAAGGCCACCGGTAGGACTCTCTCCAATTTTCTCATACCCTGAGCCGTGGCTGTGCCCGTGGAAGGTGGTGGACTGGTGAAGGATGTAGGCCATGCTAAGGGAACAAAGAGATCCACAGTCATGATTGGAGAAGAGGCTCTGGATTCTCACAAGCAAGTCTTTAGGGCTCGTTTATACTTGCTTCAAAATGTGGCATTGGACACGCTTTTTTTTAATAACCATTAAAACGCCTGTCACTAAATAAAACAGTCCTGTTTACACGTTGTGGTTGCTCTGCTTCAAAAATGATACCCTGTGCTACCTTCTTGGTGCTTCAAATCGTCTTCAAACCCTCCATAGAAGTCTATCACAACCACACCTACAGTTTTTGAGGAGCATTTATTCAGAGTTAGCTTCACTTTGCTTTGGAGGTATCGCAGGTATGAGATATCCCAGGATGCACTGGGATACCAACAAGCGAACCAGAAAGACTTCATCGGCAGTCACTTCCGATTCATGTGTATATATTCTGGGAGTATCTGGTGCAGACGTCACATCTGGTGCACAACATGGAGCAACGGGAAGGTGAGTGGGGTCCGGAGCGTAGAAACTAGATGACGGCACATGTGGTGTGCAACATGGGAACACTATATCCATAGGTGTGCACCCCAAAGCTCTTTTTAATTTAGGAACCCCGTTAGGGGGCTTTGGTGAAATATCAGGGGTCTAAACAGGGGGAATCTGGGCCACATTGGGTGATTAGGGTGTGCCCGGGCACACCAGGCACACCCGCCTATGACTATATCAGAAGGTCCTTTTGTGAGGGGACGGGTTAGGCGCTCGTTGCATGTCGACGCCACGCCCACATGCCAAGCGGGTGACGTCATTACTGACGCCGCCCCGCTGACATGATTGTCCATCTCGTGTCTCTTACGAGGGGGGTTTTGGCGCCAAACGCCGAGCGCGGGCTCAGGCGGTGGCTCCGCCCCTCCATGACGCGACGTGGCATTGACGGCTGCCCTTCGATCACGGGTGTTATATATACACCATCCCTGCCCAGCGCCATCACCTTAGTTTGTCCTACTCGGCTGACAGGCTTACACCTTGGAATATCTCTCCTACATACCCTTGCAGGTACCCACGTTTTACTTCGTGACTACCCACACTGCTTTCCTGGCTTTCACGCTATACCTTCCTCACTTATGTTTACTTCATCTTTTGTTTGCTTAGTCACTTGTTACTTTCACTCCCATCACCTGAATCCCCTTCCAGTTTACCAGCTGCTCTACTAGCTTATGACTCATCTTTTAATTCCACAGATACCACTGGGAATGCGTTCACCAGATGAACTATACCATTTAATATATTTACCCCAGCTGATAACTGGCCTCTTTTCTATTTCTATCACTGGCTGCTGGTGCTACTGCCGTGCCATGGGCACTACCGTCTCAGCTCCCGGGGATGATGCCTTCTTTAGTTGCCCGTTACCTTTGATATCATCCTACAAGTGTACCCATACAATACAGATAGGTAAGAGTGTTTGGGACCGTAATTGTTCACCCCTCTTTCTTCCGTGTCTCAACAAGTTCTTATCTTTTTTATACTATTATATCATTGTGGCATTTTTATTTCACTATAGATACCCCCATACTGTGCATCTGCTCCTGACGAGTGGTATACAACCACGAAACGCGTAGAGCTTCAATATGATGATGCTACGTCACAGTTCTTATGTTCAATATCTGTATTTCTATTATAATGAACCAATCTAATATTGTTACTCTGTCTATATGTTACCACTGCAATTTTGGTCTACATGCCTAAGGTCTGTTACTATGTATATATGTGGAGACAATTGTGTACTACCATGCACTGTCCAGCCTTTTATACTATGACCTACTACTATAAAATGTTACTATTTTACATGTGTATGTATGCCCTTTTTTGCATTAATAAACTATGCTTATATAGATAGTTTTTTGCAGTTAGCAGAATGCTTCATTTAAAGTCCCACCCTCTAGTCATCTTGTTCAATCCACCCGGGATGGAGGTATATATAGCTATTGCCTTATTTAAAGTCCCAACCCTAGTTTTAGCATTAGTTGTTTTTCTTCTATATCAGAAGGTGAGTGGGGACCACAGAGAGAGGACTAAGCGGCAGAGGATCAGCAGAGCTAGGGGACTGGAGGAGGAGAAACTAACAATGTCACACATGGTGTGTAGTGTGGGAGCAATATAGGGAGAGGTGAACGGGAACTGGAAAGAGAGAAGGATCAGCAAATCAGAGGATCAGCAGAGCTGGGGGTTACTCCTAAGCCGGGGATCAGCAGAGCTGGGGGTTACTCCTAAGCAGGGGATCAGCAAACCTGGGGGTTACTACTGAGCAGGGGATCAGCAGAGCTAAGGGATTACTACTGAGTGGGGGATCAGCAGAGCTGGCGTTTACTACTAAGCCTGGGATCATCAGAGCTGGGGGTTATTCCTGGGCAGGGGATCAACGGAGCTGGGGGTTACTACTAAGCGGGGATAAGAAAACCTGGGGGTTACTACTAAGCAGGGGATCAGCAGAGCTGGGGGTTACTACTGAACGGGGATCAGAAAACCTGGGGGTTACTACTAAGCAGGGGATCAGCAGAGCTGGGGGTTACTACTGAGCAGGGGATCAGCAGAGCTGGGGGTTACTACTGAGCAGGGGATTAGCAGAGCTGGGGGTTACTACTGAGCAGGGGATCAGCAAACCTGGGGGTTACTACTGAGCAGGGGATCAGCAGAGCTGGGGGTTACTACTGAGCTGGGGATCAGCAGAGCTGGTGGTTACTATTGAGCAGGGGATCAGCAGAGCTGAGAGTTACTACTGGGTGAGGGATCAGCAACCCTGGGGGTTACTACTGAGCAGGGGATCAACAAAGCTCGGGGTTACTACTGAGCGGGGATCAGCAAACCTGGGGGTTACTACTGAGCAGGGGATCAGCAGAGCTGGGGGTTACTACTGAGCTGGAGATTAGCAGAGCTGGAGGTTACTACTGAGCAGGGGATCAGCAAACCTGGGGGTTACTACTGAGCAGGGGATCAGCAGAGCTGGTGGTTACTACTGAGCAGGGGATCAGCAGAGCTGGTGGTTACTATTGAGCAGAGGATCAGCAGAGCTGAGAGTTACTACTGGGTGAGGGATCAGCAAACCTGGGGGTTACTACTGAGCAGGGGATCAACAAAGCTCGGGGTTACTACTGAGCGGGGGATCAGCAAACCTGGGGGTTACTACTGAGCAGGGGATCAGCAGAGCTGGAGGTTACTACTGAACGGGGGATCAGAAAACCTGGGGGTTACTACTAAGCAGGGATTCAGCAGAGCTGGGGGTTACTACTGAGCAGAGGATCAGCAGAGCTGGGGGTTACTACTGAGCTGGGGATCAGCAGAGCTGGGGGTTACTACTGAGTGGAGGATCAGCAAAGCTGGGGGTACTACTGAGCTGGGGATCAGCAGAGCTGGGGGTTACTACTGAGCTGGGGATTACTACTGTGCTGGGGATCAGCAGAGCTGGTGGTTACTATTGAGTAAGGGGATCAGCAAAGCTCGGGGTACTACTGAGTGGGGCATCAGCAGAGCGGGTGGTACTTATGATCTGGGGATCTGCAGAATGAGGGTACTAATATTCTAGGGATCTGCTGAACAGAGGTACTAATGAACTAGGGATCTGCTGAGTGGGGATACTACTGAGCTGGGGTTCTACTGGGCTTCTTTAAAACAAATAGAAAACACACAAGGCATTTGCCAAGCTACATTAAAGCTTCAATAAAGCATCACCAAAGCATCAAAAACACATAAAAAAAAGCATGATGAATGTGTGTTAAAGTCGAAGCAAGTGTAAATGAGCCCTAATGCTGCCTCATAGAATACTGCTTGGTGACAACTCAGGAGCACAGTTGGGAGACAGGGGACAGAGCGTTGTCACCCTATAACAGGAAGTGCCTGATCAAGGACCTGACCTTTGAAATGACAAGTTTACAAATTTTAAGTTTAAACGTTCCTCACTCACAGGATGTTGACAACCACAGCGCAGCCAGACGTGATCAGCATGACGTGTCCATCAATATCATAGTCGTTATTGATGATCCGAGCGGCAGCCAGGTACACCAACACCCCCGTCACAATCCAGATGGAGAGGACCGACGCCAGAGCCCCTAGAATCTCTACATCAATGGAGATATCATCGTCATCAGCAAGAATCCACCAAACACAACATAATTCAATACAAGATGAATCACCCATACTGTATATCTACCATCCATGCCACCCTGGCCTTCTATGAAGGTTACATGTAAGACCAAATATGAAACAGTCTCCACCCAGATATCCTTCTATAGAAGGCAGAAAAGTCTATGAAGGTCGGGGACAGTCTTTCTCAACATCTAAAGGTACATTCGATGGTACATTACAGACACCAATGATGGGGCACTATTCCCCCTATTGATACCAATGATGGGGCACTATTCCCCCTATTGACACCAACGACGGGGCACTATTCCTCCTACTGACACCAATGATAGGGCACTATTCCTCCCTGACCTTATTTCATGGCAATACTATGGCTAGCGTCCTACTGTATTTTTTTGTTTTCGTTACATTCGTTTTTTTGCATTTTTCGGAAATTCTGTAAATTCAAAAATTTGGAAGTTTGAAAATTCGGATATCGGAATTTCGGAAATTCAAGAAATCTAAATTTGCCGGTTTTTCGAATACTGAATTCTAGAATTTCCGATTTTCAAATTTCCGAATTTTCGAATTTCTTATTTTCTAATCTCCGATTTTCGAATTTGTAATTTCGAATTTTCAAAATTTTTCATTTCCTAATTTCGAATTTTTATATTTTTGAATTTTCACATTTCCGAAATTTCCAAATTTCCGAAATTTCCAAATTTTTAATATTCCGAAATTCCAATTTCGAAATTTCGGATTTCTTAATTTTCGAAATTTCGAATTTCCGAAAATTCAGAAATTCGAAAATTTAAAAATTTAAAAATTCGAAAATTCGGAATTCGGAATTTCGGAAATTCAAAATTTTCAGAATTTGGAAATTTGGAAATTCGAAATTCAGGAATTCAGAAATTCGAAAATTTGGAATTCGGAATTTCGGAAATTCAGAAATGCAAAAAATCCAAATTTGCTGATTTTTTGAATACTGAATTTTAGAATTTTCGATTTTCAAATTTCGGAATTGTCGAATTTTTGGAATTTTCCAATTTCGGAATTTCGAATTTTCTCATTTTTGGATTTTCGAATTTCCGAATTCTCACATTTCTTATTTTCTAATCTCCGATTTTCGAATTTGGTAATTTCGAATTTTCAAAATTTTTCATTTCCTAATTTCGAATTTTTGAATTTCCAAATTTCCGAAATTTCCAAATTTTAAATATTCCGAAATTCCAATTTCCGAAATTTCGAATTTCTTAATTTTCTAAATTTCGAATTTCTTAATTCTCTAAATTTCGAATTTCCGAAAATTCGTAAATTCGAAAATTCCGATTTAGAAAATTCAGAAATTCGAAAATTTTAAAATTCGGAAATTTCGTAATTAACGAATTTGTCAAAATTTGTTAAAAAACGAATTCGGAACCAAACCAATTGCACATGTCTAACGGCAGTTTCAGAAAGCCTTTAAAGGAGGCTCTGCCAGTACGATGTGAAATATTGTTGGTAAATAAGCCTGTCCCGGCCCACGCTTACATAGACATTTCTGACCAATAAAAATATTAGACTTCCTGAGAAGACAGTTGACTGAGTTACAGAAAAAACTCTTGTGTTCCACTTACCGGACCGGTGCCAACCAAAGGTCATAAGTTTGGTTGGAGGTCGCGTTGAGATCCACAAGGAGAAGATACTGACACACATACTGCCCAGGTCAGTGAGGAGATGAGCTGCATCTGTCATGATGGCCAAGCTGTGGGCAAGGTAACCCCCTGGAAGGACACAGAAGGACCATGGAATGTACACTGCCCTACTGACACAGATATCTACAGCTCCATAACAAGTTACCTGCCACCTCCCCGATCATGAAGATGAAGCATATAATGCAGGCAAAGTACAGCTTCTTCCGAGCTTGAAGCTTCTGCTGGCAGTCTGACGGGAGGCATGTGCCGTGGCAGTGTTGGGACACGGGCCTCTCCAGCTCAATGGACACGGCCGAGCTGCCATTCGTGAAGGGAAATCCTGGGAAGAGGTCCTTGGTTCCTGAGAAGACACTGAAACCCAAATAGGAGTCAGGGTGATAGGGAAAACCAACTTGTGTCACCTCCAATCAGGGCCGCCATCAGGGGGGGTACAGGCAGTACACCTGTAAGGGGCCCGGATGGCAACCCCCCTTTTTTTTGTAAGGGGCCCAGAGGTCCCCAGGGGCCTGGAGGTCCCCAGGGCCACGGATGGTAACCCCCTTTTTTATGTATTTCTTATGAAAAAATAAATAAAAATTTGTATTATTTTTTTGTAAGGGGCCCAGAGGTCCCTAGAGGCCCGGAGGTCCCCAGGGCCCCGGGTGGCAACCCCCCTTTTTTTTATTTTTTATAAAAATTATTATTATTATTTTTTTTATCATTTTTTTTTTTAAGGGGCCCAGAGGTCCCCAGAGGCCCAGAGGTCCCCAGGGCCCCCGGATGGTAACCCTCCTTTTGTGTGTATTTTTTATTTAAAAAAAATATATATATATTTTTTGTAAGGGGCCCAGAGGCCTGGAGGTCCCCAGATGGCAACCCCCCCCCTTTTTTTTTAATAAATTAATATTCTTTATTTTTTTTTTGTTTGTAAGGGGCCCAGAGGTCCCCAGGGCCCCGGATGGCAACCCCCCTTTTTTTTTATTAAAAATTATTGTTATTTTTTTTTTTATAATTATTTTTTTTAAGGGGCCCAGAGGTCCCCAGAGGTCCCCGGATGGTAACCCTTCTTTTTTTTTTCTTTTTTATAAATTATTATTATTATTTTTTTGTAAGGGGCCCAGAGGCCTGGAGGACCCCAGGGCCCCGGGTGGCAACCCCCCCTCTTTTTTTTTTCTTTTTTATAAATTATTATTATTTTCTTTTTTTTGTAAGGGGCCCAGAGGTCCCCAGGGCCCCGGATGGCAACCCCCCTTTTATTTTTGTTATTTTTTTTGTTCGTCGGCACCCAAAGCCCACTTTAGCAGCACGCTCCTGCTTCTCAATTCCCCGGCTGCCCCCGCTTCTCAATTTGCGGCTCTCCTCTGCTTCAGGGGGCCCATGCCTGAAGCTGTGTAAGGGGCCCAAAAATTCCTGATGACGGCGCTGCCTCCAATGAACGTGTCCCATGAGATATAATGTTGGTGTATTGTGTCACTAAAGCAGTTTTCTCGTCGGGAAAACTGCTTTGGAGCATACACACGGCCGGTTTTCCCGACAAAGAGCAAACATGGCAGTTTTCCCGTCGGGAAAACCGGTCGTGTGTACGAGGCATAAGTAAAGACAGGATCCAGTTTTTGATAAGTCCTTAATAAAAAAAAAAAATTATTTGAATGCCGCTCCGCCGGCCTGCATTAACAAAAAAAAAAGAGGTCCTCACCCGACGCTGCCTCCTGCCAACTGACAGCTCCGCTTCGTAGCGTATCTTCTGCAGTGATTTATCCATGGACCTACCACTTTAGAATATGTCATTTTTTTGTATGGCTGCAAAATAAGACTGACTATAGATACTCTATATCAGGGCTTGACAAATTTGCTTGGAATCTAGGAGCCAGCTAAAAAAGTTAGGAGTCAGGAACGCGCCACGTCCCGCCGAGCTCACGCGCAGAAGCGAACGCATACGCGAGTAGCACCTGCATATGAAAGCGGTGTTCAAACTACACATGTGAGGTATCGCCGCGATCGTTAGAGCGAGAGCAATAATTCTAGCCCCAGACATCCTCTGTAACTCAAAACATGCAACCTGTAGATTTTTTTAAACGTCGCCTATGGAGATTTTAAAGGGTACAAGTTTGTCGCCATTCCACGAGCGGACGCAATTTTTAAGCGTGACATGTTGGGTATCAATTTACTCAGCATAACATTATCTTTCACAATATAAAAAAAAATTGGGCAAACTTTACCGTTGTCTTATTTTTTAATTAAAAAAAGTGTATTTGTTCCCCAAAAAAGTGCGCTTGTAAGACTGCTGCGCAAATACAGTGTGACAGAAAGTATTGCAACGACCGCCATTTTATTCTCTAGGTTGTTAGAATAAAAAATATATATAATGTTTGGGGTTTGTAATTAGAGGGAAGGAGATGGCAGTGAAAACAGACAGGTGAAGCTCCATTAGCATTGCTGGTTGTCTTGTCATACCAACGGCCACCACAAGATGGCGCCAGATCACAGAAGGAAGCATAGGCCTGCAGAAGGCCGCAAAGCCGCGGCCCCAATTACCGGCCGGCGCGGCCCGACACGATCGCGTGGCCGGGGGGGTGCACACGGAGACACAGGATACTCCTGCTGTGCCGCCCCAGGCGCCAGGTCGCTATTTCTAGCCGCAATTGTGACCTGGCGCCCGGGGTTTGTCGAACCCTGCTCTGTATAATTACTAACTCCTTGTATTATATTCTTACATATATTCATATATTACTCAGCGCTTTATAGATTACCACTATAGCAGCCTACAAGGAAGGAAGTCTACCATCCCCTCTACTCTCACATCAGACAAACACATTGTGGCTTGGCCACTAGGTATGAGCGGAATGTGCTGATTCTGAAGGAAGGACACATTTACTCATCTGAACCAGACACTATTTCCCTTTTGTTTTGCAAAATTTGTCTATATGAGATTATTATTATTATTATTATACAGGATTTATATAGCGCCAACAGTTTGCGCAGCGCTTTACAACATCAGGGAAGACAGTACAGTCACAATACAATTCAATACAGAAGGGATCAGAGGGCCCTGCTCGTTAGAGCTTACAATCTAGAAGGGAGGGTCAAGTGATAGAAAAGGCAATAGCTGTGGGGGGTGAGCTGATGGAGAAAATGAAAATAAAGTTGTTAGGTGTGGGTAGGATAGGCTTCTCTGAAGAGGAGGGTTTTCAGGGTTCGTCTAAATAGCTAAAAGAGTAGGAGATAATCAGACAGATTGGGGTAAGGAGTTCCATAGGATTGGAGAGGCTCTGTAAAAGTCCTGGAGGCGAGCATGGGAGAAGGTGATGAGCTCTTTAATTAGGCAAATTAGGCGGTCGCCTAAGGCCTCATACTCACAGGGGCCTCGCGGCCGCCTAACTTACCCAATGCATTACCCCAGTTTTGAGGGGACCTTAACGTTGCTGTGCTCAGGCAGCGTTAAGAGCCCTGACTCAGGAGCAAGGCCTCCAGCGTCCCTAACAACCAGTGAATATCGGTGACACCACCCCTTGTGACATCAATGACCCAGCATGCCCTCAAGTCAATGACGTCACAAGGGGGGCGGGTTCAGCAGGTGACATCACCGGGTGGCCCCCGCCCCTTAGGTATTAAAGAGCAGGATCTGAGGGCCACCTTATTAAAGGGGGCTTCCAGATTCCGATAAGTCCCCTGCCCGCAGACCCCCACAACCACCAGCCAGGGTTGTGGGGAAGAGGCTCTTGTCCTTGAATTATTTTTCCCATCCTGGATGTGAGTGGGGCCTCATGTCAAGTTTTGCCTAAGGCCTCACAAAGCCTAGAGCCGCCTCTGGTGATGAGAGAGCTAGAGAGCAGAAGGTCTTGAGAGGAACGAAGAGAACGATTAGGTTCGTATTTTGAGACGAGATCAGTGGTATAGTTTGGGGCTAAATTGTGGATGGCTTTGTAAGTAGTTGTTAGTATTTTGAATTAAATTTGTTGATTATTGATGAAATAAAAAAAATAAAAAAGGATGGTGGGCAGACGTAAAGACAAAGCAAACGATGCATTCGGAAAGCAAAATTAGCAAAATGGCCAATGCCAACCACTACACCACTAACGCCAACGCCAACCAAACATAACAGCAATATGGTAATCACATTGTGACGGACCCCGGTATTTAGGAGGAGTATGTCCGCCGTATAAGCTTCCCTTGCTCAGTTACAGAACAATCCAAGATCCCATAGCTCACCCAGTCACTTGTCAGGACACAGCCGTAGGGTGGCGCAAAACATCAACTGTTTATTGAAACCTAGGCACAAAGAGATATACACTCTTCTGGGGACAATCCCCCCTTCTTTGCATAATGGCACTATAAACTGTACATCCAGTACCATGAGATACGGGAACATTCAAACTTTTCGACAAATAATTAAATCAGTAACTGGGCACATAGACAGCCTTATCATGAGGTATGCTCTTTACCATGTGATCAGCTGTGTTCAATCACAGCTGATCACAGTGTGAATAGGAAGTGCCAGTTATCTGCATTCCTCTCCTCACACTGACAGCGGTTGAGGAGAGGAGAGCCAATAACGGGCATTTCCTCAGTGGTGACATCTGCACTGATAATCAGTGCAATGATTATCAGAGCCGTCCAATCGGCGATGCCTGCCAGGGATGCCCACAACTGATGCCAATGCCAATCAGTGCCCATCAGTGCTGCTTTTCAGTGTCCATCATTGCTGCCTTTCAGTGTCTATCAGTGATGCCTGTCAGTGCCTCCTCATCAGTGCTGCCTATCATTGCTGCCTATCAGTGCCCCTCAGTGTCATCCATTAGTGCCAGTTATCAGTGCCCATAAAGGCTGCCCATCAGTGGCACCTATCATTGCCGCCTGTCAGTGCCCATCAGTGCTGCATATCAGTGCCGCCTATCAGTGCGCACAGGCCCGTTGCGACAGGACAGGCAAACCATGCAATTACTTGGGTCCCCGAGCTGTAATGTTAATCAACAACATTGCTCAGGAAACCAGAAAGACACAATGAAACATTGTTTCTTTTTGTATCTTTTTGTATCTTTTTTGTATCTTTTTGCATCATTCTGTTTATTCAGCTACAGATCAGATTTTTTTTTAATTACATGTTCCATGTTGCAATGGGCGCACAGGCCCGTTGTGACAGGACAGGCAAACCAAGCAATTACTTGGGTCCCCGAGCTGGTAATGTTAATCAACAACATTGCTCAGGAAATCCAGAAAGACACAATCATTGTTTCTTTTTGTAACTTTCTGTTTATTCAGCTACAGATCAGATTTTTTCTTTAATTACATGTTCCTCCCCCCCCCCCCTGCAACTCGCTCGCCGCGCACTAGAAAAAACTCAGCACCCCCCCACCCCCGCTTCTTAACTTTAAAAAACTCAGCGGAACCCCCCACTGGTTCTCTCACTCAACTCAAATGTCGTTTTCGGCAGCACCCCCCCCCCGCTTCTTAACCTAGGAAACAAATGTCGTTGTCCAATTTCCAATTTGGGGCCCCCTAATTTCCTCAAACAGCCCTGAGTGCGCATAAAGGCTGCCCATCAGTGCTCGACAGTGCCGCCTATCAGTGCCCACCTGTGCTGCATATCAGTGCTGCCTATCAGTGCCCATCCTTGCTGCATATCAGTGCCACCTCATCAGTGCCCATTAGTGCAGCCTAACAATGCCCATCAATGCAGCCTCATCAGCGCACATCAGTGAAGGAGAAAAGTGACTGATTTACTAAATTTTCTAACAGAAACAAAGGAAAACTTTTTTTTTCAATATTTTGGTATTTTTGCATTTGTTTAAACAAAAAATAAAAACCCCAGTGGTGATTAAATACCTGGCCAAACAAAGCTCTATTGGTCTCAAAAAAATGATCAAAATGTAGTTTGGATACAGCATTGCATGAGCGCGCAATTGTCATTCAAAGTGCGACAGCGCTGAAAGCTGAAAATTGGCCTGGGCAGGAAGTGGGTGAAAGTGGTTATTGAGAGATGTGTCTGTATTTTCCAAGTGCCTCAGTAAAAGAAACTTTAATCAAGCTTAGTGTATCTGAAGAACCTTCTGTTGGGAGTTAAAGCCGTTAAAGCCTTGAGCTGCTGTAGGACAGTTGTACCAGATGAGCCCTTGTGGTTGAAGTACATCTGCAAGAACACACATTTTAAGCTCCGTTCACACTACTGCGACTTCAAAGTTGTGTGATTTCGAGTGCGACTTTGACATTCTTTGGCACTCAAGTCACAAGAAATTTGCAACAAAGTAGTGCAGGAACCTTTTCAAGGTTGTTGCAACTTTAACCAGTTACAGACTCAACTCATCATTGACTCAAGTCACACAGGGTGTGTCTAGTACGTCCAGTCCTTCAGCCCTGCTGCCAGGATCCCCCCTGTCCCAGTACTCAGCAATTCAGCTCTGATTAATCATAGCCACATTGCTGAGTACACATAGAAGGCCCCGGCAGCAGGAGCTGTAAAAAACAAAATAAAAAACAAAAGCAGTCTGGTAATGTTAATCAACAACATTGCTCAGGAAACCAGAAAGACACAATGAAACATTGTTTCTTTTTGTATCTTTCTGTTTATTCAGCTACAGATCAGATTTTTTTAAAATTAAATGTTCCTCCTTAACCCTTAGTTCACTCTAATCAGCCCTAATTAACTCCTTATGCTCCTTCTCCATTCATTTATAATTTTCCTGGTGATTTGCTTTTATCTATTTTTTTAACTTATATTTAAACTTTTTTTTCTGTTTTTGTTTGCTTTGTTCATTAATATGTTTACACCTTTTACATAAATTTACATGCATCACACTGAAAAATAAAAAACGACTTTACTTCATTTGTAAATAACTTTGCAATGCTTTGCACCAAAATCATAATTGTAGTGTTGTTTTAAGCAGAACAAATTACAGAATAAAATGCACACTTCTCATGTGCAGTAACACTGTTTATTTTTAAGCTAACACTGCTCAAAAAAAGGTGCTTTTGTTTCGTTTTTTTTTTACATTTAATTGGCTAAGGATTACGAAAAAAAATAACATTTTGCAGGACAATATTCACAAAAAGAAAGCCTTGTTTGTCCTTAAAAAAAAACAATATATGTATTACGTTGTTATCTTAACCCCTTGCTGACCAGCCACCGTCATTATACTGCGGCAGGTCGGCACAATCTCGCGAGCCGCCGTAGCTGTACGTCGGCTCCTTTAACCACTTAACCCCCGGACCATTTTGTTGCTAAAGGACCAGGCCCCTTTTTGCGATTCAGCACTGCGTCGCTTTAACTGACAATTGCACGGTGGTGCGACGTGGCTCCCAAACAAAATTGACGTCCTTTTTTTCCCACAAATAGAGCTTTCTTTTGGTGGTATTTGATCACCTCTGCGGTTTTTATTTTTTGCGCTATAAACAAAAATAGAGCGTCAATTTTGAAAAAAATGACATATTTTTTACTTTTTGCTATAAAAAATATCCCCAAAAAATATATAAAAAACATATTTTTTCCTCAGTTTAGGTCGATACGTATTTTTCTACATATTTTTGGTTAAAAAAATTGCAATAAGCATATAGTGATTGGTTTGCGCAAAAGTTATAGCGTCTACAAAATAGGGGATAGTTTTATGACATTTGTATTAATATTTTTTTTTTACTACTAATGGTAGCGATCTGCGATTTTTTTCATGACTGCAACATTATGGCGGACACATCGGACACTTTTGACACATTTTTGGGACCAATGTCATTTTTACAGCGATCAGTGCTATAAATATGCACTGATTACTGAGAAAATTACACTGGCAGTGAAGGGGTTAACCTCTAGGTGGCACTGTAGGGGTCAAGTGTGCCCTAGTGAGTGATTCTTACTGTAGGGGGGCGTGGCTTGGCGTGTGATGTCACTGATCGTCGTTCCCTATGACAGGGAACAGACGATCAGTGACATGCCACTAGGATGAACGGGGAAAGGTTTGTTTACAGTACACTTACCTCTCCCCGTTCTTCAGCTCTGTGACCCGATCGTGGGACACCGGCGGCGATCGGGTCTACGGGTCCCGCGGGCGTGGTCATGGAGCTTCGGACCAGGGCACGCTCGCGACCCACGGCTGGGATCTTAAAGGGGACGTACCTGTACGCCCTTGTGCCCAGCTGTGCCATTTTGTCGATGTACAGTATATCGTCGTGCGGCGGTCCTTATGTGGTTAAGCGGGATAGCAGGCAAACAGCGGGGGTGCTGATGCTCGTGGCCGGCGGTCACGATGACCACCGGCCACGTGCGATCGCGGGCACGAGAGGCGGAACAGGGACGTGTGTGTGTAAACACACACATCCCAGTTCTGTGAGGAGAGGAGAGAGATATTGTTGGTTCCTACTAGCTAGAAACCACGATCTGTCATCCCCCCCCCCCCACAGTTAGAACACACACTAGGGAACACCGTTAACCCCTTGATCGCCCCCCCCCCCCCCCAGTGTTATCCCCTTCCCTGCCAGTGACATTTACACAGTAATCAGTGCATTTTTATAGCACTGATCGCTGTATAATTGTCAATGGTCCCTAAAAATGTGTCAAAAGTGTCCGATGTGTCCGCCATAATGTCGCAGTCACGATTAAAAACCCAAATCACCGCCATTACTAGTAAAAAAATAATAATAATAAAAATGCTGTAAATCTATCCCCTATTTTGTAGACGCTATAACTTTTGCGCAAACCAATCAATATACACTTATTACAATTTTTATTACCAAAAATATGTAGAAGAATACATATTGGCCTAAACTGAGGAATAAATTTCCTTTTTTTTTTAAATTGGGGAATATTTATTATAGCAAAAAGTACAAAATATTGTGTTTTTTTCAAAATTGTTGCTCTTTTATTTGTTTATAGCGCAAAAAACAAACAAAAAAAAACCGCAGAGCTGATCAAATACCACCAAAAGAAAGCTCTATTTGTGGGGGTAAAAAAAATATTTGTTTGGGTACAGCGTCACATGACCGCGCAATTGTCAGTTAAAGCGACGCAGTGCCGTATCGCAAAAAATGGCCTGGTCATTGAGCAGCCAAATCTTCCGGGGCTGAAGTGGTTAAGTAATAAAAAAATGATTGCCAAATAAACAGGCTCATAGCAGAAATTTGAAAATTGCTCTGGCCTATCAGAGGTGAACAGGTGTGCGAGCCAAAGTGGTTAAGTCGCATAGATTGGAACGGGTGCCATTGAAGTCAATGGGCTGCGACTTGTCATGCGACTTGATGTGTCCCAAAGTCGCATGACAAGTCACAATAGTTTAAACTGAGCAACCCTTTGAGGTTGGCACACAGTCTTGAGTCATGAAGGCCAATCTGAGGATGAAGTGGGTGACTGTGGCAGAAGATGGAGGACCTGTTGGGTGGGAGGACAGGTGCGCTACACGTCCTTCACCTTATTGTGGGATACCTAAATTGGGACCCGCTGTGGTACAGGATTGACCTAAGGACCTGATCAAGAGTAAGGCCTTGTGTTAGTATAAAAAAGCGTGCTTTCCTCTGGTGTGAGCCTTTATGGCAAAAATAATTCATATTATAGTGTGACATTATGGGGGTTGATTTACTAAAACTTAGGAGTGCAAAATCTGGTGCAGCTGTGCATGGTAGCCAATCAGCTTCTAACTTCAGCTTGTTCAATTAAAGTGTTACTAAACTCAGTAATATAAAAATAGTTCATCCGCCCCCCACAGTGCCCACAGCTTATAAATCTTCTTTTTACATTAAAATACTGCCACTATATACCTTTTTGGATGATCTGTATACCACGGTCACATGATAAACTGCACAGTTTCTCCAGTGCTGAGAGTTCAGGTAGGAGGAGATGTTCCCTGCAGCCTGTATACACGCCCACATGTGCGATGTCAATATCATGTGACCTGGGTAGCTCTGAGAGCAAGAAAATGTTCTCTCCAGCATAAAAGACACAACTGAGCATGTGCAGGTCGGCTACGCTGCCTGTGTTAGCTGGCCTTCCCAAGCTAGACAGTGCAGGAGGGAAGGATCTGTGCATACAGGATAAAACAGCCTTTTTACACAATGCAGAGGATTTACCCCTTAAATTCCACAGTGAGTATAACAAGCATGCTATGCTGCATATATAGACAGATTTTACTGTTGTGGGTTTTGTAACACTTTAAGTTTTGACAAAAAAAAAAGAAAACGGATTGGTTTCTATGTAGAGCTGCACCAGGCTTGCACTCTCCAGTTTTAGTAAATCAACCCCTATGGATCAAGTGAAGCAAAGCTATACTACAAGAACCATGTCTCTTCTTCAGAACCAGAGCTGTACTTCCAGAACCATGTCTCATCTCCAGAACCAGAGCTGTACTTCCAGAACCATGTCTCTTCTTCAGAACCAGAGCTGTACTTCCAGAACCATGTCTCTTCTTCAGAACCAGAGCTGTACTTCCAGAACCATGTCTCATCTCCAGAACCAGAGCTGTACTTCCAGAACCATGTCTCTTCTTCAGAACCAGAGCTGTACTTCCAGAACCATGTCTCATCTCCAGAACCAGAGCTGTACTTCCAGAACCATGTCTCATCTCCAGAACCAGAGCTGTACTTCCAGAACCATGTCTCATCTCCAGAACCAGAGCTGTACTTCCAGAACCATGTCTCCTCTCCAGAATTAGAGCTGTACTTCCAGAACCATGTCTCATCTCCAGAACCAGAGCTGACCTACTAGACCCATGTCTTCATTGCAGAACCAGAGATGTACAACCAGAACGGCGTCTCCGCTCCAAAACTAGAACTGTACTATCAGACCAATGTTTCTTTTCCAGAACTTGATATGTACTACCAGAACCAGAGCTTCCCTGCAAAACCAGAGCTGCACTACAAAAACCATGCCTCTTTTCCAGAACCAGAGCTGTACTACAAGAGCCAGGTTTCCCTTGCAGAACCAGAACTGTTCTACAGGAATCATGTCTCCATGCCAAAGCTCTGCTACAAAAACCATGTCTCCTCCCAAGAACTAGAGCTGTACCTCCAGAATCATGTCTCCTCTGCAAAACTAGAGCTGTAATACTAAAACCATGTCTCCTTTCCTGAACCATAGATGTACTACCAGAACCATGTCTCCTCTTTAGAACCAGAGATGTACCAACACAACCAGATATGTAGAACCAGAAGCGTTTCTCCTCTCCAGAACCAGATTTGTACTACCAAAACCATGTCTTCCCTCCAGAACCAGATATGTACTACCAAAACCATGTCTTCCCTCCAGAACCAGAGATGTACGACATGATCCATATCTCCTCTCCAGAACTAGAACTGTAATACCCGAACCATGTCTCCCCTGCAGATCCATAAATAATCTGCAAGAATCATGACTCCCCCAGTACAAGAGCCCTACAAGAACCTTGTCTCCTCTCCAG